>CM060563.1:86187800-86804800 GCA_030625065.1 Alectoris magna
AGCAGTCTGTTATCTTGTCTGCTCTCTCAGTCATACAGACTTGTGCTTTGAATCCTGGAGCTCCACATTCCAGCTGTGTGTTTCCAGGTATTGGTATGTTCATCCATGTCACCTTTCCCATTCAAGATTAATTACATGGTTAATATCTAAGTTCTTTCATCCTTACCTTTTAATGGAATCACAGAATACAGAATCATTTGAGTTGGAAGGAACCTTTAAAAGTCCTTTTTCTGTTTTCACTGGTATCTTAATCCATTGCTTATCCTTTCCCTGCACTTCAGTAGAACTCTTACTAATAACAATAGAAAAGTTTTTTTAATTGAAGTTACTTTTTATTTAAAGTTACATATCTTTCTACTTCTGACCTTTGTGCCCTTAGCTTGCTATGGTCATCCATTTGGAATGCCATTTATGAGACCTTTCTGGCTAACTAGTTTTTTACTGTTGTCATTCATTTCATGATCAGTTTTTTCATGGCATCAAAAATTGCCTGAGGAAGTTCTCTTTTCCCCCCCCTTTGTTTTTTTTTTTGGCAGATTCATTGGCTGCACTGAATTTCACACTTTCTAATTATTCAGAAGTGTCATGCATCAGATTACAAGCCTATTTTCCAATCTGTGTGCTAAGCAGAGAACCGTGCTAACAGGCTCCTGATAATCATCCTCCATCCTCCCTTCAAGTGACTGCTACTTCTCACATTGCATTTCTGCACTGAATTGCTGAAAGAATGGAGCAAAATTAAATACCTTCCTGGATTACCTTAGCCTCCTTGCACAGATCAGTTTGTCCACCTCCGTTCGGTGGGCAGTGAGTTCATTGCTGAATTATTGTGAATGTCTTACTGGTATCTGGCTAGGTGAAGAACACAAGTGTCTTCAGGATTTCTGCCAGAAGTTTTTTCATCTTCTTTCCTTAACTCTCAGCTGTGCCTCAGTGCCAGCTCAAATCCATGATTGGCTCCAAATTGCATAAGAACTCCGCCTATAAGAGCTTTATTTCTTCACACTGAATAAACTCTGTAGCAGTTTGAAAGCTGGGCCACCCTACTTGCCTGCCAGCAATCCCAATCTCTGTTTATCTTCCCATCCATTCACTTTTACTCTGATGTTAAATTAAATAAGCCTCCTAGGGAGTTTTTCCTTTAAATATAATGAGCTTTTGTAACACTTGAGCTAGGGGAAGTCAACATCTTCCCTTGGGGCCTCTCTGGGTCACAGATGAGGTTAGAAAAAGTGTTGTAAATGTGGTGCTTTCGTTAGCTTCTGCCTGTGTTGTGCTGCTTCCGGTACTGTGGTTTGTGATACAGTTGGTTGTTCTTTTCCAGAAGATTTCTTTTAGTCCTTTCACTTGTTCTTGCACGTGATCTAAGCCTTAACCTTTTCCTAGCCTTCTCCATATTCCTTAGCATCTTTCTTCCCCACAGTAATCAAGTTGGCTTTCACCTCTTTAGTTCATCTTACACCTTTGGTCTCAGTCACTTACTGTTCCCAGACATATTTATAATTTCACAACAACACCAGTGTTTGATGTTAATGTTGTCTCTTTTTATCCCTAGGTAGCTTCCAGACCTTGTATGGGTTGTTTTGTTTTGTGTTTGGTTTTTTGGTTTGTTTTTTTGTTTGGTTTTTTTTTTTTTGTAGATTTATATAATATTTTAATTCCCTTTGGCCAATGGCTTTATATTTTTTAAAAGATTTTATCACAGTGAGATAATAGTATAAAATAAAATCAGAGATATCAACACCTTCAGCTGTGAGGAAAGACTGAAATTTAAACTTAACCTTGAGAAGGCTGAGCAGAGACCTGAAAGCAGTCATCCAGCATGCAATGGGTTACTATGAAGGCAGGAGTCCACAAGACTCAGGGATGCACCTTCATCTGAAGGATGTGAAACTCTCAGGTAAGGAGACACCTGCACTGGTGGCCTTCGTCTTCACCAGAGACAAAGAGTGTCTCTGCTTTGGCCAGAGTCCTGATACATGTGCTGTAGTACTATAATGTAATGGAAAGTACAGCAATAGTAGCACAATCCAACGCTGCAGCCACAGATGCAGAAATAAAGAAAAACTGCTTGCCTTCGGAAACGCTCTGATAGGCAAGGATCTCCAGCAAGATCTTTGTGTCCTCCACTGCCAACCCTTAAATGAGGTGTGGGAAGGGCTGGATCCTGGCTCCACCCCTTCCAGTCACTCAGGTGCATTGCATGCAGCTGAGCTCCCCTGGGTTGGCCCTGCCTTTCCACCAGGTGCTCAATCACTATTTCAGGCCATGATAGGCCTGATAGTTACTCCTTTACTATGTAACATCAGAACCTGTCTGTTTGCTTAAACACAGCAATGTCTGCGTTAGGATCTTTTCGCTAGAAACAAGTGACAAGGTCAGTAGGTATCAGTGACATATGCCACTCCCAGGTTCATCTGTAGGCCTTTTCTTAATACTGAGCAGGAAGTAAAGTTTGTGATCATCACACTTCTATTAGAAATTGCTGTGTTTCTTTAAATTTTGGGCAACACTTAAATCCCTTAAAATACTGTTTTTGTGTATCTTAACATGCCTTGGGTACAAAATTAGAATATTCTAGATTTTTTTCTTGCTTCACTTTAGAAAAAAAAAACCACATGCCTATGCAGCGTGTGAGGTTGAATGATAAAAAAGACTGAAAAAGTCACAGTACTTGGCACTGTGTGTGGTGTTTGACTACCTGGGCAAACTCATAACATCCCTGTGAGCCATCTTTGTGTTGATGGTTCTCTTAGCCAGAAGCCCTGCCCTTTTTGTATATGAAGACTCTATTTGATAGCAGAACTATTGCTGTCACTTTAGCTGGGAGTATGGAAATTGCAAAACCACGTGACTGTTACTCTAAGGTGAGCACCAGGACAGATCCTATGAAAACCAGCTGGGCCTGGCAGGCAGAATGCAAAACGTATTGTATTCTCATACCTCTGCATGCAACATGTGCATCGGATTCTTCTAGCTGCCCATAAACTGTTCTGTGTATCCCCCCATGGCAGTCCATTTCCTTTTCGTGTGTTTAGTGTATATACATCCGTGCCACACAGGGAGCTGTTCCAACTTGTAAATGACCCATTGAGCTAGGCAATTTATCTTCCCTTATCTAGAAGTCCAGCTTGGGTCAAATGGACTCGTCACTCCTCTTTTCATCAGCTGTTAATATCGGGATTACTCAGCATTACTCAGCCTGGCAGGAGCAGCAGGAGCTGGCAGGCTGTTAGTGTCACATAGCAGTTTTAGGATCAAGTATACACTTACTTAGCACTCCATAAAATACCTAAGAACAGCCCTATGTTTGCCAGCCCTCCGAATACCTAAGTATACTGTGAAAAAAAATAATCCATGGACAGGAAGTATGACTGACTCTGTGCCCTTGGGATTTAAGTGCATTCTTCTGGGATTCATCTCCTGACATTTAATATTAATAGCTTTTCCTTCTGACACTGAGGCAGTTCTTTCATTCAGAAGGCAATGAGAGCAATGGGTGCTGCTGCTGCTCCTGGCTTTTTAGCCACACAGTGTAGGAAACTTTTCTCCCTGAAAAGCTTTCAGAATTCATCATCCACAGGAATGCACGAACCACAGGATTACAAGATGTTATGCCGAGAAGCTTTCTGTGCTCCCTTTGGGGCTGGCTACAGAGTATGAGCTGATCAATATTTGCTCTGCTGGAGAGCGAGCTCAAAAGAAGAATACAACTCCAAGTTACCATATCCCAGACTTTGGTTCCAGCTGCCAATCCAGGGAGTGCTTCACTCTTTTAAATGTCATTGTATGTAAATCAGAATAGAGCAGAATTAACTCTCTGCTCTGTAAGTGCCCATAAGTACAACTCAGTGAAATGCACAGCTTTTGCCTCTGAGCTGGAAGGCCTTTTCCTTTTGGAATCACTTCTGTACTACCCTCTGTGTCCTTCTTTGTGCTCCTCCTTTGTACTTGTGGTATAGAAACAAGCTCCTCCTCATTGCCTTCTCACTGAAATCATTTCCGCTGTATTAGTGGGATCTCATAAAATTATAGAAAGGCTTGGGTTGGAAGGGACCTCAATGATTATCCAGTTCCCACCCCCTGCCATGGGCTGGTTGCCACCCACCAGACCCCCTGGCCAGAGTCCTGTCCAGCCTGGCCTTGGGCACCTCCAGGGATGGGGCATCCAGAACTTCTCTGAGCACCCTGGGCCTGGCCCTCAATGTCCTTTCAGTGAAGGATTTCCCCAACATCTAACCGAAATCTCTCCTTTTTTAATTTAAAGCCATTCCCCTTGTCCTATCACAATCTACCTGTGTAAATAGTTGATTTCCCCTCCTGTTTTCAAGTTCCCTTTAAGGATTGGAAGGCCACTGTCAAGTGTCCCCCGAGCCTTCTCCAGTCTGAACTCTTCACCATAAAACTCATTTCTAGTTTTGTTATATTTCAGTCCTTTCAGCAGATAATTTTCACAGTAGGTATTATTCACTGCCTCCTCCACCTCCTGCTCCATTTTGCTCATTGATACTTCAGTGCCTAACAGCTGCCAATGACAGGTTTTGGTTTCTTAGCCTAAGGACATTCTTTTCCCAGCAACAGCAAAGTCTCTTCATACAAAATGTTCTTTTCCAAATCTGCCAGTGTTAAGTATTGTCCTGTTTGTGATGCAGCTAAACGCATTTGTAATACTAGGGAAATTGTGGACTCTAAATCCTTTCACTGCCTACATGAAAGTCATGTTTAATCTCCAGATATTCTCCTTCCCAGCCTTGAAGAAATGGGGAAGCCATGGGGAAACCATGTTGCATGGTTCTTAAAGCCATGGCATTAAACGTCCATTACAAAGACCTTTTTTTGATATGCAACTGAAAAAACATATGGGTTCCCTTCCCCATAGAGTAGGTAAAACAAAGGCTAAAGGAAACCGCAGTGCAGGGATCCAAATCCCTCAAGCCTAATCTGTAGTTTTGGCATCTGCAAGAGGTTTAGAACACCACAGAGTAATGGGATTACTGGCAGTATCCCTGTCAGAGCACATCTCAGAGTGCAGCACGAGTTCTCGCCTGAGGTTTGAATTTTTATCCAAGCCACCATCCTCTTCCAGACACCTTATTGCCTAGAGGCTGGGGCATTCCTCCTCCCACTGAATGTATGTTGGGGTAGAACAAAGAGTTTTGGATCAATTCTTTGTTGTCCTCTCATTCCATTGGAGCATGGCACGGAATGGCAAAAAGGCAGCCTCTGGACAGCAGCCATGGACACATGCATGAGGCTATTCCTGAGGCTATTCCCAAGGCAATTGCATCAGGTAGATTTTGTGAGAAGCAGTCTTCTTTCCTTAAACTGACGTCCATCCTCTCTAGAGACTACTTTGAAGTTGCTTGCACTGTGACAGCCTACCCCAAAAGACTCCATTGCTGAAACCAATACATTCTTCATCTCCTGGTTTTTAAAATAAATGATAGTTGGAAAACAAAATGAGCCACTTGAAGTATTGGACTTGCCATAACTGGGACAGTTTCTGGGTAGAAGTAACAAATAGGCTTTGTTAGACTGAGCAGGATTGACAAAATACATAGCTTCTACAAGTCAAAAGTCTAATCCTGGTAGCACTCCCAGAAATAATAAAGTAGGAGCTAAATATCTTTAATTAAAACATTTAACTAGGAAAATAACGCTGAGATAAATATGTCACTTAAAGAACTTTATGTCCCAATAAACTCACAAAAAGGATGCTCCACCAAATTTCAGCCAGTGTTCCCATGCCCATAGGAAGAATTCATTTGTAGTACAGATTCAGGAGCTCAGGGACTCTGCTAGTTGTAATAGTGAGGCACTGGCATAGGTTACCCAGAGAAAGTGGTGGGTGCTCTGCCCCTGGAGACACACAAGTTCAGGCTGGACAGGCTCTGAGCATCTGATGGAGATGCAGGTGTCCCTGTTAATTGCAGGGGAGTTGGATTAAATGGCCTTTAAGGGTCCCTTCCAGTTCAAAGGATTCCACGATTCTATGATTCTATGACTTGAATCTGTCTTCTCCATCTCTGCAGTGTGCAAATCACACAGCCTTTGTTAAACTCACTAGTGGTAAAGTGAATGTAAACAGATTGTGTGTAATGTTCTCTAGCCTAGTGGAAGGGGAACAAAAAAACCAAACCTGAACGTCCTCCTTTGCTTTGACCCCATTTTTCACATACACAGCTTTTGTACAATAATATACAGCACTGAACCAGCAGTTCTGCAGCCTCTGGCTGGTCACACTAATGCTCACAGAATTGGCTTCATAGCCCACAAGTAGTGCGGTGGTTTACACATAAGGGGTATTAGGCTATTGCACACGGGTGAAAAAATATTTCTTCAGCTTAATCACAAGATTTTTCAGAAGAAGTTTCTAACAATGAGTTTTAGCGTACAGGAAGGAAAATCAGACAGCTATACTGAGATATAATTAATATTAGCATATTCAAATCATGGTAAATTCACAGCTCTTCTCTATCTGACGTGGCTTTCTGTAGGACTTGAGCTTCTGTGCTGTTTTCCCTTAAGACTTCTTCACATATGCAAAAAATGCTGAAAATCTGTGCGGAAGCTCTGGTGACAAATCCTTTGACATTGTGACACGATGAAGGAACAAACCATCTCAGTGAATAATTTTACAGTTTATTAGCATATGGAAGTGTTTTGATTAATTTTGATTAAATGAATGACAAAGAAATTGTTTCATCAAGTACTCTGCTCATTTCACTAATATTTGTCCTATTGAAATTTACTTTTAATTACACATGGACAGGGCCTATTGCTAAGACCACGACATTGATAATTAATCGGAAGACTATTGTAGAAACAGTAGATAATCGTGTGATTGAGTTGTACTTCTCAGACATGTTCAGACTCCAGGAAGACAATCCCTTTGGGGAAAAGATATTTATTTTTTCAGACTGCACAGTTCACAAATGGCTTAAGCCATTTGTGTGACTTGTTCGCATGAGCTATGCAATCATATAATAAACATAAATGACTGTGTGTAAGGGAGGAGACAATATTCCTTGTCTCTCTAACTTAGCTTCACCAAAGCCGTGCATAGTCTGGCTGGGCTCAATCCAAGTTTTGTAAATATAGAGTGTCTCAAATGACATGATATTCTTCTGTGTAGCCAACAGAATCATATCCTTCATATTCACAGAGAGCACTATTTCACGTATCACAAATACGTGGTTGTATTAGAACAAGAGTAAAGAACCAGCCTCTGTTTTCACTGAATGCAGTATTTCTGCAAGTCACAGTGAGGGAATCTTGCCAGGATGCCCAAAATCTCAAATCATGGTTCTGAACACTGCACAGACCTGAAGTGTGGAATGGAAGTGCACTCTTCTTCCCAGTGGCAAGACTTTGCATCTGGTAATCATAGGTGTGATACTGCAATGATAAAGCTCTGATCTAACATCAGTGAGAAACTGTTATCTGTTCTGAAAATCAATAGCATCTCAAGGACATTTTTTCTGCAGTTTAATGTCTTCGTACAAGTTTTTGCTGTGTAGAAGCCAAAGCAGTGTGACAGAGACTGGAAAGTTTTCAAACTATTACATTTTTAGAAATTGGTTTTCAATATGATCCTTCTCCCCTCCCCTTCCCTCCCTTCCCCACTCCTCCTCTCCCCTCCCTTCCCCTTCCCTCCCCTTCCCTCCCCTCCCGTCCCCTCCCCTTCCCTCCCCTTCCATTCCCTTCCCTTTTCTTCCCTTTTCTTCCTTCCTTCTTTTCTTTCTGAATTTTCTTGTTTATTTTCTTCCATTTGATCAGGTTTTTTTTTCAGATTTCCACTCTTCAAGGACTTTCACGGCCCACTTAACATTTTCTGAAATAGATTATGATGCATGTGGAGAATATTTCTTTCTTCTGAAAGCCTGCTTGAGAAAAGAAGCCAAAACTCGGGAGTGGTTTTGGTAGTGGCAGGTCAAGGTAATTCTCCTTGCCATTTGAAGTCCCCCCTCACACATCACAATCTCCCATTGGATTCTGTCAGCCGCAGTGGGAGATGTGGAGGTACAATGTACATTGTACAATGTACATGAGAAGGGCAGCGAAACTGGTGAGGGGTCTGGAGCACAAGTCTTATGAGGAATGGCTCAGGGAACTGGGATTGTTTAGCCTGGAGAAGAGGAGGCTCAGGGGAGACCTCATAGCAATCTACAACTTCCTGAAGGGAGGATGTGATGAGGAGGGGCTTGGCCTCTTCTCCCAGGCAACAAACAGGACCCGAGGAAATGGCCTCAAATTGTACCAGAGGAGGTTTAGATTAGACATAAGGAAAAACTTTTTCTCTCAGAGAGTGGTCAGGCACTGGAATGGCTGCCCAGGTAGGTGGTGGAGTCGCCATCCCTGGCAGTGTTCAAGAGGCGTCTGGATAAGGAGCTAAGAGATATGGTTTAGTGGTTTTTCAGTAGCTATGGTATTGGGAGGACAGTTGGACTAGATGATCCTTTCTTACCTTGTGATTCTATGATTCTATGATTCATACAGGAAAGATGGTAATTTTACTTTATAGACATACATTTATCTTGATTAGTTATTAGGTAAATTGACACTGATTCACAGCCTAACAATCAAGAACAGCCTATTTTAGACCTCATTCTTTCTTTAGAGAATATTGTGAACAAGAAATCTAATCCTCACAAAATCTGCAAATCAGAACAACATAAAAACGTAATGCTTTTTTTTTTTTTTTAATTTTGGCTGTGGTTAACCTCAGAGTTGCTTTAGGTGATGATTTGCTGGATGTACAGCACTAAAATGAAAGGAAGGACTGCTCAGCTATCATGCGTTTGTGTCTGTGTATACTCATGATGGGATTTAGTTATGAGCAATCAGTCTTAGCTGGAGAATGACTGCCTTAGGGCATCCACAGCAGCAGACATAAGCCTGCTCCCCCAGTGTATGCCATGCATTCATCTTTAAGAGCCTTGGTACAAGGTCTCCTGTTTGGGTTCTTCTACCCACCTCCTAAAATGGAGCAAAAATTGAGCTATTATTTGTGCAGTCTTTGCATGTAGAATGAGCTTTCCTCGGATCAAAACAGTCTAAACAGGATTAACTACCCTCGGGTATCTCAGCTCCTCTGTAGCCATGAAAAGGAATGAAGAAAATCCACATCTGAGAGGGAGAACATCCAGTCCTTTATTCATTTTCTGATGTGATACTCTTGGACGTGAAGATTTTAAGAGCAGGAGGAGGAACTCATCACTGGTGGGACACCTAACTGATTGGTTCTCCACTTTATGTGCAAGGCAATGACCATGAAAAAGCATTTGTAACTATTTGCTCATCTTTCCTCCAAAACACTCTTTGCTGCTGATGCTGATAGCAGCCTTCCTCGGGAACCAGATGTGGTGAATTCTGGTTCAGGACCTCCTGCCTCTTACCCTTCCTGCTCTGCCAAAATGTCTAGCGTTGTGCAATTACTTGGCCATTTTTGTGTTTCTCTGACTCCTTACCTATTCTTCCATTCCTTTAAGTGGTGCCTCAAGAAGTTAGAGCCAGTAAGACTAAGTATTTACCTTTTTTTCTTCTTCATATTTTTTTTTCTTTACATTTCCACAAAGAAGAGAGCACAAAAGATTTTTTCTTGGAAGCCCTCTTTATCATACAGACAATCCTGTCCTGTATTTGAGAAACAAGAATTCTTCAGCTTAGAAAGCTGTAGGAGCTGTTAAGACCATGAGATGTACGTTGAATTTTCCCCTAAAGAATCACATCTGAAAGAATGATTCTAATTTTTGTGGTTGCTGCATATTCTGGGTTGCTGCAAGATAAAATACAGATGATAACAAATAAAGAGGAGTCAAATTCAGTTTGCTGTAATCTTCCTTTCCTCCAAACCACCTAATTCCTACTGAAAAACACAGAGGAGCTCTTTCTTCTCCTTCTCCTACTCTATCAGTTCTTTTCTGTTTAGGAAAAATTATCCAAAATATTAAATACATTATAATATAAATATTACTAGTGATGTATTGATTTTCCATCTAGCAGGTGAAACCACGATGCAGTGAGAGCTGAACCAGATTATAAACCAGGTGAGTTTTTGCGGGTAATTTTTCTTTACCACAGCACCAAACCTGTGATTTTTAAATACCTTTCAGATTCTTGTCAGAAGCTTCACTGTTAGAGCTTGAAGTTATGGTGACTGAATACAATTGGTTATATGGAAAGCCCCTGTGAATATTTGCTGATAAAGCAGACACTTTTTGTCCTTCAGTTTCCCTGAGTTCTCAGGTCCAATTAAGCACATCTAGCTAGACACCATGTTAGGATTTGTCACGCCTCAGGTGTTTATAGCACAGACATCCACCGCTGGGCTGGTCTAGACTCATATTGCACTACTCATTAATGGAGAGAAATGGGCATGATTCATCTGACCCTGCCTGAGCCCTCCAGATGGGAAAGACTCTCGTTCCTCTTGTGCTATAACTCACATGAGGTACTGTATTTGCTTTATTACAGTAGCAAATATGGTCAATCACAGAAAAAAAAAAAAAAAAGAAAGAAAAAAAAAGGAGTAAGTCAAAGAAATTAATGTGTTAATTTCTTCACAAATTACAGATATTAGAAGTCTTACCATACATGACCACAAACATGAAACCTTGAGCTCTGTCTTCCTCCCATACCAATAACTGTCATTCCAGCATTTGACAGACAATTTCTGTTCAGTGACAGAGCTGATATTGGGCATTGGCATAGGTTTCATCTTTTCAGCAAGATCAGAAACTTTGGTGGTGAGAACTGGACAGTCTGAACATATGCTGGCAATAATACGTATGTACAGTGCCAAAATGTGGGCTATGAGGACTTCAGGGAGCCAAACAAACATCCTGCTGTGACTCAATGAGGAATTCATTTCCTAAGGAAATTGCCTCTGAGGACTTTTCTTCTCAGAGGAGCATGGCCATATCTTGAGATGACTGGAAAGTAAAAAGAAGCAATTTTGCTTAGCTTGTTTTTGGCCACTTCTGTTGTAAATAACTGCAATTAAAGAAAGAAAGAAAGAAAGAAAGAAAGAAAGAAAGAAAGGTTTGAGAAAGTAGCCATTCACTGCCACTGGACGGCGCTTGTTTTTTAAATTTGGTGAAGAGGAGGTCATCGTGATGCCTATATTTATATAACAGAGGAATGACTGTTGTGAACTGGGGAATTCCCCAGCTTAAGGTAGTAGAGATGGAAACAACAGCAGCAAATGCACTGAAAGTCTCCAAGCGGGTGAATGAACACTGAGGTCGAGCCCCCTACAATCTCAGGAGCACTCCAGGAAGACCCTGGCTATTGCTAGAGGTAGCAATTGTTTCTTTGGCCAAAGCTAGGCAGGCATATGGGAGCTTTTTGTGAGATCAGTGGGCACTGGTGGGATGATTTGTAAAGGACCACAATCAATTTGGAATGGAAACATAGCATGAAGCATTGAGAATGGATGTCTTGACACCAGACCAGAAGTCCCACCTAGGGATCATACTGACTGCTATGCACTCATCACATCTCAGGTAAACTCTACTAGATGGAGGGGGCTGAAGGAAAGTAAGAGGCTGTTAACACTTGTTGCTACATCCTGTTTGCTCAGCCAAAACACAGCTGGTTGTAAGGGGATGCTTGGGTGGGCAGTGAGATTGCGGTGCATGGCTGGGCACCTACAGGTGGGGGACCTGACAGCTCTATCTCTTGGAAAAAGGTGGACCAGCTTGGATGGATGGATAGATGGATTTGGAGTATGGATAAATTAGTGGGTAGATGGATTGAATGATGGATAAATGGATGGGTGGATGTATGGATGGATGAAAGATAAGTGGCTAGATGATAGGTAGGTAGATGGAGCACCTCGATGGCTGTTTGACCAGCCTGAAAACAGCAGTTTTGGGAGCAGAATGTGCACAACTCTAGTAAACCCATGGGTCTCCCTAGCCAGCTCCAATCCAGCCTCAGCATCCCTACTTTATCCTGGGAGAAAACCGAACTGCTGAGGTGAGGCTGTGGGTATGTGGAAAAGACAGCTTGGAGTGGTTTGCTAGGGCAGTTTAGGAGACACTGAAGTATAAGCTGGTTAGAAAGCTGGGGAGCCTGCAACAGGGAAAGGAATAATGAAGTCCCATCTCATCTATCTCAGAACATAAGGCACATGTCTGGCAATGCAGAACATTGAGCTGAGGTCTTCATCCAAGGGAATTTTATTTTTTTATGCAAAACAAGCCAGCATGAAGGGGGAGGCCAGGCGAGGGACACACTCATCCTCCAAGTGAGCTGCTGCTATCAGATGTCTGCTTGTCTGGAGGAAACAAACTACAGGGACAGAATCCTTATTGTGAATGCATTGACCTTGCACTCTACTTTGCTACCTGGCTGTTCAGCTAGTGATCCCTGTATGTGCTAGGAGGTCCCCAGAAACAACCTCCTAGGAACAGGCAGCCCTGGAGGCTGTTCCAGCAGTGATCCATTTATCCCAACTGAAGCCAATGAGTCTGAAGGATGGAGCTCAAATTCCCCTTCCCAAATTGGAGGTGAAAGTTTGTTATCACTCTGTAACTACATGAGATTGTAGTGAGGTGGTGGTCAGCTTTTTCTCCTAGGTAACAGTGATTGATAGGATGAAAGCTGATGGCCTCAAGTTGCACCAAAGGAGGTTCTGTTTAGATTGGAAAAAATTCTTCTCTGAAAGAGTGGTGATGCACTGGAATAAGCTGCCCAGGGAGGTGGTACGGTCACTGTCCCTGGAGGCGCTCAAGAAAAAGGTCAGCATGGCGCTGAGGGACATGGTTAGTGGGCATGGTGGGGGTGGGTTGATGGTTGGACTAGATGATCTTGGAGGTCTTTTCCAACACTAATGATTCTGTGATTCTATTATTCTATGATTCTAAGAGTCAGAAACAGCCTTGTGCTGATCTAAACCCAAGGCAGCGGGGAACAGCTCATTTGTGCTGGGTTTTACATAAGGAAATGCACAGGGATATGGAAGAGAATGAGACTGAGGGACTCGGGGAATCTCTGCCAGTGTATCTCCACCACAAAAACATCCTCACCAATGATGCTCAGTAATGCTTCATGTCCTTGGTGATAAAAATAAGAAAGACACTGCGTAGTTTTGTTCACCCTTTGCTCAGATGAGGCATTTTCCAGGATAAGGACCATCTCTGGCTGCAGGGAAGTGCTCATCCTGGCTGCGATTTGGGTTGGACCTCGTGGGGTTCTTCCTGCAAGCGGCAGCACCAGCAGTCTGCAGGCATGTGGATTAACTCTGTGCAGCTCCAAGAACACTGGCACTTCTGACAGCATTAGTCAGTGAGCTGGGACAGTGCGGAAATAGAATCCAAGGACATGACACACACACAGGAATAGTCCTATTTATCAGTGGAAACAGGAACGAGTGGTGTGTGCCCGCGCTGGGCTCGGAGCTGGGAACAACATGGGATGTTTCTGCAGTAGTCAGTAACTCAACAGCAATACAGTTTAGGAAAAAACTGACATAAGTTTTAGATTTTATTCATTCATACATTATTTACAGCAGTTGCTTTCATATTACAATTCTCTTTCATCTTTTCAGTTTTCACTTATAAAAAATTAACCAAATAAACCTTATATAACCAAATTTATCACAGCAGGTCTGGTTAATTTTCACAGTTACAGCGGCCATCAGGAACACAACACGAGTGCCTGCGCCTCGCTCTCCCCGCTCTACCCCACCACAGACACACGGATGTGTGGACACACGGACATGTGGACACACGGGCTCGTGTGCGCTCCTTCCTCCTGCATTCTGCGATTGGGCAGAGCAGAGCACACCGGGCTATGAGACGTTGGCCCTCCTCTGCGTGACAGTGCTGGGTTTGCCTCCTGCCTGCCCACAGGCTCCCTCTCTCCCACCACAAATAGCATTTCAATAGCTTTCCATACAACCACCACACACAGCCCACCCCACACGAGGCCTAATGGTGCTGACCCGTTTGAGGCCCGATCCTGTATGTGTAGGCCCTGCAACTCGCAGCCCAGCCACGAGGCCCCACGGCCCTGTAGGGCCCGGCATGCTTGCCCCCACCTGCTCTACAGTGTTAATTATTGCTGTTTTAAAATAGGTTCGTATTTCTTAGAGGACTTGTAGCCGCTTCCTGTTACAAATACAGTACAAACGAGGCTGGACATGGAGAACACAAGACTAATTTCACATCAGTCTCGTACAACAGAGGGGAGGTGCAGAGGCAGCCCCGTGAACCAACACCACCGCCATGGGCACGTAGAGCCACGGAGCCCCAACTGACATTGGACATTTTCTAAATGCATACCACACATCTGCTTAACACTATAAAAAAAAATAATAATTATTATTATTTTTGTAACCTTTACTGCATTTGTCTCAAGAAGACTTTTGCTTTGATAAAATAACACAAGCACACAAACAAACGGCTTAAAGCTAACGGCCCAGCACAAGTGTAAGTACAGCTCACAAAGCAAAGGGTGCTTTGTGAAACCTAATAATAGATCTTTATTAATTAAAAAAAAAAGCAAATATACATATTACAAGTCAAAGGACTAAGCTTTGAAGGCAAAGAAACTGAAAACTATGTTAGCTATACGCTCATTACGCTTACACAGCAGTAGCTGCTTCTGCATCCAAACATGTTATTTGTCAATGGATTTACAGTTGCATTAGGTTTTTTCTATGCTCTTGGTCTCAGTAAGTCCATCTCCAGCTACTCTGATGTCAAAAGCATGCTCTCTCCTCTAGCTGGTTATCACACAATGAACAGCACTTCCAAATCATAGACTCATAAAATCATTTGAGTTGGAAGGGACCCATAAAGGCCATCCAGTCCAACTCCCCTGCAATGAACAGGGACACCTACAGCTCCATCAGGTGCTCAGAGCCCCTCCAGCCTGACCTTGGATGTCTCCAGAGACAGGGCTTCCCCACATGCGGCAGCCTGTTCCAGTGTCTCACCACCTCTACTATAAAAAACTTCATCGTCATATCCAATCTAAATCTCCCCTGTTCCAGTTTGAAACCATTTTCCCTTGTGCTATCATAGCAGACCCTGCTAAAGTGTCTGTCCCCTTCCTTAAGCTGCCTTACAGCTCCTGCTTTTAGCCACACTGCGTTCTAACCAACTTGTTCAAAGGATTCTCTGGCTTCTTTGATTCTGAATGAAAGGTACTCACAAGGAGGCTGCAGGCAGCAGCTTTTCAGTGGGAGATAACTAATCTCTGTGCATAGTCTCTGTTACTGAGGAGCGCAAGAACACACTTTTGCTCAGGATTTTGCTCAGGATTTTTTCAGGGAGAAAAAAAAAAAAAAGGAAAAAGAAAAAAGATCCTTTTGCATGTTAAAGCTTATTTAATAGCTTGCATCCATTCATTTTCTTTATGCGGTACAGTACATTCCACCGCAAGACTCCAGTTAGCTTGGAATTAAAATGCCTTTATTAAGCTTTAAATAGAGTGCATACCAACAGCATTATACCAGCGCTAATGAAACGCAGGCTCCCAGCAAATTTAAAATTAGATTGTTAATTCAGAAGTAACCGGAGCTGGTTCCTACCCCCGTGTAATTTGGCAGCTCTGGGATCCCTGCAGTCCCTCTCTATCCATTTGCACCTCAGCCCAGGAAATGCTCCAAATGAAAAGGCAGCAGCCTCGCATGGAGGATCAAAAAGACTCAGTGAGCAGTGGATGTTCCTAACTGGGATTCCTAAAATCCTGATTTCCTTAGGGAATCTCACCCTGGGACTTCCACTGACCTCGGTGCTGCCCCGACCATGGGTGCAGTGGCAGCAGCACAAAGGAGAAGCAGCGATGTCCCTGTGGCCAGGAGCACTGCACAGCTCTGAGCATCTCACAAGTGCTGCCGCCTTCACTCAAGGGAGGACATGGCATGAACTGACAACAAACAGCAGTGCAAGGGTTGCAAGTAAAATTGGAAACTACATCCTTCACTGCTGACCTGACTGCATCCAGGGCTGAGCTCCCCATAGATCTTATTGCCAAACATGATGTGTGCTTGGGATGCTGTTTGCTCGAGATGTGCAGGGTGTCCCCTCTCATCTCCAAGTGAATTCATCTCTTGGGGCAATTCCTGAGCCACTACAATGCAAAATTTCCTACTTTTGAGGAAAAGTCTCCTGTACCACCTCTAGTTGCTCTCCCAGGTGATCTCTGGCTTTGAGCTGAGGACACGTGAGCAGAGCCCACTGTGTGAGGATAAGCAGAACAGCCATGGTGCTAAAGGGATGACAGCGTCACCATGCAATGCGAGGGCAGCAGATGCAACCTGTGGGAACAGCAAAGTGCAGGTGCCTGGCACAGCTGGGAGGACATCTCTGCAGTTATCCAGCTGCTCTGCCTGGCCCTGAAGTGGTCTCAGTAGCTTTCATATTCACCAAGCAAGGCTAAACTCCAAGGCAAGCCTTACAAGGGATGTACTGCTCTTCCCTTTGCTCCTGCTATAGATGCACTTGCGCAGAAACCACCAACATTAACCAGGCGCAGCCCCTCGCTGTTGGGATTAGATGACAACTGGAAATAGGTTTTCAACGAGTTCCAGGCAGTGGGTCCAGATCTTCTGGCCAGCACCAAGCCCAGAACTGCTCTGTGCTACCCTGATGCCGAACTGGGAGCAGCAAGATGATGCCTGAGCCAGGGAAAAGAACACAGGGCTGGTCCTACTGCAGGACTGCATCATGCAGCAGGAGCAAGGAGCTCACCACTGAGGCTACAGGGCTGCTTCTGGGGGCACATGCAGGGAGAGCTGCAGGCTCTGACTTCTCCACATGGCACCATTTGAACGGGTGCACCACCCTGAGTGGGGCACAGCATACAATGGATCTGCCAGGTCAGCATCTAAACATCACTCTGGGGATGTTCCTCCCCACTGCTGCACCCTGGATGCCACACTGGCACCTAAGGGCTGTCCAGAGAAAAACAGCCCAGCCAAGACAGCACCAGCAGTGTCGCACCCATGAGCTCTCTCCATCTTCTTTGGCAAGCACAAAGAATCACGCTTGACAGCCAGCCCTTCCCTCCCAGCACCAGCTGCCCAAGATGGATGGCACTGGGAGCAAGGGATGGATTTCTTCCAAAAAGCCACAGGTCACAGAACAACGCAAGAGAGCGTTACAGGATGAAATTTGCTGGGCAACTGGTGGCCAAGTGGCAAAGAGTCAGCGCATCCCCAGCACCCAGCAGGTATCACCAGCAAATTCTGCCATCACCAGCTTCTGTTTGCTCATCTTAAAAGCAATCCTGCTAGGCTGACGCTACTTCTGTATCTGTGGGATCTGGTGCGACTGATTCCAGGTTTGGCTTTTCTGATAGGATGATGCGGTGGTTTCATTACAAAGGCACAGGTATGAAATAAAACCAGCGACATTCTTTTAATTAAATACTCCAGTAAAAAAAAAACTAATGCTCAGTTTAGGCTTTATGTATTCCTCCCTTATTAAGAGACTAGCTGTGTGTTGGGTTTTTTTTCCCCTCTGGAAAGATTTTAGTGCAGTGATTATATAGCAACAGAAAAATAAACTGAAAAAGGCACAAACTGCTTTGTGGGTTGTTTTTTTTTTTCCTTTCCCTTTCACTAACACTTTATAGTTGTCTATTTTCCTTAGGTTAATAAATCACTGAAAGCAGCAAGAAAATATTCTGCCCATTTCTGTACACTATACAAAACCCCCCAACCAACAGTACATTATTTCAGCTTCAGGAGAAATGTACAGCATAGTAAGACTTTTAAAAATAGAGTGCCCCATACAGAAATGGCGTTAATTAACCTCGCGCTACAGCACCCCTCCTCACCCCTTCCCCCCTTATTGCTGGCAACACAGACGGGGAAGGGACTGTTCCTGGTGCTACCCAGGGATGGGACCCCACACCACCCTGCCCACCGCCCCTCCTGCACACTGCGATGCTTTCAGTGCTGTTGATACGTCCCCTACCCTCTCACCGGGTTGATCGTGAACATTTCCCCCCCTACACGCACAATACTTCGTGAAATAGTAACTACTTCTTTCCCCCCAGGAACTAAGCGAAAGGGCTTTTCCCTTTGAATGTGTTAACATAGCTGAAACCCCTCCACCCACCCCAAATTAAGTGCAGCCTGAAGTGTTTCTCTTTATATTTCTGATGCCACGTTTTAAAAGTAAAACCTACTCATCTTCTTTTTTCCCCTCCCCCCCAAGACGTAATTCATGCAAAGTTGCTATTTGTTTAAATAAGTTATAAAAGTTGATATTTCAGGCTAGGAGAAGCTGTAGCCTTGGTTACTCTTAGTTGGCAGGCACTGTACATACATACTGGGTACAGACACATGCCGGATCTGCTTTGCATTGCTTTTTGCATTGTACAATTCACAAATCTGACATCATTAAAGCGGTTAATTACCTTTTATGGCAGGCTGCAGTGAGGCCATCTACATGGATCAAACAAGCAGCTGGTTAAGATAATAAGTACGTGCCCCCCACCCCCCAGAGCTCCCCAAAAATGCTATTATCTGTCACATTGCTTCTCTGAAGTGCTCGGAGTTGGTGCGCACATTAATGTGCAAATGTGTTGCCATAGGAACTGCAGCCTCCATTATGCCTCAATGACACCATTCAGCAAAAGCCAGAACTAAAAACGAACAACAACAAAAAAAATTAAAAATAATAAAACCAAGCCAAACAAACAAACGAAAAAAGAACACCCACCCCAAAAAGGCAGCAAAGAGAAAGTCACATGCGGAGCCTGGCCCATGACCGCAGGTCAGGCGTGGCGACGGTAGCGCAGGAGATAGATGGGGCTGATCTTCACTTCGGCTATGTTACATCGGGGCTCAAAGTTCGGACGGATCGAGTCTGGTTGCTGGCTAGGAAGGAGATGAGGATGCAGCTGTGGTTCCGACACGCCGAGGGGCTCTCAGACATTTGGCAGGATGAGGCACATCCAAAAAAAGTGCAACATCAGTGCCGCGGTGGCAGTGTGATGTGTTGGAGTGCGTGCACACGCTTCCTCTTCATGCATTGCAGCAAGCGGGTTGGGCTGGGGGCTTCCCCCCACATTTTCCTTGGAAACTATTAACCAGTAAATAACGGTAAGACGAATGCATATTCTATACTTACTGGTGCGTGAAATACTGAAAACTGCATTCAAGTAATTTTTTCTGCACTATGATGAATGCATCGCTATGGTATCTTACACTTGGAAAAGGAGAACACTGGGTGCACCAGAGTGGCGGTGCGATGTTGCAGGGAAGGTTCTGTGCTTTCTGTCGGTCCCCGGGAGGCCGGGCTGCAGGATGCTGACTTCCAGCCCCACCGCCTCCAGTGCGCAAGGCTGGGCCGCCAGGCTGCACAGGGCAAGCCAGGATGAGATGAGGGAGCAAGGGGGGGACAAAATTGGCAAATCAACGGTGACAAGAAAGAGAAGGGTAATTTATTATTATTTTTCTTTTTTTGGAGGGGGGAGGAGAAAAATAGCTTTTTTGCTCGGTGGTTGGGTTTTATTCTTCACGGAGCTGCAGGCGGTAGCGGTGGTAGCGAAGCTGGAAGAACATTCTCTCCAGCAAGGAGTGCGTCATCCCCGGGAGCGCGTAATGTTCAACCACACCCACGTGCTTGAAGCCCAAGGACTCGTAGAGCTTGTGGGCCGCCATCTTCACGGCTGTGGTCCCCAGTACGACGGAGGAGTAGTTGTTGAGCATGGCAAACTCCAGCACCTTCCGGCCCAGGGCCTTGGCAATCCCCTTGCCACGGTAGTTTGAGTCGACAGACATGCGGCGCAGCTCCACCGTGTTGTCCTCCTCATTGCCCCGCGCTGCCACGATCCCCACCACGTTGCCGTCCAGGACAGCCACCCAGAAGCAGGAGCCTGCGGGAGACAAAGCACCACATGTAGCTGCCTGGGGACTAAAGTGCTCTGAAAGCATGGACCCAACTTGCTTTTCCCCTTGGCAATGCCAGGGAAATGTTTGTTTCCAGAGGGATGTGTACATAAAGTAGTGAAAAACCAAAATGTAGACACTAACAATTATAAAGTATGGATATATGCCTCCATGGAGATCTACAAAAGCCAATTTCGGAAATGGACCTGGGCACCCTATTCTGGGTGGCCCTGAATTGGTCCCTGCCAACATTCAGCCATTGGCACCTAATAGTAATGGGTGATCCTCTACTGTGATGGGACTTGACGGACAAATCCCAACTTGCATGCAGTCATGCTCTCCTGTCATACCAGCATCTTCACCGCATTGAGTCCTGGTCCCCATTTGGACAGGCCCTTGGTTGCTTGCTGCACCTCCCTAGATCCTACCACAGAGCACAGGAAGCCATGTGTTTGCTTGGCTTTCCAACAAAATGGCTCATGTGGGGTATGGACCTCACCAAGAGACATTGGTACCCATCCCAACCAGCTGCTCAGGCTGGCCAACCAACATGGGAGCCAATGAAATTACAAACTATTGCAAATCCAGAGCACTGCAACACCATTTGGCTCCACTAGCAAGACAACTTAGAAAAAACAATTGAAGTTAAATGAATGAATTACTTGGGTCTTAACTAAAGCAGATCATCACATAACACGTGATGTGATAACATGTAACAAAGTGTCTTTAATTGACCTGAGAAGATTAATGCTTTCATCACAGGGCAAAAGCGATTCCAACTTGGATGCTGTTTAATTAACAGCCAAGAAAGCCATTACTCAATTACATCAGCTAATGAGGGATACTATGACAAACCTTTCGCTTAGAAGGAAAATGTGATTGCACAGGACGAATGTGGTCTTACATTAAGAAGACTGACCAGAGGAGATATGGACGTGCTGTGACTTTGAGACTCAGGTACCCCGTCAGAAGGAGATGGCTACAATCTATGGCACAACAGCCAAGGAATAGTGGGGCAAAAACAAAACACCCAGGATAAATCAGCTCCAAGCCTTTCCACTGCACTCAGCCATGCACAGTGCCAGCAGTAACACTTGCTTTTGCTCCTGCTGTGAGCCATCATCACACTGTTGCTATCTAGGTCAACAGCTAATTTTTAAACACGCTGGGACCCATCTTGACCCACTTATCACAAGCAGCTAAAACATCTCCTTGCTGCCACCACTGTGACAATGCCACTCATCCCCCTGCATTTGCCCAAATCTCACACTGTAATTCATTCAGACAAGACCCCACACGAGACTCAGGAGTGCTAAGGACCAGCAGCTGCTTTCCCTCTGCACACAAATCAAATGGCTCCAGTAGCTCATGGCTCTTTGCTCGTCAGCGTTATTTTTACAAATGCACATCATGTGGTGTCTGTGCACTGCACGACAATACCCTGTCAGCCCTCTATCACTCATCCCACGCCCCTCCAGCACGCTTGCTGGACCACTGAACTGCGTAACGTGGTGCTCATCAACCCTATGCACACTGCCACCAATTTCAACTCCACTGACATAGCCCAAAAATGGGGGTTCAGGGTTTTCCCTGCATTTGAGGAGCAGAGATGGCTCGTCTTCCCCAAAACAAGACATTCATCTGCATTTCCACCTCCTCTGCACCCTCCGTACGTTAATGCTTTTCCTTTCTTAACAGACAGCTCATGTGCCCAATGAGCTAGCAAAGCTTATGGAACAAAACACTTCCAAAGTTCGTAAAACAGCACATTTCCCAAACTTTTAGGTTTTCTGCCTATTTTAAAAAGAAAGATAGACATGGCTGCCAGGGCAGAGCACAGAAACTCTTCACACTCCTCTGACATGCCCAGCCCCACACCAAAGACCAGCTCCACCGCAAGTAGAACCAAGGCAAACATGCACATCTTGTTAGTTTTAGCTTACAACTTTAAAGTTTAATTATAATGATTTCAAGTTCAACATGAAAAGAAACACTATCTGGCACATCTCCTGGTGTGTGCTGTGCATGAAACGCTTATAATTAGTGCCAGACAGGACACATCTGCTCAAACAATGCAAGTTGTATTTGGCTCCCATTTGCACCGACATAATCAGACCCCAGTACTTTCACTGCTCAATGTCCATGCTGTGAACTGCCACCAGCCTACAGAAAAATGCCCAGATCCCAAAGCTGCAAACCCAGCACCATCTGATCCACTTTGGGTGCGGTTAAATCCCTTCCTTGGGGAGCAGTGCTTCTTGCAAACAGGGATTTGCTACCTAAAGTCGTTCTGGGGATCCCCATGCATACTGCTGATCTCAGGTTGGCGCTTCTCTCTACTGAGCAAACCCCTCAAGTTTCAGAGAAATTAGATCATAGAATCATTAAGGTTGGAAAGACCACTAAGATTGTCTAGTCCAACCATCAACCCATCACCGCTATGCCCTCTAACTGTGCCCCTCGGTGCCACCTCTACCCTCTTCTTGAACACCTCCCAGTACAGTGACTCCAGCACCCCCCTGGGCAGCCTGTTCCAATGCCTCACCACTCTTTCTGAGAAGAAACTGAAATTCTTTAGATTGTTTTTTGCCAGGGCTCACTGTTCCTCACTGATCCTAGCCAGCTGCAGCTCCATACCCAATTCCTCCTCCAGCAAAAAACGCGTAGCACATGTGGAGCGGGAGGGAAGCGCCCAGGGAAAACAAGCCATATCCTCATTCTTAAGGACTACAGGAGATCTCCTTCTAATCTTTTCAAGATTGAGGGTACTGAATCAGAGCCCGTCTCATTTTTGCACTTTTTCATACCCAGGATAAAACAAAATTATCTTCCTCTCACCTGTCAGCAATAAGAAAGAGCCTCACTGCCAGCAACACTATTAATAGCAGGTGCTGACGTTTTACTCCCTTGAACTGTGATCTGAAAATAATCACGGTTTCAAAGATAAACACACACCCCGATGGCTGCGGCTCACCCTGCCCTTCAGATGCTCATCTTGGTCAGCGTTTGCCTTTACTCTCACCTGCTTCCATCTTCTGGCGTCCCCCCATCCATCATTGGTGCAGTCAAAACCTCCTCAAATCATGCTGCCCCAAACTGCCCTCTAGATTTCTGGTCCTGCAAGAAGACTTGCTCAAAGGGCTGCTCTGCACAGATGCCTTGCATTCAACTTCAAATGCTCTATCTCCATGCTGTCAGCACCTCAGGCATCTCCAAACACACTCCAGCTCACACCCGTTAAGCCCAGGCTTCCCACTTGAATGCAGTCTCACTGCAAGCCATCTCCAAACCACATCCTTGTCTCCTGCCTTGGTGCTCCTACCACACTCCCCTTGAAGCTCGGCCCTTCTGCCTCACATCTCCACTTGTGGCACCCAGGGCAATCTCTTCCAAAAGCTTTCCTTTTACAAGTGCGTAGAGGAGAGAGGCTGTAGTAGGATAAAGAAGATCTACAAAATACACTGTAAAATAAAGCAATTACTCTTGTATCTCCTACCTCCATAAAACCACACAAAACACCTGGGATAGCAAGAGGCCAGCAGTTCTGTCTTATCTTCCTATGCTCTCCTGTCTGTCTTTCAGTAACAGCATCTTTCCTTTGCTTTGGCAACAAGCTGGACCAAATTATCAGCAAGTAACCTAAACCATGTAGCTGGCTGCCAACTTGGACATCACCACGGTGAAGTGATGGTCGCTTAAGATGTATTTTATTTGCAGTACTCAAGAAGAGCCATGGTAATAGTGAAGTTGCTCTAAAAAAATGCACAGAAATGAGCTGGTGGCAAGATCCACCTAGGAAAGTCAGACATGGCTCCTCAGCTGAAGGCACAGCTCTAAATTTAAGGATGATTCCCAGCTTCTGAGATTGCTCTGATTCACCCACCCCTTTCCAGCAGCACAAGCTGCTCTCACACTCCACAGACTGCTGCAATCCCCATGCCAGGAGCAGTGGCACCATGCTGGATGCACATCCTCCACCTGGCCGAGGCTGGTGCAATCCCCTGGCTGCTCCTGCAAAGCTCCTCTACCACCACGAGCCGCACAGCTCCCTGTACAGAGCTGACAAGGATGATGGGTGAAAATAAATCTTGCTGCAAATTCTTCTACAAGCTTTGGTGAATAAAAAAACAGTGGGTGGATGGGTGGAAGGATTGGAACCAAAACCAAGAGTGGAAAGTACTACTAGGGGAGCCGAAAAATCAGACATCAGCATTCCCTATCATCCTGAGTCCTACATGACTGAACAGCTCAGGTTCCCACCACTCTCTAGAGTCCCACAGTGCTTGAGGACAGCTGCTCCCTAAAGGCAGAATTCAATGGCAATATATTGCTTTTGCAAAGCAAGACTCTGACCTGGCTTTTCTGACCAGGCCATTACAGAAAATACACACGTTCTGAGATACTTCTGAAGCCACCTTTTTGTATTACATTTCCACAAGAGCAAGCAAAGCTCCACCACTCCTGAACTGCCTCCTCTGTGCTGATACTCAGGGCTCAGAGCCAGATCAGATCAAATCCATTGCTCCACAGGGCTGGAGATCAGCTACAGCCAACTGCTGGTGCCAGCTTGTGTAGGTTTTGCAATCCTGTGACAGCATTTTCATTGGGGGCTCAACACTGGACAGTTCTGGGAATCCTGCAGCAGACCAGACGTCTCCCTCTTTGTTCACTGCTGGCATTTCTACTTCCTGAAGGTCCAGCTCTCATTTCACATACAGGTGGCACACAGGCTGGACAATTAAACTCAGCTGTGGGGGCCATAATATGAGAATGACAAGGAACTATTAGAGAGCATCTAAAGGAGGACTGTGAAGATGGGGAAGGCTCTGGAGGATAGGGTGCATGAAGAGCAGCTGAGGTCTCTTGGTTTGTTCAGCTCAGAGCAGAGGAGCTGAGAGAGGACTCATGGTAGCTGCAGCTCCTCACAGGGAGCTGAGGGGCAGCGCTGAGCTCTGCTCTCTGTGACAGCGACAGGGCCCGAGGGAACGGCATGGAGCTGTGCCAGGGGAGGGGCAGCTGGGGGTCAGGGAAAGGGTCTGCACCAGAGGGCGGTGGGCATGGAATGGGCTGCCCGGGGCAGTGGGCACAGCCCTGAGCTGCTGGAGCTCAAGGAGTGTCTGGACAGTGCTCTTAGACACAGGATTTGGGTGGTCCTGTGCAGAGATATGGTGGATTTCATGATCCTTGTGGGTCCATTCCAGCTGCACTGTGCAAGTTAGGTGCATGCACACTGGTTTCCAGCTTTCATCCCTTTCCAGCAGCTCCATGAAAGAGATAACACCCAGAGAAGTGATGCTACCAGCTCACACCACAATCAAAATGAGATAAATTCACCCTCTTTCAGAGGCAATGATGTTCACAATTACTTGTTGAACCTCACTTCCAGACAGACACAATACCCCTACAAGCACATTTCAGACGGACTGTGATTTTCAGTGCTGATTTAGCATGTTACCGTGACACAGATGTGAGCAGTGCCTCCCGGCTCAGAGCTGTCAAGAGCAATGTCCTCAGAGCATCTTCCAACCAGGGAGGTGATCCCAGGGCCACTGAGTGAGAAGGAAGCTGACACCTACAGAATTCTGTTCAGCCTCCCCAGAATTAAACATTGCAAACCGGCATTGCTGGGAGGAAAGTGATGTGCAGGTGTGAGCTGTGGGAGGGGATGGAGGTTCATGTGTTCTCAGGGCTCACTGGGAGGAGTGAGTGCCTCTTATATTGAAGCATCCCACACAGGGCCAACCTCCATCTTACACCTTCCCCTACATCATTACATTGGGGAAAAAGGGAAAAATGAAAGAAAAAACAGCCCAGCACTTCCCATAGAGCAGGTCTTGCAATTCCTCATGTCCCTCACTCATATTTCATACACAGAAGCTTGCCAAAACCGACAGGCTTGATAACACCAGCTGCAAAGCCTGGATGCCCCAAACTCTTTGCTATGACCCACTGATGTCCTGTGTCCCAGTGCAACACCACTGCACAGGAATACCAGGGCAGACGGAATGCAGCACACTGCCACACTGCAGAGCATTACATATTTGCCCTTGGAGTCATTTGCCCTGGCAGCTCCAGGGCAGTCCAAGCAGGGCAGTGCAGGGGGAGCCCAGTGGGGCCGTGCTGCACTGAACACTGTGTAGTTGTGCTACTCTGATTTATTTGCAGACAGCTGGCTAAAAAGCCCCAAAGCTCAGTGCATCACTTCTCTTACTTCCATCCTTTCCAGGCCTTTGTTTCTCTTCCCTTTCACCTTTCCAGTTCCCCCTGGCTTCAAGCAGGGCTGAGTAACAAGCTCCAACAACATCTACAAATAACTCTACACTTGACTTCAGTTAGAAGTCATTCCTGGAGGGCTCTGACAAAATAATGGCATTTCAGAGCAGTTTATGGTGGTGGAAACTGGATGACATATGAGAGTCCTGCTTTGGCACTCCTGACACTCATGAGCATCCCTGTACAGCTGACACAGGTGTGGGGGAACAAAAAATGTCAGGGGCACAGAAGAATTACCCATGCATGAAATTAGAAATGCTATGGGACCCTTTTCTTCACGTAAATAACTCAACACAACCTACCACGGCACGATTCATTGTCCCAGCACAAACAGCTCCGTGCTGGAAGAACACTGGGCCACGTGGCCGCATGCTGAGAGTGGGTGTCACCCATTGATTCATGGGGCACCCGAGGGGCAGATCACCAATGTGTGCACAGCACCAGGAGAGATGGATGAGCTGCCACCACCAACTGCTTCTCCATCTGCCTTCTTCTTCATCCTCACTCCCTGGAGCCAGGAGCTGGATTTGATAATCTTTGTGGGTCCCTTCCAGCTTGGGGTATGCCAGCGTTCTATAGACTCTAAGTTGACCTAAACATCTCTGCAAACCCAAAAGCACTTTCGGGTTCAGACTCAAACATCTCTGTTATAAAATGCCACCAACAAGTCCAGAACAGCAGCCATGCTCAGCTCATACTTTCAGATAAGGATGGGAAAACATGGTGAGGTTGAATTTTTGAGTAAGAAGAATAGGAAAACTGACTTTGACCAGTGCCTGTTTCATGCTTCCGGATGGAGCTCGAAAGCATCCTCCTACATCACAGGTATCATATTTTAGGTGTCAAAGCCCCTCAGAAGATCCTAAAATGCTGGCCACTAGCTGCACTTCACTTTCACACAGTTTGTTCGACTGCAGAACAGAAAAGAAGAAAACAAATATTCTGCAGCAGCCAGATTTCAGGAAGTGGCCAGGTGTGGCCCAGCATCTCCTATGAAACCCCGCAGGCATTTCTGACCGTCCCAAAACCACACACAGGACAAAGGCAGCACTTCCAGTGCATCTCAGAGGCTGCTATATTAACAAGTGCAACAGCAAGACTTGAAATCCTCTGCACAGCTCTTTTTTGCTGAGCACGACACACCTTGGCTAAGCAGAACAGATCGGCCTGTATTAAGCAGCAAGAAAAGAATATTTAAAGCAATCTGAGAGCAGATGTTCCCCACGCATCCAAAATCCTCACTAAGCCTGTAAATTGTGGAGTCAGACCTTAGGTAAGCCAACGCTTTAGTATTTAGGCTGTTTTAAGTCAGAAGTATAAAGGTGAGAAGGGAGGCACACCTCCTGCCAGCCTTGCTAGCCTGCATCCTCCCAATCGCTGCTTCAAATGATGGCTCTGACAATGAGCTCCTCGTTAGTTAAATTAGTTTACAAAATAAAATGTGCTGTTCATTGCATTTTGAGCCAGCTTCTTAAAAGGGCATTATTAACGCTCAGTCTCCATCTTCTCAATCTTTCACTATATGGCTTTATTGCTTTCTGAAAGGTACTGGAGTTACATTGCAGCACATTTCACTTTCAAATGTTGAAAAAAACTAGAAAATCTAGAATTATTGGATGTTTTAGTATTCATTATTTGCTGGCTGGCTTCTACTTCATGTGCATTACCATAAAAAGGCACTGAGCAATATCAAGACTTCTTTTTAGCTTAGCAGTTGGCCTAGACATAAATCATAAAGAGAAAATGGGTAGAATTGATCTTATTTTAGCCATATATCATTACTTGTCTGGCCTAAATTTAGCCAAGCCTCCCTTCAGTTGAACAGAAGTGCATGTACCTACACAGGAATTGCACCAAATGCTTCAAAGCAAAGGGAGAAACCAACATTGCATTTACTTAAGGTTAAATAATAAAAGCAATTCTGATCTCTACAAGGACTTCTGAGAACTTTTATGCCATTCTAAAAGAGGCCGACAAACTTTACGGTGACTCACCCTTCAGGAGAAGCCATTCTGCAAACAGTGGTAGCAAAGCCTACTCAGCATTCTGCAAACACTGGAATGCTTCCCTGGAAGCACTGGTGAGGTTCTTTGTAAGCTTCCCTGGAAGCACTCAAGGTCAGGTTGGATGAGCTGTGAGCAATCTGATCTAGAGGGAGGTGCTCCTGCCAATAGCAGGGGTTGGAACTAGATGATCTTAAAGATCCCTTCCAATCCAAACTATGATGCTATGATCACAACAAGGGCAGCAGGGTGAGCTACCCCCAAGATACAGACACAAATCCGGGGTATGGCACGATGATGCATTTGGACTGAATACCCTATCTGTACAGGCATGTTCTTTAAATCAGAGTTGAAAGCAAGGCTGAAAGGGGCCGCCTCTACTCAACAGGGAGACCACCTAGCTGTATGTAAGAAGATGAAACTAAAAGCAGTTGCACATTTAAAACATGACAGCAAAAAAACCCCCATACATATGCCCCAAATGGTATGACATTCCCTTCTACTTTCAGGGACATGAAGGAAAGCCAGGCCACAGAAGCAGTGCAAGAGGCCAAAGGCTCTATTTGGAAATGTTCACTTGTGCATCACAAAGTGAGTGTGCATATTCAGCCAAAACAATCCATGTGGCATGTTTCAATGGTTGCAAACATGTTTTTTCCCCTCAGCACATTAAAAGGTAATGTTCCTGCTGCCCTTAGAAGCTTCTGAATGGGGACCTCATGACTACAACAGCTGATGAGCAATAATTATGAGTACTAATTAGGAGTAGTTTACGGTGCAGACACGCTTACCAGAAGGGCCTTAGACCTCAGGGCAGGTCCTCTGCTTCAAGATCAGTATCAGGAACTTAAGGACAGGGAATGGGTTTCATTTCATGCTGCCTGGCAAAGAGAAATTACCACCATGCTCTCCAAAACCTAACAATAAATACAACTCTGCTGCTCCAAAAGCCTTTCTTTCTGCAGATGACTCGAGTTTCACAAGAATCCTGTCTGGTTGCTAACGCAGTGATCCAAACCTCCCCAGCCACTGCGTTAATGATCTACTGGAGTGAAACGGCCATCATAAGCAGTCATGTTTTCTCTGAAACCACACTGAAGAGCTCATTGCTCAAAGTAGAGGAAGACAGAAAAAAAAATGAGAGTATGTTGAAGGCACAGGTTTGGTACAAACCACAGGCTGAAGGCAGCTAGCACATGGCTTGACCTCCTTGAGTCTATTGCAAGCAACAAATATTTCTGACAGCTAACACTTTTCTTGCTTGCCAATCTTTTACTTTACTAGATTTACCATAAATCTCTGGAGGGCTGTTTTATTTATACTTAACACAACCAAGTACAACCCTAGGGTAAGGTCACATTCTACCTGCTTATGCCAACATGAAGGGCTTTTCTTTCCTCCCTCATGTCCCATTAGGAGCACTACACATCGAGGCCAGACACTAAAACTGTGGGTAAGATATCGTTTCTTTCTAGCATGTGAGGAACGAAAACAAAGGTCCTCTAAAAAGCCTCAGCACTTCTCCTTCCATCCCCCCATGCTGCAGACTCCACTGTGGAGCACCCTGGACTCCAACCATCACACACTGCTTGTATTTTCAACTCTTAGCAAGCCGTTTCCAGTGCAAAGCAACAGCACTGCCCAGGTGCAAAAATCAACCACTGGTTAAAAACAACATTCTGTGCCTTATCAAGGCCAGGGTGACTTGGGTTTAATTACACTGAACTGCACTACATCCAGACTGAAATTAGCACATTTGTTGAATGTGGCACCAAAGAAAAATTCTGCATCTGTATATACATGAACATCTGTCAGGTTGGGCACAGACGATGGATGTGTTGTGGGTGATGCATTAACATGAAATGAAAATTACATGCCCGAGTGTCTGCATCTCACAAATGAAAAGAAAGAAACCCAACGCCTTTGCCACACGCTCAGCTTACCAGACAAGACCACCCTGACCAGTCCCACCAGTGCAGGGCAGCGTGTCTACAGCTGGTGATAGCAGATACTTCTACAGCTGTGCCCTGAGCCTTGCTCAAAAGGGATCCCCTCTTATGCATGAGGCACACACAGCAACCATGGCCAGGAGAGCTGCAAACCCATACAATCAGGGTAGCAATGCAGTATTTTGAGGATCTGGGAAGATTTTTGTATCTATCAAGGCAACACTAAAATATATATTAAATCTCAACACTAAGACAGAGAAGAACAAGTGAAATAAGAGAAGGTTCCTGGCTGGAACAAATCCTTCATAGAATTGTAGAATGGTTTGGGCTGGATGGGACCTTTAAGATCATCTAGGTCCAATTCCCTGCTATAGGCAAGGACATCTCCCTCTAGATCAGATTGCTCACAGACCCATCCTGCCTGGCCTTGAATGCTTCCATGGAGGGGGCATCCACAGCCTCTCCGGGCAACCTGCTCCAGTGTCTCACCATCCTCACAGTAAAGAATTTCTTCCTAATCTAGTCTAATATCGCCTTCTGCTGATCCACATGATCTCTGAGGTCCCTTCCAACCCAAGCCACTCTATGATTCTGTGACATAAAAAAAAAAACTTCCCTGAAAACATCACCTATTCCTCTTGCAGCCAACTGATAGGCACACGCAGCAAACTGGAGGCAGGTTTACCCCATGCCACTGCACTTCCCATTTATACCGCAGGTTATCCATAAAGATACACAACACGTGGATGTGTATCAACAAAACAACACATGGACCTGTGCCGAAGGATGCCCTTCAATGTGCTCCTGACTCCCAACAAAAGACAAAGGATAGAAGCACGTGATTGACTCAAAGCAAATGCTCCACTGAATCTCTGAGCTGAGCTCTCTCAGAGTTCCGCCTCAGGAAATGTGGGGTGTTAGGGATTTCTTTGTTATGATTTTTTCTTTATTTAATAATTTTGCTGAAATCCTCCCTAGCAGTTTGAGTTATTCATGAAAAACACTCCCACTTCTTAAGAAGCCTTGCAGATACTTTGATGCTTTTCAGAGAGCTGAGGGCTCAAAAAACAAAACAAAACACTGCAAAATCTGGTGATGGCTTATTCCTGAATGAAAATCTCTGCACAGCTAGATGTTATCTTCTGAACATCTGCAGGTTCTAAAATCAGACCAGACATGTATTTTCACAGCTGTTAAGTGAACCTAATATATTTTACAGGCAGCAGCAGTTTTTCAAGAACACTCCTTTCAAAAAGTTTGGATTGCTTCATAAAAAAATCCAGCCAAACGCTCACTACCATCCCTTTCTGACACCAACTGCCCCCACTTGTTTTCTCCCTCTTTTTGACCAATTGCACCACCACTGCCATTCCAATAGCAGTGACTTCACCAATGCACTCCCAGGGCTGAGGCACCAAACTGCTGCCAGGCAGACAGCAGCTGAGCACCCGGCATGCTTTCATTGCTCTGCCTCTAACTAAACACCATCCACAGTTGCTTAGTGCTGGAAACAGCAGGTGCTCCAAAAGAGCCCCATTTCAAAAGCTTCTCTTTGCTGTTCTACTACTTGCATTATTTTAAATTGAAAGACAGCATATTTAGGTCTTCCCTGGATTCCCACTGGAAGTGTTACACGGGGTTCTGATGCCGTTAGCTAGTTCCAGGGAGGATGAACAGATTTGGCACCTCCAAAAAAAGAACCCAAAGCCCTGATCTCAGCAAGCAAAACAACTTTCCTCTGTACTCTGCCTGCAGTAATGATTTCATACATCCTATTAAAATGGTCAGAACGGGCTTTACGGAAAGAGTCAGAGTGGAAAAGATCAATAGGACATACCCAGATATGGATCGGGGTGAGGTGGGTCAGAGGATTTAAAGAAGGTGTAAGAAATCCTGTTGTTGGCTGTACATTTGCCTTCAGGCAAAATGTTCTCTCCCCACTGCCACGTGGGTTTATGCGCTGACGCACCGTGTTTGCAGCTTAGCAGACACAATATCCTTGTGCGGCTGACTTGTGTTTGTTTTCTCATTTCTGTTATTCTGAGCATCCTACCAACAAAAATAAATGCCCGTGCTCACCATGCAGATATCTGAATGGCACGTTAAGGAAGAGAGGGGCCTATAGAATGACATTAAGCAAAGGGACGTAAGCACATTTAAAAACACGATGGGAGGAGGAGAGGAGATGCTGGGTGCAGACCACTGCTTTGGGGAACTGCCACAAGTGACAAATGAAGCACGAACTGGCCCACACAAACCCACTGGAGAGTTCAGCACAAGGATGGGTAAGAGAGCCAAGTGGGATTCAAAGAAGAAAAAATGCAAGCATTGCAGTTTGACAGAAGAGTAGAAGAAATGGGACGCAAATGGGATGCACCGCCATGGCGGTGGCAAGGAAAGGAAAAAAAAAAAGACAAAAATAAATAAAGAGCCACTGTCAGCTCCCCATACCACTGTTATGATCTGGTAGCACTGTAGGTGTCTTCTGTGCACACCGAGGAGCTGTGCCTAGCCAGCTGGCCAAGGACCCCAACCCAACCAGCAGAACAGCCAATCAGCCTGCACCTCTGATACTGGTTTCCAAGTCAGGATTCAAAACGTGTTGGTAAGGGAGCACGGGAGCAGTTCATATAGCTTTTACTTGCATTGGAAAATAAATCCAGGCAAGCAGTGTGCTTAACAATTCAAAACAAGTCACACTCCTGTCATGAATTCACTGAAGATCTTCAGCCAGGTAAGTAAATACACAGGCAACCAGACTGGCACTAATCCTGCACACAGCTCATCCCCACATTGCTGCTGGACTATTCTTTTTAGGGATGTGGCTCAGTGGGTGCAGTGGCCATGGGCCAATGGTTGGACTAGATGACTTCAGCTGTCTCCAACCTTAGTGATTCTATGGTTCTACTGGGATTTCAGAGGGCTCCCACAGCACCACCTCCTCAACCACTACACCGGTACAAAATGCCTCTGTCATTAAAACAGGGCTCAGATGCAGGTGGTCTCAGCGCTGACTCTGTGTGTACCTCATAAAACCATGCAAAGACCACAGCCCCTTATGGGCCAGTAAGGAGGGTAATGCCTGGGTGACAACATGGGCTCTAGCTCTGCTCTAATCAGCATTTTTTATTTTAAATACACCTGGCTTCAGAAGAAAGCCTGTATGAAAACCAGCACTTCTGACTGACAAGGAAAGCATTAAGTTCACTTCAAAACATCCACTACAGAAATCATGTCCTCATAAAAACTCTGGTTTTCAGTTCTATCACTTGAATAAATCCTACAAACAGCAAGCGAATGTCAAGTGACAAAACTATTATTTGAAAGTTATCATTTCAAGCAGTACACCCTACCATAAGACGGGCATTGCATTTCTGTTTTTGCTTTTACACTGTTCCAAATTCAATTTTATGTAGCACTATCTCACACCGCCATTAAAAAAAATACACCTGCAATACATGCTTCCTAGTAGCTCTTTTGAAAAGCAATCTTTAATTCTCAGAACCTGCTTTCAAAACACAAACCCCACTCGGCATCAAGCACTGGGAGTTCCAGGTCAACATTTTGGAATTATCCTGTGAGCAATGACACCTTCAGCTCCGTAAAGAAACACCCTCTGAGCAATTACAGAGGGCAAGAAATTATACAGTACGTGCTCGCATAAATAGTTAATTGATCGCTGGGGTCCCACGGGTCAATAGGCTACTTATAAACGCATGGCTCAAAGCCATCTGTAACAGACACCATGGCACACACCTGTCTCTAACCAGACCAGCACAAGCCGGCTGTGATGCCTTAATAAAGGCATGGCAGAGGTTTCTTGACGATTCCTCTGTGCTTTTGTCAAAAGAATTAAATAAATCCTCTTATTGGCACCAGTTACAAATGATAGATTTGTGAACAGAAGCTAAGCAAGGCACTCTGCTGTGTTTGGATTCCCGTGAAGGCTGCTTTCATTAGCCAGCTGTCAGAAAAAAAAAAAAAAGAAAAAAAAAAAGGAAAAAAAAATCTGATTCCTCAGCTTCACCGGGGGGAAGGGAGTAAAAAGGTAACAATAAAAAAACCCCTATAAATACACTTTGAAGCTCCCCATTTCACTGATGCAGAAAGAACAAAGGCCATGCATCACTCAGTGCGCTGCAGAACCACACACCAGCAAAGCACCCGGCAGTCACTCCTTTAGAAGGCAGGGAGCAGCACAAAATGTGCTGTTATTTGTAAGAGATCTTCAGCACCGCACTACTAAGGCGAGGCGCGGGCTCTGTGATGCCCATCAATAGCGGCGAGCACCCCAAGGCACGATTCCCTCACTCCAATGGCAGTGGCTAACCCAGCTCGCTGGGAAAGGCAATCTCAGCCTCATGACTTGGAAACAAGAAGATTTAAGTCCACAAAAAGAAACGTGCCTATTTTCAGAAATCCACTCCCAAATGTGGAGGGTTCTGTCTTTTAGACAACCAAGCCGTGTATTTAGGCTTTTACATTAAAACCTATTTGTTTGGCAAAAACCAACAAACCCTAGAGACCTTAAGATACAGAGCAAAGCCTGCTGATAGCTTCTAAAGTATCTGGGCACCTGGCTGTGCTCATGAGGATCACAGACACTCCTGAAAATCCCTAAGAGGCTAAACACAGTGCCGCCTCTGGTGCTTGGGAATAGGATCATGAAGGTTGGAAAAGGCCTTTAAGATCATCTCGTCTAACCATAGTAAGATTTCAACTCATGCTCTACATCCAAAATTCAGCAACAGAGCAGCTCAAAGTTCTGGACTTTTCCGCCTCTCACCACTACTTTGGCATCCAATGTGAAGACTGAGTTTAAATCTCTTCAAAAGCCTTAAGCTGAAACACGCCTTCGGGTAATTGTTTTAAATCTCAGCCACTCTGAAGGAAGCAAGAGAAGGAAGAAGAGCCATTGAGCACCCTGAATGAGGCTCATTACTTCACAGCTGAACCCACAGAGAAAACTCTGTACTCCTCCTCATGTTTATTCACTGAGACAGTCACAGGAAGCTGTACGCAACCACCCAACACTGGAGATTACATTAAAAAATTACTTTAAGCCAGACAAAACCAGAACGCCTGATGTTGCTACTCTATTTATGCTCACAAGTCCCCACACAGCGCACATTTGATGCTCTTGAGGAGTTAACTGTGCCTATAAACTGTGCCATTTGCACAACTTACTACTTCTCATGTCACAGATTAATTAAGAGCACTTGCACGTGTTGGGGTTTTTAAACACCTGCATGCAGAGGCGCTTCTAGCAGCGCCATACCCAACCAGGCATCAGTACAAACTCAACACTGCTGCACGAACTGATAGCCACATCAATTAGGGACACCACAAGAGAGAGTTTTTGAATGCAAGGGAAAAAAAATATAGGTCATAGCACTCCGCAAAATTTACTAGAAAATGTAATTTTATCTCATTTTGACATGGGAATGTGCTGAAGCTGGATCTGAAGCGAGGTCTATTTTTGTCTCATGGATATGCATGTTGAGGAATGGGTTTGCGCACGTGTTCCTGCTCTGGTAATAAAAAAAGAAGAGGAACAAGGGGGAGAAAGGCTGCAGTGGCTTCTCCATTAATGCATTTATCCCATTTGGGTCTGTACCATAGCCCTGAAGAAGCCTGAACCCTCAGGCTGCTCTGCTAATCAGGCCACTCCAACTTTTCCATGGTAAACTTTTGGCTTACAGCATTGCTTTTCAAGATAAGAAGATGCACATCGCCTGAGCACCCCTAAAACTGGAAAAAACTCTGAAGACTCAGGTGTCACTTTCCCTCATTCAGCCCCACCAAGTGCTTATCAGCACAGGCACAGGGCAGGGCTGGGGCTGGCTATGATACCAGCTGGGGCGGAGCAGAGCCAGCCTTGGGTTTGTCCACGCTTGGTCACATGCTGGAGGAAGCCCTGGGGACACTCAGCTCCAGGAAAGTGGCACAGCAGGGTGTCAGGTCCATCCTGGAGGGCAGGTTCCTGCTGCTGCTGGCCACAGAAGCAGAGGATGGATATGAGTGTGGGATGGAATGCCAGTCGCATCTGAAGAGGCAGGTTTCATGAGAAACAACTTGGAAGGCTCAGGAAAGACCTTCTCACTCCCTACAGCTACCCGGAAGGAGGTTGTGGCAAGATGGGGGTTGGTCTCTTCTCCCACATAACCAGCAATAGGACTAGAGGGAATGGGCTTAAATTGCATCAGAGAAGATTCAGGTTGGATGTTAAAAAAAAAAAATCTTTGAAGGAGTCGTAATGCATTGGAACAGGCTGCTCAGCAAGATGGTGGAGTCACCGTCCCCGGAGGTGTTCAAGAAAAGGGCTGAGGAGGCACTGAGGGACATGGGTTAGTGGGGAAATACTGGTTGCAGGTGGACAGCTAAACTGGATAATCTTGGAGGTCTTTTCCAGCCTTAGTGATTCTGTGATTCTAAGTTTAATGACATTTTATATAACTCAAATAATAAAATATCTTGGTCAATTACCAGCTCTGGACAACACACATCTCTAACACTTGAGAACATCAGTTGCTGTTTATTGCTTCCCAACAAGTTCAGCTCAAGACAGGCACTGAATGTGAGAAATGCCAAAGCGCACAGTTCCAGCTCAGCTAAGGCATAAGTAACCAAAAAAAGCAACACTAGGAATTGCTTAGCAGTCCTCTCACAGGAGGCCAGTCCAAGATACCTTCAGACACAATGTTTTCCATTTTAAAATACATTAAAGATCTTTCACCCTTTTCTTGCAGGATCTCTCCAACATGCACCATCTCATCCTTTGAAGTTATCTCCACTGGCAGGCAGAGGTGCTGCCACACAGCATACATACAAGCAAGGCCCTTCTCCTCCAAAATACGAGACCTGACCTCTGTTTCTTCCAGCGCTGTTGGGAGCAGAGCTGGAAACACAGTGTTTCAGGACACAGACTCTCTCCTGGGTTTCCTGCCCCTGCTCCATGCCTCAGGCTGCACTCCCCATCTCTCCGTGAGGAGAAGCACGCCTGAGAAAATCCTTACAAATCCCAACCCACAAAAGCCAGTGAAGGGGTTTGGCAGATGCCTGAGGTCAGGGTGCTGTACGATCCAGCAAGAAATGATGGAGATAGGGATGCCTTAGATTCCAGCTGCCTTTCGGGCATGGGCAAGCCAGGCAGGGCCCTCTGAAAACACATTCCTGCACTGGGAAGCAGCAGCCCTGAGCCCTATCCTGGGGTCAGGTAACTAAGCCCTGGCTTTACAAAGCTTGAGCTGCTCTATTCTTTCAAAACAATGTTATCAGTGGGTAGCGTCCCTCCTGCTTATCTGGTGCCTCAGCTGCTTGCCTTACCCAGAATGTGGAAGAACTGGGCTGCAGAGTCAGCCCTGTGCCTGGGGGTGTACTCCAATACCCGGCCCCAGGCCTCCATCCCCACCATGTGGAGCAGCCATCTGGGGACTCCAACTCCCTGCCCACGCCATTGTCCCACCGTGGGGAGCAACCTCTGCCTTGTAAGGCAGAGCAACTACAGCTCCCAGAGCAAGGGCTCTTCTCAAGGTGGTCCCTATATTCTCCTCATGATTCCCACACCAGCCCGGCACCCCAAAATGGTGGCCTGCCAGTGTAATGCACACCCAGGCACAAGGTAACATGGCTGGTGAAGAAGCTCCAGCCAAATGGGATTCATCCCACCAGTACTCCCCTAGATTTGGAATTGCATCATTTCAGAACCAGGTGCTCATCTCATGTGCTCTTGGGTTCAACCATCTGGTGTCAGTTCTGTTTCACCAGCATGGAAACCCAATAAGTAGGCCCAGGCCAAGAGAACAACTAAAATACCTGCTGCTCTTCACCCAAACACCCCCATCAAAGGTGAAAATGCCTAGAAGGAAACTAGCAGGATTTGTCACCTCCTCACAAGTCATCTCTGCCCCTACCTCAATTGGAATCATGAGGTAAGAACACAAACTCAAGGTCTCTGCCAAAGACAAGACATACGTCATGTGGGTTCAGCTGAGAGACCATAAAACCATTAAGGTTGGAAAACACCACTAAGTTCATCTAGTCCAACCATCAACCATCCCCACCATGTCCACTTAACCATGTCCCTCAGCACCACCTCTACCCTCTTCTTGAACACCTCCAGGGACAGAGACTCCACCACCTCCCTGGACAGACTGTTCCAATACATTGCCACTCTCAGAGAAGAATTTTTTCTTAATATCCTACCTGAATGTACCACCCAAAAGCAGCACAGACTGAATTCTCATAAGCCATCCTTCTTTCAGGGCAGTCCAATACTGTCATTCAGGATTAATCTATTCATCATGTACTTGTGAACAATGGAAATAGAAACGCTCTGCTCACACCAGCCTGGACTAGGCGAACAGAGGCAGAGCCCTCCTCATTCAATGAACCCAGGGCCATCTCTCACATGCCCATTGAGCTGTCTGGCTCCCTGAACCCAATCTGCAAGGAGAAAGCCCAAGATGGGGATGCACTGAAGACAGCAGAACTGCTCCCTCCAGCCCTGCTCAGACCACCACAGAGTAATCGATGCCAAAAACCAGAGCTGTCAGACTGGTGTGTTTAATGCAACCTGACATCTCCTGCAGCAATCCCTTCAGCTTCACCTGCTGCCTTATGCAAGGCAGATGCCCTCAGCCCTCCACCAGGCCTGGCAGCCACAGCTCTCCAGGTCACCTGTCCATGCTCTCTGCTCCTCCTGCTTGGGCTCTGCACAAACACCACCAACAAAGGTCAGTTCTTGCAGTGAGGAGATGAGATTGTTGCACCACCACCACGCACACATACACACATCCCTCTGCAGAGGCACCCAGGAGAAGGGCAAGACAGACAGCCACAGGAGATAAGGGCTGAAACTACCCCAGAAAAACATGCCGGTTCACCTACCCAAGCTCTGCTCATTCAGGAGAGCAGCGGGCTTGCACCAGAAGCGAGAAGTTCTGGCTTCCATCAGCGCTCCAGCACAGACCTCAACCTCCCAAGAATCTTTCCAACACACAAACTGCTGCAAACATACACAGAACCACCGTGACAGAAGCTTGAAGAGATGCTGCAAAACTGATTAGTCGTCAAAATCATCAGACCATAAAAGAAGCTCCAGCTGTGCTCCCCTTATTTGCGTAGAGCCCTGCCTCCTGCATTTCTCTATTTAAAATTAATTTCTTTTTTTTGTTGTTGTTGTTTACTAGAACCCAAGTTACTCTGGTTGACAATTAAGCCCATTATCCAATTCCTTCCTTTTCTACCACCCCAGTGCCTTATTTTATAGTTTATGCAGAAAAAGATAAATTCCAGTAAGTGCTACTTTAAAATGAGAAATGCAAGCTAATGAAAAGCTGGGGAAGGTTGGGCCATTCACTCTTCTGTTTTAAGATCCCAATCCAGCATCGAACTTAACGCCAACAATTCCTTTGAAGTCAACACCAATTTCAAGTCAATCTACTGCCTTTGGGCTTAGAGTTAAACTCTGGCCCAAATGTTCTGCCAGACCCTTGGTGCAAGCGTAGGAGGACAAGAGCAAACAAATATTTAAATTTTGGCTTGTGTACTTCAGCAAAATTGCTGTCAGCACATGCTTTTAAGTTCACACAAAACCCAGTGGGAGAAATTCAAGACAATAACTAACTTGGAGACTGGTGGGTCAGAAAACAGCAGAAGAAAAAAAAAAAAATACTTTGATGCAAGTAGCACTAATCATGAAGCACGGTGCTTCCAGCATCCCACTACACACTGTGCTTTTGGCCTTTGCTCTGAAGCTGACCCACGGATTGCAAAGCCCACACAGACGCTCTGGCAGAACCACCAGGAGCAACCCATTTCCTCCCCGTGAGCAAAGGGCTGTTTGCTGTGGATGCTCTGCACAACAGAACCCTGACCTGGGTACCACAAGCAGCTCTTCATGGCACGGATGCCGAGAGCAATACCTCAGTAAAGCCAAAACCAACGCTGCGATCCAAGCCCTCAAGAGCACACTCCAGCTCTACCTCTGTCTGCCTGTTCCACCTGAAGTCACACCAGGCTGTTCACTTCACTGCATCTGGCCAAGCTCTGAGTACCTACAGCCTCACTGGGCCCTTGTTCCAGCATTAAGAGTTGGACACAATTATTCTTAAGGGTCTGTTTCAACTCAGGATATTCTATGACTCTTCCATAATACTCAATTTAGAAAGCTTTCACTAATATCTAAGTTGGAACAACAGGCACTACTTACAAGGAGGAGCCCTTCTTGTTCCTGCTGTAATAATTCATGTCTGAGTACTAACTTGTCAGCTATCACAACAAGAGAAAAACCTGGGGCTGGAAGTTGTTCTATTGTCATTCCTGTCCTCTGTGCAGGGATGGGGAGCTGATGTGGCACAACACTGCCTGTTCTTAGTGTGTTTCAATAGGCAGTGAAATCAGTGCCAGAAAGGCAAGAAACTCAAAGCTTTTAGAGACATCTGTATTTACACTGCTGTCTTTTAGGGTGGAAATCTGACAGCTGCATTTTGGGGGTAAACGATCAGAATGCCAGGTTGGTGCCTCATGCAGGTAGCACCACACAGCTTCAGAGCACGCGGACAGGCACTGGCATCATGGATGGAGCAGTCCTGGCCGCCTCCTCTCGGCCTTTACCGAATTATGGCTCTAAGTTTCTTCCTGCTACTATCATCAGGTACCCTTCACAAGCACCAGCAGTCCCATAAATCTGCTTTTCACGGCATGGCAGAAACCTAATTACACATGATTAAACTCTGTCAAAAATTAAAGCCCACACATTCCTCTGAAATTGAAATCAGCCCTGTTAGGTATCAAGAAGCAGCAACGCTGATGGGTGGAAGGCATGCTGTCAGCGCAGTGCTGCTGACCCTACACAAGTGGGGGCACTCCTGACTCTTCATTTGAGCCTTTCCTACAAACACTGGTGTAAGCACACCCCAAACTGCGGCCATGCACATCTCAGGCTGCAGGGATAGATGCAGCTCAGGCACCTACAAAGCTCACACTCGCTGCTCCTGCCCTCCTGCAGCTCTCCCCACCCCAGCACCGTGCGCTGTTAGACCTCACCACACAGATTCGGAAATGTTAAGCCACAGCCCATTTATTTTTGTGACAACAGCTTTAATGAATACTGAGCTCTGTAAGGACACATACAAGTTACGCATGGTTTCATTGTCACGAGAACGGGCACTGCAAATTAAATACAACCCCATGTAGACGGACACTACAATGGGATGCAACATTCAAAAGAAATGCTGTTAAGGCATTTTGAGACTTCTTTTTTTTTTCCACAAGGTAAGCATCATTTTAGATGGATGCAATAGTGGGAGTGAGGAGAACAAAAGTTTGTGGCTTTTATTATCAATGAGGAGAGCCCTAGGAAGAGGTTTGCCATGCTGGGGACAGCAGTGATGCAGCTAAAACCATCATATGGAGAAACCAAAGAGTGGCACCTTGAGAGAGCAAACGATGAACGGCACACCTCACCCTGCCCGCTCCCCAGGAGCATGGTGCAACCACAGTGCAAACCTCCAACCCCAATAACAGCCCCTGGCAGCCCAGAGAGCCCCCAGCTCTGGCTCTCAGCATGGATGTACACCTACAGAACAGGAATGGTACCTTCCCCCCGACAAATTGCAAAGGGACTTCTTTTTATTATTATTAATCGTGTAGGAGATTTTTATTGTTATTAATCATGTAGGATTTGCAGCTTAACAGTCAAGCATTAGATGCTACGCTTTTAATTACATGCACTTGCGTAACAAGAAGATGAAGGCATATGTCAAACACCAGCAACATCCCTTTACATACCTGATCTACGCTTCTTCCAAAACACTTGCATTAAGGAAGGTTCTTCTAGAATAATACAGCAAAATGTGCTTTCACCAACACCCCACATTCCCTGATACACACAGGGGGCAAAGAAACCCCCGGCTCAGGGAACGTGGGGTGCACCCAGCTCCCTGTACCCCAATTGAGTGTGGAGAGCACGGCCCCCCCAGTGCCTCCCTGCAGATGTGGATGACTAAACATCTTGGGGGTGGGGGGGGGGGGGGGGGGGGTGGATGGATTTGTGCTTGGCGTGTCCTAAAAGCTGCATTCTGGCAACTTTAGAGCTGTGCTCAGTGCTGCTGCAAAGAGGACAAGGTGCCAGCAGCATGGGGCAGCCACAGTCCCCGCTGGGGGGGGAAGGCAGCCCCGGGCCCTCACACTCACCTGGCGGTTTCATGTAATATTGCTCGATATCAGACATGTCCGTATGCAGCGCGCAATCGAGATAGTGGAGGATAACTTTTCTGCTGAAGTAGTACCTCATGCCCATCAGAAAGATGGGCAAGCAGCAGGTCAGCAGGAAGGACTTGGTCACAACAAAGCACATTACTATGGAGATAAGGAAGAGAAATAAACGACACCTGTCAGAAAAGAGAATTTAGTGTTGATTTCGGAATACAAACTCATTTAAAAAATAAATAAAATTAATAAAGAACACAGAGCAAAACAGACATTTGCAGCTCATACATGAGAACGGTGCAATTCTCCCTAAGCGGTGCTAAGTGACAACGCAGCTCAGTGTTCCTGCAGTGCCTGGGCGGGGAGGGAAGGGGCTGCTGAGGGCACCCCCTGCACCCCTCTGTCAGTTGGGGAGGGCTGTGCTGCAGGCACGGCGCTCCGCAGCCATGTGTTTGGCACTGCGGCATTACTATTTCCAGACTGGGAAGCACCGGCTGCTGGGGAGGAGCAACAGCCTTGGGGCTGGGGGTCCACGCAAGGCCTGGGGGGCTTCTGGGGGGGACCCTTTAGTAGTCGTTTCCCAGCGCCCCACTACTGCCAGGCGTCCCTCTCCAATACAGAGCTTGAGGGGTCACCTGCAACCACAAATGGCTTGAGAATCCAGGCTTGGGGTGGAGAGTGCATTTTAAGAGGAAGGGACATGCATTATTACATTATTCTTCACACAAAAGCGGAGCTCACATCATTACTTCCAGGATGAGGGGCTTGGGCGCACATTATTATTTTAAAGGGGGATTTCAAAGGGGGCACGCGTGGTTATTTGCGGGGGGTGGGAGCACCTTGCAGGGGTTATTTTGGGATTGCAACCCTAGGAGGCGACCCCCCCAACACACACACACACACGGAGATGGAGGGGCCCGGCCGTCTCCAAGCAACGGCAGCACGCGGTGCGCAGGGCTGCGCGCTGCGGAGCTGCGCGCTGCGATGCGCTCACCGCTCCCATCCCACCCCCCACCTCAACGCCCAGCACGGAACAACCGCAAGGACGCGCAAACCTCCGCGGGGAGCCCCTCACCGCCCTCCAAATCCGCGCAATGCAAACCACCCCCCTCTCCCTCCGCCGGATGCGCTGCTCTCTCCGCATCGCTGCGGCTCCGCGTGGCTGCGGCGCTCCCGGCTCCACGCATCCCCGTGGGGACCCCGAGCGGAGTCGCTACTCACCCGCCATCAGCACGTAGAGTAGCTGGGTGAGGGGCTGCTGCTTTAACCCCCTGAAGGCCGTGTTGGGGATCCGCTCCATGATACCTTCGTAGAAAATGCGGCGCACCACCTCCTGCTCGGAGGGGTGGAATTCGCGGATGTAGACGTTGTCGCGTTTGGGTTCTTCTTTGGGGGTACCGAGGGGAGCAGGGGGGGAGGAGGGGGAGCCCGAGAGGGTGGGCCACATTTGGGAGGAAGAAACGATGATGGTGTCTTTTTTGGCTCCCGGGATTGAGTCATGGTCTTCCGCCACGATCTTGGTCTCACAAACCATCTTGGGAGACAGACAATGCATGCAAACGGGGCGCGGGGAGGGAAGGAGGAGAAAAACGGGGAGAGGGGAAAGGGGAGGGGGGGGAGAAAAAAAAAAAAAAAAAAGAAAAAAAAAAGGGGGGGGGAGGGGGGAGGAGCGGAGCGCGGAGCAGGGCCGGAGACCCGCGGGCAGCTGCGCGGGGCGCGGAGCAGCACGACCGGGCGGGACGGGAGAAAGGAGCTGCGCTGCATTTTGGAGAGGCATTTATAGAGCGGGGGGGCCGCGGGTCCTTGGGGTCCGAGAGCCCCCCGCATTGGCTGCGCGGGGTCGACATGTGATCGGGGGGGGCGGGCCGCCTGCCCACCTCCCACCCCCATCACCCGCGCCGCCCCTTTGCAAATTACTACGGCGCGTCCCTGCGCGGGGGGCGGTTTCCTCCCGCGGGCCGCGCATCTCTCCTCTGCATCCGCGCACGGGGACGCCGCCGCTTTCTTTCATTCTTTCTTTCCCCGTTTTCATTCTGGAACAGTCGCTGCGGGTACGCGGAGCCCCACGGGCAGACACGACCGCGGGTGGGTGCGCGGGGTGCGCGTCCCGGCGGGCTGCGGCGCAGCGTGGGCGCTCTGCGGTGACTCATGCGGCGCGGCCCCCCCCGCCCCATCCACGCATCGAGCGCTCCCCGAGCCCACGCGGCCCCACATCCGCCCCCCACGCCGGCTCCGCGCTCCGTCCCCCGCTCTGTAACTTTTCCTGGGGGAGAGAGAAGGCGGGGGGATGCGCAGTGAGGAGGAAGAAGGAGAGGAGGAGGAAGATGGGCTCCTCCTCTTCGCAAGACCCGAAAAGCTTCACTCTTTCCCGGTTGGAACCGGCCGGCATCTGCCCCAGGCATGCGCCGTGCGGGGACGGTGCGGGGCCGGGGAGGAGGTGCGGGGATGCGGAGCGGAGGGCACGGACACCCACACCGGCGGTCACCTCCCTCCCGCCGGCTGCACCCCCGGAGCCCCGTGTGAGCCCCACTGTGAGGTGCGCCCCTGGAAGTCCCATTCTCCCGCGGGGTGCACTTGAGCGTCCTCTTGCCCGGTGCACCCCTGCAGCCGCCCCTGTGGATGCTGCATCCCCCCGCGGGCTTCAGTGCGTCCCCCATTGGAGCTTCTGCGCCCTGCGGGCTTGCGTCCCGGGTGAGGTCCCCAGTGTGGTGTGCAGGCAGTTGGGGCTTTTCTCTGAGCTTGGTGCCACTGTGTTGATTTCGTTGCTTTGCCTTAACATAAAAAGAGGAGGGGAAAAAAAAAATAAATCCAAATCATGGAGGGGGAAAGATGAGGCCAAGGCTTGGAAGCTCTCCCACCTGCTGAGTGCCGCCAACACCCGCAACCTCACACTGCACCGGATGCCCTCGTGGGGAGCTTTGGGGTGGGCATGGAGTGGTCCTTTCTCCAGAGCATCTGAGCCAGAGTGTCCCACCCGCTCACAGAGCTGGGGCCACAAGAAGTGGCACTGATGGCAGCTCAGCTCATAGGTCACGGTGCCAGGGGAGCAGTGTCCCCAAGCGAAGAACCTCCCATGGGAGGGAGATGTCCCCATGTCCCCAGCACATCTCACCCTCAGCAGAATTTGCCAACGTGAAGGCAAAGAGGCAGTGGATGGGGAAAACAAACAAACAAATGGGGCAGCGTTCGCTTTCGGATTGTGAAAGCTCCAGGCCAAAGATAGGAGACTGCTGTTTTAAAAATATAATTCAAGTAACACTCAGCTCCATATGCCTGGGTGAAGCAGGCATTTATTTTTGTTTGATCCTTTCTACGCTGCTTATTTATGAAATAACGAGAGTAATCAAAACAACTCATTCCTTAAAAAAATACTGCCGCAGTTATGTAACAGCCAGGAAAGCTCCCAGTTCCAGTCCTGCTCTATGGGCCGGAGTGTTGGCGGATGGATTATTTTTAGAAAGGCTCCAAACACTTGTTTACTACTTATGCTGCATCTCGTAAGCAATAATGAGCATCCTCCCTTTGCCCGAGGTGAGGGCACACCGCTGCAGTGGGGAAACTGAGGCATGGATGGGCTTTGTGCACCATCATGCAGCGACTCGGAGGAGCTGCAGGCACGGCATCAGCTTTCCTGAGCCCTGTCTGAATGCCAAACTTCACCTTCCCTCATTGCCAAGCCAGGTTTTCAGGTTTCTCCGGGGCTCTGGCAAAGCAGCAAGGAGGGATGGGGACGGAGCAGGCGGCTGTGATGGATGGAAGCAAATGTCAGTGAAAATCAAGGGCCTCGCTGCAATCGATTGCACAAGGCAGGCAGGTTCCCAGGCAGCAGATTTGGGCCCCCGGAATAAAAAGAATATTGTTAGCAGAGCTGCCTGGAAAGGCAACTGCACTGCCCAGAGCTTTCAGTCTGTGAAAGCGCACTTGTCATCCCAAGTCACTGAGGATTTTGCTCCTCCAGGACCTGGGGGGAAGTCACCCACATGCCATGACCCACTGCTGAACCTCACAGAAAGAAGTAATGTAATGAAGACGGACGTTTCAGAGTCTGCATTTCATGCCAGTGCTCCCTGCAGCTCTCACTGTAGTGTAAAGAACAGCACTTGGTACATGGATGCTCGATCCATTTGCACGGAATGAATGGGGGCCAGTTTTGTGGCTCTGAGAGCTGAGGAATTTGGAATAGTTTTCAGCAAAGAAATATTGCATGCTTTGAATTTTGATATATTATTTGGAAATAGGAAATCGCTTTGTCTTCAGCAGGTCTGCTTCAGACTGGCTTTGCTTCTGAGTAGCATACCAACCCAGTAAGCCATGGGCTGGTTGTAGGATGCACCAGACAGATGTGATGTCACGTGTTGGTCCTTTACACGTGAACAGAACCCTTGCCTATTGGGAAGCTCGTGCTCTGTTCTCACTCTGAAACTGGAGGTTTGTGTCCAGCCCTGGGATTTGAACACCCCAAACCAAAGTGGATTTTGTTGTACCTAACTCTTGAAGCAATAAACCCTAGGGGTGATTCCAAACAACCGAACAACTTGGATGGTCTGTAAGAGCATCTTTTCCTAAGGGCTGGTGGGCACCAAGGCAGGACCTCACCAGCATCCTTGAGCCTCCTCCAGCTCACGATGTGCTGGGCAAGGAGACGTGATGCAGGAAGGGACTGTGCATAGCAGCACCACAGTGTTGGCTCTGACTTTCTCCTGTAACAGCCACAAGCAGCCACAATCCTTCCCTCACTGGGGGCTATCAATATACCACAGCAATTAACACAAAAGCCACCCCAAGTTCTGTTGGTTCAGTGGTGCCAGAAGGGCTCCTCCCAGCACGGTCTGGTGGCTGTGACCCCCTCCTCTGCAATATTTCCATCACTGAGAGACCGAGGCAGGTGCTGAGATTTCAAGCTGTTGTTCTTATCTGCCTCCAGGTCCTCCTCCAACCCTCAGCTCCATCACTACACGTGGATTTGCCATGCTATGGGCACAGGCACCCGCTCAACCCAAGGAGCAGCCCAGCAGCATGGGCTTTAGCTGCTGCAGCCTCTGCTTTGTTGGGCTGCAGGAAGAAGTGAAAGCCTCTCTGTTGGCTGCAGATGTGCATATGAATGTGAGGCATTTGCCTAATAAATAGCATCCTAAAGGGTGATTAATTAGAATCTGCTCTCTACCGCATGACTTGGGGAGAGGTTGAATGGGGTGTGAAGGAGACACCACTGAAATGGTGGGAACAAAAACCACACGTGGCTGGAGGAGCACCAGGGCTTTAAGCCAGGTGCATTTGGGAATGCCACAGGTGGTGCGAGCCAGGGAATGCTCATTTCTTTTTTTCCCCCCTCTTGGAAAAGTACCTGTCTCTGCAATCAGTTTTTCCTCTTGCTATGATTAACCCGCAGCCACCCAAATTTTGGTTACTTGCTTGGGTCAGCAAGGTAACAGCTCTAGGAAATGTGCTGTATCATGAGCAGCTCTGTCAATGAGTATCTGTCTTTGCTAAGGAAGGAAAGAAGAACCTAAGGTTAATGATTGTACTTTCGGCCAACAGCTATTTTGCTGGCATTTTTAACAGCAGTGATTTTAACTGATGGCTGAAGCACAGCTCTAGCAGGCTCGGGTTTTCCTGCCTTTGCATGCTGCCTTGCAGCAAGAAGCAGAGGGAAATTTTCCGGTATTTCCAGTTTTGCTGTTCAGTGATGCCTCCGGGCTCTGTGCTCATGGCCTGGGTCCTCTTCCCTCTGCACATGGGGACAGCAATTGCTCCAGGTGCAGAAGCAAAACCAATGGCGTGGAGTCACATCTGCCTGTCCCCATTGCTGTGGGGGGCATCAGGATCTTGAAGTCACACTCCCCACAGCTGGCTTATGCTTGCTCCCCTTCTCCTCAGAGAGAAGAGAGAGAATCAGTAAGGTTGGAAAGCCACTACAATCATACAGTCCAGCCATCAGTCCGTCCCCACCATGCTTACACTGTGAATTCTGGGGAAAGTCTCCTTTTGTTGTTGCTATTTTTCTTTGTTTGTTTGTTTGAACTGCTATTTTTAAGTGGGATTTAGTTGGTTCCAGAAACCATAACTTTGAGGAAAACACCAAATATTGTGAGTGCTGTACAGCAATGGGCTGGCACTGGGGGCACCAGCTGGACAGAGGCATGAGATTTTTAAAGGAGTGTTTTTGAATGGAAAGAAGGTTCTCTACCTAGAGGATCCTATGGGGTCTTTTCCAACCTTAAGTCTGTGATTCCACGACCTTCCCCTCTGATGGGTGTCACAACACAGCAGTGGCTGCCACTGTGATAAACGTTTATAAGCGTCCAAAGGGAGGTGGGAGGCAAATGGATGAGGCCAGGCTCTTGTTGGTGATGCATAGCCATGGGACAAGGAGTGGTGGTCTAAAACTTGAACACTGGAAGTTCCATACAAACATGTGGAAGAATGTCTTGACACTAAGGGTGATGGAGTGCTGGAACAGGCTGCCCAGAGGGGGTGTGGAGTCTCCTTCTATGGAGATATTCAAGACCCATCTGGATGCCTACCTGTGCAACCTATTGTAGGGAACTGCTTTGGCAGGGCATTGGACTCAACGATCTCTTAAGGTCCCTTCCAACCCCTTCTGTGATTCTGTGTGATCCTGTGCTGCCATATTTTCATTACAATCAAAGTCACAGTGGTTTGTGTAGATCAAACGCTCCAGTGGTATTTTTGTAACAGTAAAGTTGCTGTAGTCATGGCTCTGGACAAATTAAAAAAAAACCAACACACAGAAGCCTGGTAATACCCTATGACATCCCACCGCAATGATGGGCACAGCCTGGCGCCCTGCACAGGTGCTGGGGAGATGCCACCCTGCAGTCCTGGTGGGAGAAAAGCAATCACCACCACTAGCAGAGCCTGGAAGACGTGAGTTGGGAGAGCCGTCCCGTCTCTGCGCAGAGGAGGAGAAAGTCAACGTGCACAGACCTCCAGCGGCGCTCCCCAGTACTGCACTGCACTGACCCACCCGCCTGGGGCTCTTTATCCCCGCTAGCAGCACTCAGGCGCACAGAGAGGAGACCTGCAGGAGAGCAGAGGTTTGGTGGAGGCCTTCTTCTCTGCCCTGCTTCCCCCAGGAAAGCGAGCAGGAAGGAAAACCTGCTGCTTCCCTTCCTCTGACCCTGTGGGGTTTCCTGCCTGGCCCTCCCCCAAGCAGACACCAGTGTGAGCTCATCATCTATCTTCATGCCATCCAACTGAAAGCCTTCCAACACCCGGCAGTCCTGCAGGTGCCTCTGTTAGAAACATCCCTGTAAGACATGGTGAGTTGCTCACAAAGCAGTGCTGTAAATGCACTGCTCCTGGGCAAAAATAGCCATACTACTACTGCTACAAAACCCTGGCAAAACAAGATGCAGTTTGGGTGTTTTTTATTCCTGATGAATTCCTGCCTATTGTCCTATTTGCCTCGGTCTGGACCACCAGGGTTAATGCACGGTGAAAAACCATTTGTTCTGCTAACTCCCAGCCCCATGCTTGCTTCCCGGGATATCTGCACAACCATCCATCCTCATGATGGTTGCATGTCATCCCTCCTGGCCACCAGCTTGTTCAGTTGATGGCTCTGTGCCATGCCTGGGCCAGGATTTCATCCCTGTATGTTGCTCTGCTATTAAAAATACAGCATTCAGACCCTTGTTCCCCAAAACATCCATGCACGCAACACAGCTGGGGGGTGACGGGGGACGAGGGGAGGGAAGGCACTGGGCTGGAAGCGGTGATTGGAGCCTGGCTCCCAGGGAGGTGCTTGGTGTGGCTCTGATAAATGGGTTTTGTAGGGGAAAGCCAGGAGCAGTGCTGAATGCAAAAGGGAAGATCAGAGGATTTGAGTTCCAGGCTTAGCATCTCATTTCAGCCTGTCGAAGGGAGGCTTGAAGCCTGGCAAGGAAAAGCTCCTTGCTGCCGTCCCCCAGCGTTCTCTGGGGAGCTGCTGCCGGCTGCTCCGAAATTCAATTTCTGCACTGGCAGTGGCACTTTGGGGCTGACAGTAATTGCTTTGTTGGAGGAGTGGCTGCTCACCTCTGCCAGGGCTGGGGCTGGGACAAGCGTCCTGCCCTGAATAATGGGGTGGTTTTGCTGAGAGCACAGCTGGGAGACCTGAATCAGCACAGAGCTTCTGGGGGCCACACATTCACTCGCTGCTGCATCCCTGTGCTGTTTCCAGCACATCTCCAGAAAATAGCTCACCCCCCCACAGGGCTGGCTCTCCGCGGCAGGGAGCAAACTCAGCAATTTACCAGAGGGATTCTGCTTCTTATTTTAGACTCCTATTTTAGCCTCCCTTTTCTTTTTACATTTCTCTCTTTAATTCCTTTTCCTGCAGTGGGAATGAGGTGCAACGTCACACTGCTGCATGCAAGTCTCATCCTACCCCAGCTAATGCCTTTAAGTGAGCAATAGTAGATGCTCTGAGCAAAAGAGCTGTTTGATTTTTTTATTATTATTATTCTTTTTTTTTTCCAGTTGTAACAGCAGAGAAGGCAAAACAATAAATCTGGACTTTTTGGCATGCCAGATCCAGGGTAGGAGCTCTGATCGTAGAACCACTGAGGTTGGAAAAGACCCCTGAGGTCATTTAGTCCAACCATCAACCCATCCCAACCATGCCCACTGACGATGTCCCTCAATGCCACATCTACACATTTCTCAAAAACCTCCAGGGATGGTGACAACTGATAGTTGATTTGCTGGAAGGTGCAGAGTCCTCACACCAATCAAAAATGTGGGTTGTATGCGTTACCTTGAAGTTTCTGCACCACCCGTTGCAAATGGCCCTTCCTGAAGGGCATTTTGCCGTGCGGTGTGCCATCTATCAGCTGCATACAGAAAGCTGGCCATCGGATTATCTGTGCCTAACATCTGTTGGCCATCTCAGTTTCAGTGGACAGGATGGGAATGATAGGTTGCTGTCATACGAGTCTCTTCAGTTGCTTCAACACATCAACATGTTGCTGCAACCAATCCAGGGTACATCTGTTATTCCTGTAATGCCAACTATTTATCATGTGGACTCATTTTCTACTAGATCCAGCTGTTTGGGCTGATATGCTGATTGACCTTTTCAGCTTGTTCAGCACATGGCTACCAGAGGTCATCAGACACGAGGTTGACACAGGTTCAAGGCTCACATCCATCCTGTTGGGGTGAGGAGGCATTTCACCCACCTGTTCTGAGCAGGAGCACCTTGGAGGGTCAGCTGGCCCTTGCATGAGGCCACCACTGTGTCTGCAGCATCAATAAATCAGTCTGGCCCTGAAGTTTCAGTAAACTCTGTAACCTGGCACGTACAGCTCAGCCGCTCACGCCCCAGCTTCTAGGAACCATAGGTTCAAATCACAGCAGGACCTGGTTCTGCCTTCAGCTTTCCAGGGCAAGAGGAGATGCCACAGTGATGCACATGCTAAAAATACTTCTGAGATACCATGTGGCAGCCCTGCTTGCAAGGAAAGCATGCCCAGGGCTTGGGGAAGGGGAGAGGACAGGAAGGCAGGGCATGAGGCTGACCAATGCACATAAATTAAATGCAGGAAATGAATAAGTAAGGAGAGAATACATAAAATAAATAAGAAATAAATAAAAATAAATAAGGAGAGAATAAAATCCAGAGGAATATGTTCTTACTGGCAATGATTTCTTAAAGGAGCTCTCATCCTTTATTTTTACCCATCTATTTCTCAGCATTCAGCCCCTGAAACTGAATCTCCAGTTGAGGTGTAGTCCAAGGTTATCCAGAGTTCCTTCAACAAGTAAGGAACGAGTATTCACAGACTATTCCCAGTTAAAGTTGGTCTCATCTGTCCTTAAAACCCTTCAGATAAGGGGAAATCTGCAGCTTCCTTCAGTAATGTAATCTCCAGTTTTATTGCCTAGCATTTAAATCTCATTACTCCTCATACCTAACCTAAGTCACTTTTGTTGTGCATTACTCCAATTACATCCTGTCCTCCTGCCAGAAGATGAAGGACCACAACTGAACACCTGCTTTACAGCAACCTTTTTCACATTGGAAACCTAGTATCTTATGCCTTTTTCACTTCCTTTTGTGGACTAAGCAAGCCTAATTCCTTCAACTGTAGTCAAAAACTATTTTTTTTTCAGACATTTGTACTTAATTTAGAAGATAAGTCTTGGCTGATGTGCCCAGGTTAAGACCGCAGGCAGAAAACTCCCTTGCTTCAGTTTTGCTGGAAAAGTGGTCAAAGAAATTGCATCTCTATGCATGATAGAGTGTTCTGCCAGTGCTGCCCCACAAAGAAGAAGCAGCAGCACAGCCCTTCTGCAAGAGTTTTAGAGCAGGGACTAAGTGTGAAGTTCCTCCCTTCCTTGCAGCCATAGTAGTTTGCGGCAGGTTTCTGCCTTGGTTTCCACAACCATTGCCACTGCTCAGCATGTCCAGAAGGATTCCCAGGAGGGGACACAGCCTTCATGGAAATCTGCTCTCCTGGGGTTTTCCCCAAAGGATTTCCTTTGGGGATTTCCTTTTCTTTCTGTAGATCGGAGCTTATGTGGCTTTGGTTTGCTGCCACCCAGGCCAGGTGTCCTGGGCAAGGATCTCTATAGAAGGAGAGGCAGGTCAGCACCCGGACACCACATCCATACCACGGTGAAGCTTGGTTTTCCTATAGCACTGAAGCATCTTTGGGTCCCCAGCACATAGGACAGATTTTGCAAACCCCTCTTTTCTGCTTCTGATCATCCTCTGTTCATCTCAGAGCCCCCACAGAGGGTCTGTGTCCTGCACAGGGGCCTCTTTCAGTGATTCGTGGAAAGTGTGAGGCTGTTTGCAGGCTGGAGGGACACACCAGGAACAGCACGTTTTGCTGCTTTTGCTATCTCTATGGGACTGACTGTGGGGAACAGCTGGTCCAGTGAGGAGAGACGTGCGATAGCAAGATGCCAGATGAGTAAGACTAAACAGGGCTGTCCTGAATTGCCTCTCATGTCTAACAGATCAAACACAAAATGGCCCCAAGAAAGTTCCCCATGTGAGAGGCAAATAGGAGTCAGCACCTTCACTTTAAAAAGGAATCTGTGATTCTGTGATTCTGTTCTTGGCCCCACAGGGAAGGACTCATCCAAAGGACCAGGCATCTTGGCTGCTCTGTTCTCTGATGCTCAGTGACTCCCTGGATTTTTCTTGCACCACCTCAATTTTCTAACAACCTCTTATGAAAATCTCCAGATCTCATTAAAAAAATGATGCAGCAGACAGCACAAACTTAGCTTCCTGCTTCTTTGGGAGATCCCGCTGCATCCTACAACCCTCCTTGGAAGGGCAAGGCAAGATCAAATGCTCGAATTTGTAGAATCATAGAATCATTAAGGTTGGAAAAGATGTCCAAGATCATCTAGTCCAACCACCTACTCATCTCCGCCATGGCCTCTAGCCGTGTCCCTCAGTGCCACATCTACACAGCTCTTGAACACCTTCAGGGACAGTGACTCCACCTGAGCAGTCCATTCCAATGCCTCACCACTTTTCCAGAGAAGAAATTTTTCCTAAAATCCAACCTGAACTTCCCCTGATGAAAGTTGAGACCATTCCCTCTCATCTTATTGCTGCTACCTGGGAGAAGAGCTGATGCCCAACCTGCTACAACCTCCCTTCAAGGTGCTGTAGAGAGTCTCCCCTGAGCTTCCTCCTCTCCAGACTGAAAAATTCTGGTTCCCTCAGCTGCTCCTTATAAGACTTGTGCTCCAAACCCTCCAGAGCTTTGTTGTCCTTCTTTAGACTTGTGCCTCATTGTCTTTCTTGTAGTGAGGAGCTCAAAATTCAAATCTCCTGGGGGTTTTGGCCAAAGACCCTTCCATCAACTACCAAAACCTCCTGCCAGAGCTTTGGCACCGGGGTGTGGGAATGATCCCCACACGTGCTTTGAACTCTTTCAATACGTGTTTATTTCAATCATGGCATTTAAGGTCAGGAGAAGGAGGAGATGTACCCATCACACATAAATGTTGGCCAGCAAGGGGGAGAAGCCATAGTAAGGAGTATGAACACAGTTATACCTTACTTGCCTTTTATACTCAGGTGGGGTTTTCTCCATGACTAGATGGGGACAGTGTCATTGCCTAAGAAGAGGTGGGTAGTATCTTTTCACAGTCTGCCTGATGTCTGTCTGCTCTGCATGGGCAGGAACCTCCCCCAGATGCCCTGCCACATCCACCAGCCATGTTGGGATGGCTTGGGGACCACAGAGAACATGCTGCATGCCTCTGCATGAGCAGCCATGTGGACTCACGCTGGCTCTGCTGTGCAAAATCAGCAGCAGATCTGGACCCAGTAGGGATGCCTGCATCCAGACTACTTTTCTTGTGCAAAAAGCTGGTTTTGCTAGGGCCTTGAGCAGCTACCGTTGCTTTGACTTGTTTGCTGTTCGTACTCCTGTTTGGGTTAAACAGCCAACTGCACAACGGGAAGCCCTTGTTTTGAGTGTACATACTACAGCCTCCCATGCAAAACAATGCTTGGCCCCAGAGCGCATGCAGCCAGAGCTGAGCAGAGAGCGCTTTTCTTTCCCTGTGAAACTTGTTAGGGTATCAAAGAGGATAATAAATCTGCCATGAGCTGTAATGAAAAGCCACAATCATAGAAGCATTTTTCAAGCTCTAAACCTGAAAGAAAGATTCTGGGGAGCTTAACCAAAATGTTTCGCTTCCATTTCAAACACGCAGCGATTGTCCCTGACACCCGCTCTGGTTGCAAAACAATATGTGTTCAGCGATGTCAGCTATGATTCAAAGATATACTTTCCCAAGTTGTGAAATTGGTTGAAGCCAACTTTTCTTTTTTTCTTTTTCCAGAGGAACACATTGTTTCTCGCTCATCTGATCAATTTTTAATTTTCCCATGAATCTTGTTAGCCCAGCAGCAATCCAATAAGCGCCAAGCTGTAGCTGGACTCTGCCACTTCTGCAAGCACTGGAGGAATAAATGTGGCATGGGGAGTGATTTACGCACATTCACAATCCCCTGCAGTTCTGGCTCTTTCCAGGAATCCCCTTGCACTTCGCCCCACTGCTGTGCTTCCAGGCAGCTCCCTGGGGCTCCTGTCTGTGCTGCTGCTCACCATCCCACCCTTGTCACATCAACCAGTTCCCGTGGTGGGCACAGAGATCTGAGAGCCAGGATGGGAGATAAACAGTGCGTGGGTCAGCCCGCCTGCTGTGGGTACAACAGCATGAGAAGGAGGGATCAGTAACTCCAAAAGGAGATACTAGAATCATAGAACCAAAAAATCATTTGAGTTGGAAGGGACCCTTATTAAAGGCTATCTAGTCCAACCCCCCTGCAATGAACAGAGATACCTTCAGCTCCATCAGGTGCTCAGAGCCCCGTCCTTGAATGTCTCCAGGAACAGGTAATCTACCACATCTATGGGCAACCTGTCCCAGTGCCTCACTACCCTTATCTTAAATTTGTTTCCCTTATATCCAATTTAAATTTCCTCTCTTTTAGTTTGAAAACATTTCCTCTGTCCTATCAAAACAGACCCTCCTAAAGGGTCTCCTAAAGAGTCTGCCCTTGATGAGCTCTGAGATGCACAAGGCTTCCCATGAGCCCAAGGTATGAAGTCAAGCATGAAATGAAATCAGGCCCTGGGATAAGACAATATTTAGCATCATCAACCAGGGGAGAGGGCAGGGAGGGGCTGCTCATGGTGGCCAGGAGTCCCTGAGGATGGATGAACACATCTGGAGAGTCATGATCCCAACCAGGTCCCTGCAAGCAGGAAACAAAGGTATTCACAAAATCACAGGATCGTAGGGGTTGGAAGGGACCTCTAGGAATCAAGTCCAACTCCCTGGCTAAAGCAGTTTCCTGCAGCAGGGCTGCCCCTTCAGTCTCTAGTCACTGCTGAGAGCAGTGTTCACCTACTTCAGTTGCACTGCTTGTGGGCAGTCATCACTTTCAGAACAAAGCCATGCAAACCCCTTGGTGCCTTTACGCTCCTCTGCATGTCCTGATGGGACTCTCCAGTCCATTGGCCAACACTGCAGTCATGGCAGCCCTCCAGCACAGCCTCCAGCCTGCTTTCCTGGTGTTCCTCACCTGCAAGGCTCCTCAGGATTTTCTGCCTCAGCCAGGGCAGCGGAGGACAGCCTGAAGGGTTAATAACCATGGCCAGATGGGGATGTGAGTGGGGACAGAGAGGGCTGGGCACCCTGCCAGGAGGTAAGGCAGTGTGAGAACTGCTGGCAAAGGCTTCAAAACCCTCGGCTAATTTGGGATGTTCTGCTTGTGACATGGGGGTATGCGCTCCTCACTGGGAGACAGCTCCTCAATGGGCCTAGAAAGAGCAGGGAGGGATTATTAATGTAAGATAACATTTCCAAGAGTGGTTTTCATTCTCAGCACGTCTTGCTTTCTGAAGGCCCCGTGTGAGGCATTTTCTCCCATGTGACACTTTTCCTCAGCAGAACTCAGGGAGCTATGCAGATATCTTTGCAAAACCCCAGGGGTGGAATGTTCTCCTAGCTGCTGGAGAAAACAAAAAATGCAGAATATTAAAGGATAAAAGAGGAGAGAAAATCTTGGGCAAACCCATGCTTTCTTTCCATGCAGTGAGATGGACAAAAATTGTTCCACACTGGTAGAAGTGCATACTTTTAATCTATATTGTCTATATTTGTATCCATAATAGACATAACCTTTCCTCCAAACTAGTCAAAAGGATTTCTGCGTAGACCCTGAGCACTTCCTTGAGGAAATACTAGGATACAGCAATTAATGAAGATAATTTTGGTCAGCTTTCAGCTGCGCTGCCGTGGCCTGCACCCACTAGGCTGTTTGCTGGGTTGGAAATTGGGCCTGGCATGTCACCAGGGCATCCTACCAGGGTAAAAGGCCGCGGTAGTTAAACAGGAGAATGCTTGTGTCCAACTGGAGAACCACTGTGTTTGGTGCCCCACAATTTGGGAATTCCTCAATGTGAAGAGAAGCTCACAGGTCGACCTCAGTGCTCCGCTCTGGAGACACTGCCGTGGGAGACCAAATATGGAAGGCCATCTGTGTGGGGAGGCTGGATTTCCTCACGGCTGGCACTTACTCACTTTATCAGAGAGGGGTTTCCCCAGAGGATGGCACTGACAGATGCCAGCAATGAGGTCATGGAATAGGAACAGCATCAGGTCAAAGCTTCTCTATCCTGGACGTGCGATGAACCCACAGCTTGTACGTTGTAATGCACAGGGTCTGTGGCCTTCTGACAACTTGAGAACAGTGCTTGGTGAGGCTCAGTCTCCAATTCCTGCTATAGTCTATCCCCCACCTTGTCCAGTGATGGTCGTTGCAGTGATCAAGACTGCTGGATGCAATTTAGGAGGTTTAGGGTAGTGATTGACATTTCTCTGTCATCAGCTGTAAGGTGAAGTGTTATTTCTGGCTGCCTTGTTTGCTGCAGAAAGACATTTCTGGCGGGGAGGATATCACTATCCAGGCTATGTAGAAAGGCAACACAACCTCTGCTCCAAACACGTAAATCCAAGCTCCAAAAATGCAGTGACATCCACAGCAACACAGCAAGTTTCCAGCATAGATAAAAATCTCCTTAGCCCCTGATGCTGCTCTGACACCGCCTGCTCATTAATAGTAGCGATGCCTGCAGAAGCACAGGGAGATGCCCTCCGAACCCTCTGAGCTGGGGTCAGACAGCAGCTGATGTTACTGCCACAGCCGAGGATCCCTTGTGGCTTCCTGGAGCCTCTGTCTGACTGCTCCAATGCTACCACACAGATGTTCCCTCATATAGCAGAGATGTCGGGATTTCTGGACATCTGCTTACCCGGCAAGAGCTGCTGTCCCAGTCGGGCTGTCCATAAATTACTGACAAATGTGCTACAGTCAGTGAGTATGTCCACAGAAACCCAGGGAGCTGGAAGCTTCTCCCTCGTTGGGGATGTTTTCTGAATGTACAGCACACACTTTCTGCCATGGATTCTAATGTATCTCCCTTGCACCTAACAGACCCACTGCAAAAAGTGTGATTTTTTTCCCCTTAGTTTATGAATGCAGTTGGGATGTGAGCTGTATGGGTTCAAAAGTTTTGTTCAAGCATTGGCATCAATGTTTGTGCATGGCTGTGAAGGACAGGGAGCAGAGAGGATGGGGAAAGAAACCAGAAATAGGGAAGAAGAGGTATTTGGAGGCTTTTATCTTAATAAATAAATAAATAAATAAATAATAAGGAGTAGGAAACAAAAAAAAAAAAAAGAAAAGAAAATGAAGAAGTGGAGAGGAATTAGCAGAGGATGAGGAAAAAGCAGAAATTTGGAAAAGCAAGAGAGGATAACTTCACTGTGCTGTAGGTATACACATACCAGCCAAATGTCCAACCTGTTCTCTCAGTCCTTGTAGGCAGAGAGCAGGCATTCCTTTAACTACAGACCATATATATGCAAATAAAACCTGCAGCAAACTGAATCACTTTGAGAAGAAACACAGGAGATTAAATTACAGGTAATTGGGTTGAGATGATTTCAGAGGAACGAAAGTTTCAGTGTGAGGCAGAGATGATGGCCTTGTCAAAGGCCCTCTGCTTCCTTTCCTCCACAAACTGACTTTGTTCTTGCTTTGCCCGACAGCCTGTGCTGCCATTTGGGGTTGGTCAAAGGTTTTCGGCACAGGGTACATCTCCAAAGGACTGTAGGACTGCTGAGTGTGCTCTGCAACCAGTATTTGCCTGCATCACGCAGAGTGGGTTCTCCATGCCTAGGCTTGTTTGGACCCCCAATCTCATAATATATTTCTACCAAGGTGGTCAGGGACCTCCTGAACTTCTAAAAAGGGATGGTGATGTTGTTGGGCTGTTCTGTTGGGCAAAAGAAGAAAAAGGAGAAATTGAGAAGCTGCCTACAGTGCCTTGGAGGTCAATGATAAATGCAATGGAGTTCAAGTCTTCTCAGTAGTGCAGAGTGGTATAAAAGAAATCAGGCTGCAGCTTGAGAGGGACAGCAGGGAAAATGTAATCTCATGAGGAACACAGTGCAGCACTGGAGCAGGTCATAGACAGGGGCTGCTCAAGTTCTATCTTCGGACATTTTCAACATTTGGCCGTCAAAGTTGTATCTGACCTGATGTAGAGTTGGCTTTGAGCTTTGAGGTTGGACAAGAGACCTCCAGAAGTCTTAGGATCATTAAGGCTGGAAACGACCTCCAAGATCATCTAGTCCCTCCTGACCATCACATCTATGATCCTGGGGCCATTTCCTCTCAATCTCAACAGTTATGTCAAAGTTTGTTTCCTTCAGCCTTGCTGCACTAAGTTCCCAACAAGTGCTTACTCTTGGCAAACTGCAGCTTTTTAGTGTTTCAGCTTCCCAAACTCTCCTGCTTTCATTATTTTTCCTTTGAAAAACAATATCATAGTGGATGGAACTTCTGGCAGGTTATAGAATCTCTTCCAGCTTTGACATATTAACAGAAAACATTTTTAATTGTCAGAACTATCCAATCTGTATATTCTGGAGATAGCTAATAGAACAAATTGGATTGAGGTTGAGCAGTATGCAGTTAGGCTACTGGCTGGAGTATTTAATTTTAATTTAAGTGTCGTTTTCCTTTAGTTAATAAAATATTCAGCCTTTAATGCCATATAATAAAACAACAGTTGGAAAGCCAAATGACTGGTGGTTCCAATTCTGCAAGAGCATTAAGGAACCTGTAACATTTATCAGGTGCTGAAAGCTAACACATGATGTGTTAAATCTGTGATTTAAATTGAGTCTGATGATATAATCCCCGAGACACAGAGCATCGAGGTTGGGTAAAGTTTCTCTGTAAAGCACTCAAAAAAGCTAAATTGAAACAGTTGAGGTCAGTGAGTTTTTAATAAAACTTTTATCATAAAAGCGATCTACTCCTAACTCATAACAACCTTCCCCTTTTGTTAGTCCCAAAATGATGAAAAGCTGTGTTTTTATGGAACAGAAGAGCAACCCTTTTTTTTTCTATGAATGCTCTCAAGCTGAGCTGAGCAGAATTTGATTTACTCAGATTTAAGCCCAAGTCACACGCTTCCTGCAGGAATCCCACAGCAGTATTCTATTTTTTCAGGTGCAAGAAAAGATTTATTTTATTTTATTTTATGCAACTATTCACTCTGGTGACATTTAAGGAAATGATGTTCAGTTTCCTCATTGTGTATAAAACCTTTCCCTTTACAGCAAATGTTACCTACTTTTTCCCAACCCTCCCCCAGCCAGGGCAGTGGGTGATGATGCTCTGGCACAGGCTGTCCTGTGCTGCGGGTGCCCCATCCCCGGAGGTGCTCAAGGCCAGGTTGGATGGAGCCCTGGGCAGCCTGACCTGGTGTGGGACAACCAGCCCACGGCAGCGGGTAGGGCTGGATGATCCAGAAATGGCACAGCAGCTAGAATGCTAACATAACTACATGCCAGAATTTAATGAAAAGCTGTCAAACCTCGGCAAAAGGTGACAAAAAAAGGGTCATGCTGTGAAGGACAATTGTCCTGGGCTCTGGCAATAACAGAATTGCATTTCTCCAGGGTCCCTATGCAGCACTAACAGTGACAGCAATGATTCCAGTGTCTTTCCTCCTTATCTAAACAAACTGCTATATTATCTGTTGTCAAGTTTGTTGTTTTGGCAACTTTTAATGTTATTTATCCAACATTACTGTTGCTTTAACTCCCATAGAAGAGTATGTGGTAAAACTGTTGCCCTCAGTGAGCCCTCGGCTTGTGCCCTGGAAAATCTTTTGCGGTGTTTGTTTCCTAAGGAGGCAAAATGGTTAAATCCCGTGATTTCCCAGAGACATCTCCTGGGACTGTTTGGCTTTCTGATCACTGCCTGAAGGGTTGGTTACAGCTCTTGTAATCTGGTGCCTCAAGAGAGGTGGCTGTGTAAGTACATCATGTATCCACGTTGAAGGTGTTTCTCTGCAAACTGTTAACTGCTTGTTTCTGAGCTGGGAATAGATTTCTTGGCAGCAGTATTTCTTCAGGCTCTTCACTATATACAAAGATCCCCACAGAGTCCTTCGATGCCCCTGAGGATTACAGGCAGGGGCTGAAGTATGCTGTTATCTTTCTCCTTTTTTACTCCTGGGAAATACAGCATTTCTTGTGAGAGCCAGAGATTCCAATCCATGCCTTGCAGCTCCTTGTTTGTTGTTAGGTCACTGTGCTTCAAAAAGCAAAACTGAATATGTATCTATGCTTGAAGTATGGAATTGTGGAATCATGGAATGGCTGAGGTTAGAAGGGACCTTAAATATCATCCACTCACAACCTATGCCATGGGCTGGGTGCCCCCCATCAGCTCAGGCTGCCCAGGACCCATCCAACCCAGCCTCGAGCACCTCCAGGGATGGCGTACCCACACTTCTCTGGGCAGCAGTGCCAGGGCCTCAGCGCCCTCTAAGTAAAAATGTTCTACTTAACATCTAGACTAAATCTCCCCTCTTTTACTTTAAAGCCATTCCCCCTTGTCACAGAATCACAGAATAACCCGGGTTGGAAGGGACCTGAAGGATCCATCAAAGTACTTCGTATATGACTATTACATGTATGCATGCCAGCCAGGGAGAGAGAAATAATTTTTTTTAAAAAGCTAATTGTAAAATTCCTGTTGCCTGCCCCAAGGGTCCTGAGAGGTTCTGTTCAGATGCTTTTACATTACAGTCCAGCAAATAGTATTGGAGTGCCTATGACTGAGCCCCAAGAAGTGCAGCAAAGTGTCAGGTCTGCAGGGAGAAAAGGAAATCATCATGGTTCACATAAGCAAAGGAAGACATACCAGGATTAATTTACTGCCTGTACTATGTCCTTCCTCCCAGTTTACTGTGATAGCAAACAAAAGTGAGAATGGAAGTCAAGCCACAACAATGTTAATGAGTGCAACAGGCAAAATGGCAGGTTGGGAGAGCAAAGGGCAGAGGCTGTGCAGACTCAGGCATGTCCTGAAAGATACCAACATTCATCCAGTGTTCTTTTAAGCTGTGTAGATTTGAGGGACTTCAGCATTTTTAAGAGACTGCTTCTGTGGAAGCAATGAAATAACAACAATAAATGGACATCATCAGTGGAGAACTGACATGGTGACAACAAAGAAGACGTGCTAAAGTGGCAGAATAGTGTTCAGAAAGGGCATTGTTATGATTATGCAAAACTGCAAACATTAGTGACCACAAACAGAAGCTTCTGAGCAGAGGACATGGTCTGGTTTTTGCCAGCTCTTCACAGAACCACAGCATTTACAGTAGTCACCCACTGAGATGGCACAATGAGGACTGCCTTGAAGTGCCTGGGAGCTCTCTGCCCTCTTTGAAACAGGATTTGGAGGGAAGGCAAAATGCCAGTAAGTGCCAAGTGTTGTGAAGCCTGCATCAGTCTCCAAGTTTGGGGATCTGGAGCAGTAACATCAGAGTTCAACACGGAGACCGAGAAGCCAAGATGGGTCTGTAACTTAAAAATACAGGCATGTGGCCTTCCCCAGCCTCCTCCCAAATAGGCTGAAGCAGCAAACAGAGCAAGACCAAGAAAAGTAAGTAAGTTAACATAAACATCGCTCCTGAAGCTGGAGGCCTTTTGACCAAGAAAATCCAGGAAACAAAAGGAACGACAAATATGCCAAACAGCAAACTTTCCAAAAGTGATAGTTTTCCTCCTTCTCTCGTGCTCTTTTTGGCTTGAATACTTTGAAAGGGTTAACCAAACTGGGCTCAGAAAGGACCGACCTGCTCTCAAAAGGCTTTTGATAAAGTCCTGCACTAAGGGCTATTGAGAAACTTGGCAATCCAGAGGTAGAAGTCCAGTCATGGATTAAAAACTAGCAGAGAGATAAGAAGAAAAGAGGAGGAACAAATGGCCAATTCTTAATGTGGAAAGAGATAAATTGTGGCTGGCTGCAACGAGAGGATTTCAGACTGGTGCGTGTTTACTCAGCACCGGCCAGACAGGTGGTATAACACTGCTGGCTCTGAATGTTCAGGATAGACAAGAACAGGGAGGTTGAATATAACCCGAAGGAAAACCTAACTTAAGAGCCCATTTCTGCCAAAGACTGGTGTCCTGAGAGGCATGAAGACTGTAAAAAGACAACTTGGTGAAGGAAGCAAGGAAAAGACACAGACAGGCAAATACAGACCAATGCTGAAAAGAACAGAATGAACACTAACCTGTTGTCACAGAGAGGATAATTAACGTAGGACACCAGAATTAACAAGCAAACAAGTGAGAATGAGAAGGAGTCCTGAGTGGCACATGGCACTTGACTTAGATTAGCTGTGCCACCACCCACGTAACCTGATGCATGCCAGTGGATAGGAGTAAGGCAAGGCAGAGACCTCCAAGTGAATACAGCCTACATAGCTGTACATAAATTACCAGAACTCTCCATTCTCCTCCCAGTTGCAGTCACTGTCTGCACTCAGAAGAGGTACCAATGTAGTTACCATTTGCTTCTCAAAATGTCTCATTGGAGAAAAGTTTTGTAGAGATCATTGCTTTCTCTGATATTGGATACGAATGACAACAAATTCACTTTTGCTTGCTGCTGAGGGATTTAAAAACACTTGACATACATTAGCAGCTGAAGCTTCATGGCCACCCTCTTACTATAGCTAATAAACCTTATTGTTTCCATTTGACATGGAGCATCACTGCAGTGCAGAGACATTACTACACTCAGTATCAGTGAGTGACTGAGATACTTATTGAAACATATTTATTTAGCGTGAGATGACACATGTACAAGTGGCATTCTCTTCTATCTCTCAACAGAGGAAGTCTTGATGAATACTTGAGGCTAACATTATCTTTCAAAAGGTCAGAGACTTGTTGAATCCCTTCCCTACCAATTAGTTCCAGAGGCAGAAAAAGTCCCCAAAACTCCTGGCTCCCACTGTTCCACTCACGCACAAGAGTCCTTAAGTATCTTTGAAGATGTCAGCTGGGGCTTGCTCTTCGGACAAATTCTTGAAATGTCTTGGCCAGAGAACATCATCTGAGATGCACATCCACTCCTGCTGGGATGGAAAGCAGATGTGGAAATGAATATGCCTTGGTTAAATCCATCAGATGTAAGGGGAAACAAAATAGAATCATAAAGCCATAGAGCCATAGAATGTTTAGAGTTGGAAGGGATGCACAGCGAGGATCAAGTCCAACTCCTGTCTCCACACAGGACCACCCAAATTCTGGCAATGCATCTCAAACTCCAGCAGCTTGTGACTGTGACCACATCTCTGGGGAGCCTGTTCCAATTCCCAACCACCCTTTTATGAATAACTTTTTCCTAATACCCAATCTGACCCTCCACTGAAATAATTTCCTGCCATTCCTCCAGGTCACAATCTACCAACTGAGGGTTTCAGGGGTCCCAGAGACCATCTCAATGGTGTTGAAGACAGGAAGTCATTAAATCTCTCAGATTTGTCTGTGTCCCCATTTGTAAGGTGACCATTCGCATTGAGTGAAAGACCAATATTATCTCCAGAGTGCATGTTATTTCTTCTGTGCTTACTTCAATTGTTTTTTTCTTCTCACCTGTGGTTCTTTCAAAAGGGTATGAGGAAAGGGAACAGAACAAAATGGGCACAGCAATTGAAAAGCAGATTGTTTCTTTCCTAGAGAGGGTTCATCTCTGGCTGCCGCTAAACTGTTTGGAAAGATCACAGATTCCCCTGATGCCAACAGTACAAGTTAATTAGGTGCACAAAGTCAGGTAATTAGGTGAGGGCAAAGAGGCAAAGATTGAGAGCTTTCCTGTTAGAAGAAATCTCAGACACGCTATTTACTGATTGGACCATTTGGATTTCCTTGTGGATTAAAGTCTTCTTTGTACTATACAAACCGCATACGTCTGATAAATAGCAGTGATACTTATTCATCTAGCATGAATACAGTGTTCTAAAGATTAATAAGGCATTGCCAGAAGACCTGGGTTTGCTTTCTGATGCATGCATCAGGAACCTTTCTGTCAGTCCTACCTCACAAAGGAATGGTGAAAATGACCTCTGCAAATGGCTGAGACTTGCCCTGAAATAGAGAGATGAATTACTTATGTTGGGTACAACTAACCTCTAGAGCTTTCACTTCATCATCAACATCAGCAAGAGGGGTTTTTCTTAAATGCTTTGTGTCTCCCTGACCCCAAAGAGATCAGCTGGAAAACTACTGAATTAACGGAGAAAGAGGATATGCCAGAAACTAAGGCTGCTGATTATGTCCTCTTCCTCTCCTGCCTTCACTCACTCTCCAACATGTTCGTGTAATACAGCTGAATAATTATAGTCAGGAGTCCAGGAGTCCATGTGGGCATCCTGATGAGCAGGATCAGCATGCAGAAAGCAGGCTGGTGAACTACATCATTCAAAGGTGCAGCCGCAAACATTCAGGCATGATCTGAATATGAATGGGCACCACCAGACACTAGCTGTCTCATTCCAATCAGAAGTAATTCAAGTGGCAGGCTTTAGTAACTTACTAACGATTGAGCTCAGGATCAGCAACTAAAGCCTCTGCTCAATGCATCTAGCTCCAAGGCTCTGAACTGCTGTCCTGAGTTAAGAGTCTTACTCTTTGGTTTTTTCACAGTCACGGGACATAGTCATAGTTAAAGGCACAGTCTCACAGTAACTGGAGAATCAGAAGGAATCTTGGCAGAAGGTTGTATAGTCCATCCCTTTCTCCAAAGCTGGGAACAGAGTATGTGTGGAGACATCTGGGAGTGTGCCTTGAGCTGGATGCCAGCAGTGATGGTGTGGAGCTGATGTGGCACAGTATGAGCAGCCCTGGAGAGGCTTTCTCAACAGGTTTTTCCACTGACTGCCCAGTAAGCATCAGGCAGTGGAGGGTCTAAGCCAGGTCTAAGGTCCCAGGAATAATTATTCCGTTATTAAGTTTCACTTAATTGGGAAAAAATATGTGCTTAGGAAAAGCCCTTATTTATTTACAATTCTAAAATTTGCATTTTGCTTCCAAACACCACTCAGCACAGCTCCTAAAACAGCAGTATTGATGTTTACACATTTCCCAGTATGGTGAACAACTTCAGGTTTTTTTGCAATACTCCTTTTGCAAGGCTCTTATCTTCTCCGAACTCTCTAGAACCTTCCTCAGAAAATGATCACAGAATCACAGAATAGTTGGGATTAGCAGGGACCTCTGGGTCACATCCAAGAGGCTTTTGGAGATTTCCAAGAGTCCACATCCCTCTGGTCCCTGTGCCAGCACTCTGGCACTCGCCCAGTACAGCAGAGATGCCTAATGGTCAGGGAGAGCTACTGGTGTGTCCAGGCTGCAGTTAGTGCCTCTGGGCCTGGCCCTTGGCACTGTTGAGAAGAGCCTGGCTCCATCTTCTTTGCACCCTCTCTTCAAGTATTTATAGACATTGATAAGACTCTTCTCTACATCTTCTCTTCAAGAAGTGTTTGGACAACACTCTCAAACATGTGGTTTGATTTTTACGTAGTCTTGTTTGGAGACAGGAGTTGGACTCAGGCCTTGTAACTCCCAGTTTGGGATATTCTACAATCCTTTGATTCCCTAGGCTAAATAACCCCAGGTCTCTCAGCCTTTCCTCATAGAAAAGATGCTCTTCTCCCTTAATTATCAGTCATTGAACTCTCTCCAGTTGCTCCATGCCTTTCTTGGACAGGTGAACCCAGATCTGGGCACAGTGTGGCCTCGTCAGTGTTGGGTAGAGGGGAAGAATCATCTCACTTGACCTGCTGGCAATGCTTTGCCTAATGCAGCCCAGAGTACTGTTAGATGTTTTTGCAGTAAGGACACGTTGCTGTCTCATGTTCAGCTTGGTGTCCACCAGGACCACAAGGTCCTTTCCTTCGAGGCTGCATTCCAGCTGGGTGGCCCTATCATGTTCTAGGTTTGTTCTTCCCCAGGTACAGGACTTGGCATTTCCCCTTGCTGAACTGCATGATACCCAGAAGAACCCAGCCTTAAGAACAAAATGGCTATGCAGTATTTTCCTGGGAATTGGCAGCTCCAGTCCACCTTGGTACGTCCACGAGAGAGCACTCTCAGAGGTACTGATTTTCATAGCATTCCTGATATAAAAGATATGAATTCTTAATACATATGGACTGGATTATGTCTTAATATATATGGACTGGATTATGTTCTGGAGGTACCTAACGTCCTATTGAATAAACATTAAAAGGAAAAAGACAATTTAAGGAGGTCTGACCTACCTTCATAGGTCTTCTGTAGTGCTAAACCAAAATGACTGCAAAGGGAAATTCAATACAAGATGAATTGGATTTGCCCTCCCAGGCCGAATATCTAAAATCTCATTGAGGCAGTGCCTACATTAGGCAGTGATTAATTACTGCCATTCCAGGAGAAAGGAAAATGTGAGAGACGGTGTGGTAGACAAATACTCAGTAGCTGACCTCAGCGGTATGCTGCGTAGATTCACTTTGGTACATGAAACATCCAGGGAAATAGTTCCAACAAGAATAATGCAAAATCCATTCTGAATCCCACTACCGACACCACAAATAACATTTATAGAAATCTGTCGCTGCAGAAATGAGGACAAAATGAGCCTCTTATTCTTTCTCAATCAGCACAATGAAGTCAGATCTCGATAGGGCCATTTTGCATAGTGAACCAATTAATCAGCCCAGGCACCAGATCAGACAGGAGATTTTGCTCCTGTTAGGGGCTGTCAGCACACTACAATGATGAAACTAGCCAAGTATGTACGGAACTAACTTGGAAAGAAAGTAGTACCTGACAAGAATATATTTTCCACTCAAAATGCCTGCCTGCATGTAGCTTTGCCAGTCATGCCAAACCTCAAAATGCTTGGAAAATGCATTAGGAAGAATAATAAGTCTGCCCAATGCAAATTGAAATACTCAACACTGCTTTGAGAAAGACACCAAAACACAGTCACTTATCCAGCCATCCTTCACACCACCAGCCCCTCAGATACCAGAAGCAACTTCTGAAAAACTCTCTAGTTATTGCCCCATCTTGGCGTCTCATTCCTGGCCAGGAAATAGAGAAGGTTAAAGGCACCACATTTCAGCAGCACAAAACAGCAAACAAAAACAGTGCAATTCTTGAAGGAGGTCTGGACCACGGTGTAGCAGAAGAACTCCTGAGCTTATACCAAAGGACAGCCTCAGTAGGAATGTGCACAGGAGACACCTTTTTCTTGAGATATAGGTACATGGAATGACAGTAGTTAAAGTTGAGTGGCCCAAGTCCAAGAATTCAAGTTAAAAATTTCTGCAAAATTATTATCTGTAATCACTCAGATGGTCGGAAAGGCTGCAGCTTTTGGTAGCTGTTTGCACAAGCCTGCTCTTTCTAAGTGGGAACTGCTCCTCTAGGTACCTTCAGAGAAATATTTCAAGGTACTCTTTTCATGTCTCCAAGACTTGTCCCAATTTGTAGGGAGGAAAGTGCCCATAATTGTCATTTTACAAGATGAAGTTCTTCTTTGATTTTCTAACACCATTCAGTTCCTTTTCACAGGCCCTATAGCATGACCCCTCTGTAATCCTTTTGTTCTTTGATTTAGTGATCCCAATTCTTTGGCGCTTATCATAAGTTTCATATTAGTCAGTACTTATCTTAAAGATCTAGCTCTCAGGGCAACTGATTATAGAATAATGCCACATTTTATTTAAAAGAGTGAGTTTGTAGTCCTCTGGGTTAAAGAGCAAATGTAAAACACAGATCAGAAATATCCCAGCAGCTTGCAAACCAGAAGACAAATTGAAGTAGTATTTCAGTCTGTGTCTCATTACTTTCAAGTCCAACTTAAAATGGTAGAATCTTGTAAATCTTGTAAAATGGCAATTATGGGTGATTTCCTCCATAGAAATTGCTTGGTGCCACACTGAGACAAGCTTCAGAGGAGCCTAATTCATGATTTCTGAATATTTGAAATTGGCATTGCTGTATCTTGAAATATGTAACCACAGACATTTCATTGTCTGGGTCTCACTAATTGGATATTGAATGCCGTGTGACTGTATGAAGACTTCAGTCTCTATTCTCCTCCCAGCCTTCTTCCTCAATAGTACACACACATACTGAATACACATACTTCCACCAGATCTTTAAAAATCATTGTATTGAGTCAAAGGCATTACTGTTGGGCATCTCATTTGCCCTAGGTGTCCTGCACTGCTTCATAGGCATCCCTAGTATTTTATGTCTGGTAGTTTGCCTGTTTTCTCTTTGTAGACTCTGCATCCATTACCATATCTGCATCCACAGTGACGATTCCATGAAATGTGGCTTTGGTTGAAGGCATCACGTCATATTTACAGCACAATATATTTTAATCCAACAGCAACAGAGAAGATATTAATAGAAGACAGTACTATCTTCTGTGAAGTGCACTAGCATGAGATCTCAGCTCCTGTTTTCCTTTGCAGACCAAAACCGCAGTCTCTTCAAAGGCCCTTGTCTAAACTTCCTCTTTTTTGCCTGCACAGAGCTGTATGGCGAGCTCTGGCCCTTTCCCAGGGAGTTGGCTCCACTGCAAATGGCAGAGCTCTGACAGATTGGGGACCCCTACCAGGTCTGCACTGGGACTGATATGTACGGGGTGTCCAGAGTGGGGTAGGCTGGGGCGGCATGTAGCCAGCCTTTGTGCTGGGCAGGAGGCAATGGTGAAAAGCAGGGTTTGGACAAGGTGTGTATGTGTACAGTAGGAATGCAAAAGTGAATGAGCCACATCCTCAGCATCTCCAAAGGGTTGTGGTCAGTCCTTTTCTACAGAGCACAAAAGGAGACATGGCACCCACTTCAGCCTAGGAAGTAGTGCAGTCACCATCCCTGCAGGAGTTCAGAAAATATGTAGATGTGGCACTGAAGGACATGGTTTAGTGGATGTGGTGGAATGGACTGATTTTTGGACTTGATGATCTAAGTGGTCTTTTCTAACTTTAATGATTTTATGATTCTAATTCCACCTGAGCGGTCCCTTGAGAATGATCCCAAGAACTGAACTGAGCCTTATAAGGTGCAAAAAAAGCCTTTTTGTCCCTCTCTGCCCCTAACAGAAACCTTGGGCTGCTCCTGGATTAATGGACCAGAGAAGAAAACAAAATTTCTAGCATATGGAAAACGTCCTTGCTGCTCTTTTTCAAAATTTGACTGTGGTCAGAAGTGTACTGAACTCAGAACTATCAGAACCTTTTCTCTAACTGAAAATTCTAGGAAAATTGCATTTCAGAAACACTGCAATGCTTGAAAAGAAAACCTTCTCTTTGGACCCCCAGTCTGCCTAGCAAATTTGATGGTCCTACGGTTCCAGAAGCTGATGAAGATTTCCAACATGTACATCATGATCTTTTTCAACAAGATGTGTGCAATCACAATTCCCTTTATGGTAAGAGCAGTACAGAGTAGATGAAACAGAGATAACATATTTTTATGTGTAAACTGTACTTTAAAATGAGAATTAATGCTACAACAAGCATTGCAGAGTGAAAAAGTGGAAGGTTTTTCCAAATGAAAATCCCAATTCATCGGGAACACTCATTAGTGGGATCATTTCCACGAGTGAAGTCTGGCATTTATTGAAGAACCTTTTTGGACCTAGGCCAGGGAACAGTATTGATTTTGATTAGTTTTTCATTAATCGCATAGAAAGATTAAACACTCGGTTTTGGGGGAAGGAGGAGGATCACATAAGTAAACAAAATATTTTGATAATTTATGAAATACTACATTGGTCCCAAAGGCCACCCGATCCCAGTTTACTCTAGGAATAATTGCTTAGTTGTCATTAGATGTCTGTGAGACGGGAGATGGCATTCTATAAATACTGCATGACCATGACCACAGCGGGTTGATGCTCATTCCTAAATTGGATCAAGCGAATGTTGACATGTGAAGTATGCTCTCCGCTCTCCTTTCCTACCCCATCTCTGCTCCCTTTGATTGCATTTTACCATGACTTATGCCCCTTCATACCTGAATATTTTTAGAGCTATCATCATGTTGAAGGCATGGTGATAATCATACACGTATAGACAAAACGTGTGAAACCACGTAGGTTGATAGCATGCCATGTTCTGTGGACATTTATAACCTGTTTGGAAAGGCTCACTGAGGAAGTGACATATGCTACTAATAAGTAACTAATCTTGTTGCTAATAATAGTAATCCTCTGTTTTATAGTGTTGTTGTTTTTTCAATCTGGAGCAGGTGAGAACCACCCAGGGTTCATGACCTGCATGAAGTTCCTGAAGCATTACAAAGTGTGTACTGAAAACAGCTGCAACATGAATTACCTAAATATCCAAACAAATGCACACTTTGTATACATGTTGGAATCATAGAATCACAAGGTTGGAAAGGACCTACAAGATCATCTAGTCCAACCGTCCTCCCATAAACATTGCCATCACAAGCCACTAAACCGTATCTCGTAGCTCCTCATCCAGTCACCTCTTGAACACTGCCAGGGACAGCAACTCCACCACCTCCCTGGGCAGGCCGTTCCAGTGCCTGACCACTCTCTGAGAGAAAAAGTTTCTCCTTATGTCTAATCCATATGATTCTATGATTGTACCTCTTCTGGTACAACTTGCGGCCATTTCCTCGGGTCCTGTCTGTTGCCTGGGAGAAGAGGCCAAGACCCCCCTCATCACAACCTCCCTTCAGGAAGTTGTAGAGAGCAATGAGTTCTCCCCTGAACCTCCTCTTCTCCAGACTAAACAATCCCAGCTCCCTCAGCCGCTCCTCATAAGACCCCTCACCAGTTTCTTATGTTACTTCTCCAAGGCAGCAGTATGCACTCATTCAGTCATTTGGGCACCTTATTCTCAAACTTAAGAGCTGTGTATGCCTGCGAAGAGTTAGGTAGCTTTGCCTGGAAAGCTTCCAACACGCTTCGTATATTACATGTGGGAATTTTTCACTGTGGCATTGGAGTATTTCCCATAGAAGAACAACAACTGCCTAACAACTGGAACATGCAGGACAGTTAGGCAGATGAAATTACAAATAATGTTTTTAAGAGTATACTTACTTGAGCGTAACACTTACAGATGTGAGCTGTCACCCATAATTGGGATCCTAAGTGCGTTTTCCAGTGGGGATAACCAAGACCCTCTGCTACAATCTTAATGTGCATGCACACACATAGCATCTTTGACATAGGATACTGGTTGCAAGGAGACCATTAACTTTACAAATATCCCACGCTGTGATTTTGAGCCTTTTCCTCAGATTTCAGATCTCTTCACTTTCCTCCTAAAGACTCTCTGGTTTTGTTGTTGTTTTTTTATTATTATTGTTTTGTTTCTATTGCTTTGGTTTTGTTTTTCTTTTTGCTATATTTTCTATCTGTTTTTGTGGCTCAGATATCAAGTACACCTCATTCACCCACATATTGAAATAATGCCAAACTCTGCATTCACCTTCAGCCTGGAATCAAATTTCTCTGACTATAAAATTTAAAGTAATCAATGATTGGTGCGTTTGGTTTTAGGGAGGGACTACTGAAGGGCTGTAAGTCTTTGCTCACTCCAAAAAGAGCTTAAATATGTCTACCACCTATCTTCAGTCACCTACAGCAATACTTCATCCAACCATTGATAAAATAATAGGTTATTGTAGGCTTAACTAAACAACTCTTCTCACTATGCTAGTGGTAAGGTTCTTCTGCTATTTTCTATATTAGGTAAGATGAAGAAGTAAAAATAAGACAAATAAAATGTTCTTGGAAATTAGAAACAAACAAACACAAAAACAGAATGTCCCTGGGAGCACCTACTGTAAGTTATATGCATGTGATATAAGAGGACGACTGAAAAAGAAGCGAGGTCACGATAGCTGCTTGTCTGGTTGGAGAATTGAAAGTATATGATTTGTACAAACAGCTTTAGTCCCAGCACCACAGCTGATTTGCACTGTGACCTACAAGGAACAGATTGTGGCTTCTACTCTGACAGCCTCCAAGCAAAGGCCAACTAGTACATGCGGTGCACGAAGAAGCAGTAGCTCAGGGGCAGGAGGGACATGTCTGGGAACATCACAGTTTGGAACTCCTGGATAACCCCACATGAGTTTCCTTACTCAAAAATGTTTAATCTAATCCAGAAAACTTACTACTAGACATCATCCTGACAGTCAAGCAAGAACTGACGTAGAATTAATTTTAGTAATGGCTTAAATACAAATTGTCTTACTTAATCGGATTTCTTGTGTACAGGCAATATGAAGTTCACATTATTATTACTATTATTATACATACAGTTTCTTAGAAGAATGTTTCACAAACTGAAAGAGCCACCACCTGAATTACTTGGAAAGAAATGTGAAAATGTAATTATTGGATCAGATCTAAGTTTTTTCGTAAAATAGCCAAAAACCCATTATCAGTCAAGGAAGGCTCAAGACTCCTGAGAATCATGCTTAGAAGCAAAATCAGACAGTCTGTTTGTGTTTGAATATACACATAGAATATTGACAACAGAAACAAAAAAATCCATTAGAAATGACGACAAATGACCAAAATAAAATAAAATAAAATAAAACAAAAATCAGCACAGCATACAGTAAAATAGAAGAAAACTAACCTGGCTAGCTTAGATAATCTTTGAGTTAATAATCATAATTAACCAAGTAAACTTCCAGCAAGACTCCGCAGGGATTGTCCCCATGCTATTTTGTGTTTCCATCAGTGGTTAAAGAGATTAAAAAAAAACAAAACAACTCTTCACAAAGTTATTATGAGATACAGAGGGCGAAGGGCAGGTAAACAATAGTAAGACAGAACAGTGATGTTTAGTAAACTTGACTGTATCAGTAGATGAACCGAGATGGATAGAATACCAAACATGAATACTACACTTAGAGTCAAAGTCTGTGTGTTCTCACTGGCCAGGGTACAATTCCCTGGAAAACTGACTCAGAAAATCACTAGCAAGCAGTATCAGATATTCTGCTGGCTGTGGCCTATCAAGATTATGGAAAAGGTAAATGGGACATTCTGGATGTTGGTTGCCTTGGGTTCTTCAGGTTTGGGGTTCAGAAATTAAGAAAGTGTCAAGAAATTTTGGCAGGAAGAATTGACTCTAACATATGGCTGAAGATAAAGACATCTTGGAGAAATGTCCACCAGAGAAAACATTAATGTAGTATATGAAAAAAATGGAAGGCAACAGAACTGTTCAATCAGTTTCTAGCTGAAATTTGACACCAAAGGAACTCAGTATCATTGACAAAGGCATAGGAGTCCAACCACTGGGATTTTTCATTCCTTCTTCTCTTTAAAGACTTTAAATCACAACTAAGGTACTTTTCAAGGAAGCAGTCTTGTTGCAACAGGACTACAAGAAGGCTCACGTTCTGTCCTTGTGAAGGTGCTGAACTAAAAGACTAAGATCATGACTAGGTTCTAGGTATATCACCCTCAAATGTGGAGTCTGAATTATGATCTAATACATCTTTTTATGCCTTTGGATTGGAAACACTTTTAAAAATCCCCTCAAATGCTTTATGTAAGGAGATGTCTGAAAAGGCAAATAAGTTGTAAGAAGTTATTAATTGTTTTTGCTGTGATTAGTCTGAATCTCAGTTCCATTCTCACTGGCTTCACTGAGGTTTGAGACATAACATGACCTTGCTCCATCAAGTCACTTGTCCATGTTTAAATCAGCTTGCACTGCACCAAGTGTCTGGTTGTACTTTGTGCCATGTGTGCATTCCGTTCCAAGGGGCCTGCAAGAACAATTCTAAGGACATCTGTTAGCAGCACAGTCTCACAGGAATGCTCACAAGTCGCTTGTAAAATAGCTGCTCTTCATTTTGAAAATCTTCTGCTTTGTCTGTGAGGTAGGGGATTTTCTTTACAGTTCATCAGGGTTGGCTCCACTGAATCCATCTGTGCCAGCCTTGGCATGCCGTCCATGATGCAATTTTCAGAAGCAAATAGTCCATCTTTTCCAGTCAAGATGTCCAATTTGCATCTCATTCATTCATTCATTTCCCACTTGTGCTGCCAGGTGTTGCGAGGCCATCTCTGATCTCCTGCAGAGAATGTTTAAGTATTCAAAATTCACCATTAAAGGGGTTTCTCCACCTTTCACAGACTCCCCCCCAGTTTTACCAACCAAAAACACTGTAGGCCCAGTTTCTGGAAAAGGGTCTTGAAGCGCACATGAAAAGCTTTATCTTCCTCATGATTTGAAGACATTTTAAAATCAGCCTATTTTAGATCGCAGTCAAAATATTTGGTGATCTAAGAAAAGATAATTACCTCTCCCTACAAACCTCGCCTCAAAATAACTTCTTTATTGACAGCTCTTTAGTGCCCCCTCATGATGATTTGTGTTTGACAGCACGAGCAAGAACGTGAAACATCACTCCTCTGAGTGAACCGAAAGCTGATGTGCAAACTCTTGCACTTCTGCACTGCAGGTGACTCTTCTGAAGTAGATAAATTCATTTTAAAATAACAGCCTTACCAGTCACCTTCACCCTTGTTATGGGAACAGAGCACAGTCCTAACGCACAATACTGCTACCGCAAAAGGGGACCTAACAGCAAGGCATGTAGGGTTCTATCATGTTAAATTTGTCAAATCCAGATAACAGGAGATGCTCTTTTATTATTCTCTATTCTTAGTATTATTTCCAGTGCCTCAAGCTGTCTAGCTTTCTGCAAGAGGCTTAGAAAAATAGGAGTGACATCCTAAGCCTATGCGCACTGATAACAGTACTTCTCTTGACTTCAGTAACTTTAAGATTTTGTCAAAACTTAAAAAAAGAAGAAAGGTATCTTCTTAATTGCATACAAAGAGTGAGGAATGAAGGGAAAAGACAGCGATAGGAATTGGCCTGGCTTTAGTCAGTTTGGACATATCCACTCACCTAACACTTGCAGATGTACCAGCGTGTATGTTTGTGTGCTAGGCAAAACACACTCAAATCCCTTGAACTTTTGTCATTTATGACTTTAGTGAGAAGTCAGCTGGTGAGTAATGGTTAGCAGAGCTCTCTGAAGATTTTCAGACAAAGGAAAAAAACGCCTACAAATATTAAGCTGTTTTTCTGTCCAGCCTCAGCTGGTGAGGCTGAGAGTGCTCCTCACGGGTCTGCTTCAAAATACTTACCAGAATGGTTTTATACATAGAAACCATCCCTGCTTTGCCTCGTCTTTGTTCCTCCTCTCCAGTTGTTGGTTCCACGTACCAAGCTAACGTGAGCTTCCCAGTACAGGGCTTCCCATTGACTGAAAAATTGTTTGAACATTTTCATCATTGTTAATACTCTACAAAGAATTTCCTAATTCTAGCCATCACTGTTACATCTTTACCAATAGTTATTTTATTTCCTGTGGTACAGCTACAGCAAACTCCTTGAACAAGCAGCATCCCTCCAAGTATACTGCTCTTCTTTAACTTAGGATTTTAGACTAGAAATTGGTCTTTTGGCCTAAAGAACTTGGTTGGTTCCAGCTTTCTTTTTTATTTTTTTTCCCGTGAGAATATAAATTGATCTGTCAAAGCCCACAAACAAAGAACTTCTTGGAAAATGGGTAGTTTTTCCACAAAGATGCAATTGTCTCTTCTGGTTGTTTAATGGACCAGGAAGCTCTCAGGAATAGTTTTGAAAGTTTAGCTGCAGAAATAATGCATTTATTATCACGGTAGAAGCGGTTATCTGTTTCACTTCTGACTCTTCTCCATCATTTTTCAATTTGCCGCTATCTAAGAATGAGGGGCAAATGACACAGAAGGAACAGTGCAGTCTGTTTGAATTCTAGGAGACCATAAGCAGTTGATAACATAAGCAGTACCTGAAAAGCATGCAGTGTCGCAGCACCTGCACTTTAACCAAGATACTTTCTGGAAATAGGTCTTTAACTACACAGCACGGTGTGGGGAAAAGTCTTAGGAAACAGGAATTAGTACTCTGCTAAATCTTAATCAAAAATGTGAACCTGAGGCACAACTCAAGATGACTTGATGATAAATGTTGAATAAGAAAATATGCATTTATGAGATTTTCTAGTCCTTCTAACTTGTGAATCGCAGAATCATTAAGGTTGGAGAAGACCTCTAGGATCATCTAGTTCAACTCCAACCCATCCCCACTATGACCACTGACCATATCTCTCAGTGCCACATCCCCATGTTTCTTGAACACCTCCAGGGACAGTGACTCCACCACCTCCCTGAGCAGCCTGTGCCAGTGCCTGACCACTCTTTCTGAAAAGACATCTTTCTGTAAACAGCAGCTCCATATTTACCTGGTTCTCAAGATGTTTCAGTTAGAAGAAACGCAGAAGCCTTTAAATGAAGGACCACTGTGCTGAGCTGCTGATATGGAATCATGCAACATCTGGAAGATCACAATGAGCCTGAGAAAATGCAGTAGTAGCTATACTACAAACTATTTCAGGAGAGGTGAGAGCTGAATCACAGTTTGAACCTGCCATCTCATAGGGCTACACTCATTTATGTATGAATCGCACACGTGTCAACACGACTGCAAGAAAAGTGAAGTTTTTAACAGAGCAGCGGTTCTGAGAAAGGGCTGTGAGATGTATTTATTCATAGAAAAGTGACAAAATTCATTTATATCAGCTTCGGCTACAAAGCAAGTAAAAAGAAGGATTCAAAAACTGCTGCGCTGGTATTTTGCCTCTACAACATATGGGTCACATAAACCTGCAAGTAACAGCTTAGCTGCACTGTTTTGCATAGGGTATTTAAAAACTCCACCAAGTAGCAAGCAGAGCACACCACAGCTGTCTGAGCTTCATCACAGCCTTCAGCAGTGATTAAAGAATCAACATCTCATAGTTCCGATGATCTTTAAGTCCTTTTCTAAAATATTAAATATTCTAAAAATAAAATAAATTTTATTCTGCATGATATGGCAGGGGAAGGTTCATATTCATTCCTTGCCATGTCGCAACCAATCCTTTATTTTTCTTTCTCTTGGCCAGTTTCTAGTCCGTGACAGTATTCAGCCTCATACATTAGGGCTATTCTGTTTCTCAGATTGCCTCCTGTGAAGGACTTTGTCCTGTGCCTCTTGAAAGTCCAAGAAAGTCACATCCACACTTCTGGCAATGTACTAAAAGCTTGAGTAGATTAGAGATGCAATTTTCCTTCAGTGAATCCAGACCAAGTCGTCCCCATTCTGTCATGTTCATCCAGCTAAACTTCTGGTTTTGATTAGTTTCAACCATTGCAGCTTGGCATTAGAGAAGGGTTTGCTGGTCCCCTGGTCCTAGCATCAGCTCTTTCTAAAATGCAGATACGACATAACAAGAAGCAGCGTATTTTTGTCAGCAACTCAGCTCTTTTTTCTTAAATTCCTCCAGTTCTCTTGGGATATATACCTTTCATTCCCAGCAGCTTGTGGCTCTTTAACTTGTTCAACATCTCATGTTTTAACACCTCACAGTCTAAAATTTTAGTCTGAAAATATAAGTCTTGGGCCAATATTTCCTACATCCTCTGTAGAGGAGGCTGATATTAATAAATCCTTTAGCTTTCCTGTTATGTTTTTCATGATGCTAAAGACTACCTCATTGCCTTGGCATTTTGGAGTCTCTCCTGCTCTTGAAGGTTTCCTATGCCTGATGCCATGAAGCTCATCATCAGCTCTCTGCTTCTCAGAAAGCACAGTTCCACATTGTGCACGCCTTTGTCTATGCGCAGCTATCAGATTACATTTCCATTTTCTGACTTTTGGCATGGGGACAGGTAGCTCTCCTGGTTCACAGATTGTAGCTGAAATAAATACACAACGTGCTTGCTCAAAACTGGAACTCCTTAAAAACCTAAATGTGGCCAGATTCTGCCACAAAATGAATAAAGAAGTCATTCAGCTCCCCATCATGGCTTCTTTGGGGTGTTTAGTTACCACAAAATGAAATTTCAGGCTCTCAGTGGTCTCCTGCCAAGATGCCCCATCTGCAGAAATGTGTTCTCTGGAGAAGATATTTCCTTCAGACCAATAACATGGAGCCAGCAATTTCTTTCAACTGATTTTGTAATGAATGGTGCATTCTTCCTCAGGCTCGTATCAGTTACCACTGACACCAAAACACCCAAAGGAAACAGCATGATGTGGGACTGAGTTAGCCTGATGGAGTGGCCAAGCCTCTCAGGAGAGCTGGAGCCTCACCAGCCACTAATCCTTCTCCATCAAGAACTCAAGATACTTTGCTAAACGCAAGTGAATCCAAACTCTTGCAAGCTTGTAAGCTGTCTCCCTTCTAGCTCCCCTCCTTATGGATTCACGTTTCCTTGCCAGAGTGATTTATGTGGGCTCACATGAGGTCTGGGATAAAGTTTTTTCTATTGGTGAACCCAAGTGATGTGTCCCCAGACCAAAGCAATTCTGTGCTACAGGATCTGTCAAGAACAGTTCACACCAACTGACCCCCCCCATGCTCAGGGGACACCTGGGTGACAAGCTGATTAACGAGCTGAAGGAGCTCCTGCAAGAACAAGCACCGATGGATGGCTCTGAGTGGCACTTCCAGCACCAGGACGTGTGTCCAGTGCCACCAGCAAGCACTGATGTCAGTAGACGTTACGCAGAACTGAGGATGCAAAGCTTGGGTGTTCAATCAGAAGAGCCAGCATCCTTAGTGTTCTGAGGGTTTTAGGCAGAGCCTCCCTCAGGACTGGGAGAGTGGGCATTTTACACTCCTGGGTCTGTCTCACAGACAGCAATGAATCTGCCCTACAAATGCCTTCAGAACAACTCACAATGGCAGGGCTCTCCCTGAGCTTTCACAACTTCAGAGCCATGAACCATGCACAAAGGAGAGATTAGATAACATTGAACGACACTATTTACAAGGTCAAAACTATGCAAAGTTGGAAACAGAAGACCATAACAAATGTGGAGAAAATGTCACTGGGTGCAGTCTGGACCAAAGGTATTGTTCTGACCCACCTCTGCATTTCTAATTGTTAAAATAATAATTGTCTCATATTTGTAACGTTAGGCCAATACGTCATTAAGTTGAACCTTCCCTTCAGGACACATTAAACACTGATGAAGATATGCCTCCTTCCTCAGATGGGGCAGGAACCCTCCCTGGAAGACCATTAACTGCAGGCTGATGTCAGAAGTACTGAGGCAGTGGTTGCCATATCCTTGCCTCACTGGCCTCAAAATCCCTCCTTGCAGAGGTGAGCTGGTTATCCACAGTACTGAGATCCCAATGCCCAGCCCAAAGTGCCCAGGACCATGCACTTCTCCACAATCTTTTGTTAGAAAAAAAAAAATAATCTTGATTTAATCTTTTCAGTCATTTTCATCTCCAGGAGATGGGGAATGTAAGACAGCTGCAATTGCCATGCTGGTCATGAAGAGGACAGACCTACTGGGTCAGCCCCATGTCAACCTGATATTGCTCCACTTCATTTTCCGAGCCTTCAAATCCCTCGTCTTCACGCTTGTCACTTGAGACAGCAGGTAGGAACAAGTGCAAATGTCTTTGTAAGCAAACACAGATCAGATTGAAATGTAATTGTTCAACCACTATGACTCGTCTCTCTCTTTTTCAGTGCCTGTAGTTGGATGTGATTCGTGACACACAGTTTAGATATAATCTTTTACATTGATTTTGCATGTCAGCCTCATATTGATCCCACACTTAGGTCTTGTCATTTGTAGACAGTGCAGGCTGTGAGCATCTCTGCCTATCTGAGGGCTGACATCTTAATCCTTCGTACACATCATCATCCTTGCCCAGCTGCACTCTTGTAATTGTTTTCCTGCCTTACATCCTGTCTCAAGATGTGATTGATTGAAAATGTGGTTCAGCTTATTCTCTGGTTTTCCAGGTTTTCTCTTCACCTGTCTTAAGCTCCTACATTGATCTCATCCTTCCTCTTTCCGGGAGAAAACCCAGAAGAACAGAAAACAATCTGAGCCGCATCTTTGGCCAATCTCGTTCTCATTGGGCTCACACAGGCTATGCTGCAATTTGGCAAAACAGTTTTATTTCAGTGTCTGATTGCAGATGATTACAAAAGTAGCAACTACTAGGTAGGGTGTGTTGTCACCTTGAAAAAGCACCTTTGGAAATAATCCAGGCAGACCAGCCTTCCTCAGTGAGGATGTGTGGGGGTTTGGAGCCCATTACATCAGACTGGAGCACAGCAGAGAGATTTGTAGAAAAGAGGACACTTGTGCGTGTACTTCACGGCATCAGAGCTAAATGAAATGAAAGAGCATGTTGCTAACGCCGTGTGGCATTAGAAAGATTATTTAAATCCAGTATAAGGAAGAGAACACATTTTTTAACTTTATTCTAACAGAAATAAGAAATGTAACTAATTCTTTACATTTTGGGGGACCTTTCTGATTCATTGTTCTATTCCAATTGACCTTTAAAATCTCATTATTTCTCTAGCTGGTCTGGCTATTAAGCTTTCCCTTTGCTTGACTTGGTTTTGTTCAGCACAGCGGAGCTTACAAAACTTGATTTAATTACATTTTGGAAGAAGACCCAGTTTGCAACCACAGAGCTGCCACCCTAATCAGCTCCCAGACTGAGAACATCACCTCCTACATCTGCACTGTTGCTCTACACAGGGAAAAAAAAAAAGCTGAGGCCCCACTCTGCTGGATGTAACAGTGCACAATCCCCTAGGTTGCTACAAGACTGATAAAGTGGTATTTTGATGTAATTAGCAGCTCAGAGCTGGCCTTCAAAGACTTCAAGATTCAAGCTCCCATGCCTAGAAAACACACTGGAGAATAACAACACCAAAAAGAAAAACATTTACAAGTCATCGCCCTCCTTAACACTCCAACCTGATTCTGGCCCATAAAGTGAGGGCCACTCCATAAACACAAGAAACTTTACAACAGATAGCGAATTGAGGACAAGAGTCACCAGCAGAGATAAGCTGAGATACAATCACTCAGACTCTTTCTTCTAAAGCAATTAGACAGCCTCAACACTGAAAAAATGCTGTGGTTCTCTGTACCCTGAGGAAGGGGGCCACAATGAAGATACAGAATATCCCCAGTTAGAAGGGACCCATAAAGGTCATTGTGTCCAACTCCTGGCTCCACACAGAACCACCCAAGAACCAGACCGTATGTCCGAGAGCACTGTCCGGATGCTTCTTGAACTCTGGCAAGCTTGGGGCCATGACCGCTGCTCTGGGGAGCCTGTTCCAATGCCTGACCACTCTCTAATGCAGAACCTTCTTCTGATTTACAACCCAGATTGTTGTAGCTTCATGATACAACATGAGCTTGTATCTAGTGGTGTGTTAAATCCAGTGAAGAGGTCTTCTTGGATATGGAGGAAGGTGACACTCCTGAAGGAGACCTTTGGACAACTGGGGACAAAGCCAATCAGCAACAGCCTCTGATGTGAACCAAGGCCATGGGAATTGGTGGCCATGGACCCATTAGCTGCAGGTTCCTACGGGACATGAAGCCACTACCTCAGTGTCCCTTTGCCTTTCCCACACAGGGGGCAGAAGTTGATGGCACTACAGCCGTCCTAATGAATGCACCTGCAGCTAACAGCCTTATAATTTTAATGGAGGTGTCTTTTCTTCTCCCAAAGCACACCTTTTTGTTGACGAAAGAGCTGTTGATGCATATAGAAAACAGAGTGCTGGCTCCTAGCACGGGCCCTTACATACTCTTTATTATCCTTGGATCTAGCTCAGCTTCAATCTACTCCACAACCTACACACAAAAGTACTTGCAAACACCACTGTGATTCAGATAGCAGAGGTTTAACTACATTTTCTTGGTCTTTTACTCCCATAACAGAAAGCTGACACCCCTTCCAAAAGAAACAGTCTCCTGTTCTCTTTCCAGCACCTGCTGTTCAACGCTTTTTCTACTCAGTACAAAACAGTATTTATTCTCAGGCCCCTCCGCACCCTCTCCTTGGAGTGATGCCCATCTAACAAGGATATTTAGCAGGTGACTCCTGTTTGCAGCTCCCAGCTTCAGCCTCCCATAGCCCTGCTCAGGTGAGACTGGCCCACATTCAGAGAATTTCAGTATTTTTCTTGGGGGAAAAAAACCATCTGTAACAAAATGAAGTGGTGCTGAGATTGCAGTTTGCAGAAAAGCAAATATTCAGCCACAGTTTTGTCTATTAAGATACTAAGCATCCAGTAATTCAGACTCCAAAGTTTTTGGGATTTTTTTTTAATAGAAGCTTTCACAGAAATATTTCCAAGCTGTTGTGAAGCTGGATATGTTTAATTCCTGCCCAAAAGGAAGACAAATATGAAATTTCAGCCTCTTACCTGAAACATTCATCATTCCAACAGATCTGCCATTCCCTGTGTTCCTATTCACACCTTCTCTATAGCCAAGGCAAAAATTTGCTCTCCCTCTTCTATTAGGAGTAATCACAGATGACTTACAGTCAATCCAACTACAAATTACTTCAAAAACAATGCCTGGCCTCTTTACCAACTTTATTTTCAGCCTCTAGGAGGGCTGGGATGCCCCTGCTAACCCCAACCTATTAGTGGTACAGGCAGGGGCTTAGCAACCCTTCAGAGCTTCATCAACTCTAGGCCCACCTCAAACCTAGCTTCTATGAGAAATCTTCTTGCAACATCAATTCCTGTTTTGTTTTGCTTTTATTTCCTCTTCAGCAGGTACTACACCTCCTGCTTGGCCACTCCCTCACCCAATTTTAGTAGGCATTGAGTGTAATAGTTTCAGCTGTTGTCTCCTGCAGGTACGCATTCAGTCAACAGCCTTATCAGGTGCTGTGCATCAGGGAGTAATGAAGCAACTCCCCATGTCCTTTTGGTGGGGTGTGTGCTGGAGCTGGGCAGAATGTAAGGGGCCAGCAGGAGCACTGAGCTCCCAGTCCTGCTGGAGCAGAAAGACCTTTAGGTGCTTATGGGTGGGTGAAGTGCTGGCCAGTCTCCTCTGGAGAAAAACAAGGCCAGCTCCCCTTGTTTTTGTGCTTGGCCTTCAATGCAGTTGTCTGTGGATATATGTAGGGTTTTCTAAAGTGTGAACTGCAGATATATTTAGGGCTTTTGTACATCCCCAAGTTGCCTCAGATCAGTAGCGCAGGGGCACTGCTGCATGCTGGGGTGTAAAGGTAAAGAAAGGAGTCTGCAGGCTCCCAGTAAAGCTCCCTTGCTCTAGTTATATGCTTCTGTCCTAGGGCAACTGCTCTCCCACCGAGCAGGTTACAGCCTTCTAATGCTGAGGAACTCTGCCCCAAGGGGTACAGGAGTGTTTAAAACCAGTGCTTGTGAAGTAGAGGAGTGGGAAATCTCCACGTATTTAGCGGCAGTGAAGATCCCACAGGACATTTTCTGCTTTGCCTTGGGAGCTTAAGTCATGGGCTGAGGTGGTCTGCAGTGTTGCAAGTAATAAATCTACTTTTCCCCAATGGTAATGATCCTTTTTAGGTTGTTTGAAGCTAAAAAGTGCTTATGCATGGGTGCAAAACTTCACGTGATCCTAGACATTGAATCATAGAATATCCCAAGTTGGAAGGGACTCATAAAGGTCATCAAGACAGACAAGAAGAACACGGGTCTTGAGTTACAGGTAGGTTTGGCAGAAACTAAGAGACTAAACATTAAGGTGTTGCTGACATTTGGAGAGTGTTTATGCTTTTCTGTGGTACATCTCACACTACAAATGCTCCAGCTCCTTCTGCTTAAGAGAGACAGCCTCGCTCAGTAGATGGCACGCATACACAGGCACACGTATAGTGATTCAGAAAGGCTAATTCCTCCAGACTGAGTAAATGATAAGCAAATTATGAGCAAGCAGGAAGAAAGGCAAAGACAGAAGGCTAATGGAAATCAATGGTTTCTGAAGCCAAAATAACCACAGTCCCACAATCAATAAAGAAAATAACATTGGCTAAAATCCCTTCCAGACACTGTGGCAAAATGGGGCTCCAATTAGAAATAAAAAAACCAGCATATGACAAAGAAGGGGGGGGGGAAGTAGATCAGAGCTGATCAAACAAACACCATGTTCTGAAGTGTAGAAAATTGGTAGTGCCTATTAAAAATATCAGGCAAAACACAGACTACTTGAAAAGATGCCAAGAGCAAAGACTTTAGAATCATTTGAGTTGGAAGGAACCGTTAAAGGCCATCTAGTCCAACTCCCCTGCAATGAACAGGGAGATGCACAGCTCAGTCAGGTGCTCGGAGTCCCGTCCAGTGTGACCTTGAGTATCTCCGGGGCGGGGCATCCACCACCTCTCTGGGCAACCTGGTCTGGTGCCTCAACATCATTATTGTAAAAAAAGCTTTTTCCTTATAGCCAGTATGAATCTCCCCTCTTTTAATTTGAAACCATTTCCCCTTGTCCTACCACAGCAGATCCTGCTGAAGAGTATGTCCAGTTCTTAAAGCCCCCCTTTAGATACTGGAAGGACCTTCTTCTACTGGACTGAAGGACAGAGGTCTCATGATACAGAAGAAGTAGATGTTATTAATAAATAATCTCAGACCCAAGTGCTGCATGCCAAGATAACCAAATACCTCATGGGGCAGGAGGGACAGCTTGCAGACTCCACAGGAGCACACAATTGTAAAAATCCAGATTTCCAGAGGGAACCATGCTGCTGCCATGCCAAAACTTGCTGAAATGCCAGCTCACCTCCTCTCCCTTCATGCTGCAGCTTAGGAGTCTTTCCATCCTCTGTTGCAGCACACATGAACTCACATTGTGCTGGAGGCTCCCATTTGCTTTGATGTCTGCTGAACTTGTACTGCTGCTTCCCACCTGGGCTAGTGCAGAGCAAGGCATTTTCCCCACAGATAAGTGACTTGTCACCAATTATCTTTTACATCTTCTACAAGGGGGACCTGATCTCCTGTGAATATGGGCACGCTGAGGTCTTGATTCACTGCATTCTTACAGCATGGCATTTTCATGTGCTTTGTCTACCAAGCCCATTAATACAGGCAGGGACAATAGCTGTAAGATATAAGCAGCATCGAGACATCCGTGTGCTGCCTTTACACTCAGCCCCTCTCAAAATGCTTTTGAGCACCATCACAGAGTCTACACCTGCCAAAATATAGGTGGCTATTAAAGTTATTTATTTGAAATATGGCTTTAGCTTCCCGTTTGCTCCCCAGGTAACAGCACTGCACTGAATGGGCCTGAACTAACTTCTCTCCGTTATGTCCTTTTAGTTTGACAGTGGAGTGGAGGCCTCAGTTGTTTTCCCTGTGTTAGTCCTACATTAACTGTCCAAGTGCAGAAAAGAGGCAGAGCAGAGAGATAGGCAACTTAAAAACCAAAGCCCCGGGCAGGTGCTTTCAAAGCCTGCATAGCTCCTGCAGGAGGCACTGCCCACTAACGAGCTCTCAGGAGCAGCTCCCCAAAGATTTGCAGACAGGTCAGTGCCTGCAAACATCATCTCCACTGAGATGAAGTATATGGGCAGCTAGGAGTCCCACCACAAAATGAAGAGTGTCTCTATCAGCTCGTCTGCGCAAATCACCAAATGGTCATGACTGTGTCACCAAATAGAATCATAGAATCACTCAGGTTGGAAAAGACCTCAAAGATCATCAAGTCCAACCGCAGCCTAACCATAGTGCCCTAACTATAACAACCCTCTGCTAAATCATATCTCTGAGTACCACATCCAAACAGCTCTTAAACACATCCAGGGATGGTGACTCAACCACCTCCCTGGGCAGCCTATTCCAGTGCTTAACAACCCTTTCTGTAAAGAAGTGTTTCCTAACGTCCAACCTAAACTTACCTTGGTGCAACTTGAGCTATTTCCCCTCGTCCTGTCGCCCATCACCAGCGAGAAGAGACCAGCCCCACTCTCTCTGTAAGCTCCTTTCAGATACTGGAAGAGAGTAATAAGGTCTCCCCTCAACCTCCTTTTCCCCAGACTAAACAGCCCCAGCTCCCTCAGCCTCTCCTCATCGGGCTGATTTTCCAAGCCCTTCACTAGCCTCGTTGCCCTTCTCTGGACCTGCTCCAGTACCTCCATATCCTTTTTGTACTGAGGCGCCCAAAACTGAACACAGTACTCGAGGTGAGGCCTCACCAATGCCGAGTTCAGGGGCAGGATGACTTCCCTAGTCCTGCTCACCACCCCATTCCTGATACAAGCCAGGATGCCATTGGCCTTCTTGGCCACCTGGGCACACTGCTGGCTCATATTCAGCTGACTGTCCATCAGCACACCAAGGTCCCTTTCCATCAGGCAGCTCTCCAGCCACTCCTCCCCAAGCCTATAGGGTTGCCTGGGGTTGTTGTGACCAAAATGCAGGACCCGACACTTGGCCCTATTGCAACTCATGCTGTTAACCTTGGCCCATTGATCCAGTCTATCCAGGTCCCTCTGTAGTGCCCTTCTCCCCTCTGGCAGATCAACACTCCCTCCCAACTTGGTGTTGCCTGCAAATTTACTGAGGGTGCACTCAATCCCCTCGTCAAGATCATCAATGAAGATGCTAAACAGAAGCGGGCCCAGCACTGAGCCCTGGGGGACACCACTCGTGACCGGCCGCCAGCTGGATTCAACTCCATTGACCACAACTCTTTGGGCCCTGCCATCCAACCAGTGCTTCACCCAGCAGAGCGTACACCCATCCAGACCACGGGCAGCCAGCTTCTTCAAGAGAATGTTATGGGGGACAGTGTCAAAGGCCTTACTGAAGTTCAGGTAGACCACATTGACAGCCTTACCCTCATCCACTAGATGATAAATGATAAATAGTTTTTGAGAAAAAATTTGGAGAATTTGAGTGATGTTCAGTAAATCCAAGTGCAAGGTCTTGCACCTGGGTCATGGCATCAGTACAAGCTGAGGGATGCAGGGATGGAGCACAGCCCTGCCAAGAAGGACCTGGCGGTACTGGTGGATGGGAAGCTGGACATGAGCCAGCAATGTGTCCTTATAGTCCAGAAAGTCAACCGTATCCTGGGCTGCATCAAAAGAAGCGTGGTCAGCAGGGTGAGGGAGGTGATCCTGCCTCTCTGCTCTACACTGGTGAGGCCTCATTTGGAATACTGTGTCCAGGTGTGGAGTTCTCAGTACAGGAGAGGCATGGACTTGTTGGAGCACATCCAGAAGAGGGTACAAAAATGACCCAAGGCGTGGACACCTTCTGTGACTTAGGGGAGGTCTAGACTGGATACCAGAAAAAAGTTCTTTGTGATAAGGGTAATGAAGCACTAGCACAGGTTGCCCAGAAAGGTGGTGGATGTGCTGTCCTTGGAGACATTCAGAGTCAGGCTGGACGGGGCTCTGAGCACCTGATGGAGCTGTAGGTGTCCCTGTCCATTGTAAGGGAGAAGGACTAGATGGCCTTTGAAGTTCTTTTCAACTCAAACAACTCTATGATTCTATGGGGTATTTCTCAGTAATGGGTTCGGTGTGGGAATTATCATGATAGCGGCACTGCACAGAGGCCTTCCACTGCAACCCAAGGCCACCATCTGTGTCTAACACGTCTTCCTCCTCCCAGAAGGCCATGTCTCACCACAGCACTGGTCCTCATGTCTTCCACAAAAGAGTCTCTGAGAGAGAGATATCCGTGCAAGAAACATTGCTTATCACAGAATAACAGAATGGCCTGGGTTGGAAGGGACCTCAAGGATCATGAATCTCCAACCCCCTTGCCAGGCAGGGCCATCAGCCTCCCCATTTACTAGACCAGGTTGCCCAGGGCCCCATCCAACCTGGCCTTGAACACCTCCAGGAATGGGGCATCCACAAACTCTCTGGGCAGCTGTTCCAGCACCTCACCACTCTGATAGTAAAAAAACTTCCCCCTAACATCCAACCTAAATCTTCCCTCCTTCGACTTAAAACCATTTCCCCTTGTCCTGCTGTTATCCACCCTTCCAAAGATTTTACTCCCCTCCTGTTCATAGGCTCCCTTCAGGTACTGAAAGGCTGCAATGAGGTCACCACACAGCCTTCTTTTCTCCAGGATGAACAAGCCCAGCTGCCCTGAATAGTGGGCAATTGAATAGTGGATCAGGTCCTGGTAACACACGGGCAGATTTTCTATTCTACACCTAGAAGGCTTATGGGATGACTCAGCCAAAAAGCACTGAGCAGACAAGCAATAAGTTGTAAGCCCAGAGCCTCTCTGCTCCATTTGCCTTCAGTCTAAAAAGTCAATATTTCCTGATAATTAATGATATCTACTTAAATGACAGAAGACGCATGATAAGTGAATTATTTCTCAAAGGAGAAGAATAAATCAACAGAAAAGGAGTGATTCGTAATATAATACCATTTAATTTAGAGATCCCACACCCATCCTGCAGCAGGAAAACTGTACCACCTGTGTTCACCAGTGACTACTGGATAAATTCAGTGTCTTTCTAGGAAGGAGAAATGCTGAAGTTCTACTTCATGTCCTCCTTTGAACCATGCCTCATGCAGACAAGGCCTGTAGAATCATAGAGTTGCTTGAGTCGGATGGGCCCTTTAAAGGTCACCTAGACCAGCTCCCCTGCAATGAACACGGACAACTACAGCTAGATCAAGTTGCTCAGAGCTTGGTCCAGCCTAAATCTGCCTTCTATGCCTGGTACAAATCACATAGCCAAATCAAAGCTACTGACCAAAGCTTCTCGGGGACATAAAGCTACCAGCTATCCATGTGCTAAAACAAAAAGTCCTTTCAGATCACTGCTGAGGACCATATGAGCTTATGAGGACCTGTAGCAGCTCTCCTTCATGTCCTGTAGGTGAGGCTCACATCAACAGCCCTGCATTTCCCCATTGCTACTTCCCAAGCCAAAAAGCAGCTCCCACAGCTACACACTCACCAGCTTTTCACCTGTTGGGTCCTGGCTACTTCACTGAAAAGGTCAATACCTTCCTACAGAAATTTGATGGAGAACCACAGACTGGTAACTGGCTTGTAACTGAGGTGTAAATTAAACTGAGGTGTGCAAACCCCACCCACTGCTCTCCATATCACTCAGCTTGACTCACACCTGCCCAAACCATCAGATCTTGCAGGGCAGAAGTACTGCATTCAGCATCTTTTTAACCAAGACTTCTAGAAGCAAGAATTCACGTAGCTTTATTTCTTTCTGCTAGAGGTTTGTGCTGTCATATAGTGAAAAATAATGAGTTTTGTTTGCCACAGAAGAAGTGTAGAGGACAGAGGTTTTTCATTTGCATGACTATTTGGGGAGCTTTCACAGCAAACGCAAAATCCAATTTCCTTCCAGTTTTTCAGCTACAAGGAATAACGTGAGAGGCACCAAGGGCTGACAGCTGATGGAGAGAATTACAGTAGTCTCCAGTGTAAGCAGAGAGAGCAAGATGCACTGCTAGCCTCGCTGACACAGGAACAACAGACTGGGACCAGGCTTATACCCAAACTTGCAACCATATTCATGCCATAGAGACAAGGGCTCATGCTTTGGTGTGGTTTAGGTGGTTCAGATGTCTCCTGGGCATCCTAGTGCCTGATTTAGTTGTTGGAAACCCTGCCTGCAGCAGGGGGTTGTAACTGGACGGTCTTTAAGGTCCCTTCCAATCCAAGCCATTCTCTGATTCTATAATAATTCTATGTTTCTATGATCTTGCATCAATCCTTCTCTAGACAGATAACCCACTTGAACAAAAACAAAAGCATTTCCATGGTCCTATCAGTTTTCCCATCTGGTTCTATTTCTGATTATTTTACTCCTTTCTCTACTCCTTTCTCTGTTCCCTATTTGGTGCATACTTATTTTTAAAATGTGTGGTGCATTGTTCTAAACCTTATTTGCTAGACATCACATTTCCTTTTCCTAAGCCTCCTGACACTGCTTACTGCTCCTGTTTATGCTTACTGCTGTCAGCTGCACGGTAATTACACAGAAATATGCTGGTTCTTTGAATATGTGTGGAAATCATGTCCTTCTGTGTGTGCCATTCACAATGTAATTAAAATGCTGTAGTTTTCCTCCAACTCTGTGATGGCATCCATTCTTTTTCTTAGACAAAACACCTTTTTTCATTGTTTTAGTGAGTGCCCCTTGCGTAGTAGGATCATTTTTGAACAACTGGATGAGAAAATTGCCAAATGCCACAAAGATGGGAAAAGGCAGACAGAAAACTAGCAGAGATTAGCGGAGCTCTGGAAGGTTTCCAGAGCAAAGCTGGGAGTTTGTTCACTTGTAGGAGAGATGACAAAGGTGACTGTTGGAGAGGAAGGTTGTTTTTCCATAGGGCTGCCTTCCTGTGTTGACTTTCACATGCACACGTGGGATGACTGAGCCCCGGCTGCTTACCATTTCTCTCTGTAAAGTGGCAGCATGCCAGCATCTGCCTGCAGCTCAGGCTCTGATTCTGGATATGCCAGGGATCCTCACAGTGTCTAAAAGTACCTCAGGAGCCATAGGTGAGAGAAGTGCCTAGACTTCTATTGTCCCCTGTTTCACTGTTGGCAACAACAGTACCTTATATGGCACCACACTGCAGGAAGCAGAAGGCCTCTCAGCTTGCAAACCTGCCATTGGCCCCACCCAATTCATTAAGCATGACGCTGAAATGCAGCCCAGCATGAGAATTTTGTGATAAGAGAGGAGAGAAAATATAAAGTACTACTCAATTTAAATTGCTTCTAATGCACATCTGACAGAGTAATGATGAAAGAAATCATTTGAAGATTATGTCTTCTGGGCTTATGGTCAGTCTGCACTTCTCTACCATGGGTGCTGGCAACTGAGCCAAGGCAGGACGGAGCTAAATGAATAAGGATAAAGGGTTGGAGTGGGAATGGAATGGGGACGTGTGTGTGGTGGCTGCAAGAACACTTTGGAGAAGGCCACCTCAAAGATCATGTTAACACCTACATGGTTATACCCTGATATATGATCTTAGGGGAGTAAACTAGTGATAGGATGAGAGGTAATGGCCTCAAGTTATGCCAGGGGAGGTTCAAGTTGGATATTATGAAGAATTTCTTCTCCGAAAGAGTGGTAATGTATTGGAACAGGCTGCCCAGAGAGGTGATGGAGTCACTGACCCTGGAGGTGTTCAGGAAGTGGGCAGAGGTGGCACTGAGGCACGTGGTTAAGTGGGCATGGTGGGGATGGGGTGACCGTTGGACTAGATGATCTTAGCACTCTTTTCCAACCTTAATGATTCTGTGATTCTAAATAGATGGAGGAAATATATTTAAAGTGCTGATGCAGCAAAAACAAGTGATGGAAGGGAAAAGTGTTTTGTAGTACTTGGGGGAAGGGAAAAAGTGCAGGGGGGGGAAAAAAAAAAGACAGAGGGAAGACAAGAAGGAGAGATAGCAAAGGTGGAAGGGGCAGGCCAAAATTCACAGCATTAGATCAATGGTTGCTAGATACCTGCATTACCCTGAGTATCAGGTCTGTAAGGAATGGGGGCCAGTGCCTGGAAATCCAGAGCCAAGAGGTATGCTGGAGGTCATGAGCTTTGGCAGCACCTCACTGTGACAGGCGGTGCCATGTCAGAAGCCTTGAAATAATCCCTGGGCAATGGAAGCAGCAGCAACCGTCACTCACGTAAAGCAAATTCACTTCGTCATCAGCTGTCACAGGAGAATCTCCAGGCAGCGGAAAAGAAAACACTGCTGGAAGGAGTAGCCTGTGTCAAAACGTCAAAGCAAGAGCAAAAAAAGAGCTGAGAAGGGCATGCTTGTGAAGTGGTGGGCAGAAGATGGAAGGCTTTGCTTATGTCGGCTGACTAACTCAGCGGGTGGCTCTGCAGACTGGGTGGAAAGCACTGCAAAAGTCGCTGTGATCTCTGATGGAGACAAGTGTCTGACATGTCTGTAACACAAGGACGCTAGTAATAGGAGGGCTGCTAATTTGATTTGTTCAGTGGTGATGGGTATGTGGGTTTCCTGTGTACTTGCTTGGGACTGCATGCAGTCATAAGACGATTTACAAGCTGTGAACATCTGCAGTTTTGAATTACCTTTACAGCTACAGGAGGCTCTTAGTGTTTTAGTGATTAGTGTTACCTACCACTTGGAAGATTAAGGATTTTCTGCTCAGAAAACCTCCTGGGTAGGAAAGGAGGTGTGTAGTAGGGGGAAAGAGGGGATAAGCACACATCAGCAGTGATGCTGGGCATTCACCACTCTTGTCCTGAATCATCCTTCCCATTCCCACCTGTATGGTTCTCCATACTGAGCAATCCTGCTGACTTTGGAAAAGCTTTTGCATCACATATGAAGCTTGGGGATCCCCAAAGGTCACTGAAGCTCAGATGTCTCCAAAGACACTTCAAGCCCTCTCAGCACTTTGAGGGCTACCCCACCTTAAGTCACAGAATCACAGAATTGTAGGGGTTGGAAGGGACCTCCAGAGAGCATCGAGTCCAACCCCCCTGCTAAAGCAGGTTCCCTACAGCAGGTCGCACAGGTAGGTGTCCAGGCGGGTCTTGAATATCTCCAGAGAAGGAGACTCCACAACCCCCCTGGGCAGCCTGTTCCAGTGCTCCGTCACCCTCACCGTAAAGAAGTTCTTGCGCACATTCGTGCGGAACTTCCTATGCTCCAGTTTCTGGCCGTTTCCCCTTGTCCTGTCTCCACACACTGCTGAAAAGAGTCTGGCCTCACCACTTTGCCCCCCACACCTTAGATACTTATAGACCTGGATCAGGTCCCCTCTCAGTCTTCTCTACACACTTAATCGTCTGCTTAGCTGAAGTCTGCTACAGAATCAACTCCAACGTGAACCTCAGAGTCTCCGCTGGGCGTTGGCGGCTCGCTGCGGGGTCTCCTCAGCTGCAGGCACAGGTGCACGCTAGTCGTCCACCCATCTGGCTCTGGATGAGAGATGCTGATCTTCTCCATCTAGTGAAAGCCACAAAAGTGGATGGTAACCATAGGGAAATATCCACACTGTGGGCTCTGGGAAGATGGTGGCTAAGTTTGCCTGGGCACAAAGCACGAAGTGGGTTTCTCCTCAAAAGCGGAGGGGCAGCCCTATATTTTCTTTTCATAATGGCTTTTGGTCTGGTAACATGAGTTAGCACTGGGACTTTGTGCTGACAAAACTGATAACAATAACCTCTGCTCTTCTGAGCAGTAGATGGAATTGTTCGGTGGTTGAAATAAGTCCTTTGATTATTGCTTCCCTTTATTCAAAGGCACTGGCTTGATAAGGTACATTGAAGTCAGTGGAGTAAACCAATTCATATCAACTAATGATGAGGCCTGCTATTGTTCTGGGATGATTTGCACTGCAATGATTTCCATCCATTTGGATGTAATGTTTAATTAATTCTGGTGAGTGATTGAAACTTCAGTCAATTGCTGCTAACCTGAGATAGGGCTATTTGTATAATTTCAGTATAATCATCTTCTCCCCTGCATTAATTAACACATAACAGCATTACACCGACAGCTTCTTAGCACTTTTCTAACATTTATTCCAAATCTCTCCCACTACTCTCTGGACAATACAGAATATATATATACTTTTCAAACTCCCGTTGGTTTGGTTTTTTTTGTATGGTTGGTTTGTTACCATTACATATTGTACTGTATGCAGATATACAGGCTCATACCAAGGCCAGTTGGTCCCAGCCTTGCTGAATGATTGATGAAGAAGCAACTGGGTCTTACCAGCCTACAAATTCATCATGAGATCCAGAAGCCACAAACCATGCTAATAATGGAGATGGGAGCTGGGAATAACCCTGGGCAAGACACCCATTTGGGATAAAATCAGTAAGTCATTTCACCAGTTTTATGGGTGGAGAAGTAGCTGCACAGAACATCCAGGCAATTTACATTTTTTGATAGCACTGAAGTGGCTCATGCTCTGTGTTGCTCTAAGGACACTGTGTGTTTTTTAGTCTATCAGGAGTCAATATAGCTGTGACTGTTGGAAAACATCTGTCCGTCTGTGTGTTGGTTTTGCATCATCTTTACCTCTGCCTCTGTATTTCAGCAGTTATGAATTATCATAAGCATTACTGCACTTTTTAATCATCTTTGCAGTGGTTCATCTGGATTCCTATAGACACTGTCTCAATCACTTTTTATCAAGTGTTCTGTCTTCTGCATAACAGAGACCTACCTGCACCTCACCACAGACATTGAGTGCAATGACTTCGAGTACTCTTGATTTCACATTCTCCACCTGGTGGCTTGGGTCAGACACATCCCACCAAAGCCCAGATTTTGAAGTTAGGTATTGTATGGGAAACTGTTAATCACAGCCTGAACCTCTGATTAACCATCTGAGGCAAGTGACGGGTCAGCTGTGGGAGCACAGGTGAAGGTATTCAGCTGTGCTCCTGGAAGGGGTGGAGCTTGACTCCACCTCTCCTAGATCCCATTTAAGGGCTGGCCACCACTAAGGCAGCATCTCTTCTGGAGGTTGCTCCTGTGTGGGGTTCCTTGTGGTGAGTATCCATCCTAGCTGTGCGCCTCAGTGTGGGTGAGTTGTTCCCCTATAACCTCTGGCTATTCATCTGTTACAACCTTGTATAATAACAACTATACAGGTATTTATCCCATCTTTGTTCCCTGTGTTGGAGAAAGTGGCCCTTTCATGTGGCTGGTTCTTTTACCTGACTTCTCAACTGACAGTTTAGATTCTTCTGTTTCTGAAAGTTCATCTAGAAAGAATCTGGTCCAAAATGTATCTACTACCTGGTCTTTTGGTTTGCTCTCCCCTAACTAATCCCTAAGAGACTACTTAGAGCAGCTTACATGAGCAGCTCTCCAAAGACCACCTGGCTCATCCCCTTAAATCGCAACTCCCTACCACAAACATCTCTGCAATGTGACCTCCAAGAGGTAGATGTAGGCTTTGGAAGAGTTTGCTCATGATTTGTTGCTTGGAAATATTTCACAGCTGACCGATGTAGCTGTGATACTCGGCCACAACTGCGATCTGCCATCATCTGATGGGGACAGCAGCCTCCCAGCCTGGGTTGTGTGGTACTTGTCACTCTACCGCCCCTTTACCTTCCAGCCCTTCAGCTGGCACACAATTTTCTGAGTCAGTAGCACTTGTGCTTCTTGCCCTTGCACAGTGATTGTCATTTCTCAGATCATCAGTAGTCCTTCCTTTCCTGCTGTGCCTTAAAATAGCCAGCAGAGCTCTACACCCTGCAGAGAGGATGACTTTGCTCTTAAACTATTTCCATAGCATGCAGGTAAAGAGATAGAGTAGCAATTGTCTAAGAGGGAGTTCTCACGATAGCCTTTTTCAGACTTGCTTGGGGGTAACTATGCTTCTGTTGGATGCACACCAAGCTCAAGGTAGTAACTTGGTAAGGGCAACCACGAAGCTCTGGTCTGACTGCCCTTAGCCAATGGCTTGGGCTGGTGCTTAGCTCCCCACTGAGTCATCAAGTGCTCAGTTTCTGTAAAAATTAGGCGTTGGTTGAAATGAGAGCAGGTTAACCTTGCTGAAACATGCACAGAAGAAACTACCAAGGAAAATCAGAAACTTTTCTTCATTAGAAAATATTAAAAAGACCCATCTTGTACTTGGAAGTTTTGATATTCAGGGATTGCCAGGGAGGCTGTGGATGCTCCATCCCTGGAGGTGCTCAAGACTGGGTTGGACGGGCACTAGGCAGCCTGAGCTGGTGGAGCCAACCAACCCACAGCAGGGTGTTGGTTCTGGGTGGGCTTTAAGGTCCCCTCTAATCCAAACCGTTCTGTGATTCTATAAATATCAATTGTAAAAAGGTTTATTGTCTACTCCCCAAGCATTATACAGTACAACAGCATTTCTGTTTGCCTCAGCTCACCGGTATTTAGGAATACAACACACTGTTACATTTTACCTCTTCTGATGTGATTCCTAAAATGCTAAAACCTTTTAGACGAGCTATAGGTCACCCTGCATCACATCTCCCCTGGGAATTAAATTCTCACCACACTCTGCCCCTACAGGACAGCAAATGTATTCGGAGAAGAACATCAAAAATATTTTCACAGGGTTCTACAAACAATGTTCATTAAAATACCTTCAATTCTCTGTGTAAAGAAACAGCCCATAGCAGAGTTCCACCTTTGTAAAGCTGCTGCGGGGAAAAAAAAAAAATAGATGTGCATAAAGAATGTTTCTGCTAGAGGAAAAAATAATGAAGTAGATGAGTATCTGGGAAGTACAGCCTTGTTATTAAAACACGGGGCTGGGAGGGGGATGTCCGCATTGTATTTCCAACCTGCCAGATTTCCCATATGCCTGCAGACAAATCACTTGCAACAATTCTCAAAACTGGCCTGCAATTTCTGGGTGATGCTTTCCAAAGACCGAAACTTCCTCTTTAATCTTGAAAATCTAAGTCCCAGGCTGTATTTGTTTTGATCACTCTGCCCTGGATCAGCCTCTGGAGTGAGTTTCACCACAGCTCTTTGACCTCCTGCCCACCACAGCTGGGAGGGTTCAGGCAGCTCCAGCTCTGGCAGGCTGGACCCATCCATGTAGATCTCTTCGGTTTGCCTCATGCTTATGAGCCTGGTGCATCCAACAGTTCTGAGTGCCAAGTGCAGAGCTCCTGCACAGCACATCCCCAGCTCATGCAGAAGCAACTGCAAGGAGTCCAGCGCTGCTAGTCTGTGGGGAAAGACCTGAATGGTGATAATTCCAAACTGAGGTAATTTGGTTGTAGGCTTTGGCCGTATCAAGAGCTTAAAAATGAAATAATTCACTCAGTGGCATCGCAAACAAAACACCTGCATTTTAAGAGTATATCCAACCTCAGCCTGCCTTTCACCTTCCTTGCTGGTACAAGAAGAGCGGATGGACTTGGTAGTAACCTCATGGGCTGAAAAAACAAGATTTGTGAAATACCCAAATAATAAAGGGTTCCAGAGATGTGCCCAGGAGAAAGTGGGTATTTCTGAGTTCAGAGCAGGGTTGAAAGATAGACACTAAACAAGACACAGGGCCCTTCCACTAGACAATGAGGATGGAAGAGATTATTGACTAGCTGCTCACTAATTGAGCATCATCCTTTCTAGGTACTAAATGAGGCAGGGGACTAGGGGGAAACAATGTGTGTAATTATAGTCTGTCTTCAAATGTATACGCATGGAAGAGCCCGAATTAATGTTGCACAAACAATATTAGTGCTGACATTTCCTGGATGTTGCATGCTAAGTTTCCAGTGACTTTTCTAACGTACTTTGTTAAAGAGCAGTGTCTCTCTTCTGATCTTCTGCTCTGCAGCATTACTTGGACCAAAGGAAGTGGAAAACAGAGTGGAAAATGAATGCTTCCTTCAATTCTCAAACAGCATTTCTCCTCCACTTTGCATTGGTGGGAACTATAGTACAAAAGAAATGAGAACGGGGCCCTTGGCACCAGCGCTGGGAACCCAGGAGCTGGGGTATCCCAGAATCACCATTCATAATTTGGGTTGGGACTTGGCTTTGCCTTTCTTTTTCTAGTTACACAATAACAATGTAAAATCTATTTTCTCAAGGGATTTTCAAGTCCTCATTAATGTTTGGTGACACCATTCATTAAGAACTTGGGAAGAGCAGTTTGCTCTTCCAGTTTGCAGGGGAACACCTGATCCCTGGGCACTCACTCGATCATCGTTACCACTGATTGACTGGCTACATCACCCCCAGCTAAGGCTAGAATAAAAGGCTAGAATAAGGCATGGTGAGAAGATCTGGTTTTTGCTACAAGTAGGAAAATCCCCTTTCGACAACACTTGGCCACAGTCAAGGGAAAAAATAATGTACCAATGTCAGACGTGTATATATTTCAGCTCACAAATATCATCCAGGAAGTGCAAGAGAGAAAAGAAGTGAGAATTCAAGAACCTAAGAAAGGAGGAGACCAATTATAAGAGATGAGCAGTTCGTATATCTGTAAGAATGAATAGCTCAAGTCAAACGGTCTCTGTGACACAGCACAATAGCCTATTGTCTTGGCTCCCATAAATCAGCTTCTCATAGGCTGTGCTTGGAGAGCCAGATGTTCATTATTAAACAGCGTTCTGTTCTCCGTCTTGCATTTCCACTTCAGCCCAGTTCCGTGCCATGCACGGCCATTCCCACCTGGACAAACCTATGGAAGTGACTGATCTTGGAAGGGCACTGTAGGAATCATCCACTCAATAGCAGAATTTCAGCTCAGGACAGCACTGCATTGCACTGCATTTGGTTTCAATTCCCACTTTTGCTTGGTTTAAGGTCTGCACTCTGGGTTCCTGCTTCCATTAATAGGGTGCTGGGAAAAAGCACCTTGAAAAATCTTTAGTCAAGCCAGGGTAATCGAGGCTACAAAAATGGTAAATCCAGGCACTTTTAGGCACATACACTATTTGTTTATTTTCAGTGTCTCACTCAGCTTGGGCTCGGGAACAATTCGTTTCTCTTGGCTACAAGTCAACCTCTTCCTCTGCTGGCAGAGAGGTGTGTTTGCATTGTAAGGTACAATGTAAAACCTAGGCTAGAAGGGCCAGGGCTGGTAAACTAGAGGAGGGAAATTACTTTCTGAATAAGCATCCATCTCAAAACTGGCTACCTGCCCTTGGAGAGAGCGACATTCCTGCCAGTGCCTTCTGAGAGAGAGATCTGGAAGGAAACAGGGTATTACAAGAAATCCTCAAAAGGTCCTACAGTCAGTCCCTCTGTTGGGGCACCAGGGGTGGGTTTGGGTGGGAAATCTGTGCTGCCAGACACTCCTGACCACGTGGAAACACCCCCAGGCTCCTGCTGCTCAGTGCTTTGCAAAAGGGTACAGAGGAGAAATTAAAGCCTTGAGAGACGTGGCATGAGCTGGTGGCAAGCATACATCTCTCCTTGCTGAGACCTCATCAAAAATGAAAGCCAAAATCCTCAAGCACGCAGTGTCTGACTGAAGGGAGCACTAATAGAATGAAGTCTGGCCACGCAGAGCATCTGTGGCAGCTTGTGAGAAATTGTGATTTACTGAGCAAGGAAAATAGGATCAAAGAATCGCGCTGCAGATAAGGACAGATTGAAACAAAAAGCTGTCCAAGTGCAGAGATCAAAGCTTTGAAGACACGACAGTATTAATGGAAGATGTTGCGTTTGGGAGTAACTCCTCATTTAAGAGGTTAACAAAGGAGAAAGCACTGGTTATAATATACGGGAAGGAATACATTCATTCATCCTCCTAATGATAAGGAGACAGATGATTTTCCCAAAATCAGTGCCACTTTTGGCTGTGACTGAGGAGGAACTGGGGGTTGCTCCGGAGCATATGGACTGAGCGTGTGCTCCAATGCACATCCTCTGGTGAACAAAACCACAGGCTGCCACTGAGTGTCCAAAAGTGTTTGCAAGCGGGAGAATGATCTGTGTCTGAGGTGTCTGTGACTGAGTGATTCTGCTTTGATTACAAAGCAATATTGGTACCATGGGGCTCACCTGCATGGCTTCTAATGCTTCCCACTGCCTGCGTGCAGCAAGTCACCATCCGTGGAGGTGTTCAAGAACTGTGGAGATGTGGCACTGATGGACATGATTGGTGAGTATGGTGGGGGTGAGCTGGTGGTTGGACTTCATGATTTTAGAGGTCTTTTCCAACCTTTATGATTCTGAGATTCTAAAATATCCATCTTTCTGGAGTCCTCTTTTATTCCAGTGTGAATGCTCAGAGCTCTCCTTGGCGCTTCACAGCCTCCACTGACCCCTTCAGTTTCCTACAATGCTGCTCCACATGCTTCTACAGTCCACTCTGATTTCTGAACCTCTCTAATTCATGTGCCTGGCAGCCACCTCTCCCCACCAAAGTTCGTGAACTGCACCGCATATGTTTCATTCTTTTGGCATTTCCGAAAGAGATCGGTCCCTTCAGGCCTGTTTTTCTTGGCACTCACCTCTGTGTTTCTCACCCGCTGCTGAGCGGACACACATGCTGCAGGTCTGGAAGGAGCAGAGCCCTGAGAAAGGAAGGAGAGCTGCACTGCCCCATGCCCCGGCCTTGAGATGTGATGCCTGGAGGAAGCAGGGAGCAGGCTGAGGTTTGCCACAGCGTGGAGAATCCCTCACTGCTGGCATATGCCACCCCACGCTCATCCTTAGGGCTTGTGCTTGTATTCAGGTAGCAAACAGTCAAAAACTGTCTCCAAGGAAAGCGTTTGTTTGCTGCTTCTTATGTTCTGCTCTACACTGTGCTGGAGTAGCCTCACCTTGAGGACTGAGTGCAGTTCTGGGCACTACGGTACAAAAAGGACATAACACTCATAGAGGACATCCAAAGGAGGGTTACGAAAATGGTGAAGGCTCTGGAGGGCGGGGTGTGTGAGGAGCAGATGAGGTCCCCTGGTTTGCTCAGTCAAGAGCAGAGGAGATGAGGGGAGGCCTCATGGTGGCTACAGCTCCTCACAGGGAGCGGAGGGGCAGCACTGAGCTCTGTCAGGACTCTCACTGCATTTTGCCCCAGCAGTAGTGCTGAAAAATCAGACCTTCAGAAATTGACACGTGGGAACACAAGCTGTGTATGTGCAAAGTAATGCACACAAACTAAAGGCAAAATAGTGGAGGGTTAAGGAGCTGAGCATGGGGATTTGAGGAGTTCTCTCTTGGGCAATGAAATTAACAGTTGGACTGGATGATCTTGTAGGTCTTTTCCAACCTTGGTGGTTCTATGATTCTAAAGGGTGTTGGGAGCTGGGAGCTCCTCAGCAGCAGCCTGGCTGTTTTCTCCCTGAAGCTCCTTGAAGGATGCTACACAAGGAGCCAATTTGCTGGAATGAGGAGCACCAAGTTATTTCACTTGAAAAGGCCCATTGTGAAGTGAGCATACCCATTTTGAAAAGTTATTCACAACCAAGTGGTAAAGAACTTTTCGAGGGCCCTTGCAAAATGCGTGCTCCGGCTCTCTCAATAATGTTGGTGTCACACTGGTGGCAGACAAAAAGCAAATGCAGGATCTCAAAGGCCAGGCAAGAAATTTTGAAGTAAACCTGGAGGTTCTGCAGTGACACCTTTTTGTTGAATGAAATATAGAAATGGCATACACAATCTAAACCACGTGCACTGGCTGATAGAGCACCAATGCAAGCTCTCTGTGCTTGCAGCTGAAGATCGCTTGAGAAGATGAATATGCCAAGGAAGCACAGGCCAAGGGCAGAGCCCTGGGGCCCAGCACCTCCAGGCAGAGTTCCAGGCACTGGCACAGAGCAGCTAGCTGGGACAAATCCAGCCCTGCCATCTGCCACAGTGAGTAGTGGAGCTGGGCTGGAGGAAGACCAGAAGGACTTTCTTCTGCAGGCCCCAGGGAGCTCATCTAAGCTGTGGAAATCATCTGAAGCTCCTTTGTTTCCTGGACATCTGAGAATGTCTTTGGTGGGAGGTCACTGGATGAACAGGTGAAAGCATTGGGACAAGCCTGTAGTAGTTATCCTCCTGAGAAATATCAGGAAATGGTGTCTTGGTTAGGGTTAATGCCCCCCCCAAAAGAGGGGGCACAGCATATGCTTGTGCCAGAATGAATGTTTCCTGGTAGTTTCAGATTCAGGCTCCGGCTGTCTTGCAAAGATGCACTTTACTCATGTCCTACCAAACACCCTTTCTAGGGAAAAAACAGTTTCTGCAGACAGAATGATCCTTTTTTTCTGTCTGAAAGGTCAGAACAGTTCCCAAGCACAGTCAGCTCTGCCAGCAGGATGACTTGCTGCCACCCCAGGTAAGTCTGCATGAAGGATTCTGTCATTAAAAAGGAAAAGTGAATCCCTACCAACCCTGTGACACTGGCTGACATTTCTGGAGTTGATCTGTTCTGAAATGGACACGGTGGCCTTGCTCAGAGCAAGGTTACAGCTGAGTTTAGGGTTGGTGTAATGCTATGTGAGCCATGGGGTGAGTAGCTGAGACTGTGCATCAGACACAGATCCTACATCGCTTGTGCTGATCTGGCTGTCCCTTACTGCCAGCCTGGGCACAAAGGCCTCCTCTTGTATGCAGAGTCTACTCTTGGGATAAGAGCATCTGGAAACCGTGCCCATATGTTTCTCCACCATGTGGGATTAGCTACACTGGAATAAAACAACCATATACCAGGCTGGTTTCCTTGACTCTCCCTTTCAAAGTAGTTAAGGCATACGTCTCTGTGCACAGGCAGAACTTGACATTCTTTTCATGCTAGGAAGGTTTTATTCACAACTATAAAGGCCAGACATTTTGTCTTTTTTTCCTTTGCTTAATGAAAGCCTGAGTCCCAGAGAATCTCAGCAGCTTCAAAACCATGCTGAGCATGGGGACCTGAGAAATGGACTCATTGCATGGTATGGATCAGCTGGGAATTATATCTGAGCACCTTTTTTTTTCATCAAAATTGCCTTGTCTTGTCTCCACAGCTCCCAGTGGCTGGCATTTGACTGTGTGTGGCATTCTTTTTATTATTATTTTTTATGATCTAATACCACAAACTGCCTCTGAGCACACTCTAATGCTGGGTGCAGCATCAAGGCACATCACATTCTGCCATTCGCTCCAGTTCTCTCTGTGCAGCTCCCACTCCTGCACCCAGATTTGGACCCAGCACTGCTCCAGACACAAATCTGATAGGAATAAACCTTGCTGAGGGGTCAACCCTCTGCTGCTGAGGCTGCACCTGGTGGGGTTGTGGTATTATTTGCCACTGACTGTTATGCTCATCACTTTGGATCAGTTCCCTTCCCTTCCCTTCCCTTCCCTTCCCTTCCCTTCCCTTCCCTTCCCTTCCCGAGAATCTGCAGCATCCACATTGGCTACCACTGGTTGACTCTGAAACTTTGTCAGGTTGAAGGAATGAGGCCAGAAACCTTCTTTTCAGTTAACAGGATTTCAACTATATTTCTGATTTATTTTGTGATATGAAAAGTGAGATTCCCCTGGTGACCCTTCAGAGAGCTGGGCTGTGTGAAACCAGAGCAGACCAGCAGTGCAGGTCTGAGTATGCTCAGAATAAACTTCTGAGACCATCAGGAAGCTCTTGAGTGGGGAGGTCTGGAAGGAGCCTTGCTGGAGCTGCCAGGTCAGAAGAGAAGATGTGGTCACTTGGTGGTGGAGCTGAAATCACTAAGTGACAATGAACAGGAGCAGCCAGCAGAAGGGGGAAGCCAGTGGGAGCAGCGAGGAAAAGATGGCTGGAGACACGGCTAGGGAAGGAATGGCTCCTGAGTGGGAGGTCCTGGAAACCTGCAGCCTACCCTGAGATTGGTGGTGAATGCTGGAAAGTTTCAGTCTTCCTGACAACATCCTCTCACATGCAAGGAGAAATGGTGCGCCGGCCCATCCCCTGTCTCACCCACCTTCCTAATTGTGGTGCACCCAGTTCCATGCAGGACTGATTGTGGAGCCCTACAGGAGAGGGCCATCCAGCTGCAGCCCTGGAGAAGGTCACACTTCCAGGCTGAAGAGATCTCCAAAGCCACCAAGCATATTGTAAATCTTTGTCTACGTGAAGGCACCCTGGAAGCAGACCTTCATTTTGATTGATGTTGTAAGTTGGTGAGAGATGACATGATGGGCTCAGGATGCTGTGACCTGTTGAATGTATTTACAAGCCTGAGCCCTTTGAGTGATGCTAGTTGTTTCCTAGAACAAAGTAGCTTTAGTGACCAATAGTGAAGAGCAGCTGTTTCAGAAACCATTAAAACTTGCTCTGTGTTTATGTGTGAAGGCAAAGGAGTTGTTTCTTCTCAGGCTGGGTTTAAATTGACCTACCATGTCTAAACCAACCAGTACAACCAGAAGTCTTGACAGCTCCTTAGGAAAATGAAACAACACAACGGTACTACAAAATCACAGAAGTGGCAACTGCTGAAGAGCAGCAACTGGAACAATGAAGCACTAACTAAGAAAGTATGCTGTCATAGTCTGCCATAGAGCGAGATAGAAAAACCATATAGAAGCCTGGTAATGTACCGGATGAAAGAGACAGAATGAAGTCCAGACTACAGTGGACATGCTAAATATAGAGGTAAGACAAGATGAGATGTTCCTAGACCAAGCTAGGTAGCTAAGCAACTAACCTACAAAGAGCCAAGCACAATTCACCCCAAATTCTTCCAAGAACTGAAATGAACTGTTAGAGCTGAAATAAATCCTGAGTCACTGAGTGAAATCTCAGATAAAAGAGAGAGGGGAAGAAAAAATAGCCACTGGCAATCTTTTGCATCTATTGTATAAGTACATCAAAACCATACTATATAATGAACTGGAAAAGCAGAAAAATCCATGATGCATGCAAGGAAAAAATAATAAAAAAGAACTCAAAAACGGCTCATGTAAAAGTACAGGTGAGTAATACCTCTTCATGTTACACAACCACGTTGCAGAAAGCACAAGGAAAGGACTATAAAAGCCCCCTTAGATAAATCATTGCATCAGGAGATTAAACAGTCTGTTTATTTGCTCATGGAAACAGAGTAGCACTTGGGAGAGAGAACTGTAAAAGCAATTTTGCTGGCACAGACCCATTCCCATTGCCTTCCTTCTTGTCAGCATGGCCAATGCATCACCTTCAGGAGAAGTAGGCATAACTCCTCATGTACAGGAGGTTTCCCCTCTCTCTGGACCATTATATTCCATTTACAGCCTCTCCTGCAAACTGTTACGCACTTCTGACTTAGGTATTTTTTTCCTTGTCTTTGCAGAGTTACCCAGGTGCTGAGTACCTGGGCAGGTGCTCGCTCTGACTGACTGCAAGCAAGGCAAATCAGATCTTTAGCTGCAGTCAACATTCAATAAAAACTCCCATCTGATTTTCCTGATGACAATTATCTGCTGGGCTTGTCAGCACCAGAGTGTTGGCAGAATGACTTTCCGTCTCTTTGCTGCATCAAAAAGAGAGGTCTTTCCTCCTTCCAAAGAGATGCAGCACTTACTAAAGGCTTATGCTACTCAGACCTTCATTTTTCCCACTTTGCTCATGTATCTTTGTGCCCTCAACTGGTGTGATGCTCACTGAAGGCAGCCGTTAGATTCAACCCTTGCTCTTATGGGTTGTACTTATTTAAGATTTTGAAGATTTTTTTTTCTCTAGAACAGTCTTTTTGTGCCACTGCTTTTACCCCCCCCCTTTTTTTTTTTAATCCTTTGGTGGCACAATGACAGCTTTTCTCCTGCATCCCTGCATGAGCAGTTGGCAATGGTGAGCAGGATTGCTGCTACCTCTAATCACCGTCAAAGCTGCTTCTCTAACTGCTATAAACACAACAGTGCGTAATGGAGGGACAGGCAGCAGCAATGGTTACTCGTGGGACACCTGCTCTTTCAATTTAAGTCCTCATTCCTGCAAAATTCAGGGGCAGCAAAAGCAAAGGATGGAAAGAATTTGTGTAAAGCAGCTCTCACTCTCTTCTAATCTCAGTTATGCAGAAAAATATATGGGAACAGACTTTGGAAAAAGAGACATACACTGCACATGGCTTTCCACTTCTTTCCTTGTAACTGCACATGGAAATAATGTACACGTATCCAAATACCTACTGCATCCTCAGCTACAGCTGCTCCCACAGCTCCTATGGCTGTTGCACAAAGCCGTGTCATCTTAGGAAGCATTCAGGTACTTGCTCAGACTGTCGTGGTGGAGAAAAAGACTCTGAAAAGCTGTCAGCCCAGTGGTGCTACTGAAATGAAATGGTTTGTGATTTAGATGAGCTTTGTGAAAATACGCAGGCTGAACTTGACACCAGAATACTTTGATTCAAGGAGAAAACAATGCCAGTACTAAAATGCAGTTAGTTTTGGACTACATATAATTGGGAGGGGGGGGGGGGGGGGAAGGGACATTTTTCCTATAGATCAGATATGGAAAGGCACTTGTCACTGACATGAATAATGCCAGTAAACAAGGAAGTCCCTGAATAAATCTTTTGAGGCATGGATCTTTAGGCTGATAAAAGGTCGACTGAAAACACAGTATCTCATTTCCACTGAAGTATTCTCCATTCAAGACTTTTGGCTCATCTCAGATAAACTGAAGCCAGCAAAAACATTTCCATCTTTTTCCACATGTATCAGGTCAGGAACTTTCTGAAGAAGATGCATAACAAACCCAGGACATGGAAGGCAGCAGGCATGTTTCTGGCTCTGCAGAATATCTAGCTGGGTCTGGGAAGCAAGCAGGAGAGAGAACCATTTCTGCAATGATTTTACAATAATAGCTGACTGCGTGTTCATTCTTTTCCATATTTAATAACATTGACCCCTTGTCCCTTCCCATGCCACTGCCTATTGTATTCAGTTATTGGCTGAAATGCTACCGGAACATAAATAAGGAATCAATAAATAATGAGAACATCCCTTGTAAATGCCATAAACAGAAGTGCCAGACTTTTCACAGATTTTGGCTGGGTTTAACAGTTCCCCGTAGTCCTCCTCTGTGCCCTTCTGGGCTGCTCAGTGCCAAAGGACTCCACGACTTTGTCTCACCCTTTGCTAAAATGCTGGCAGGAAGTGCTGAGCCTGCCTGACTCCTCTTAATGACAAGGGTATGGCCAAAGGCACTGAGCAGGTTTCAAGAGATGTTCAGCCCCATGCAGGATCTGGCCTTGATTTATTGCAGCTGTGTCATGATCAGAGGGATAAATCTGTTACTAGCTGTGGACACTGTATTACCCTGATGGTATGAAAATCAGAAGACAGGGAGATAATACCATGCCACACCACATCATGCTATGCCAAGCCATGCAATGCCAGGCCACCCCATGCCAAGCTATGCAATGCCATAACATGCCATTCTACTTCATGCCATGCCACACCAAGTCATGCCACACCAAGTCATGCCACACCATGCCATACCACACCATGTCACACCATACCACATCATACCGTCATGCCAAGCCATTCCATCCCATCCTATCCCACCCCATCCCATACCATGAAGTAGTTCATTTTCACTTATGTTGATAGTTTGCATTTCTCCTGACTGCTTTGCACAGATTTTGGGGACAGTGACAACAACTGTGCTCCCAGCATAATCTGGAGCATAATCAAAGTTTTCCATCACCTGTCCTCTTCCCAAGGGCATGCTGCCACTCCAGCTTGGTGTGCTGGCACCTTGTTCTGGAGCATCCAGCAAACCTGTTCCCAAGTGCAGGCTGTGTGCTCCCCTACCTTGCTCTCAGACATGCTGTTGCCTGGACAACATTTCTGCTCTCAGCAACAGCATTCACCCACACACACGGACAAAAGTGACTGTGCCCCAGAGATCACCTTCCCTGGCTGTAACAGCAAAGGCCCAAAGTGCTAATTAAAAATAGATCAGAGCAGAGGGGGGCCAACACCCTTCAAGCCTCATCAGAAATATCTGAAGCAAAGACTTTGGATGACATCAGGGAGTGCTGACTAAGTGATCACGTCCCCAGGACTTCCACTGAAATGAAAGCCACAGACTGGAGACTGGGCTAATGAAGCTGAATCACTGTGAAAGTGCTGTGAGATTAAAAATTCACTGCGAGGCGGGTAATGGAGGCACAGCAGGGCTCTGTGCAAGGGATGCCCTCACAGAGGGATGAAACCGAGGGCTGCACCGAAGGCAAAATCCCATTGAGTGACAGCAAACGTCCTTAGAAACGTCGGGTGCGGGGTGAATAAGTCCTCTCGCTGGGTGGCCATGCTCGGTCCCTGCAGAGAGCTGAGGACAGACGTCAGCGGTGCTGAGCACTGACACTGGCTGCGCAGTGCCACCAGGTGGCAGTGCCTCAAAGCAGTACTCGGGGAGCAGCAGCCGTTGTTTATTTTAATTTAACCAACTCGAGCAGTAATTGGTGTATCAGGAGAGGCAGAGGGCCACCCAGGCACCACAGCGCCCGAGGCAAAAACACAGGCGCCCCTACGGCCCAGACTTGGTGCCACTGCGTGCCATGGGCAGCACTTCCCTTTCTTGCACTCCCAATTACGTTTCCAACTGCAGCAGTGATGGCAGATGGTTAGGTAAGCCCTAGGCTGGGTTTTGATTTTCTCTCACTTTAGAGAATAAAAATCAATGAGGCGGGCTCCTCTCTGATTCTAGCTCACCTCGCTTACAGATCCTTAGTACCACAATGCAGCAGGAGGGCATTTATTTGAAAACACATATTTCCTTTTTCAAAGAATCATAAAATAGTTTGAGTTGGAAGGGACACTTCAAGACCATCCAGTCCAACTCCCCTGCAGTGAACAGGGACACCTACAGCTCCATCAGGTGCTCAGAGCCCCATCCAGCCTGACCTTGGATATCTCCAGGGGTGGGGAACCACCACCTCTCTAGGCAACCTGTGCCAGTGTCTCACTACCCTTACTGTCAAAAACTTATTTCTCATATCCAACATATTGGCAGGGCTGTGCTCCATCCTTTCATCGCCCAGCTCATACTGCTAGTGGGGGTTGCCAAGACCCAGGTGCAAGGCCATGCACTTGGCTGTGTTGAACCTCTTGAAGTTCACCTGGGCCCACTGCTCAGCCTGTCAGGTCTCTGTGGATGGCACCCCGACCCTCAGGTGTGGGCAGGGTGAGGCAAGAGGGAGGCTCACAGGAGGTAGTGCAGTCCCTGTTGTTGCTCCACATGCTGCAGATTCCTTTTGTGGCTACAGGGAAAGTGCTCTGAGCTCCACCCACACTCAGACCTCTTGTTGATTGTGGATTTAGACTTAGAGGGCTTTGTGCTTCAGTTTTCTAACTGAAAGAAAAGAGAGAGAAAAGCAACACACCTTGCACTCTGGATGCAGGAAAACATTGACAGATAACACAGGGACAATGGCCAGACAGACACTTGCAAAAGGCAACCCATGAGGCAGGTTTATCACCAGGGGGCTGATTTGTTTACCACCAGTGCTTTCATAACATCCACCTTGTGTAGAAGGTGAATGCTAACAGAGAGGCAGCTCTGTTTGTTCGTGGTGCCTGAATGACAACAACATCACACTTTTCTTATTGAAAAGACCAAATTCCACTCTCTAAAAGTTGCTTGTCATCTCCAGATCATCTCTCACCACCAACTCCCTAAGAAATAGGGAGCTAATAGGGAGCTATCTCTGGCTGCAAAACAGCCAGAGAATGTTTTGGAGGAGACTGTGGGGAGTAACAATGAAAAGAATTTCTCATATTTACACAGCAGAAGCAAACTTCCTGTGTAAAAGCCATGCTGGGTAGGAGGGTACCAAGCAGTCATGTGATGTCCCATCGAATACGGAACACTGGCACCCAGAGAGGTGGTGGATGCCCCATCCCTGGGGACATTCATTCAGGCTGGAAGGGGCTCTGAGCCCCTGACTGAGCTGTAGGTGTCCCTGTTCTTTGCAGGGGAGTTGCACCAGGTGGCATTTAAGGGTCCCTTCCAACTCAAAAGAATCTATGAAATAAACCTTTCTCCTTCACCAGGGCTACCAAGTCATACTCTTCCTTTCTTAGCAGAGTAAAACCAAAGCACACTCACCCTTAAATTTTGCTCTGAAAAGCAACAGAGCAGGGGAAAGATCCTCAGAACCGACTGCGAACATCCATCGTCCTTAACTACCTCAGTCACCCATATATGCAGCTACACACAGATCAGGAGAGGCAGGAAATCCAGCCCAGCGACATCCCACTCACGGGAATGAGAAGTCTCCTGGATACAAACAGGGAGCTGAGCACGAGCAATCGGCAAGCATGCTGCAGGGTGATACAAGTCAAGTTGTTTAAGGAAATAAAACAGTGAGAAATGCTGAAGCCAGCCATTGTCTCCTTCTGGAGAGCTGCCTGCTCTGCAGGCGCTCACTGCTCATCTCGGCTTTCAAGCAGAATCTAGTATTTCCCCAGTCCTGGAAATGGTCCTGTCTGGGTCTGTGTGACGGGCAGCACAAATACAAAAACCTCCTTCTGTAGAGTCACCTGGTTGGATTTCTATTTTTTTCTTGCCAAAACACCATTTTTTGCCTGGTCTAGAGGAACTTGGCCCATCACCTCAACGTGACATTCTTTGGAGCATCATCAGTGATTTCCAGGCCTACATCAGCAAGCAGCCAGCAAGCTTCCAGCCCCCTTAAATATTTCCTAAGCTCTCAGCTCCCTGAGGGAAAAGATTTAAGAGGAAATTGGCGTGCAGTAAAGCTACTCCAATTTGTGCTGCTGTCAAGAGAAGCAGCTGTGGGCTTTTTCTGTAAAGCTGCAGGTCTCTGTGAGCATTTGGACATTTGTGCCTTGTTGTCTGTAGCTGACAGAGCCCAAAATGATGAAAAATCAGTACACCTCATTCCCACCCAGGTGTTAAAAAGAGCGCCACTATACACTGTATTTTACCATTTCCTCATGGTAGCCTACACCCGTGGGATCTCCTGCTACAGCACACAGGGAATTCGCAGTGTTCCAAAACATAACATGTATCACCAGAAAACTGCTTGGTTTCCAGCAGACATCCAGGTTGAAACCCGCTCCGTGCCTCCAGTCAGGCTCTACCCATCACCGCAGCATCTGCCCTTCAAGCTGGGCAGTCACTTTTCCCTTCGCTTTCCTTGACCAGGTGATGTACCAGCTCTCTCCATCCTTTCAGCCCTGCCTGTGAAACGGGATATGGAGGATATCCCAAGGGTGCTCCTCCCAGCTTTGGCATTGCCACAGTAAGATGTAAAGCCGCAGGACTAACCTTACCATAGAATCACAGAGGATGGAAGGGACCTCACAGCCCCATCCTCTGCCACGGGCTGGTTGCCCCCCACCAGGTCGGGCTGCCAAGGGCCCCACGCAGCCTGGCCTTGAACACCTCCAGGGATGGGGCATCCACCCTTGTCCCTGCATGCCCCACTCTCTCTGTGGGGAAGGAAGAAAGGCTTTTAGTGTAGTCCCACAGTGCATTGTAGCCCCACAGGACATACAGGTGCTCTTTAGACAGATCAGCAACGTAGAGAAAAGAAAGCGGATTTGGATGCTGTAGGAAGTCTTCACGCATATTCAAGCAGACAGACAGAAGTGAAGCAAATATTGACTGAATACTCGCGACACTACTTGTGACACTGCCTTGGAAAAAGGCTTCTGTGGCTCAGCACGACACTCTATCAGACCATGTTTTGCTCTGAGGTTTGTAGCACAGAGACATTGCCCCAGTAATGTCATTTCAGTCTAGGAATGTCTACAGAATGTATTTACAATTGAAAAAAATGGAGAAGAAAATCACTGAGAGAAACCTCAGGCATGTTGCTGTGGCAGGATGATGAAACACAGAATATATAAGAAAATAAGGTTTTAAACATCTTTGACATTTCCACCTGAGCTTTCTAATGTCTGCACTGGTATAAGGCAGGGATCCCTGGTGCAGATGTAAGTGCATCCTGCTGCAGGGTTAATACAGGAGGCATGGAATTTTCCTGGGCTGTGCAGAAGAGCTGCCCAAGTACATTGGTTGGCCATCATTACAGGCTGTGTCCGACCAGAAACGTGGGAGCTTGTCAAGGACCTTATCTTAGCATAGGGGAACTGTGCTTTAACACTTGGGGTTTATATTCTAATGCCCAGAGGAAAAAAATGCTGACCCCCTACAGCATGCAGGACCTTTGCTGAGAAACAGAGCTATTAGGTGAACAGTGGTGCTAAATTCTTACAGACATTCAGCTACTCCCTCCCCATACATAGCGTGACCGGGGAAAGCAGGACCAGCCAACACAAGTTTTAAGTGTAACCTTCACTACAAGCAGCTACAACAGCAAACAGCCATAAGGGTTGTGCACTGACTGATAATAAAAACAAACAAGTTACAAGCCTTCCTCAGGAAGTGCTTGTATAACTTACTTTGCAAAATGGATTTCTGTGTTTCCATACATGTTTGGGATTTGCAGTGCCACAGTTGAGCTGTGTTAAGCTCTAACTAGCCTACATAGCACATGGGCTGAGCAGGCAGATGGCTCCAGGAGGGATGAGGACAGAGAATACCACCATAAGGGAAGAAAAATACGTAGGAGTTCGGTTTACAAACCAGTCAAACCAACCCATGGGCTATAAACCAAGATAAAGTTAATGCGTCTTACTTCAAGAAGGCCCCAAGCATTGTAAAAAATGAAGCCTGACTAAACTAATGAGACCGATTTGAATATAATGAAAGAGAAATTTGGTGCTGGCGTGACAGCAGAGCATTGCCAAGGCAGCCTTTGTGTGATATGTTTTGTTGCAGACGTGCTAAATTGATTCTTGGCATTGCTGAGTGAGTGATGTTCACGCTAGGAAGCTGATCCCAAATCATCTTACATTTCTGGAGCTGTCTGAAGCTGGATACATGGAACTACCACTGAAGCAAAGCAGCTGCTTTTTGTTGTAGGGTTGGATTCTGGGAAGAATAAATCTCCATGCTGCACTGAGCACTGTGCATGGACATGCTTACCTGGCTTTGATTGCTATTCTTAGCCACCAGCAGAAAGAGCTACCTGATACTCACAGGATCATAGAATGGCTTGGGTGGGAAGGGACCTCAAAGACCATCCAGTTCCAAACCCCAGCCACAGGCAGGGTTGCCAACCACTAAATCAGGCACCAGATCAGGCTGCCCAGGGCCTCATCCAGCCTGGCCTTGGATCTCTGAAGGGAAACACATCATCTCTGGAAGGTTGTTTTTTTTTAAATTCTAAATAAGCAGGACACCTGGAACTTACAGTGGAGCTTCAGCCATAAGCAAAATACCTCAGACAGAAAAACATGTTAGTTAGCTTTTGAGACATCTGTTTTTCCCCTTTGGAAGTTTCAATCCTCTCATTTGAGACACCCATACTCTTCATAGAATCAGACTATGGGACTCATTTCTGAAACAACCTAATCACCTAGGTCACAGAGCATGACACTGAGCACATGCTTCCCACCCCCTATCATGCACAACCTCTGGCAAAACCAAGTGGTATGAGAGCCATATGCGCAGGAACATGCTGGGACAACATTTAGAAAGAGCCACCTGGTTAGCCAACACTTGGGGATCTGCCAGTTGAGCTTGTCCTGCATACTGCCAAAGGGGAAGAACACCCAATGGCACACATGAAGGTGGTGCTGTTCAAGGCGGTCTAATTTAATCCTGCCTTAGGTAAAAGCTAAGCTTGGTCATGGGATTATTTCCAGGTGACATGAATTAGGTGACACGGAACGATGGGGGATGTCTGTAGCATATCTCAAGGAGATCTGATTCTGGGTGAGAAAAGCCAATACCTTAAATTGCACGATGCCAGCTACTACATACTACGATGCGCCATCATCACTACGGTTGCTACATGCCTTGATAGAAGTATTACAGTAAGGACCACACAAAGAACAGTGCCTTCAGCTGGAACCAGGACTAATTGTAGCATGCAGTGACCCAGTGCTGTGAAATGTTCTTCCTGCACTGAAAGGCTGCTAGGAGAGGTTGAGCTCAACATCACAAACTAAATGGACTTCAAGGACAATTTACATAGGTGGACCATAAACTGTGGGAATGACATGCATGTGTATATATCAGGACAGCAGTATTACTTAAGGTGTATAAAAAATTATGGGGCCTGGGCATGACATCAATGGCATAGAATAAAAGGCGGAGATCACCTTATTTCAGCTGGGACACAGTTCTTTTTCTTAGCAACAGGTATGATGCCCAGTTTTGCTTTTAGGAGAAAAACAAAGTTGATAACGCACTGCCACTTCTGGTTGAAGCTGAGGTAGAGTCAAGGAAATTTTAGTTGCCTCAGCATCTCCTATGGCCCAGCAGGAGCTGTCCTAAAAGAGCCAAAGGGAAATTCATTCTGCAGCATGACATCCTCAGAAAGACTGAAAAAAAAAAAAAGAAGTTCAGCAGGCAGGCTGGCACACCTCCTGCATCAGCAATTGCTTGCGCAGCACATATTGGTATTAATGATTACCCTTTTATTTACCACTTCCTTTACTCTAATTCAGAAAAGACATCATTTTAACCATAGCCATGAATTGTACCTAGATGGTTTCCCCCCCCCTCAATCCAAGAAAGTGAACTACCTGTGTAGTTAAGGAACAAAAATACTCAAAAACACCAAAAAAAAGGATTAGGTCCGCCCTCACAGATGATGCAAAATAATCAAGAACACAAAAGGAATGCAGGAAAAAAAAAAAAAAAACACAACACAGAAGCAGATATAACCAGATACCAAGTACAGGGGATCAGGAACCTGAAACCATCCACAGAAGCACACCCGCTTCTGAGCTTAGAGTAAATACGCAGCACATGATAAAAAACACAGCAAAAACCCAAAGGGAGGAGAGCTGAGAAAAGCCATCCTGCAAGCAGAGATATCTCATTCAGATACCAAAAACTGCTGTTCACAAGACAGGAGGATGAGCAGCTCAGGTTCATCAGGGAAGAACGATAATATCCAAATACAATCAAGAAACTTCAATGGAAGAATAACAAAACAAAGAACAAGGACAGTAATAACAAAGAACTGAGAACAAAACACATTTAATAACAAGGCAGGTTAAACACTGTGCAGAGATGTCAAGTCTTAAAAAAAAAAAAAAAAGCAAGAATATCTTTAATCACCACAAAGCAGCAGCTATTGTTATGGGACAGTCAGGTTTCTGCTGCCTTTCACACAGCCGTGACACACACCGCCACACAACCTTCTTTCTTCTGCAGCAGCTTCTGAAAAGGAAAGAGGTCACAACCAGATCTGAGGAGCACCAACTCTCCTGACCAGCAGCAAATCGTGAACCCAACAGCCCCAAGGACCTCTGCACATGACCTCCCTCACCCCTAATTTGACCCAGCAAAAAACAACCTAGAGCAGCTTTTCTCACCACACTGATGCGCTGCGGAGTTCCAGACGGTGCTGTACAGGGTGCAGGGGCGGGCAAACTGGGCAAACTGAGCTGGGCACACTAAGCAGCAGCCAAAGAGTTGCCTGCCCTGCTTATAGGGGGCCCCAGTCACCGCATCTATTGCAAAGGGCCTGACAATGAGGGCACTGCCGCACCCTGACTTACAGGGCAGCCCAGGTCATACAGGCCAGAGGAGGCTGCTCCTCTCCCAGTCGGGGGCACCCTGAACCCTCACCCCGATAACAGGGTAGTCACCCCACACAGGCTGCCAGCAGAGCACAAAGGCTCCCAAACCCAAAACCTGATTACAGGCAGGTCTGTGACACCCAGCAAGCCACAGAGCTCAGTTCCCCCCCCCAAAGAGAAAGCTCAATTACTCAGTCACTCCACAAACACAAACTAGGAACGGAAGGAGAACGCACACGCACAGATGTGACTTCCCAGAAGGGAAGGACAATGCAGAGCAGCCAATACCTGGGAATAAACCCACACCCATGAGTGACAGACAAGTGCCTGTGTGTCCCCTCAGGCTGCACAGGGGCCACAAACCTCAACGTGCCAAGGGGCTGAGTTCTCAGGTGAGGCCAAAGGCCAAGTGACATGACACGCACCCTGAGTACAGGGCCATCACACCAGCAGGCCACCAGCAGGCAACAGCACTGAGGGGCCAGAGGAAGAGGGGCAGGGAAAACAGCACTACCCTGCTTACAGAGTGGCCATGGGGTCCAGTGATCTCCGTTTTCCACTCAGGTGTGCAAAGGCGGCTCTCTCCCTCCTTACAGGGGGCCACACTCCCCAGGCAGCTAAAGGAGCTACAAGGCAAATGCCAACTAAAGCAAAGATCTGAGCCCTGCTTACAGGGAGGTCGCCCAGCACACAGCCAGCCTGGTCACCCCAGGTGCCAGCAAGGCTCTAACACACTGTGACTATGCCCTGGTGACAGGGAGATGCTTTTGCCCAGAACACCTCTCCCCATCTGCAGTCTCCTGCTTTCTCTTCTTGCTCCCTCATCGCACGCTTCCACACACCATACCTTCTTCCTTCTGTGGTAACTTCTGAAAATGAAAAAGGTCACCATCAGACCTGAGCAGCACCAACTCCCCCACCTGCAGCAAACCATAGAATAGAATCACTCAGGCTGGAAAAGATCATCAAGACCAAACCCAACCTAGCCACACTACCCTAACTCTAATAACCCTTGACTAAAACATGTTGCTGAGCACCAAATCCAGATCGTTTTTAAACACATCCAGGCATGGTGACTCAACCACCTCCCTGGGCAGCCTATTCCAGGGCTTAACAACCCTTTCTGTAAAGAAGTGTTTCCTAATGTCCAACCTAAACCTCCCCTGGAGCAACTTACGGCCATTTCCCTTCCATCCTGTCACCAGTGAGATGATACCAACCCTGCTCTCACTGTAAGCACCTTTCAGATACTGAAAGAGAGCAATGATGTCTCCCCTCAGCCTCCTTTCCCCCAGGCTAAACAGCCCCAGTTCCTTCAGTCTCTCCTTGTGGGGCATATTCTCCAAGCCCTTCTATGGACCTGCTCCAGCAACTCAAAGTCCTTTCTGTACTGAGGTGCCCAAAACCAAACACACCACTCAAGGTGAGCAGGAACCCAACGACCCGAGGGAGCTCCACACCTTCTTTCTTCTGTAGCAGCTCCTGAAAATGAAAGGTGTCACCATCAGACCTGAGGAGCACCAACTCTCCCACCTGCAGCAAACCAGGAAGTCAACAACCCAAGGGATCTCTGTACACAGCCACCTGGAGAAGGAAGGTGCTTTTGCCCAGATAGCCTCTCCTTCACCTCTACTTAGCACTTTATTCCTCTTATTGCTGAATTCTCCTTATTGTTATGTCATCTGAAATCCAAGAAGAAAGCTTTCAAATGCCCATGTTGTGTTCAAAAGTCAGCATTCCTGTACTTCTCCCAATGGGTACCAGACAACAAGGTAACACAGCCTCTCTGAGTTCAGGTTCTACACTTACACAGTTATGACACACAAACACAGTACGTTGCCATATATATTCCTTTTTCTAAGGTTTCATAGATATGTGCTTATGTCCCTCTGTGTACCCTCAGTGGTATTCAGGGTGGTTGAGAGCATGGCTACTTCTTCCTTTTATCATCAGCTTCATAGCTAAAACCTTTGACCAAGTTTTATTCCATCTTCCCCAGTTCCCAAGATTTCCACTGTTTATTAGGGCATAGTCAGACAGGTTTTTAAATCATGGGTTTGGAACCCAAGGAAAACGTCCTTGCACTTTTTGAGGCAGAAGATACAAGTATCCTGTTACTTTGCCAGTTCAAACTTAGCGAGAAAAAACAGGACTGTTCACCCACTGAAGCTGAAATGAACACTTTTATATCTTTTACTTATGGGCTCCTCTTACTAAACTAATACATTGTTTCTTGAACTACTGCGCTAATCCCCATGGCTAAACAAACCAACCTACACCAGTTCCCACAAATTCATATCTTTCATCAAGCATTTCCTGTTAAGTTACGAATAAAAATTTTCATGCGATGTTTTCAGCTACCACCATTTTGAGCCATGGGTTCCATCCTCAGAACTGGGGCATAAGTCTTTAACCCCCCAGCGTACCACATGATGTTGTAATGTGGAACACTCATAAAAAAAAAAACATAAAACCATGACATGTTTATTTAGCAAGTTGTATTTTACATTACAGCTGAGTGTTTCTGTCCGTGTTCTACTTTACCTTTCTTTCTGCAGAGCTTCTTCCCCTACTTTCTCCATCACTCCAGCAGCACTTCCCTCCTTTCCATCACTTCCACTCTAAAATGTTTTCTCTCCAATTTCCTACGCCTCTTTCTGAGAGACAGAAGCATAAGCCCTATATATCACCCCTCAATAGAGACCTTTCTTTACTACTGCCACCTGCCAGCCTCAGGTGCTGCACGTGGTTCGCCACCTCTCCTCCGCCGCCAGCCCTGCTCCACCAGCGAGGCTGCGCTGCATTGTTCCATACCGTCCCAAACAGCCGGTCCCCACTCGACACCCAGCCCCAGCCTAACCCCTCACAGCCCACATCCCATCACACAATGCCTTCCTCCCCCGCCATCTACTCACAGCCCTGCCAGTCCCCGCTGGACACCCTCCCCACCCTCTCACTTCAGCCCACATTCTGCTTGCCCCCTTTCTCTCCAAGCACTGCACCTGCAGTCACACTTCCAGATGAAGGTCTGGTCCCTCAACCTCTGCCCACGCGCCTTATATAGGTGCACCGGCCACCCGCCAGCCAATAGGAGCACAGATCACCACTGTCGCTTCCGCTTCTTTTGCTTGCAGCTGCTCTCGTTTCCCGCCTCGTCCTTCGCGCCCTTTCCACCTGAGGCGGCGGGGCCGGGGTCATCTCAGGGTCACACGTCCCACCCAGCTGTTGCCGCCCGTCCCCTCACAAAGCGAGCGCCTGGCACAGCTGGGTGTGGGGGTTTCATTTCTTCCATTTCAGTGCTTGTTTTGACAGTCCCATAAACACTACGTGTTCCTTCCAAGGTAGAAGTTGCCCATTGCTTTAATTAAAAATATATCTTTTTGTGAACGGATTAGATTGGCTCCTCCCATCTCTGCCCATACAGGGGAAATCCCTATCCTTGAGTCAGCACTGCCCTGCACCCTCTTGTTGTCCTGCTTTCAGCCCAGATGGGGTTAGTCAGGCACTGACATGTGAGCTGAGATAGCTTTGAGCTCAGTCTCTCATAGAATTGTAGAGTTGTTTGCGTTGGAAGGGACCACCTAGTCCAGCTCCCCCGCAGCAAAAAGGGACACCTGCATCCAGCTCAGGGTGCTCAGAGCCCAGTGCAGCCCGACCTTGGATGTCTCCAGGGACGGGGCATCCACCAACTCTCTTGGCAACCTGCTCCATTTATCATAAAAAAATAAAAATAAAAAAAAAAACAACCACCTTTTTTCTTACATCCAGTTGTCAATTTTGACTGTGCATCGGAAAATTTCTAACACTCAACTTTTTTCACTCTAACCTTTCTGTTCTCCCCGTATCCTGATGCTGGGGAGAACATTTGCTGTCACACTGTAAGGGAGTTAATGGATTTGGTATGTGGTGATAAATGGTACCCTTAGGCACGCCTTGATAAAACATGTCATGGACATCTCTGTCGTGCCGTACAAGGCTAGTTACATGAGAGGGGCTGTTTGTTGGTAAATCCAACTCTCATTTGTGCCCATAAAGCATGGGAATCCTGCAGGGAAGTCTCAAGACAGAAGTTATCAGTAGATAAAAGAAGGCCTCGCTACAGAATTCACCGCACTTTAGCAAGCATGAGTAAATGAATATTTTAGTATAACACAAAATCCAACTAATATCTAGGAGAGAGGCCTCCAGCAGGAAATAACTGAATGACATAAAGGCCTGTGCAGCATCTGCTCTACACTGCACAGAGGTCTTTCTGATCTTGTTAGACAGATGTGACAGGAAAATTCAGCCCTTCTGTTTGTGTGTCAGCGTAAAACATGGAAAAAAGGAACAACTGCCTGCTGGTCAACAGGAAGAAACAAAAAGAAGAAAAGCAAAAGAGGCAGAGCCAAGAAGTTAAAGAAAGATGACTCTATACAACAATGACTCACAAGAAGGCACTATAAATATGCACCATTAATATTCTGGAGTGGGCAGGATGGTGCAGGACTCTAGTGCTAATTATGGAAGCTGATGTTGAGTCCTGAATGTCCCATGCTGTTCTAGGCAGGGGGCAACTGTTCTGCAGTGGGTTTTGCACCTGAGCAGATTTGTACTACCATTGAAAGGCATACATCTTGGCTATCAGCTGAAATCAGGTGTCCACCTCCTCCAAGCTGCTGCCCATGATAGGATTGCTTTGAGCCCAGATTACTTTCAGGTGAAACGGGGCAGGCTTTGGAAAAAACATAATGTGAGTTTCACTCAGCTGATGAGAAAGCGGGGCACACAGGGATTACAAGTGTTCCCAAACTCTGGAAGATGAGTTAGCTTGTGATGAGCCTCAAGGCTGTATCCGTGAGCCCTTTGTGAGGAACATCAGCTTGTATTCCCCAGTGAACTATGATGGTGATTTGAAGGCAAAGAGAACATTTTTGTTTCCTAATAATTGCTACAGAGAGAATGTTAGTTTTGGTCTCTCTGTGTGTGTTAGTCTTATGCAAGAACTTGACTTCAGCTCTAATTTTTCTTTGAATAGATTTTGTGAGGCTGCAGGCTGACCCAAAAGCCCTCAGCAAGCAGAAGAAAAATGCTACTGCCAACAGCTCAGTGATCACCTATGGCAGCCCAGCAGCGTGCTGAGCAGTAGGAGCATCTGAGTGCCAGCTTGGGAGCTCGGTGCTGCCCATCTCTGCTACCTAATTGGCAGAAAGCTCTGTAATTGCTGCATGTCAATGGCACCAAGAGTCCAATGCAGAAATCAAACGGGGGCAAATTAAATGACTGTGGTACACAAGTACATGGCAGGTACACGCTTCTAGCAAGAGAGCCAAAGGCTGTGCACCTCTCAGCAAGTGAACTATAAAGCATATTCCTAACACATGCATAACTACCAGAATGCAAATGTACTGACCTCAGAAAATACCGATGAGCAAGGAGTCTGGCATGAATTAAATACCTTGCGGTGTCATGATGTGGGCAGGGAAACATTTGCTTTCTTGTGTAAAGAATTTATAAGATATATCTAGACCTTTAAGATCAGGCATAAATCCCTCACTACTTGAAAAAGGAAAGTACACATCTAGCTCTGCTCTTTTCCCATTTGGAGGGACCGGGAGGGAGAACTGGGACTGAAAAACAGAAGGAAAAAGCCTGAGAATTTTTATAAACAAACTAAAGGAAAGGCGACACTGGAATTACTTTCACACTGATACCTCTCTGCATTGGTTCATCACAGCACTGCTTTACCCTGGCCAAGCTGCTGTTTTGGGATTGGCTTTCCCTTAAACTTCACTCAGTTACCCCACCGAATGTGAAGAGCTACCATCTACCATTTATGGTCAGCGTGCCTCAGCAGTGTCCAGGACTGGTCTACTAATTCAGCTCCAACCTCTGCAAGTACAACAGCAGCCTATGCAAAGCTAAGAGCTAAGAGGCCTGTTCAGTCCTTCTGACAGCTGTCAGGCAGTGACTACGGCATGTTAACTCCACAGCCTTTTCCTAACTAACCACATGAAAACCTTCAGAGACGCCTCTCAGTGAAGTGCACAAGACACATCCGAGGTTTATCCCTTTTGATTCACATAACCCCTCTATATGACTTGCTGTCTAGGCTCACACACGTCTCCTCTGCTGCATTATCTTGTTTGCCACTTCACTGCAGACTCACAGAAGAGCAGCCAAAACATGAGTGACTTCAAAGCAGTAGTGCCAGCCTGCCCTATAAATAATGCATGGAGATCTTTTGTAGTGGTGAATTTTGCTTCTGAATTGTAAACAGTGTTATCTTTCCGATTTCTGCCTTCTGCTGCAGCCTTCCTGTAACCCTCTAGAATTAAAGTTATGCAATCAGCAGATTTAAAGCACTTTTTTTTTTTTTTTTCTAGGAGCTCAGCTACCCACCAAATGGTTCATACTACTCATTGGCTTCACTGGAGAGCAGTTCTGCTTTTGAGGTAACAGCTGTGGGGCTGCTGTTGAAAGGCAGCGGTAGAGAAGAGACCCTTGACCCGTAACCATACTGCAGTGCTTGGAGAGAAAGGATCAATTTTTCCACTTTGTTTATGGGAAAAAACCGACAGTCTTTAAATGCTAGCAAGACAGAAGTAGAAATTCTAAGATCAAATCAGACGTTTTTCTATAAGGCAAAATCTAATTACCTCTGATTGGTGACTTACAGACAGGTGCTCAGCCTGTACAGTAGGATGTGAATAATTGCCTGAGATACCTAAGTTCGCAAACCTCTTCTGTGAAACAAACACAAAAGTATAAAACCTGTGAATTTAAGAGCTATTGTCCCATTAAACTGTTTGCTTTGCTTGCGGAGACAGAGAGCCTGCTAAAAAATCGTTCTAGCTAGCAAGAAGGTGATTACTCCAGGAATTAGAGTGTGGGGTTGAATACTGCACTTCGATGCCTCAGATGTTTCCAGAGTGGAAGGAATACACAGCTCATCATAAGGTCTGAACTGTGGCTCAGTGCCTTTATAGTGATACCAGGAGTGCTAATGGCCCTGAAGCAGACAATGAGTGCCTGAGAAAGCGCCCATGCCTTCTGCACAACAGCATAACAGATAGTAAAAGCAAGGGTGAAAATAGGTTAAAAAATGATGCCATGCAAACCTCCACCAGCTGAGTGATATTTCTATGGATGCCTGCCAGATCCAGAAGCACCCAGAGGAAATACCTTCTTCAACCAACTTGGCCTTGCAGGCTCTCAGGCTGAGCACAGAGAAAAGGCAGCACACTTGGCTTCTCAGAATGCCAGAGGGGTCACTTGACCAAAGGGATCCACCTTTTGCTCTTACCACCCTCTGTTCTGTCTTGAGAGGAGGATTGCTGGCCACCTTTGCTGTAGAGAAACTGAGAAACTGTAACAACCCAACCTTCCTGATTAATAAGCACCATATTTCCCAATATGTAAGGTGTACTAGGACAGAAGGTGCAGCTCCTCTACCATTAACAGGAGAAACTTCCTCTTCTAGAGCCATGGAAGCTGGCTCCTCCTCCTCTTTCTCAGGTTGTTGCAAAGCAACATCACAGGGTAGAGGTGCTCTGAATGGTAGATCTCCTTCCTTCTGCTTCTGTAGGGACAGTGTTGGCCGTGGAAGAGGCAGACTGGGGAGCCCCAAATAGCACTGGCTGCTGGCAGTCTCCCCTTCCTTTTCCACTTCCATGTCCCCAGTTCTTCCGTGTCCCAAGCTGGCACCATACACTGTGCAGTGGATATCCCAGTCTAGCTGAAGACACTAAGAAACTGCAGTTATGTATACAAGCAATGTAGCTGATAAATTATGACCGCTTCATGTCCTGGAGGTCTAGGCTTCACTAGTCTCATTGCTGACATTCTGTTTACATGGTACTTCACTTCCTGAACACTGGGTTCTTCCCACCTATCCCAGGAACAGCTTGGCACCAGGGTACAATTGCTTGCAGCCCTTTCCTCCACACTTTTTATACCTTCTCAACCACAACGGATCATTAAGAGGTTTGTTACTTGGACCATTAATTATTATTTAGGCAGAAGCCAATAGAACATTGTCACCCTGAAAAATCACATTCCTAGATGAAAGTATAAGTTGTTGCTTGCTGGAAACTTTTCATGTTCTTGGCACACTTGTCAGTACCCTGAGCAGACCTCTGTTACTTCCTTGCAACTTCCCTTCTTGCTCTCCAGCTCAGTCCTTACCACCGTTAGACTCTTCCTAGGAAGTAATGTCAAAGGTTAATACAAACTAATTATTGGAACTGTGGAAAATAATATGTAAGAAAAGCTTCCATTTCTAATGGCATGATTCTTCATTATCACATATAGCTTGGGCATTTTCTAGCAGCAACTTCTTTTAGCCACAAAAGAAAAATGCTCCAAAATACTGTGATTGAAAGTGTGTTAAACCTTATTGACAAGGAAATACCAAGGCTTTGGAGGACTGAGGAACAGAAGCCTGTGGAGAAAGAGATACATTATGTATAAGAATACATTATAGAGTGTAGCCAAAGGGAAAAGTAAGTAGACTTCAACAAGGGTGACAAAGAAGAGGCTTCCAGCCTGGATGCTCACACTCCTGTTGAAATCAGATGCAGAGAACAGATCAAGAGGGTGGAATCAATGAAAGACATCTCACAGGTTTTACACAGCAATGAGCCTCTTTAAGTCAGCTGGATGGATGGGAGAGTGACAGGCTGGGGAAAGACGTGGCTGCTCACTTTCTGTTAGAAATTAGTAGGAACTGGGTTTTTAAATTCCCCAAGGGACTTAGGAAGAAGTTAAATGTAACTTAACTGTCATAAAGACTCGCAGGTTACTGTGAAACTGTGTAAAGTTAACATACGTGGAAATTAAGTAATTGTTAGCAAATAGGAAATTTCAGCCTGAACTGCTGCACATACATGGCAGGCAGATTTGGCAGGTATAGGAAAGAATTGGAGGTCCAAATTGACTCCAGACCTTGACAAGAGCAAATAACCAAACAGACAAAAATGTCAAAAGAAAAATCAAACGGTAACCAGTCTGAGGCTGACAACTGGATTTGTACGGCCACAGCCAAAAGCCTTTCTCATACAGTTCAAATTCTCTAATGATCTTAGTTAGCTTTGGTTTGGGGCAGTCACGTGTGCTTTGGTGGGAAGCTCCTTGTGTTTCAGACACCTAAATCTTTTAATAAAAGGCATTAAAAAATAAATGTTTCGTTATTTATATACAGGAACCATATTATATATCTCCTGAGGGCTGCTCTGAAAGTTATGTCTCCTATTTTATGGTGTTGGCCCATGACATCAGAGGCGGATGTTGATGGGATGGTGGTAAGAATCGAACCTTCCCACCAATATTCTGTTAAATGTTGTTGCTGTTGTGACAGATGGCAGCAGAGAGGCAGTCTGACAAAATGGTGCCTAGAAGTGCATATGGAGCAATGGTTTGTCATTGAATTCCTTCATAGGGAAAAAATGGCACCCACTGACATTCACTGACACTTGCTGAAAATTGATGGAGACCGAACAGTGGATGTGAGCACCGTGAGGCAGAGGGTGGTGTGTCTCAGCAGTGGTGACAGCAGCAGTTGCCACCTCCACTGGTGCAGATTGTTATGAGAGCAGCACGCAGGCTCTTGTTTATTGGTGGTGAAAATGCACAGCTAATGGCAGTGACTGTGTTGGGAAAAATAAAAAAAGAAGTGTTCTGTATCTGAGAATTTGCTCTTTTCAGCAGTGTTACTGTGCTCTTTGTGTTGGTCATAGTTTCCATGGAAATAATTAGGAGGCGTTGCTTTCAGAGCGATTTCTGTTGATGTGGCCTAAGGCAATTCCTCTTCACTCAGTGTGGTCCAGGCAAGCCAAAAGATTGGACACCCATGGTTCAATCCATCCCAGAAGACCACTCCCAGCATCCCAGTCGGGTGACTGCCTGGCTGTGCTTTCCAGACACTGTATGAAACAAATGATTTAAGTTCTAGCAAAGTCACACATGCCACATTTTAACCTGCAGTGACAGAGAGCATAATTGTTTTCCAAGCGGACTGATATGCTTAACACAACTTAAATGCCACTGTAATCTACTTGAGTCCTTTCTTCCCTGCCTCTTCACACTTACCCAGAGTCCTGCTGGGGTTCCCAGCTCATCACACAGGAGGACTGAGCTCCCCTTTGTGTTCTGCTGGTTCTCGCTCTGTGGGACACCCCCAGGAGAGAGGGGCTGTTCTGTGACTTCAGCTGGCCTGACTCTGCAGCTCAGTGACAGTGTGAAATTAAGCGCCCCACGGCACTCTTTTTAAGTTGGAAAAAGCTGCTGGAAGCCACATTCAAATCTGCTTTCCTGTTCTTGTTAGTGCCCATATTGCACAGTCCCAAACAATTGCTCTTGAGATGCTGTTTGCAAAAATAGCCTTTGGATAGTTTGCACACCATGCTTCCATCTGGAGCAGATCTTTTTTTCTTCAGTTTCAAACACATGGAGATATAATGGACCCAACTGTCATGGCTTGAATAATGGCACCATCAAATAGGGAGCAAAACTCACTGACTGATGAATCCCAAAGTGCACTGAGCCCTCCAGATCCAATTCTGCAAAGCTGTTAAACATGGATGTACACTGTTTTAAGCAAGCTGCTATTACAGCACCTTGCAAGATTTATTGTTAGTGTGCCAAAGTCACAAACTGATTGCTGTTATGGGCAGAACTGAAACAGTCATTATAGAAATTGTATTTAGAGGCATTACATCCGGAGCGCTGTATCTTGGCTCACTGTTCCATCCAGTTTACCTGGCAATCTCTTGTTCCTGTTCATCAATATCCCATGCTCAGCTATACTGCTTAGTTTTTCAAGCAAAACTTGTTAAAGCATCTCAAAATTCAGTGGATCCTAAGATCACAGCCAGGCCCATTGAGCTCCACAGCTACACCCCCAGGAAACATCTGATAAGCCATGTGTGTGTGCAAAAGCCATATTTGCTTTTCTTTGTCAGGCACAACAAAATACAATGAAATCAACTGTCTCCAAGTCTCTCTCAGAACGTGAAGAATGACTGGATGTAGGAGCAAATTCTGCCTGATTCACCAGATCAAATCCATCACTAGCTGAACTCTGAGAAAGTCAGTGGAGTTCGGTGACTACGGACTGCAGGGATCTCTGCAGTAGAACAGAACTTCTCATGCTGGATATACTCTAACAACCTACCTCAGCTATCTGAGTTCACCAGCCTTTCACATTAAAAAAAACAACTGCACTGCTTGGTGCTGTAATCAGAAGCCAGATTGATTTAAAGCTTGAAAACTGACACTAAATTAACAGAACAAAATATATGTATTTATTTCAACTTGTTCTTTTTATAGAAGCCCTATGATTTTTCCCACTGTGCTTGTGTTTTTGGGCTCCTTGATTTGGCAGTAACCCAACAGGTTCTGTGAATGAGGCTGTAACATGGTGGCTCCCATATGATTTCATCATAGTCATGCTAATGAGATAATATAGCATCAAACTGAAGTTACATCTGTTCGTGCCTTGCAAACAGAAATACACTAGCATTATGCTGGGATCATCCCAAATTGTGCAATATGGCCATCTCAAGATGAAACGTAGCACAGAGCAGTTAAGATCAAATACAACAAGGATGGGGCTCTATTAAAGGCTGCTGGAAGCCAGCTCACAGCAGGAGAATGCCCTTCCTAAGGGGCCAAACCCAGGTACCTTCAGCAAGAAAGCAACTTTGGAGCCCCATTCTCACAAAATGTGAAGCCTGTCTTTCAGAAGAGCTGTTTCCTGGGTGGATGACCAGACAGGCCCTTGGAGGAGAAAGCTGAGCGCATGCATCTGCAGCCTGCAGGCAGTTTGGGTTTCAGGGAATGGCGGCCTGTTCTAATAGACAGGCATTCTGACATGCACAAACCCTCATCTTCCTGCTAGGACAAGAAGCTGTAAGATGGGATAAAAATGACTCTGCTTGCTACAGAGGTAGCAGCAGCTACTTCACATACAGCAGCACCTACTCCAGTTACAGCCCTCTGCTCTCCATCTTCAATATACAGCCAGGCCACTCCAGACCAGCTGGTGTGCCAAGCTTCTCCCTGGTCAGGATTAAAGGTGTCCATGCTATCAGGTTCCTCAAGTGAGGCTCTGGCAGCCCATCTTCCCAGGTATTGTGTGCAGCTCACAAATGATTTGTCAATGGGGTTCTTCTCGGATGAGCCACTCAGTCACCCAAGCAGAAGCTGCTGCATGCTGTCTCCAGTTTGGCAGTGATCGAGTGACGTATGCAGGTGTCTGTCAGCCATGGCTGGAAAGCCTCACAACAGCTTATTCCAGACTCCAGACTTGACAGTAAAATCCCCACTGGTGCATGAAAGGTGCCTGGTGCCTTTCATGTATAAACATCAGTTCTAAAGGGAAGCTGACCTTGAGGAGGCAATACAAAACTTTTCTCTTGTGCCAGGAACAATGAAAATTTTAAATGGACAAGGAATCAATCTGACCTCAAGGCAAAGGGAAAGCACCAAGATGCGTTTTCCCCAAGTTTGCTGTGTTTATCTTCCCGGCCTGATCTCTTTCTCAAGTGTTTCATGTTTGCGCTTGTTCTTAGAGAGCTGGCCAAGGTCCAATACCCATTCAATCCATTGAGTCTTCATTGACTCCCAAGTCCAGATCCTCTCAACGTCTATTTAAATATGACTAATTCAAACGTATCGCAATAAAATTGTTTCAGCTATATAACCCTATGTATGGGAAACAGCTAATGATTTGCAGTAAAGAATGTGGCAAATTTCGCAACTGTTTTCTTGTTGAGGTTGGGTTGTTTTGTTTGTTTGTTTGGGGTTTTTTTGCACAGTAACGAAACACTCTGGAGAATCACAATTATTCAATGCATTATTGGGCATGCTCTACTTGCTCCATTGCAGGCAAGGTACAGCAGTCTTGTTACAAAAGCTTACATTAGACACGTACTGAATCTAGTCTCTGAATGGATCGGAGCTCAACAATTCCTGGTTTCTCAATTCTTTGCACCTACACCACACATAGCTGCTCCCGATGAGCTGTATGTGTTTCAGTCTGTTATACATTTGACACCCACATATTGCAAGATGCAGGCACAGTTTCCTTGAGCATCTTTAAAAAAAAAAGAATATTGGAAAAGATAGGCTTGTTAGAATGTGATTAATATGGATTTGCAAACAGTGCACAGATCCATAGTTTTATTTCGGTTTCTTCTTTTATTTATATGGAGTGAAGTCTGATACAAGAGCTTGTCATTCTGACGCCATCTATAATGTATGGAGTACTACAAGCAAGCTGCTGTATCAAGAGCTAGGAAGACACATCCATTCTCGGAAACCACTGCTGCAGATAGCATCTATCCTTTGTACTTTCGTGCTTTGCAGATGATGAATACTTTCTGCACAAATGCTAGACTTCTATTTGTTATTTCACACTGCCAATTCTTAAACAACAGATAACACTTCATCTTGAAGCCAGCTCTTGATTGGCTTGAGAAACACAATAACATAGGATCCAAATTCTTTAACATCGAGCCTGCTGCTGTAGGGACAGGGCACAGGAGCTCAGCTTTCCCCAGGAAAATCTTTTACAATACAGCAGGGGGATTGTATGAAATCCAAACAGCAGCTACATCAGAATAAATACACTGAGTAAACATAGCACTGTGTTAGTGTGAAGCGGGCCTGAGTCACCTTTTGTGCTTTCCAGTGAGTTCGTGAAGAATCCCACGTGGGCGTGCAAGTGAAGAATTTGGGCCACAGTGTTGAGAGAACAGCTCTGAAAATGATTTCAGAATAAACAGAAACATATGGAGTTCAAAGAAAGCATTCACACAAGCCAGACTGAACAAAAAGTCCACACTTTACCGGGGACTTTTCTGCTAAGAGCTGCTGCATGGAAAACATCATAATGGATGTAGTGAACTGAAGCTTTAATAATGGATATTAACAAACATCATCATTTACGGTAATTCATTTTTATATACTAGGGACAGTGCTGTGCTTACACACAGAGCATGAAGCTACTTGGTTGTCTCCCAGCATAAAGCTCCATCACAAATGGCTGTGCTGTACAGGACCCTTTTCTTTTTGCCTTTCCTTTACAACACCTTTGAGCTCAGCAGCCAACTAGGCCTGCTTGTTTCAGGGATCCAATTCTCTCCCCTTTGCCACTCACCTCAGAGGTGGAGTGGGTGAGACAGGTCTGAAGCACTCGGGCTCTGAATGGGCTATAAGTACAGGGACCCCAGAAGGAAGAGCTTGGTTCTTTGTCTTCCTGCTTTGTACAGGTACCTCCTGTCCCACATGTGCTAAAAGTTTACTACTTGCTTCAGGCTCCCCAGGATTGATGAGAACGGTTAAGTGGTTTTCTCACAGTCTTTTCTTGTTTCTCATTCCTCCTCTCTGGAGTTAAGGGAAGAAAGTTCATATCTTCCGTTTTTGTCTGGGTACGTATATAGATAACATAAGTATGTAAGTTTGTTCACATTGGGTTTGACCAAAGGTCTTTCTAGTGGATCAAGAATGACACTAAATATTTTCTACATTTTACCCATAAATGTATGTATTTGCAATTGTTATTATTTTTCCAACTCTAGTTCATTTCTGCTGCCGATACCATTCTTTACATGACTACTGCCTTTCTCCTTGACTAGTAAAAGCACTTACAAATTCACTTCCCGTGATTTTCAAATTGGAAAGTATCAATTTGCAAAAGATGTGGACAATGTTGTATTTTCCATGGGCACAGGCACAGCACTAAGCCTCTCTGACACTTGCTGTGTTCTGAGCAGCTTCAGCTGAGGAGCACAGGGAGTAACAACCACTTCCTCCATCCGCATTACATTACACTGGTCTCAAAAGCAGGTTCTGGAAAGCTTGGAAAATTCAAATGCCATTCTTATGGAGAGTGTCTGAGGAAACAGGGATTGCACAGTCTGGAGAAGAAGAGGCCCAGGGGAGACCTTATCACTCTCTACATCTCCCAGAAAGGAGGTGTCCAAGTGGAGGCTGATGACGAATGGTGCTCCACAGGGATTGGTGCTGGGACTGGTGTTATTTAACCTCTTTGTCGGTGACACGGACAGTGGGATTGAGTGCACCCTCAGCAGGTTTGCAGATGACACCAAGCTGAGTGGTGCAGTTGACATGCTAGAGGGCAGGGATGAGCCTGGACAGGCTTGAGAGGTGGGGCCTTGCCAACCTCATGAAGTTCAATAAGGCCAAGAGCAAGGTCCTGTACATGGGTAGGCACAAGAAGCCGTGGAGATGCGCTACCAGGATTTAGCCAACATCTTGCCTACCCAGAGGAAGCACCACACTGACACAATTATATCAGTTCTTTTCTATAGAGAATGTACCTGTGCATGTTTACAGCCTACCACTTCCACCCCATTGTGTACCAATGCACTGTGCCCAAGGCTATCTGCAGCAGCAAGGCACCAAAAGAAAAGACACAGCTTGATTTCAAAAGGTCACAGATTTTACCTTGGATCCACAGCAAAATGGTGCTTTGAGTGCTGCGTAGCAAAAACGACTTTCTGCTTTAAGGCCTCCTGCAATTAAAACCTTTTGTAAAATATACAGTTTCTTCTAGCACATTGACTTCATGAGCAATAATAAATTAAAGCTACGTAGCTGTTTTTAGTTAGTGCTGCCTCGCTAATTACAAGGAGCTTTGTCACAGCTATCAAGTTCAGAGTATGGAGTCTTCAGAAAAGTTCTAGAAGTCTTTGCAGTACGTTTAATTTCAAATAAGATTGAGTTCAATTTTATACTTCACCAAAGAGGAATACATTCATAAATCTAGCTCAAAGGCAAGTTTCCTTGATTTTCTTATTCAAAACAGCACTTTTCCCTCCGAGAATTTTCCAACTAATTAAAGAGCAGATATTTATTTCCACATGAGCACTCGTAAGGTACAGATCAGCAACAAAGCACACCAAACAACGCAATGCATCTTGTACTTTTATTATGATAGACAAAGAGGAGTACATCTCATCACTGCCGTCACAGCTGCAAACGTGCAGTGTCACTGATCCCTTTGGGAGCCAGAGATAAGCTGCATATCAAAACTCAGCTGTGTGCAACCACTTTTCTAAATAAAAACACAGCCAAAACCAAAACCAAACCCCCCCCCCCCCCAAAACCAGCATTTGCTAACAGGACTTTGCCCCATTCTTGGCAGAATAAGCATGCACAACAGCAATACAAAACCACAGATGTGCTGCTGTCCCCAGAAAGTGAGCTGTGCTGAAAAACTCACAGGTTCGGTGCTGAAATTCTCCCTCCCGCTAAAAATCAGCTCAAGATCTGTGCATTGCTTGTGTTCAAATCGAAGTGGGAGTAAAGCAACCTAAGGCTGGAATTTGAAAGCGGTTGTGTTATGCCTGCTGGTTTAGTTGTAGAATAAACCACTCCATTATGAGACTCTCTATTGCTTCCCTTCAGCCAGTTTCCAGTGCTCCAGTGGAGCGTAATGCTTCTAGAAGCAACGTGTTGCTGTGTCATGATGCTTCCCTTTTATACAAACAGGGTCCTGACGACCTATAAAGGGCTTTTCTAGAATACTACAAAGGACAACAAAATTCCTACTTAAAATGAAGGCGGAAGGATGCTTTTCCTTACCGAGAACCAGCAGCCTTTCGAGTTACTTTGCCAGAGTGTATTCTGATACTGTATCTTACTGGCTGTGACTGCACACAAAATCTTTTGGCAGTGGGTCACAGTTCCCAGTGCTTGCAATGGTGGAATAAAATGGAAGAGATTTGGAAACACAGAGGTTTCTAGCTACCATCACAGCTCACTGAGCGGCCTGACAGCAGAATATCAGCTGCTTTTGGAGAAGTGGGCGTTTTGATAAGGGTTGACAAAATAACCACTGAAAAATAACCAAGAAAACCACTGTTGTTGATGCTTCTCCCACAGTCTCGTGTGTATAAAATTTCACATTTGTGTGTAGATGCTCTGGCTGATCTCCACATTTCCATTCATTACGCTCTGGGGAAGATATTTGAAGTTTTATGGAAATCTGTCATTCTGTACAATAACTTTCCGTTGGGGGAATCTTCTGTTTTCCCCACCCCGCCCACCCCAAACTAAAAGGAAAAAAAAAAAAAAAGGAAAACGAGGGGAAAGGATGTGCCACTGTTTTTCAAAGTATAACAAGGTGCAATCTTGCCCACTACCGCTACAGCGCCTGAACCATTCTGTCCTCTCATCTCCCACTGACTGCAGCGGGAATATTCATAGCATCAGCTCTGTAACCCACCACTGTGGAGTGAAATTCCTCCCTGTGTAAGCCCGTGTAAGAGCTGCGGACCACTTTGCTGGAACCTAAATATTTAGAAAGCAGAGTTTGCTGGAGGCTCCTGGCCGCGCGGGCGTTGCGCAGGCCTTGTGCCAAACCTGCTGTAGCGGCCAGTGAGAGTGGTTCAGCCCAGGCTGTGATTTGCTTAATGAAAGACACTTCTCCGGAAGATTTTGGCAGACGCAATCAGTTCTATTGCCAGGCAGCATTCATGCGATTATAAACGTTAGCGATCGCTTTAGATACTTAATAAATCCCTCCAAAAAGATCACAGCTACTGTGTGGCTCTGAAGAAACAAACGCTGGGTACAGATTACTGTTTGCTGTGCACTGGATTATTGATACAATTGGGAACAAATACCTTCTGTGGGCTGCCAGGCAGGCAGTGACAACTACTAATTTCTATATAAAAGCACGACTGCCTGTTTGCAAATTTACAGCAGAGCATCACTGCAAAGCAGCTTCATTTTCTTTTTAGGGACGCATTTGATACGTAAATATATAAAAGAATTTGACTCCACTTACTTTCACAGATCTGTGGCAATTTACATAAGCTGAGGGGTTGGCCTGAGAGTCTAAGGACAATTTTTGGCTTGAAATAGCAGGAAAGTGAGATGCTGTCCTTACACAAAACCCAGGAATGAGACACTAACACTGCTTCTTCTTTTGACATTGCAGCAGATGCACTGTCACATACAGTACTGATAAAACACATCAAAGGAAAAATGAGCTAACAGGGCTGTACCTGTTTGGATAAAAATTGTTTTCTTGTGGTGCAGCTCTCTGTATCCTCCTGTAATTTCTTCAACAGCGTTTTAAAAATGAATGCATAATACATGTCCATTGGCCTAATCCCAGCGCTCATTTCAGTGCATTGCAGGAAAGCAGTCACAAAGGCCTCTCTTCTCTGCTCTCAGGAGGAGGGTTTCTGTCTGCAGGGAAAACAAAATAAAGAAGGAAGAAAGAAAAAGAAAGAAAGAAACTGAAAAAAGCACTTTAAATAGGTATGAGTGTAAAACTGATTGACCTAATTCCTCCACACAGCTGTAGTCAAGGTACTTTGCTGAGTGAAAAATCATAGTTATTAGGGTTGGTTTCCATCCAGAAAAAAAGTGACACAAAATAAGCATATTCAGAATCAAGAGGCATGGGGAGTACTTTTGTAATCCAAATGTTTTCATTTCCATAGTTAACTTCCAGGGACAGAGCTGTCAATATTATTACAATGTCCTTTCTAAATGCTGAGCAAAATTCCACTTTCAGCTGCGCTGCTCTTAATTCCTTCCCAGTGATTGATGGCTTCCTGTTGATGAAGCCTTCAGAGCCGTACAATTTAATTGTGCCAGAAAGCGTGTGCTAAGGGGCCGATTATGCTCTCCATTACACTGCTGTTTCTCCACCGGGTTCAATCCAGCTGTCAGACTAACCGTGTTGTCTGGAACTCATCACTTCTTAGGGCAGATCTGGACTTGAGCTTGTGGCTCTCATTTCAACCTGAAGTAGCTCAGTGACAGTCGCCTTATTAACAACTCCATTTGGAGCTGTGCCTCTAGAACCCCATCAAAAGCTTAAAAACCATTCTCTGTACAAATCACTTAAAGTTATTTGTTCTTGGTTTTGGAGCATCTTGGTAGAAATCTAATTTCCCAGCTTTTGTTTCTCTCTACTCCAGGAAAAATAATAATTTCAGATTCTCAAAGATATTTAAATATCATGTATTACTACAGCTTAGATCTTTTGTCGGCCTTGGTCTCACTTTTTGAGAAACAAAGACTGAACTTCCCAAATACTACGGTAATTCCAGAAGTGGGGTCTCTTGAAAGACTCAAAAAAAGAGCAACAACGGGCTGCCCAGGGAGGTAGTGGAGTCACCATCCCTGGGTGTGCTCAAGAAATATGTCGATGTGGTACTTAGGACACAGTTTGGAGGGCAGTATCGGTGGTAGGTGGATGGTTGGACTAGATAATCTTAGAGATCTCTCCCAACATTAATAATTTTATGATTCTATGATTCTAAGTGTAATCATGACTGAAGACAAATGTTTTCCTGAGCATAAATTTGTGGTTTTCAACCTGTGGTCTATGGTCCCTTAAGTAGTTTGCAGACTAACTCTAAAGAGTTCCTTGGGGAAAAGAAAAATCCTTAAGCCTTTACAGGCTTAAATTCAGCATAAATGGATTTCCCATTTGCACTGGGGGAAAAAAACAACCAAACAAATGAAAACACTAAAGCTTGGAGATTTCTTGTTAGCAAAAGATCAAGAAGTTCTGTGAAACACAAACTCTTTAGCTGGTGTTCCCCTTACATGATGCTTCCTGACAAATTAAAACCAGCAGAGGCCTAATTAATGAAGATACCCAGTTCCCATAGCAATAGCTGCGCACTTCTCCCCAAGGATCTACTCTGCCAAGCCCAGACTCCCTGCCCACCAGCCCAATGCCTCCATCCCCAGCCACTCCCACTCTGCTGCTCACCTCTTGCTCTCATAGTGCAAGCTTTGCAGGCAGAAGATGTTTGAGAGATGCTTTTTTTCCCCTCACTTTATTCTTTTCAACCTAAACTTCTGACATCTACCTTTGCATTAAAGAGGACTTGCTCACATTCCGTGTCTGCTTGCACTTATCAGCTTAGTGCAATGGCAAGCATTATTACTGTACACTCAAGCAGCACTGCTTCTTGGTTATACAATGCAATCCTGGATGAGTGAATGCTCCCATTGTTGGGAGCCCAGCAATATCACAGAAACATCTTAACGTCACACAGGCTTATTGGTTTTCACTGTAATGCCAACAAGCTGCCACTGTTACACAAACCCTGCTGAGGCATCACTTATGACTATCTACAGGCAGGAAGAGCAGCTCTGGGACCACTCAACTATAAAGTAAAGGACTTTGAGAGAGAAGCGTCGATTACCAAAATTAACTGTGGCCATGTTGGCAGTGGCATAGGAAGTCCTCCACGAGGTTTGCCCTTAGAACAAGAATTTTAAAGACTCTGAGTTGTTCAGTCAAGTTATTTGTGTGTAAAACATGAGAAAACAGAGTTGGGTCAGTATCAGCCAAGCACTAGCAGTTAAGTGAAGATACGAAGGCTGCACCTTTCTGAGAACAGAGGACCATCCGTAGAGGTTTGGCCACGGCCTTTCATTTTTCTAACTGCACCATTTAATAATTTGTATTTAACTGACGTGTCTCTTCCTGAAAGGTCTTTGGAGTCTCAGTACCTCCTTCATACATTGGCACGAAACATTTCAGATGCATCTAATCCAAACAGGTGATGCTCAGCTGTGCATCAGAGCAGTCCAGCCCAGCTGCAGGGGTGGAGCTCTGCTTTTTGCGGTCTGATGCCTAGTGGTCACTGAGTTTTAGGCCAGTGCATGGGAAACTTCTGCAACATAACCCATGCTGCACACAGATCTCTGGCCTAATCAGTTCACTATTGATAGCTCATGAAAGCTCGAGTGACTCCGCCCTTGTTGTCTGCGGCCCTGCGTGATTGCCCAAGGTCTCAAGAAACCAAAGGCAAAGCAACGAATTGCCGTTCAGTGTTACAGCTTGAGACATAATTGATTTAACTTTCCATGGCTGACTGCTGTGAATGACAATTTGAGCAGAACATGACTTTGAAGGACCAAAGAGCCCTCCTCACCCACCAACAAAGATGGCACTGGCCAAAAGCAGCCACCCAAAGGAGCCACAGATGAGGCTCCAGTCTGACTGTTGTCATGTTGCCAACGTATGTGGAACTGTTAGGAAAGCGGAGGTAGTGCAAAACACATGAGGGGGCTTTACTGTAGAATCATAGAATTGTCTGAGTTAAACTTCATCCAGTCCAACTCCCCTGCAATGAACAGGAACTCCTACAGCTCCACCAGGGCGCTCCTTGAACCCTCCTGCTCCTTGCAAACTTCAGACAGCATGGAATCATTTGTGAATTTTCATTAAGCCCTATCCCAGCCACTATCCATGTATATTTACAAACCCACATACGTAAGCAGTGCTAAAATCAAGGCATTTTATTGCACCCTCACGTTTTGTTCTTTGGGACCTCTACAGAACAAGACAGGCAGGCGAGGCTGCAAAATGCCCTGCCTGCTGTGAAAACTGCCCAAGCAAAAACGCTTTCCCCTTCCTCTTGGAAAGTATCAATACATGAACAAGGAATATACATGCCTGCCTTTCCTCTCTGCCAGCCCTGCTTGCCACCTTCTTGCTACTCCATTCATCTGCTGCTCCTGCCCATAGAGTGATGAACCCACTGTTAAAAAGCAATGTTATGAAACAGAGAATAAACCTCCTTTCTCACTCTTTTCTCCTACACACATCTTCTTTTCTTCTTTACTTTATGCATAAATTGTCTGGGGTAATTCTTTAGCTTGTTATGCAAGAAGTCAGGCTCCTGAAGCTCTCCAACCGGGTGGAAAATAATCTGCACTTGGTACAATCCTATTTGCTGGAACGAAAGTGAGTCAGCAGAGATGTCGTGTCTGCTATATGCAGACAGGCAGACCTGGCCGCTTGGAGACAAAGGCTAAGGAAAAGTTTTTCTACAGAAGCACATACCCGCGTGTCTAGATTATACGCCATCTTCTTTAAATCCTGCAACGCCCTCTGCATGAACTCAAACGCATGGCAGTCAACGCAGGGACGGCCTGGAAAAAGGTACAGAAAAAAGACATCACTGACACAGCATGAAATCCAGAACGCAGCAGTACAAAGAGGGAACACTCAGAGACCTTGTAATGCCAGGACAAGATCCATTTTACCAGGATCCACACCTGCATCTGTGCAAAGTTAGGGCTGCCTATGGGCAGGCTATGTGCGAGTGCCCACTTCTTGAGTGACAACCAGCAAAAGCATGAGAGTGCTTTGCTGCTTCGCCTTTTTCGAACACAGCCCAAGCTTTGTTCTGCCAGATGCTGAACGCCTTCAGCCCCCATCCTGTCTCTTTGAAATGGAAATCCCCCGTTCCTCCCCACACGTGGGTTAATTCTCCACAGCTTGGCTGCAGATAGCAGTTGCAGTGGATCAAAAATCAGACAGCCAGCTCTGTTCTTACAAGAGCAAGATCTTAACAAGAACAGCTTGGCAAGGGTCAGCACCAGATCTGTATTTGCTTCCTTCACCCGCTGCTCCGTTTTTTCTCTGCCAGTAATGCAAAGTGTCCCACTGGCTCTGCAGCTGGTGCTAATGTGCATGCACAGAGGGGCAGGGCAGGGGGAAGGCAGAGAGAGGAAGAGGAAGAGGAAGGGATGTGCCAACAACCTCCCGGCTCACTGCTGGGCTTGGGCATTTCTGCTCTGCCAGGATTCACCCTGCACCGATCTCATGCCCTTTAGTTACAGAGTAAATGGAGTACGTGCTTTCAGAGGAAGAAATTGCAGACACTAAGGGAGATACAGGGGCAATGGAGAGAGAAGAAATTTTACATTGATCACAGAGCCCTGACAGTGTGTGGGGGGAAATGTTAAAATCTCTGTCCCCAGGCAACCACTTGTGCTGCGCTGACAAAGCAAAGCGAGTGCAAAGCTGCTGCTGAGATGGCTACAGATCTCCCTGCTGCCTGTTATCAGTATTTCGACAGTCGAACTGTTCTCACTTCTGAGCATGGAGGAAGAGTCTGAACACACAACACTGTGCTGTTGGCAAACCTGCCATTCGCTTGGGGCCACAGCCTACTCCTTCCCATTGCAGTGCTCTTCTCAGAAAGCAGCCTACCCTGGCCTACCTGCCTGCCCTGAAGTGACTGTCACTATATTGCATGTGGAACCAGGAGCTGCACTCAGTGATCCTTGTGGATCTCTTCCAACCTGGGATATTCTATGACACTGCGACACCCCAGGATGGCAACACCCATCTGTTCAAACTGACCTGACACCTCGACTTGCGGTGGCACAAAGAGGGCTCACTGAAGCAGCACCACTGCAGATGAGGGGACAGCTGTACCTGGGAGGAGAACAGCCAGGAAGGCAGCTGGCTGTGAATCTGCCACTTGCAGCCCTGCAGAGCACACATCTGAGCAGAGCTTTGGAAGTTAAGGCATTGCTGAACTCATCATTGAACTTCTTGCACTTAGCATGGTACAACCTGAATGCAGTTCCCCAGATAAAACAGGGGCAGCAAATCCCAACTGTCTGGCAATTCTACAGCTACAGTCTGATTTTTATCAGCAGAAACACCCAAGACCTGACTCCGGCTGAGCTTTTAAATGATCATAACGGCCAGGTTCTTGCAGTAGACAATATCAGATACTTTGATAATATATAAGATTAAGCACTTGGTTGATTGCTGGGTTTTCTTCCTTGTGTGTTTGTTATTTGTTTGAGCAAAGCTATGGGAAATGGGATGCAGCCCCACAGGCTCAGAGCCTTTGCTAATGTGCTAATGTGCAAAGGATTTACCCACTCCCCTAAGCTGAGGCCATCTTGCTGCTGTGGGGCTGGTGGTGCTCATTGGCTGTTCTTCCATAAATGGTGTACCGTTGTCAGTGATTAGGAGTGTTACTGTTGGTGATTCCTACCAGCCTACTGCAAAGCAGGTGGGGTGCAGGTGTGCTCATCGTGGGGTCTACTGCTGGAGTCTGAGAGGGCTAAAATTAGCCTGAGGTATTCCCAGAGACAGGAATTAATTAAAATAATTACAATAATTAATAAATAACCCCCCCAAGTTCCCAATGGTGGCCACGCTATGTCCAGCATTGCTTCAAGTAGGTAACTGATGTAAAAACTCTCAATGGGAGTAACAGTGGGGTGGGCTTGGATGGAATGGGATGGGATGGGGTAGGGTATAACCTACTGTGGGGAACCTGCTTTAGCAAGACTGTAGTACTAGATGATCTCCAGAGGCTCCTTCCAACTCCTACAAGTCTGTGATCACAGATCAAACCTCTAGATTAGACCTCTAGCAGTATTATTTTAGGCTACCAAGAGATGTGAAAATAGACATCCCGAGTCTTGGACCTGAGAAGCCTTCCATGGATTTTTCTCACATTAATTTGACACATTGCTTCTTGAATCCCTGGGAACTTTCAGCATCTGCAGCATGCTGTGGCAATGAGTTCCACGGCTCAGCAGCCCACTCTGTGAGCAAACTGTCAATCTTGTAGGCTCTGAAGTTAACTTCTACTGGTGTCACCTTCTGCCTCCAATTTTTGCAGTGAAAGAGACATTTATTACATAATCACCATCTTTGCCCCACTTCTGATTTTGCTGATCTCCATCACCCCCTGCCTCAGTGTCACCCTTCCAGACTGAACAGCTGGCCTGCAAGCTGCTCTACCCAACTGGGCTCATCCTCTCTTCATGCTCACTGCATTTTCACTAAGGTGCTCACGAACATTTCCTCAAACTAACTCTGTCTGGTTTCACAAGGAGGTTAAGCAAATCTAAGTTCATTCTGCTTTCTGTCCTAGGCTGCATGTTCCCACACTTTCCCTTGCTCACAGCAGCAGAGACTGTGCAGTTGCTTGGTCAGCTGAATTGCTGATTACTTTTTCTCCAGACCAGATCTTGAATGTACAAGTCCTGGGGCCAGAACGAGGACAAGGGAGAAAGTTATGGTGAGAAGGGCAGAAGAAGCACAGGCTTACATCAGCTTAAAGCTATTGTGGAACCAAACCTTAAGTCCCATCATAGCAAAGTACAGCAGAGTGCTATTAATTCCTTGCTGACAGCTGGGAACAGGCTATCATTCATAGGAAGACTTAACAGGTTTGTGGATTAACATAATGAGAATTATCAAGAGTCAGCTATAATTCTTTAAATGGATCCTGTCAGCATGAAGACTGTGTCTGCCTTTGTGTGTTCGGGGAGAAGTGGGGGAGGGGAGCTCAAAATATGCTTCTCGGCTTCTTCTTGGTGAAAAACTTGGAGCTGAAAGCACCGTGACTTTCCCTCTCATACACATGATGTTTAATCTTTGTATCTCTTGCACCTCGGCTAATGCAACCAGACTAATGGGCTTCTTTCTTCAGTTCCACATTTCAGCCTTCATAGTGGGCGATCCGGACTGGAAATGCAACGGTAGCTTGGAGAAATTGCTTAATTATTTTTCAGTGGATTGCTCTGAACTTTAAAGAAAATACTCTTGAAAGCATTAGCAACACCACTTCATACTTGGACAGTCTTTGTAAATGCAAAGCAGCATGTATAAGGACCTAATTAATCACTCCTAATCAGCATTATTCAGAAAGAGCTGGGCCTGGCTCTCTGACTGGCAGAGAGGAAGCAAAGTGGAGCATAGGAGATGGCACCCCAGGCCAGAGATCAGTGTCACACAACAGCACAGGACCTCTACAGCTCTGAGAAGATGACATGGACTTAAGCGTATCAGCAGCGCTGCCCCCAAAATGGGTCAGTGCCCAGGAGGACAGAGAGCTCAGTGAGAAATAGCCTATGGAGCTGACATCAAGCAGGGAAAGATTCAGGAATGTCTGTACTAGATCACATCAAAGCTCTGTCTGGCCCAGTGTCCTGAATTCCAAGCACTGTGTCTCATTTTATGTGTCTAGGAGCATTTCCAGGCTTTGAGAGCAGCTGGCACTGATGGGCAAAGGAGGGTACCTGGAGCACTGAGCAACTGTGCAGCATTTTCTCAACCACTGGCTGATGAGGAGCACTGCAAGCTCCTTGTAGCTTTAAAACATTGTTCCTGCAGCAGCAAGGAGAGTTATAATTCACAATGAGTCAGGAGCCTTCCTCCTGGCCTGGCCTCAGACATAAACACCATTTGTGTGTTCACAGCAATGCTGCCAGCCTCTGTGATTCAGGGCAGAGCAGCGTGTCTCTGCAGAAACACTGAGTGCCCTCCATTCCTCATTCTCACATGCAAAAGCAAAACAAGACTAGGAATCTTTCTCAAGGACTCCTTGGGGGACTTAGTAGCCTGGTCACAGGATATCAGAAAGATTAGATCTGATTTGGAGACAGTGGCCAAGCGTTTGTTCTGCAGACAAAATGGGAGTTTCCACTACACAAGAGGAACAAGGAACCATCACATAATTTTCCTCCAAGATGTGTTGACTTACCTCTGCTATCACAGACACACAAAAGTCACATAGAATTTATTTTTTAAGCATGATGTTCTCCTTGAGCAGACAGTACAGACCGCTTGCCACAAAACTGCATGCAATTGCATTCCCCATTTTTAAAAATAAAAGAATTCCCAGAGGGTATTTAAGCTTTCAGTGAGCAGCTACTTCAAACTTCCTGACCAAAACACCCCGAGAACACTGACTCCATTCCCCAGTGCCAATCAACTACTGCTTCATTTTAGAGCTGAGGAAGTTAAACTAGAGACTCGCTCAAAACGATAGAAGAAATTAATACAGAGCTGCGGTCCAAAGCCAAGAGCTCCAAGGTGTGCATGAGGCGGTCAGCAAGGTACCCCCGGGGCTGTCTGTGTGGCTGCAGGGGTAAGAGGAGGGCACAAAGCAGGACACGTGCAGCAGGGCATGAGGGCAGCATGGCAGTACATACTTTCGGCAGGAATGACACTCCCCGAGTCCTGGCTGGCCCCCACAAGCCTCACGCTTAGCAGGCCCAGCACCGAGATGAACGGGATCACCACACGCATCGCGCTCCAGGCAGACGGCAACGCCATCGCTCGCGTCAGTAATTCAAGCTCTCTTCCCAGCCTGGAATGAGGAGAAAGAGTGAAAATCAGCAGTTTGCTCCCTGCAAAGGAGGAGATGAACTGTGATATGCAAAGACCCACAGGTACACGCAAAGCCACATGCACGCATCACGGTGATGACATGCTGTGGGCTGCAATACTCCCAAAGGACCAGTTTGCCCAGTACCTGAATTTTCTCTTCGCCCGTGGAGCAGCTGAAACAAGCAGGCGAGACTCCAGCATTCACTCTGAGCATGCGTCCCCCTGCATCCCCCCTTCCCCGATTAGGGTCATTGCCATGGAGATTTGCTATAGCAACATGGAAAAATTGGAGCTGCCAAGTGGAGGAGAAGATTTAAAGGGACCACAATGCTGTGGATGGTCACTGCTGTTCTCCTCTGCCTCCACCCCTTCCAAGGCCACATCCTCTCCTCAGCGGACACCGGCTGCTGCCATCCACATCAGAGGGTCTTGGGCAATGTTTGGGTTGGCTGCTTTTATTCTTGAAGGGACTGTGCTGAACCGTGCAGCTCCCATCCTTTGCTTTAACTGTAACTCAAAGTGAGATTTTATTCCCAGAGATTACAAATAAGAAGGAAACGCAGAAGTTTGCTTGGAAATAAAAAAAAAAGATCCAGTGACTGCTGGCGGTGTCTCAAGCTGCCTTGTGCAGAAGGTCTAAATGTTGTTCTCAGTCACTGGGGTCTTGATCAGGTCATTCAAGGCACGTGTGTCCATCAAAATGTCTCCACTGACACTATGAGAAGACAAGACTCCCATTCCAAGCTCTGGAGTCGGGTGCCTGAGATGAGATTGTGTGAGATGGCCCAGTTTAACACTGTCTGTCTCTTCACAGGCCTCAGATGCCTGCCAAATGAGCAGCTCCACAAGAGCCAGGATGTAATGGAACAACACTGTACAGTTTGCCTGTACACTCATCTAGGGCTGGTCACATAGTCTAGCCTTGATCTGCAGTTTTAAATAACACCAAATGGAAATTCTGGCACAAAATGTAAACCTTATACTTCCACTTACCCTGGCATATGTGTTTCTAGCACATACACTCATTTGGGGCCTGTGGGCCATATCACACTCTTCATACATGAGCTTAAAGAGGAGGACAGAAAGCAATTACTTACATGTGCAATGGTCTTTGTTAACGTGGGAAGCACTGTTTATCCTAATATTTTTTCAGGGTACCAATCTAGTGTTTTCTATAGCTGTAAAGATTATATAAAATCATTCCCATAGTTGCTTGGTCTTTTCGGTAAGTAGGTAGGACAAGCAACACAACCCACAGAGAGATAAGGAAAGGAATGTGACATCTTGGGGAAGGAAAGCAACCTCAGAATTAAACAGAGGTTTTTTTCCATCTTAACCGTGGAAAGTATAAAAGGGGATCAGAACAGAGAACTTGGGAAATTTTTGAGTAAAGGGAAGCTGTATGTCCTGAAATATGCCATTCCCAGGATACCAAGACTCCAAGGATACCTACACACAGTTCGGCAATGTCCAATCATTAGGGTCTGGATATCACAGCTGAGTTTTGCTTAGTTGTGTTTACATGCAATAAAGCTTTTTCGTTAGTGGATGGACTGACTTAGTCTTGTTTTCTGACTGCTCAGCCACCCACTATCCAGGCTTAACACTGTGATAGCACCACAGAAGGAGTGCTTGCTGAATTGGACTACTGCCATCCAGACAGCACAACAACACTGAACTTGCTCCCACTTGCAGCAGTGGGGGAATCTGCAGTAGGGCCCTTTCTATCCACAATCTAATGGGGCGGAAGGTGTTATTTCTGTATTAAAACACTGTACTGAGCTTAAAATAATGTCCTTTTTTCAATTGCTTGGTGCCAACATAAAATAATCAGACCTTGCACTTGCAGAGTCCATCCAGTTTTTGCCTCAAATGCCAACAAATTCCCAACACCTCTTGTTAGCACAGGTGTGTGGTCCAAGATGCATTTCTCAATTCACAGGGCAAAGAGCCAATGTCTGTGGATAACTTCCAGAAATCTGTGTTGCTCTATCACCTCCAGCAAAGCTGAAGAAGAGAGCAGGAAAGTACTTGAATGACTTCCTTTGCTATTACATCCACTATTGCATACCTCTATGCCTAAAGGATATCGGTGTAAATTTACCTTGAAGGATGAGAAAATTCCAAGAGAATCACAGGAGTGCATGTGCTGTCTGAAGGTCAGAGTGAATCCTAAAAGGCCACTAGAAATATTTAGTCTTTATTTCCTCTTTCTGTCTAATCTATACCTAATTATCCCGCACTGACAAAAAAAAGGGTTTCCTGCAAAATAATCAGAAACATCCAGACATTTATTGGAAAGACGATTAGTGAGGACAGACATCTGGTAGCTCCCTAAAAAGTCATTTATTGACTTCTAAATGTTACAGGTACTGAAAATTACAACTTTGCAATGAAAGAAGAGAATGTATACACCGAGTTCAAATTGCTAACCGGAAAGGCCTGAGTTAAATATGTTTGCACAAAAGGAAGATGCAGGCAAGTGCTCGAATGTTAGAACTCTGTTATCATGGTTATGGGTACATAAGGCAAAGTTAGGGAAGTTAATCTCAGCCTAATATGCAATGCTAAATCATTGCCTGTTAATATGGCCATGAGTCCTTTGCTGAACTCATAAGAAAGCACAGAGACAGAAGAATCTGGGTCTGGTTGCTATTACTTGAATAATAGAGTGGCAAGAGAACACAGGAATAACACCAGGATGGTCAAGAAAAAAATGTGATGCAAATAGTGAGAAGCATGAAGGCCTTGTGGGTAGGGAAAAGCCAAATTCAATCAACTTCAGGCAGGTTTCTGCTGTGGGGTCATGCATCTGTGAGAAGAAAAGCAGCAAAACTGCTACAGGGCCCACAAAACTGCCCATAGTTATCAGTGGGTCACCATCAGCAAGGAGGGACGTGTCATAGGGGGCCTGGAAAGACTCAGTTCAAGGGTTATTTGGCATTTTGTTAGTCACCTGGGTATTCAATAAGCAAAGTGATTATTTAAGATGTAACACCAGCTTAGGAGGTTATAAGAAACACTAGGAGAGAAGGCTAGAATTGCAAATCATACAGACAAGTTGAAAAAAAGTCTAAAAACAGAATAAAATTTGATAAGGGTGAGGACAAGGTGCTACACTTCATCAGGAATAATCAGGAGCTCCCATTTAGAATGGGGAACAGCAGGTGAAGTGGCACTTCTGCGGAGGAGTTAGGGAATCATGAGCTGAAATCAGTCTGCAACATTCTGTCATTGCCAAAATAAAGGCAGTTATATCGGGATGTACAAAAAAGAGTGCAAGAGCTCATATCCTTTCCGTCACAGGGTCTCAACAGTTGTACTACATCTGGTTTGGTCACTGCAATACAAGAATGGTAGGAACTAGCAGAAATGACTGAGGTTTAGGAACTGTGCTCTCCCAAAACAGCTGGAAGAACTGAGGATTTGTGGGCTGAAGGAGAGAAGGGGACATGAAATTTCTTCAAGAATACAGAAGGCTGTGGCAGAGAAACAATAATTCTGAGTGGCTCTGAAGTACTGGGCAAGAAGTAAGGGGTTAAACTTTATCCAGGACGCACCACCAGCAGCCCTAGAAAACTTCTTTATGGTAAGAACAGCACTGGAATGGATTGCCTGAGAAAACGGGGGGATATTTAAGACTGTAGGTAGAAATTTTACATCTTTTAGGAATAGCATGGGGATGGCTGGCCCTGCAATAAGACAAGACATAAGACTGGGTGATTTCTTACAGACACAGTTCCCTTCCTGCTTGTGATTCCACATATGATTATGAGAATCATTTTGCTTCCCAAGCTGTTACTTCTCAGCTGCCTGTGGAGCAACTCCAGCACAAACACAAACACTCCTGGGAGAAAAGTATTGCCTTTATGCAGCATCTGAAATTCTCCTTCCTCAGTTAGAAGGGCAAAGGCAACGCTTTTCTGCTCTAAACAAGCAAGGTGTCAAGAGAGCATTTCCATTTTGGGATGGGTCACTGATAAAAGAATTAAGAGACGTTTGGCTGCAGGGCAGCTGCCAGGGTCCACAGGGTCCTAGCAAGACTTTAAAGTATTATTTTACAGTTTTGCAGATGAGTTGAGGGCTGACAGGCTGGTGCACTGCAGATGCTTCGACACATAAACAGAATATGCTGTATTGTTTTGTTCTGACAGATATCTCAAGCCCTGAGAAGGACTGAAAATCGAAGCACCTTCTGCATGTTGTGCTTTATGCCGTGAGACAGTGATGCACCTTGGCTTGATGGGTCAAATAGTCTGATGGCTTTAAACACTAACTCAGAGTTCTGGGAAGGAAAAATGTCTCCCTCATGTGAAATGAGTATTTTGCTCTGGTCATCGTGGCTTGACAAGTTCAAGCCCTTCAAGATTCCAACCACAAGCAGAACGCTGGTCAGACTATGAGGCTTTGAGACAGTGCAGCTGTTCCAACAAAGCCCACATGACACTGCAAAACAAGGGAGCAATGATAGAAATTCAGCACCAAGATACCCATCAGTGCAGGAAATAATCAACTCAGAAGGGCCTCTTGTACCACAGTGTAATGTCTGGAGAAAGATCCAAGCTTGATCAGTTTGCAAAAAACCCAGTGAAGCCAAGGGTGACAAGCATCTTGAGCAATCCCTAAAGCCCAGAATGCTACATGGGGGGGCAGCAGTCAAGTTATTGTGAAATGAAGGTCAGTTCATGATTTTGGTTCCAAGAAAATATAAGAAACTGGCAAAATGTCAGAGTTCTCCTTGTTTACATTTGAAGGTCTGCATCGGACCGCTGCAAATCCAGCAACTGTTCACTGTACTAAACAGGGTGTAGTTTACAGCATAGGCAAGAGTTATGTATTACATGTCCACCCACAGCCTGAGCACCACGGATGGTAAAATCGATCTATTTGCCCTGCTACCACTGGTATTATCCCTGTCTGGGAAGATAAAAACATGTTATTTTTACTTGCTTGAGAACTGCGTGTGAAAATCCCTTCTGAATTCTTGTGTTCAGAGAGCAGTTGATGCTCAGGGAGTACCTGCTGGCATTTTTTTAAGTGATGAGGGATTTGTCAGATCATTCTGTGGCTACTAAAACCAGCACAGCAGTTCTCCTCTGAGCAGCCTGCATGTGCAGACAGAAAGGGAAGGTGAGAAGGTTTCATTTTGTGTTAGAAAAGCTATTGATGTCTAGGACATGGTTCAACCCTCTGTGGGTAAAATACAATTTGATTTTACGTCATACATGAACCATACTTCAAATGTGCAATATACTGGCTGTCAAATGGCATTTAAATATTGCTCAGCTCCCTCTTCAACACAAGACTGAACTGCACATTAGTCATATTCAGTGCTGATGGCTGAAACCAAGTATTTTTCACAAACTGGATGCTTTATTACACTGTAGCTGTAGTCCAGGAAGAATTCAAGAGGTACATGTATCAAACTTACCGCATGGATGATTTGATTTGATGATCTGTCTCTAGATGGGGAAGAGAAATAACCCACACCGCCCAAAGATTTGAAAGTCAATTTACAGCACTAAAGATTACTTCCAATGAACTGTAAGCATTCACAAATGCTAGCAACTTGGACTCTGGCCCCAAAGTTTCTGCCTGTCTCTGGCCCATTAGCCTGACAAGTTTCAGAGTAAAGCCATTAATTAGATCTCTCTCAGATGGTCATCTTTTTAGGTTGTGGGTGACAGCTCAATAGATACAACCTCATTAAACCTGGTATCACTGGAAACTTTAAAGTTAGTTGGGATTTACACATAGGAAAGTGTCAAGTTTCACCAGCTTCTGTGAGTAAGCCACAAAAAAAAATGACAAATTGTATCACTATAGTCTGATAAATGACAGTTGTTTCGCTCAAAGTTAGTCCAGATTTGACATATAAATGTACTTTATGATAGCACATCCTTCCATTAATTTGGACTAGACACAATTTTTGTTATACAAACAAGCTCCTACACTTTCTGCTCACTTCTTAGAAGAGCCACGCAGAGTATCTAATAATCACACCAAATTAGCGTGCATGGAAATTTCTTTGCACTTAAAGCAAAACAAAAGCTGTGATTTGTCTCTTCTTTCTGCAACAACCAACACAAGACCCAAACTGCTGTAATGAAACAACTGACACTTTACAGAGGAAAAATACAGCTCTGCAACTCTTTTTTTTTTCCTTCTTTTTTTTACTGTTTTAAGCCACTTTCTAACATTCGGGAACTTGAGGGCCTTGAAAACACTGTTATCCCAACTCCCCATAACACTACAAAGTTATAGTTGGAATGGAGGTTGGAGTAAGGTTACAGAATATTTACATGGAGATTAAACTGCAAACCAATGCCTAAAGACAAATACTTTGCTTGAAACTAGAGCAACAGGCCAGCATATTTTACATTACGAATTGTATAAGTTAGCAACACCTGAAGGTACGATGGCCACCATCCAGTGCTATAAATAATTTGTTTGTTCCAAACAGCTTTTCAGTGCAGTCCCAAAGCAACAGACAACCACATAATGCAGTATAGGGAAAGAAATAGGACAAGGTGAACAGTGAGAAGCACACGTGCGTGCTCTGATGGCCCTGTCAAATGCAAACAAAACCACAGTTTGGATTTAATGGGGATCTTTGGATTTTTGAGTAAAAAAAAAATTCTTGTAGGATGCACAGTGATGATATTAAGTATGACAAGAAAAGAAGGTCAGCCTGTTTGTACTAATCCTTTCTAGCCCTCAAACTTCCATTTCTCAAGGCAAGGCCATAGCACACAGAAAGAAAATGAGGCAGGACTGGGTTTATGTGGTACGAAGGAGACTTTACTATCTGACTAACTACAGAGATCCTTCTTGGCAGTAGGCAAATGGTTTGCAGTACCATTTCCATCCTGGCCAAATGGAAACATTACTCCTGCTTTGGAGCAGTGTCTGCAATGTACAGGGCTGCAGAAGCATGGCCACTGACCTACTTAAGGGAGAAGGTATGTGTAATGAGTTTAGGAAGCAGAGTTCATTTCTACACATAAGGCCAACTGCACCAGATCACACCACAGGTCATCCTATGGCTAGTATCTTATCCTTGGCAGTATCTATTTCTGGGGAAAGTATAAAACAATGTCTTCCTAAAATGCTGTTAAATGACAACAACTCATGGCTCAGGGACCTCTTGAGTGCCTTTTTTTTTTTTACTTAAAATCCAAAAGTTGGTATTTTTGTATGTAACAGACTGCAACAGAGTTTTCAGGCTTGAGTCTGAACATCTGCTTCTTAAACTTGCACAAATATTTAAAATCAGCAACATCCTGTAGCAAAGACTTCCACAACTTAAACATGCAGTAGGTTATGAGAGTCATTCTTCTATTCGTTCTGACTCTGCCACCAGCTGGTTTCAATTCATTGCACTCCTCTTCTTGTTTTGGAAGGGGCAGCAAGCAGTCATTCTCAGGACACTCATGATTTTGTAAACTGCTGTCATCTCCTTCTTCAACCATCTCTTGTCCACACTGAAGATTTCTGATCTGTTCTTTGCACATTACTATGTATAATCCTAGTCACCTCTGTCAGCAGTTTGCCTGGTTCTGCTGTATTCTTTCACTCTGTGAAAACAGTCTCAACTCTTGCCAGAGTAAACTCTTGTGCCATATTAAACCTGAGAATATATACTCAAATCATTCGAAAGTTTCTGTTCACTGGCCCAGAAGAGACATTCTGGTTGCTGGGTGTAATTTCCAGACCTCCTCGCCAATCCTTTTTTTATAACTGTGTGCCATGTTTGTTGTTTTCTGTTCTCCTGCTATTATGATGGTTTTGAACAAGTAGTAACAGAGGGCAGTCGTTCAAAACTAAATTAAAATAGATAGGATGGGTTGTGAAGAAGCATGCAGCAATTACCATGAGGAAATTCCTGGTTCTTATGCATTTTCTGCAGGCTGAAAGGAACCTCTAGTTTTTCATACTCTGAGCAAAAGAATGAGAAAGTTATTCCCTTTCCCCCTTCTACAAACAGGGAGTGACGTATCAGTGTTTCACAGCACCATGTTCACTCACTCCACAGTAGGTAGGAATGCCACACATTAGATCCAGCTAACAGCCCTGCAGGAGCAAAGGGATGGCAAACCTGAGGAATATCAGTCCCCCCAGCCACTCCTGCAGCAACTTACACACAATCCTAAGGATGGGGGCCAGGGGTTCACCAAGAAATTCCTGGGCTTAGACAGCAAGTAATGCCAGACTCGAAGGGGGAACAAAGGTTTCACTGGAAAGAAGAGCCAAGGCACGTCCAGAGCAAGCAGAGGAACAAAGCCAAGCTAGAATGAGATGAGGAAGACCTGACTGCAGCAAAAAATGAACAAACTCTGAAAAGCTATTCTACTCTAGTCAGAATCAGCTGAAGCCCTCTAAAGGAAGCCTTACTCCAGGCAGAGCAGTATTTGTATGTCCCCACTTATCTACTTGCAGTAAAGTCCCACCAGGTTAGTCAGAGAGGTAAGGCCACAGGAAGGATAAAATTAAATACTTTAATTAAAGACAATGACACTCTTACACAGGATGTCAGAAATTCAGCACTAACATACAAGCTGTTCTGGTCTAAGCACAGCACACATATACCTCCTCATAATGCACGCCTCTTTACAGCCAACAGGATATCTGAACGTGGTCACAGTGTAAACAACAAACAGAAAGGACTTCCATCACCTTTAATATACAGGCAAAGCCCACAGAGACCACAAATACTTGTCTCAATATAGCTGGGTAAGTTGTCACAGAGATATGCTCTAACACGTTAGAGACCAAAACCAGCTGCAAGTGCCTCTAGAGCATTGTTGGCTCTATTTATGTCGTGGTTACACTTGGCCAACTCTGATTTAAAAATCAAAGCAAGCAACATTTTTCCCCACTCTAGCACCAAGAAGCAGATTTACTGAACTGAGCCCTTACTGGCAACACAGTGACGTGAAAAGAGAGGACTATTTAAAAACCATCAAACAGAACAGACACGTAAGACACAGCCCCCTCCCCCCAGTTTCCTCAGTACAGTGGGATGTACGTGTTTGCAACGTGAACTCCAAAAGGCTGTTTCACACAGCTGCATTTTAAAAACCACTGAACAGGTGATACAGCTGGTCTCCCGGATTCAGCTCAGCAGATTTGCAGTTACACAGTCACACAGATTTCTCTTTTCCACCTGAAGAAGCAGTGTTTCTGTCTGTAAGAGGAAGGGACAAAAGCAACACCAAAAATGAAATGTCAGCTCTATAAAACCAATTAGCTCCCAAAGAAAAGTCAATTTTACTTCTGTTCTGAAATTTGGAATCAGTTGTATGAGATGAGTCTTAGCATAACAATCAGAGATATTGCTTTCTGGCTGCAAAATAATTTAACTTCTGCATGATTAATTGGCATACAAACATGGCAGCACTTCACATGATATGAAGAAATTCAGCCGGGTACCCATTCACTTTTTTCACATTAGCATATTCAATATGTGTACGTGTGCTGCTATTTTGTTTTTAATTTGTCTTCCTTACAGTCTTACTTCGATTGTGCACTCTGGACCATAAGCTATGAAGTTAATGAGAGGCTTAAGAAAAACACAAAGAATTCTACCAGGAATTCTCTTTCATTTAAAAACAGGCCCAAAAAATTAAATGTAGAGTATTGCAGTCTGGTCTAACTACTGAAAGTTACACAGAGAAAGCAAGATATAATTTACCCCCTTTAACTTTTGCTTCACTACCGTTATAGTTAGCGTGCTGTTAGTCTAAAGAAGACAATAGGTGCTGAGTTGGCATATGGATATATAGTTAAAATGTGTGATGGGATTGCAGGCTTCTTTAAAAAAGGGAGTCCCAAGCTTGAAAGAAGTCCCTTACCTGAATCAGGATTTCCTGATTCAGAAGAAAACCCTGCCTGCAGGGTTTTCTGGAGCAACAAGGGTGGACCGGGAACTTCCCTGAGCGGGATACGATCTGAAATGCCTGCACTTGTGCGAGAAGGCTGAGAACCAGGGAAGGGACAGCACAGCTGCATAAAGGACATTTGTGAATCCTTCCTCTCTAGTGTACACACATTTTGCTTTTCCTGTCTGTGTTGAGGAACCTGTGGTGTCAATGGATGCATGATGGAGCACAGTGCTGCCAGACAGCAAGACCACATCCTTATCCATTACACACAGTCATCTCTGTCTATCATGATCTGAAGCTGTATTTGGGAATCAGTGTGATCCAAGATAGAACTTCCTCCTTACTGCTATGGGACAAACCAGCTGTACAAAAAGTCCACTTACCAAATTACTAGTTACTGTCTTAAGCAGTTACACAAAAAGGGGCACTACAAAGACTATCAGATCGAAATGCCATTGAAATCTGCCCTTCAACTGCCTTCCTTGTGATTTTGATATCAGATGGGATGGCCACGTGATCTTTTTTTTTTTTTTTTAAAGTTATGACATCTATTGACCTACAGCAGCTAAAGGCACTCCGAGAAGAGCTGGGCTACAACATTCTGCTTAAGGCCTGCCTTCTCAGTACAGGAAGATGCATCTATTGGGCAGGCCTTTTTCTCACCTGACAAATCACTCATCACAGCCCTGTGGTTTTATCTGAAATCAGATATCACTTCTGATCATTTCAGCTACCCTGCAAGACTGAAAAGATCTGATTAGACTTTGCTAATTACCTGAAAGATACTCAACCACCACCCTGTAACCATCTCCTCGACATCTTTTGCAATGGTTTGAGTACGGGAAGCTGACAGCTTTGGAGTTAAGCCTCAAGGCTGCTTACCATCTTATATATCTTTAATAACATTTCCAAGCTTTGTTTTTACTTTCATGGGTACATCTTACTTAATGGGCTTTGAATGTTCCAAATAACCACTGACAGTTTAGAAAGAAATAAAGAACAGAATGAATGGCACTAAGTACATCTCTACTGACTATTTTGTGAGCACGATTATAAAGTCATTTGCACAGAGATTTGTTATTATCCCCTTGGTGGGTCAAAGCACGCCAAAGAAATACGAAAAAACAGGGCAGGGCTCAGATTCTCAGCCTACAAAAAAGCTGCTATAATCTAGCTAAATAATAATAATAATAATAATAATAATAATAATTTTTAAAAAAGCAGATGCCGAGCTTTTTAAAGCTGTAATGCAACAGCCACTGCTCAGCTCTGAAAAACTGACTGGAATTTTTCAAGTGTTCATAGTGCAGATACATAGTGGATTCGTAGCCCATGGACTGGGTATGTTTTATGGGAGCTGTTTTATTGCCTGTTCCCTGCTGGTCTCTGTCTCGAGCAACTTGCAGATGCAGTAGGGGGCTGTCTGTATGCTAGTGGAATCGTTTTGATGGTAGCAGAAGTACAAGAGCCCTCACCCAGTTTGTGATCAGAGCTGCACCTGCCAGATTCTGTTATTAAATGGAAAATCATGGGTATTCCCACAGAAGATTCCTCAGAGTTGTTTATTGCAGTTCAAACAATTGATCCAGCTTGCAGCCTGCTCCAAGGGGCCAGCAGCAACAAATGGGTGGATAGCACTATGCGGAAGGGCACAAACAAATCTGGTACCTGCACAGGTAACTGCCAGCCCCTCAGAGGTGGTCTGTGACCCTTCTCTCACTGCATGAGGAAAATGCATCCAGTCCATCAATCAGTAAGTGATCATCACTTCAGTGTAGGTTACAAGCATTGCTTGTCTCATAAAAAGAACAGGATATAGCTTATGACCTCCATAAAAAGTTATTTGACCTACGCTGGAGTCATTCTACTTTGTTAGACACCACACAGATCAACACAGGGCCAAATTAAGTGTGAAAACTCTGAGCTGTGCAATAAAACTACAGAGTTTCCACTGTGCAGAACTGCAGAGTGAGATTTGCAGGCGGAAATTAATGGGAATTTCCTCTCTAAGCTTTTGGGAATCCCTCCCCCTCCAACACAGTTAAAAGCTGTTTAGTCATCAACTAAAATTCCTGCCTGCAAAGAAAAAAGAATTTTTCAAGGAAATGAGTGTCTCCAGTGGGAATATTAACAAAGGGCATTGTATTTTGGGGACAGAAAAATTTGTCCCACTCAGCAGCAAAACAGATCAGAACAGTCAAACGTAAAATATATACGTAGCTGAAAGCAATTGTCTTAAAATACTCAAATTGCAACAAATTGGGCTACAGCAGAATGAACATAAGAATTGAAACACTGTGGGCAGCATTTCTACGATCCAAGTAGTCCTCAAATAGTAAATATTTCCACGTCTTCTGAAGATGTAGGCAGAATTTCTTCATAACTGGAATAGGCCTGTTCTATCCAGAGACAGTGAAGGATTTCAATATGGTTTCAATTATTTCGATTTCCAAGTGGCAAGAAAGAGCAGATCCGTGGCAAGAATGTATCATGGAGCCACTTTTTCAGGCTTGCTGTCAAACCTACAACTGTGAAACTCAACTATAGGGTATTCCTTTCCAAACTGAACCTTTTTTAATAACCTGGTTTCCTTTCCTTGGTTGTCTTTTATTTTTATTTTGAAATAGTAAAATGCAGTTGCAGTTTTGGGGCTCAGCTGCTCACTCCTCATTATTAGCTTTCAGCTTTGGATATCTATATTTTACAAAGCTTCACTCTCGACACGCAATCTGTAAGAATCATACAGGTCACTTCCATAGCCAGACAACCAGAGAAGATTTTTGTACTCGAGATATTTTTGAATCAAGATTTAGAAATTCTAGCAGAAAGTTCAGAAGTTTTTAACAGAAGGAGAAGTTGTGATAGAACCACTTTTCAACACAGTCTGAACCTTTTGTTTTGGTTGTATACAGTACTCAGATGTATTCGTTAACAAGATTTCTTCATGAAAGTGCCCAGGATGTATTTGACCTGTAACTATTGAACAGATTTTGTTTAACTGCAAATCCACTACATACTAATTTGGTTTTGCTTGAATGTTTGTTTTTTGTAGTATGTCACAATTCAAACCATCTTTATTCCTGCAGCAGCATTTTCATCATGCACTCTGCTTGGAGTTACTTCAAAGTATTCTTCAGAAATGTTAGCATGTAGGCTTTGAACTGCAAATGACCTTGACTGTAGATTAAAACCACAAAGAAGTTTAAATGCCTTCTGCTGAAAAACCTGTGCAAGATGCAGATACAGCACTTCACCTAAAGGGTACATGGGAGGTAGGGGAAAAGATCCCCTACCAAGACTGCTATCTGACAGCAGCTGGATGCAGCTGGACACTGCAGGCTGCAGTACCAAGACTCAACTTCTCTCACTGAAGGGGGATACTTGGCAAATTCTCCACCCTAACTACAAGCCAAACAAGTTCTGGTTTTGATGCTGTTCTGATCTGTGGCATGCTTCATCTTTAAAGAATCAGTGTGATGTAAAAAAATAAATAAATCTATGAGATGACGGTTCCTCCCTTAGCCTCTCTCCAAGGACAGAAACACATGCAATAGCATATTTTACTGTGGTTTTTTGTTTGAGCTGACTCTCTCCTTTTGGGCAATAAGTATGATGTTCTGACCTTACTCCCCCAACACAAAAATTCATGTGTGCACTCAGCATTTGGAATGAGAATTTCAGTGCTCATAGCTCTAACTTGTCCTGGATTGTCCTCATCCTTGTAAAAGGATAGAGAACTCAGGTCTGCCAGTTTACTCTTTACTAAGCTTCCTAGTTTCTCCGATAACCCAACTGAGAATTCTATAGGTTACTGCCTGGAGGAATGAAATCTGATTACCCAGCATCACCTTAGAAGACAAGACATTACAGTCAACTGATAGCATCCAGTGCAAAATGCACCCACTTTATCTACTTCTATCCACAGCGTTTTCTTCCATAAGAAAATATCAAATCAAAACAAGAAACAAAAAAAGACCAAAAAGAAGTTGAATGTTTCCTTACCCGTGTGTCTAGATTATATGCTGTTTTCTTTAAATCTTGCAGAGCCCTCTGCATGAACTCGAATGCATGGCAATCAACACAGGGACGGCCTAGGAAAGCATTTAGGAGAGAGCATGAAGTACTAAGCAGAAGAAATAAACAGTGATTCTGAGCATGATGAATTACACAAGAAGGTCCACAGTGAATACTGACATATGTACTCTTAAATAGTCCAGATTTTTCTGAGAGGTCCATCATGATGGTCCACCCAATGTCTCAATGGCAAAAGAATTACCTTGACAAATTTGCATTTAAAAAAATCATATTTCTTTCTCCACTGCTTCCTCCGTCACTGTTCTCTACATATATCTTTTCCCTTTCCCACCATCTCTCTTCTTTTGTCACAGTTTGTAGAAGTGTGGAAACACTAAACCTATAACTTGAGTCTTCCATTTTGTTCCACAGTCCATGACCACACGTTCAACCTCATCTTCTCCAGAAATTCTCTCCAAAGCCATGACCCCGCTTCCCAGGAAAATTCTGTCTCCTATTCTCAGAAACTTGAACTTAAAACACAAAGCTAATGGAATACAGTTGAGATTATCACTAAGATCACTTCGACTCCAACTCTGAATACAGTACAGCTTTGTAGAAAGCTAGCAGAGCAAGCAGCAGATAAACACAATGCCCTATCATTAGAGGGGATTGCTGATAAGCAGAACAGATGCATTCTGGAATAACTGCACTGTTTAAGATATCTAGATAATCCACACTTAAGGTCACAAGGCTTGCTTTGCCTTGATCATCATAACACAAAGCTGCTCTATAACAAACAGTAGCACAGAACCTGAACAAATAGAGACATGATAAGATATCTTAGAATTATGAGGCTCTACATACACTCTTTTTTGATTCTCCATGCCTGTGCTTCTCTGACAACTTTACAGGAAATACTGGGCAAGTGAGGAACTCTGAGCACAGGCATAGTTTCTCTTTGAAGTCTGGTAAAGAAGAAAGGATAAATCCTAGACTGAGGTTGGAATACCCTGCAGTGTCTGTCAGCCCATTTTGCAAATGCACAGAATCTGACTGATTACGACATGCCTGTGATAAATTGGAGTGTGAGCCTCCAGCTCATGACCTGTGTGCTAACCAGCAGAGGGGGATCCTGCCTGCGTGCAGAAAAGGAGTCTGCCAAATTCTTTAACTGATTAGTTAAAAAAAAAAAAAAGTGAGATAAAATAAACATCATGGATTAAAGACTCCTCTCTCACTGCTGAATCGTGACCTAACCATAGTGTTAATGCATACACACTAAATAAAAGGGGAGAACAGCACTTTCCACTTAAACAACTTGATGCATGGACCTGCCATTATCTTTATGACATCAATTAAACTCCATACAGACCAGCAAAGCAGGTTTAGGTGGTTGAAGGTTGCAAGGCTGACAGTTGACAAGTTGTGCTTTTGTGACATCTTCACTGTGAAATTTTAAAATAAGAACTTCTAACTTTACCAGGAATGAAACAAAAGATGAAAGTCAATGCCAGATGAAATACATAAGTCTCAAGAATGTCTCTGAAAAGTAAAGATGGTGATTCATGGCATAGAAAAGACTAAAACAATGAAAGAGCTGCACAAAATAAAAAGTGCAGAACATTGCTGGATTTCAGTTGCAAGCAAGACAGCAATAGGCAGGAGAAAAGGGTAAGAGACTACAGAGCCCTGGATGAAGAGGGAAAACAGCACATATTTCAGATCACAGTTTTAAACCAATATAAACAGGACACCACCAAGACAGTCAATAATGTGGTGCCTTGCAACATTACAACTACAGTACAAGTTGTAAGAGAGCTGTATGGTACATACTTTCAGCTGGTATGGCTGTTCCTGCTTCTTGATCAGATCTAGCAGGCTCCATGAGAAGCAGCGCAGCCACAAAAACTAAAGGAACTGTAAGGACCAGTCTTCTCAGAAGGCAGGGTACCAGCATCGTGGGAACGGCTGCTTCTCTCTTTATCAAGAGACAGAAACAAGACAGGGAGGAACATTACAAACACAAGGCTCTTGTTACAAAGAACTTTATGCTCCTGATGGCTAAAGCATTGGCAGTTCTCCTTGGGAAGAAAAGAAACAAACAAACAAACCAATAAAAAAAGTAATCAAAAGATCTATAGCACAGACAGAAGTTCTCTGTACTTTTCCAGAATAGCATATAAAACCCAACTGGGAGTATCCCTGGTTGAGAAGAAGACCAGAAGTCCCTGGTTTTGGTTTCACGTGAAGGCCAGAACGCCAGCAACTTCGCCCACACTGTGACTTCAGCCTTGTTCCTAACTACACAGTCAGAGACCAGAGCATGAATCTGGACTGCTGGCTTGCAGTTAGACAATGAGATCAGGCTCGTGAGGATTTTTTTTTTATTTATTTTTTTGGAGCTGCTTGAAATTGACCTGCACCTCAAAATGAGTTTTTTGCCCACTGGTTTGCTTTACTGGTATACCATCTTTTTACAAGTACAATAACTACAGTTAATCACTATCATTAACTGCCCACGACACTGATCATAAAATCTTACTCCTGTATGAAAGCAACTGAAGGAAAAGATTTCTGTTAAACCTCTGCAAATTCATAGGTAGAGCGGTGAATACAACAAAACTCTTTGAACTACTGTTTCCCTCTCCAATCCAAGCTCCAGAAAATTTGTAGTCATCTATTTGTTCCCAAACATCACAGCCAGGCCACACAATGTCCTGAAGACAGGTATAATCTGGTCCTGCAACACCCACCCTTGAATACAAATGTTAAATGTTTAATAAGTACAAAGGCATCAAACAAAGTATTTTCTTGACCCAACAAGTAAACTGTTCAGATCAAGAGGAAACCCAGGAACCTTGGATTGACTCAAGCTGCAACTGCCTGTTAGAGATTTCAATCACAAGCCTCAAGCTCCCAAACTAAGAAGGTGATCCTGAGTTCAGCCAAGTTTACCTTCTGGTCCTGTACGTTCAAGGAAAGGAAAGAATCAAATAAGATTGCAACAACACAGTAAAATCCACATGAATAATTTCTTTAGCTAAGTCCAGGAAAGTAGGACAACAGGCCATTTGTTCCTGATTTTTAAGTAGGTACCTACTTAACAAAAGATGCTGTGTATGAACATCAAGTACATGTGTGCTGAAGACAAGAGAACAGAATCCCCCCGAATAGCTATTTCACATTCGGTGCAATAGAGGGAGACAGAAAGGGAAAGGTTTTTCCCCCACCTTGCCACAAATAAAGAATTGAACAAGTCTACTCTTTGATACGTGCCAAGTCACTGTTTCAGACACAGCTAATCTGAAGCTGCAAATTCTGCAGCCTGCGCAAACCAGCAGTTTATTCAGGAAAGGTGCAGCATTACACACATCCCCTTCCTGTGCATCTTAATCTAAACGTAGGATCAAAGGATGGCTCAGAAACAAGACACACAAGAGCACATAAGGAGCAATAAATGTATTTGTGCTCATATCAAGCAATACATCTGATAATTTCTGTAACCACAGAACAGGGTTTCCTATTCCTCCCACTATTTAGAAGTGATCAAATGTGGTCCTTTTTCTTATTTCTACAATCCTTAAAATAAAGGGATTAAAATCCTAACAAGTGGCTTGGCTACTCTCTTTTAATTAACAATGACCTGAGATGAAAGCAAGTATAATCAAAGACACCAGGCTTTGCAACAGGAGGCAGCAGTGTTTGCAAGTATCAGTACATTAGGACAGTATCAATCTCCTTCAAAGCACCTAATGCAGAAGCCTGCTGGTCAGTGAAGGCTGCTCTCATAGTCAACTATCAGCGCCACAGAGGTTCAAAAAAACAAGGCAGACAGCTCAACTTTTTTCAGGGTACCTCACACACTGCCCACCCCAGCCTCACCTCAGCTTCCTGCATGAGCCGTGTTGCCAAATAATTGCTCCCTGAGTGCAGCAGTTACCTCAGGCCACATCTAACAACTGCCTCTCAGTAATTCTATGGGAATTTGCTGTCTGTGAGGAATAATCATGACAGGCTTCCAGGGTGGTCTCTCTCTGCAGCGTAACCGGGAACAGAGACATGTGCACGGTCCTCTTTGTAAGAGAAAAGTCACCCCCTCCAACAAAGGAAAAAAATATCAGTACCTGATCTCTCTCTTGTCTTTGTGGTGGTCTCTTTGAAATGGCCGCTGCAAACTGCTAACAGAACAAGTGCAGCTTTCTGAGCATGTGCACTGTCTCTTTTTAACCTTCCCTGAAAGAGGTTATTACTATGGGGAGATTTCTGCCATGGCAACAATGCAGAGCACTGCAGCACAGAGCACAGATTTAAAGAGGAACAGGCTGTGTCTGCCAGGTCTGGGGCGGAATTGTTTCTGCTCTGACATCGGAGTCCCAGCAGTGACTTCCCTGCTGTGGGTATGGTTTTTAAAGCCGGGCCATTTGAATCAGTTTACTTCAGTCCGCTGAATGGTCTTCTTCCAGTCGGCTCAGCTGGATGCAGTGCCTAATTCAAGCAACATGCTCCCTCATGCCTGAAAATAATCATGACATATTACACCTGCTTTATGGGAAACTAGGAATAGCTATCTGGTTGTACGCAAGAATTGCAGTGCATGTCACAGCTGAGATTTTGGGGAAGGCCAGGAACTGTTCAGTCCACAGTATGCCACGTGAAGTGTTCTGAGTTACAGGGCTGTAGGCACTCGTACATGCCTTCCTGGATGTTTCTGCAATCCCAGCCTCAGAGCCATCAGAAACAGCTGCAAGTCAGAAGGCACTAAATTTCAAAAGGGAACTGGAGTCTAAATTCAGAGTAAACTTCACCTCCCTTTTCCAGCCCGCATCTCTGTTCCTCTCTCAGTATCTCATGAGCTATATTCCACAACAGCACACTGAGGGTGCTCTTGCTGAATGCAGTGCAGGCATGAAACATAGATGATCAAGTACTCTCGTTAAAGCAAAGCTAATTTCAGGGGTTCCCCCATCAGAAATTAGACACTCCCAGTTGTTTTTCAAGTGAATGAGCACAGCTGAGGGCAGCTGCAGTGCTGGGAAGCATGTACAGATCTTCTAAGGGATCATGCTCTGTGTCTTAAAGGCTCTTATGGTAAAATATGGGGGGCACGCTGTGCTCAAGAAGGTTGGGAACAATATATTGTTTCCCATAAGCAGAAAGTCCTTTTTCAGAGTTACAAATAAATTGCTGGCTAACATTTTTCTTTCCGACATGCTTTAAGTCCTGTCTCTCTTGTATAGCCCTAGGGGAATATTTTTGCTCCCATTAATTCAACTTTTCAAGTCAGATGCTGGGATTTCTGGTTGTTCAGTGTGCAGCTATGATGTGATACAAAGATCCTGCATCCATGGGCAGTGTCAAGGGAGGATTAACTTCAGCACTTCCATTCTTATACATCAAAAATCCAGAAGGAAGGGGAATATAATTTTTAGAGACTGTTCTTTTGGGCAAACAAGATTTAGCACTGTTCTGGCAGAGATAACCATGTAGGATTTGGTCTGATTAAGGATCTGTTATACACAAATCACAAATGCCAAACTTTATTCACGGTCATTGTCAGCCATCTAATCTCACTTCCTGTCTTCTTGATAAATAACGTATGTATACGCATATATACATATAAATATGCCTTTTCTTAACCTGTGCTCTTGATCATTCCCAGTAAATCTTACTTTGTTCTCCCAACTCCTGGTCCCATCTCTATCACAGTGGTATCAACAAGCAGGCAGCCTCTGGCAGTCTGGGTGTTACCCTGATTCATTCCCCCGGGCAATGGGCTTCTGACTTCTCACTGAATGTAAAAAATCTGCATCTGTCATTCCTAGCTGCCAAGTTCCTTGCTCTAATTATCTCATACCAGCTGCTGAGACTCGCTTCTTTAGCTGTCCTGAGCCACAAGGACTGACCTCCTTTTTGGAGTTTTCATCACATTTCCCTTTCGCTCACCTCTCCCGGTACCATGCTGAGCACCAGCTTTTCTCTCCACCGAAGCTCACTACTTTCTCAAGTGAAAAATATTAGCTTACCAAAGTGGAAGTTTTCCACAGAGAAGAAAGTAGCCTGGTTTTAGGATACTTCTACTTGAAAAAATTGTTTTGGGGAAAAAAAATCATTTTGACATTTCAAATTGATCGTTTCTGGCTTTGTGCTTCAAAATTATTTCCTTCTCAAACCTACGCTAAATAGAGCAAAAATACATTTCATGCTCGGTTCATGAAATTGAAGAGTGGGAGCAGCTCTTGTCTTAAGGAGATTAGTGCCCATCCTCACCAAAATGGTACAACTGTGACAAAATCCCTCTGATTTGTTCTTCTCTCATGTAAGAAGTGTAGGTGGAGCAGATGTTAGCCCAAGGGCACACAGATTTCATCCCAAGGTCTGCAGCTGCTCAACACGGCATAGCACACTCAGGGATTTTGCTGGCAGTGCCTGAAGCAGCAGCTTGTGCTGGGCACTGAAAGTGGCACTGCGTGAGAACTGGAAGCTCCTGTCTACCCTGCTGCCCTGTGGGATCGTTCACCAGGGGAGCAGTGAGAACGCACAGCTTCGTTTTGTGATGAAATCGAACATAATGGATTTCTTCTTGAAAGCCCCAGCAGCTAAAAAACATCGAAGCACTGTTTCTGAGATTTCCATTTTTCATCTTGATAGCACATGTTTTCATACTATAAATATTTCTGTGGGATTGATAGAAAAGCTCAAGCCTTTCCTCTAAGCTACCGCTTGGTCTCTCCCTGGCTCTTAAATTTAATTCTCTGTCACAGCAGAAAACTCTCTTCTCTCACTAAAGATAACACATTCCATCACTTCTTCTGCAGACACCTCTATGCTTTCTCACAGCCTGCCCTCTAAATCACGGTAAAAATCTCCCCACAGAGGTGCCATCTTCACTTGCATCAAAGCCCCTTTAAAGCCTTCCCTCTGCCACAAATCCTACAAAGCCTGGCAGAGCCTGGGGAGAAAGCTGGCCGTGAGTGCTGCCGCTATGCAAATGTGCTGCTTCTAGCAATTTCTGCCTCACACCTCTCCCCAGCTCCCCTCTTGCCACCCGCCCCACAGAACTGCCGGGCTGAATGCCGCAGGGCAGGGCCTGTCCCTGTCAGCATGGCACCACGCGGCTGCAGTGTGGGCTGAGGCCTTCAGGCAGATGTGAGGAATAAGAACGCTGAACGCTCCGTGCTGATCGTGATCCCACACGGACACCTGAGCTATTTGCAGAGCAAGGCTCTGCTTGCTCTCCTTCCAATGTAAAGCTCTTGGTAGGCATCAGAGTGACCAGACAAAGAAATGAAGCTTTCCTTTGTTCCCCGAACACGTTTCACATAACTTGGTTGTGGCAATGGTTCCTCCTCCCTTTTACCCACCAGTAATTTTAGGAATAATCTCCTTGTCAGTAACTCTGATTCCTGCAGGCCCTATCTGTCAGAGTATGGCTCATATGAAATAATTCAAGGCCCCAAAAGTGTTGAGTTCCAGCACAACCCCAGGGCTGGGCTCATGTCCAACTCTGACTGCATCGCTCTCAGGAAGACCTGCTCTGTCAGAACAACTTACAGCTTTTTGGATTAGACACCAGAATAAGGTCAAATCTTTCAGCCTCTCCCTAGGATTTGGGAAGCATTTGAAGATCCCGAGGCGATTTGCAGGAAAGGTTACCATTAGCTGAGCTATCCTTGGCTCGTGCTGTTCCTATCTACCATCCTGCAAACACCTTTGGGGAAATAAGCTGTGTTCCAAGTTGTACTCGAGCTGTTTCTAGGTACATAATTGTTGCAACTTAACTATTTGTCAAAGTCCACAGAGATGCATTGACTATTGTGCAGCAGCTACACAAATAAGCACACGTACAAATATACAACTTCTTGAACCAGAGGGGAATAAACTGCCATTTTTCCAAGACTTCCACTCTAGAACCAGAGCTAGAGAGCTTTCTCTTAGCTAAGAAGCCATGCAGCAATACCAGTTTCCTTGCAAATGCTGCCTTGAAAAATAGAAACTGATGAAACTAAAGAAAATTAGATTGAAAAAGCTGTAAGATAATCAAAGACCCTTTTTTGCCACAAAATATATATAGTCTGCCCCAAAATGTATAGTCTGTGCAAGTACTCTCCGGCTTCAGAACCCGGAATACTCATATTCTTCCTCTGGGAACCTCCTTTGCAGCCAGTCACCTGAGATTGATCCAGCATAACCTGTGACAGCAATACTTGCGAATCATTGGTAATAATTCTAACATAAAGATCTCTCTGACTTAACAGCTTAAAGGTGGATGCATATTTATGTTTGAAAACAGTATCTTTAGCCTGAGTTCATATTTACAAGATATTTCAAGCTGATAGGCTTCTTTCTACAATTTTCTTATTTCTTCTACAACTTCAGAGCTACAAATTGCAAGCTGGTTAGTACAGTATTAACCTGATGTACCACCAGCTGCTGGAGCTGCAGCTTCCAGCTAAAGGTTTACTCATGTATTCAAAACGCCTTGCTAATGAATTCCTCATTTGTGATGCTTTTAGACACTGGCCAGTTACAAATGAGCAGAGAACATTCCTGAAGGGTCATAACAGCGGTCACCATCTTGGCTGAGATGATGGCGAACAGCCAGAGCTACCCCTGCTAAAAGCATAACTGGTATCAGCCTGAGTCAAGAATCATGGACCAGAGCTAGAATAGACTCTGTTTGCGGGAGGTCCAGAACTGGCTCTGGCAGGGATCACACACTCATTAACACTCATTAACTCCTCAAGTCCTGAAACTCACCTTATTATCTTTCTGGAAGTGGGAGACAGTGACCACAGGGGTGGAATGTATTTTATGCCCCTGGGAGATTTTTTCTACATAACTGTTGGGAAAAAAAAAAAAAAAGAAAAGAAAAAAAAAAAAAAGGTGTAGGCATATCACCCTCAGAACAACAGATTACAGATTACATTCTTCTGAAGGAAGAGGCATTGGGCATGAAAAACCTATATTACTCTTCTCATCTACTAACTTAGTTAGTAGTAGCAACAACTGTCGATCTGTGATAGCACCCCCAGTGCAAAATGTGCTGTCCAAATATTACCTAGGGCCGTTCTCGTACTGTAGGTGATGACCATCATGCACTCTGACATCCAGACAGTCTTGAGTTCTAAACAATGCATTCTGGAAAATATTTTTGCCTTCTTCCACACTTGTCCTCCTGGTTGGGTTATTGGCTTTCATTGCACAACGTGTAAACCACACGGATGTAAGCAGAATGACAGCATGTAGGCTCTAGTTAGTCTGAGATCTCCACCCAGTTTTACGCAGACAAATGCATGACAGCTCTGCTTTCAGACTGTTCTTTCACTGTCCACTCCCTATGCCTGTTAGAATACAGTAGTAGCTCATGTCCCAACAACATCAAACTCATCTTAAGAAATACCATAGCAGTTCCACAGTAGTGAGACTATGTAAAATATACTTTAAGAGAGCCGTGAACAAATCAATCTTGTTGAGGGAAGCTGAATGTATAAAAGTAGCTTCAGAAGTAAGAATCAGAATTTGATAATGCAGCAAAATCTTCCTCTTCATAAAAGCCTTTCAATAATCATCAACCTCCATAGAGGCTGAAATGCTCAACTGTAATGCTCCTTTTTCTCCTGATCTCTTTCTTCATATCTGCCCATTTTAAAAGCAACAAAAATCCCTGCCACGTGCAAAAGCATGTATTCCAAGGGGATAAGGATGCTGTAGAGAAACGAAGATGCAAGGACAATAGGGGCATGAAAAAACTTCAAACCAGATGGACATATTAACAGATAGCAGAAAATCTTAGAAAACTGAAGGGCCAGGAAAAGGAATAATTTCCTCTCATGAACAAAAAATAACAAGCCACACATCCATACAAAGGAAATTCTCCTTGTACTTCCCTCCTTCCTCATGGAAGGACAGAGATCTATCTATAACTCAGCCACTAACACAAGAAAAAGTTAATGATAAAGTGACTCTTGCCAAGAAGTTTGAATAACATGTAGGAGCAGCCACACAGGTCACACTGGAGGGAGATTTTATTTTGTGAAGAAAAGACTGGGTATGGTCATGCAAGATGCAAACAACAGTAGGGAAGTGAAGTTAACATACATTAACTTCACCTCCAGTTAACAGCTGCAGTGCAAAGGTGGGATAGGATGTGAAAGTAGGCTGGGTAAGCGACAGAAGAAAAGGCCAATTTATCTGTAAAAGAGGAGGAAAGATCAATTTTCTCAAAACTTCCAAGTCCTCAGCTATAAATGAATAGCTATAATTGCAATAGACAAGAGTGCTTTACATCTAGGGATGAACAACAAATATTTTGCTCCGTAGCTCATGAAAAATGTCAATAGTGATGTACAGAACTCTGGGGAAGAAAAATATATCCTGACTTTGAAAGTCTAGAACTGATCCATGAACCACAAAATGTTGCTGCTGTGGGTTAACGCAGGCAGACAGCTAAGCACCACTGAGTGCTCACTCACTTCCTCCCACACACCTAGTGGGACAAGGGAGGAGGAAAGGAAAAGTAAAAGCAAGAAAATCCGGTGGTTTGAGATTAAAATTATTTAATAAGTGAAGAATAAGTAGAAGAAAGAGAGATAAAAAACAACACAAGTGATACAAAGATAATAGCTCCCATCTCCCACCAGTTCAGCCAGTTCCTGTGCAGAAAGATTGCTGATTCCTAAACCTCACCCTCATCCCGCTCTGCCTTTTTATAGCTGAGAGTGGCACCATATGAGATGGGATATCTCTGCTTAGTTCAGGCCATCTGCCTGGTTGTGTCCCCTCCCAACCTCTTGCACACACCCCATTCTACTCACTGGGAGGGCAGAGTGAGAAACAGAAGTCCTTTGCACTGTGCATACAGCATTCAGCCATAGCTCAAATGGTGAAATAGCACGTTACCAGTGCTGGTTTTGGTCACAAATCTGAGACACAGCACCACAGGAGGTGCCATGAAGAAAATTAACTCCATCCCAGCAAAACCCAGTATAGCTGCTTGAGGGATGTAGACATGAAGGTAACATATCATAAGGAATGGAATGCCATAATACAGCTCTATTGTATGGAGTGCTCTGCAGACATGACCCTTTGCTACGACTTCTCTGGATTACTGTTTTTAGAAACTTAAATCTCAGTGAATCGGGAAAAACAGGATTTTCACTGTCACACTGGAACCCAGAACTGTCAAAAAGCCTTAAGCATTTCTGTCTGATAGGTGAATCTGCCTGCCAGAACAGCTGAACACCTCTTCGAGTGCTCAGCACTGCCTGAGTGGGAGTTGGACAGATGCTTATACAATTTTAATAGCCTGAAACAGTGCTTATATTTAAAAGTAGGAACAAGTTTTTTACAGTGCTACCAAATTTTCAAGGTGAGGAAGAAGAGGAATCATCCTGCTAGGTGCTTAGAGATGTACTCAGGACACCCCCCACCTTATCCCTCTGCCAAAATACTACTGCTCTCTAGAAAGGCAGCTGGGACAAACATATTGGCTTTTCATTCCCTTGTAGTTGATATCCTGGCATACTAAGCCAGAATGGATCACCGAGTGCTTTGTAAAGGGCAGTGTGCAGTGTCATTGGATGACTGCATGCTCATCCCATCTGCCAGAATTAGCATCATCTTGGCTGCCTTTCTGCTCCAAACATGGCCAGCTCCAAGCAGTGCAGAATGCAAACAAGGATGTAAATGGATGTAAAAGACAGACACCTGCTTTAAAATATCCTGTAACCACCCAGAGAACTTCAAACATGCACGGAAGTCACTCCAAATATTGCAAAGATACTCAGTGGCATGGGTTCCTGGAGATCAGTCAATAAACCCTGGGACTGTGCTGAATCAGTGAACATTAGATATAAGGGGACAGTAAGGCACAAACATACACTCTATGCAAAACAAATATATAGGAAGGGAAGGGCTGGGAGAAAAATCTGCCCAACTCGTCTCCTCCCAGATAACAGTAGGCTCTGAGCTGAACCTTCAGACATTAATAGGAGGCCCTAAGATTGCTGAAAATGCCTTAAATAGATTTTTTTCACCCTTTTCACATTGAAGGTCACCTTGCCTTTTCTAGGACTTTCTACCTGTTTTTAGGGAGATGGGAAAGACTGGGCAGTAAGCACTCAGTTATTTCTGTTCATTGCTTCTGGATGAGAAGCCTGCAACAGGGAGGACCACCTTCTGCCCAGGAATGTGGACATCCCACAGAACCATCTACATTATTCAAAACATTACATCTGAATCTGTGATAATGCACAAATTACTTCCCATTGCCACATCTCAAGAAAGGAAAGAAAAGAACAAGGCAGAGCTTTCAGTGGCGTAAATAGTTTTCTCTTGCCAAGGAATCTTCTCTGGGCAGGCATCCTGCATTTTTATCCCCAGAGAGCAGCATCCTCTCCTCAGACAGCAGGTATCTTTAACTTACTTCCCCACTGTGTTCTGGAAATGGCATCAGGAGGGGGGGGGGGAGAGATTATGTCAGTTAAAAGATCCTGTTACTCAAAGTGCTTGTGATGTCTATGCTAGTGGTATATTTGTGATATGCTAATTTTGCTAATATCAGCAGACAACTCTCAAGAGTTGCAGTCTAATCTAATATAACCCTGAATCGCTATGGGGTAATGGGTTCATGTATAGGGCATGTGATTCCTATAGGGGGAGATATTTTAGTACGCAATTTGAAGCAAATATTTTTCAAGATTAAAAAAACCAAACCTTTACTGAATTTATGTCTGCTTAACAGCACAGTTGAAGCAAAGAAAGGTTTTCTTGTAACACCAGATGAAGTATCCTTTTAAAAAAGAAGCACTAGGGCTCCCTACAGTGTTTGGAAAAGCACACCCCACACATGGCAGATAAACGTGGCTACAGAGTTCTTGGTTATTACATCTGAATTACAACTTTTATTGTGATCCTCACTTAACCTCTCCCATTGCTAATTTTTTCATGGACTGCCTTGGCACAGAAGTAAATTTAGGGAAAGCACTTTGAACAGAATTGATGCACTGGTTTGAGAACAAAACAAGCCTACCATTCCTCCTTGGTTCCAGTGGTATTTTCTTTATGCGCCTGAAACACTCACATTGGCTCAGCTGTTATTGTATTTAAACTCGAATGGTTTTGAGTTAAAAAAGAAAACTGTTCGGCAGCTTTAAAGCAAGAAATATTTAACAATTTTCCCCTTGATGCTCATGGTTTGATTCAGTGCCCTGTTGGATCGATGTTACTGGAAGGGCTTCATGCATGACTTAGAAGAGACATCAGCAGTGCAGGACACCCAAGATGGCAAGCAGGCAGACAGCATGCTGTTGGGCTGGGACAGGGCCAGGAACCACAGTATCTTTAGAAAAGCATTTTTGAGAGTCAGTAGCGCTGAAATTCAGTTCAGATTGAGTTCTGACCTCAAGCAAGAGAAGCTGCTGCCTTTCAGAGAGGCAAGGTGCCTCTGTTAGCCACCCAGCCTCAGGATCTTGTTAACACAAGAGGCAGGATTTCCTTGTTCCAGCCAGGTTTCTGCAGGAATCAATGACCTCTTTCAAAGGAGAGAAAAATGAAGCACCTCCAGACTAGCTCTCTTTACACTGGACCTCAGGAGTGTCTCTCCTCATTATTATCATTCATCTCTGTTTTTCTGCTTGCTAAAAAGAAAAATAAACAAAAATACTCCTCAATCACATGTACATATCCTACAATTTTAAGTCTTAAAGAGAGGAAAATAGTTTTACCATCAACTATTTTATTATTTTGACTGGTTTTATTTATTCAGCTGTTAATTAAAGAGTGTTAGATGCACCTTTTTTAAGAAAGTCTCTGATTAAGCATGGCCAGGAGTCATTAAGTTACTCAATAAGCCTGCTGCTTACTATTAACTAATAGCAGCTAGCAAAACTGATTTTTATTTATTTATTTATTTATTTATTATGAGCTAGACTTGGCTCTAATTGTAAAACTATCTTTGAGGACAAATACACACACTATGCTTTGAGATCTCATCTTTGGGGCTTTGTACTGGACTATTAGTTCCTTCTAAACTGGAGCTGAAAATTGCTTCTTTCCAAACACCTAGCTTAGCAGAGGATGAATCTGTCACCTTTTGCATGAAAATAAGCTTTGAAGATTGACTACGTCATGAATCACCTTTCACCTTGAGATCAGCTGTTTAAATTTAATGCAGGTTGGGCACCTTTGCCAGTACTTTTAATCTAGGTAGAAAAGAGACCAGATATTGTTGTGGAATGTTTCTGAATCGGTGAACTATTTTGTATCCAAGTAGTGTTAAATTGCAAATGTTACTATAGAGAGAGGAGGGTACAAAGGTATTAGATGGGGTAACTCTGAGAATAAAGAAAACATAATTTTAAGACTCTACTTTCAGCTGAGACAGGATAAAAAATGCTAAACAAACAAACAAACAAAAAACAAAAAACAAAAAAAAACAAAAACAAAAAAACCCAAAACAAAACAAAACCCCAATTTTTCTTGCAGTAGCAAAAAAAAAAAAACCAAAAAAAAGCCATAGGAAAATGTTTGGGTGCTGTTCATGTCACACCATATTATGTTGGAATTTCCATTTGACACACAGACTTGTCAGTTTGGAGCATAGCTGTGAACTACAGATGCTTTTAAAGTAAAAGATAGAGGAAATTTATTCCCATTCAAAATAGAACCTGTGCTCAACGTTTATTGCAGGTCTAAAAAGTTCTCAGATTTACTGGTCATACAGTCAGTTTTCCAGTTACGCTGACACTGAGGGAGACAGAGTACATACTGAGTGCCCTCTGTCCTTTATCTCTCAAGCTGTTTTTGAAATCTCCAATTGAAATCTCCAAACAGAAGTATCTCCTCTCTTTCTAGAGACCAGCTGTTCAACAAGAGGTGGGAAATACAGGGAGCAACATGCAAGCAGCTCTGAAATCTGCTCATGCTGGCGTGGCAGAACTGTATTAACTCATCCTTTGGTTGACAGCATGCAAAATACAAGACAGTTCACAGAGGATTTTCCCACCTGTGCATGTTTAAGTACACAGAAATTGAATCATAGTCTTGTTTTGCCACATCTCCAACAATAAGCATTTAACATATGACTGGAGAGGGGCATGCTTCATTCTTGCAGCGGCTGGGGCTTAGTAGGTGCATGACCTTTTTTTTTAATCATCTCCCTTAAGAGCCCCTCCAGACACTGTGCAAAGGTGACTGAACCAACAACGGATTAAACAGAAGGACAAGCTGCAGATGCTGACAGTGCAGAAGCAGCCACTTGCACAACAGACAGCAAGAGAGGTGCTGATAGTAATCTACCCATCAGCGCTGTACTGCTGAGGTGCATTTCCTCAAATCTAGAAGAGTTTTGTCTTCAGTCTGTTATCTACTCCCAAAAAATGCATCTAGGTTGGCAGTTATGATAGCAACAAAGCATTACAAGTCCTTAGCCATCTCAGTGACCTTCCCTGCATCTGTATGCTGCTTTGCAACACCAGATTCCTTGCTGTACTCCTTAATTCTCCACCCAGCCCTGTCTATGAATCAACTTTCTTCATTAAGTCCTGCCTCTAGTTACAGACAACAAAGAGGTATAGCATCACGAGGGACCGCTGCTCACCGCTACCCACACTTGTAGGCTGCAGCAGGCAGATGAACTGTGTATATCACATGGCTTTCTGGATTAGGACTGGATAGCTGCTGGGATTTGTACTTCACGCATTTCTTTTATAGGCAGTTGGTGAGCTCAAAAGTGACCCTAAAGTATGCCCTAATGATTAGACACATTGTTAACTTTCTGTGCACTTTCTCTTGAGCTGGCAAATGGGGTAACCAAAGTTCTCAACATTCTCAAACACAGAGAAGCATTTTTTTACCCTGGTGAAAAGATTCATAGCACCTCAGAACAGTGCTGTTAACCACAGCCAACACCCCAGAGCAGTGTCTTCTACTGTCCCCAAGCTAGGCCAAAGAGCAGCTGGAAGATCATGACTGAGAACCCAAGTTTGAGTATGGGAAGGCAGTGCAGAGATCAAGAATCAGTCTGATATGTTTGTGGGTGCCTTGAGTTGTTAAGGAAACACCTGACAGTGTTGCGTAGCAGTTGTGCTTCCTGAAGACTTGAAGCATTGTGCATAGTATACAGTATCCCTGCAGATCTGAGGGCAGGTGATACTCCAGAAGGCTTTCTCCACCTCCACATCTCTGTACCAGCCTAAATGGGAAATGGTTATTCTTGAGTATCTTTCCAGAAGCCTACAAACTGATGTACTCATGCAGCAAAACTCTACTGGTACATTCTTATCCTTTCCACTTTGGGATTCACACTGTGCAAAGTATTTGCCCCTCTCCCCTCCTTTGCTGCTCTTTCAGATGCCCACCAGCATCTTGTCTAGTTACCATGGCAGGAAGTAGCTGAGTAGGAACAGAAGCGAGTTCAAATCTGGCCAACAGTATCTGTCAGATACTATTGGCACAGGTTTCTTAACTACTTACTGTTGATAAAATTGTTAGGCTCCATAGGTATGTGTCCCTCTTGAAGTTACACACCTGAGCTGAAATGTAACCCCTCTTCAAATCTCGAGGCCCATCTGGCTGCCTATCTTTGTGTCCTTCTGTAGGGAACCTGCTTTAGCAGGGAGTTGGACTCAATGATCTCTAGAAGTCCCTTCCAACCCCTATGATTCTGATTCTGTGATCTCCAAAAGTCAGTCAGACTGTCATTGAAACAACTGAATAAAATCACCAGTCCTTGATCTATTCCTGCTTCTATTTAGAGGTGATAAACAGATGAATTCACATCAGATCTCATCAGTGTTCCTTAGTCAGCATGATTGTTCTGGACTTCTTGGCATTCCTACAAACTGAGCAAGTAAGGTTATTTAGGGGCTAGGATAGATGGAAAGGGAAAGTAGATAATATGCTGCCACCTCTTGGTTGCAGAAATGAGAACAGGTACTATCTGGAAAGATCTATCTAGCTAAAACTAAAGAACATCTGCACTCATTTTCTGTAATGAAACAATCAGAAAGAAAGACCATAGTGAGAGAAGCATCCCATCATGTTCTATGCTGCTGCTATAAGTTTAGCACATATATTTCATATTTTTTCAGTCCTGTTTGGGATAATAGGTAGTTATCAATAATAAATTACTAATTTCTCTCATTTAAAACATAAGGTTGAGATCAGTAACCTCAAACTAACTCTTTGCATTGCTAAACAGATTTGAGGAACATAGCTGCAAAAAGAGAACATACAAGATCTCATGAATTAATAGTTTACAATGGTTACTGCATGCTACAACTCCCATTTTACTATTTATACAGATAAACACATTTACAACAGCTGGCTGCAGAGAACCTGAAATGTATTTTGCTTGCTTGTTTATTAAAATGTCTGTCTAAGAGAGTAAGAAGACAGAAGAATGTCCATCATAATATTAAGAAATGCAAGACTGTTCTGTCAAAGATTTTGTGCACCTTCTACGCTGAGGCCTGAAATTTAACAGAGGAGCTATCTGTATTGGGGATGTGCTTCTCACTGCTCCTATGAGTCACTGCACAAATTTGCACCAAGCAATAAGCCTTTGAAAATCCCAGATCAAATATGTTCTGTAAAGACTTATGGGAGCTTGTGAGCTCAAGTCCATGATGTTCTGTTCCTGATAGCTCCTATGCACTAGAGGCTCTCCACATTTACTGAGTATACAGACTCACTGAGTATGCCCTATTGCAGAGCATAAAAATCCATCAAAGACTTGATCTTCTTGTTTCTCAAGCAAGCAATGACTTTTCAATCACTTATGCTGGCATACAGGCAATGTAAAGGAGAAGGAGCCCGTCTGCCTGTTGTAGAAGGGAAGGGAAGGATGCTCCGAGAACTACCAAAGCAGTGTTGATAAGTCTGTATCGCTCCATATTAGTGACACATTGGTCCTTGAGTGCTAGAACTCCTTACAGTTTGCAAGCTCTAGCTCTGAGATTACTTGACAGGGTGCTCTGAGGATCTCCTGGGTGGAACACCAGGCCAATACACCCTAAGAGTATCTGGCCAGGAGATCACCTTACAAAACACTGTTCATACAACTTGTGCAAACTGCACTGCGGTGCATCTCCCACCTGGCACAGCCCCAGTCAATCAACCAACCATGTGCAAAGCTGTGCAGCAGGCCTGAACGAGGCCCTTGTGCTACATCATGCTGTCATTATAGTTCACACATTGCTGCTTATGCAAAATGTCCCTGCCTTAAGAAAGATTTGCAGACCTCAGATATACTGATGGAGCCACCCTACGCTGTCCGCTGCACCACCCTCCAAAATCTGTAAGTCAGAAAGCATCCTAGTGCCTCTATGAGCTTTGTGCTTCCTTGCCTTTTGGAAGAGTTCCCAGAGAACCACAGACATAAGAAAAGCACTAGGAATTGTCTTGTTTATGCTCTGATCACTCACTGACAGTCCCAGCAGAGGCACTCACAACCATTATCAGATCAAGAAGCTGAAGGAACTCTACAGTAAGGATGTTGGTAGGAATTTTAAGGTAAAACAACCCCAATCTCCGCATCCTTCAGGGAATTTAGCTCCATCAATCATCAGGAAAAGGGAAAAAGGAACTGATTTTATCTTCCTCCTACAAGGAAGTAAGTGGTGTGTGGATTTATGATATAGTGTCTGACTCAACCTCTCAGGGCTGAGGGCATCCTCTTATCTTAAAGGTTCACAGGCCAGGACCACACCATTAGTGTCTGAACTAGCTGTGAGAAACAGCAAGACGCATCCTTCCAAGGGTAAATATGAAGGTTTCCTTTCCTACCAGTAAATTCTCCCATTGCTCTTGGAAACTAGGATTCCTCTCCCCATCTCAGCACTAGTTTTCCACATATCTCATGAACTTTTTCACCCATCTTCCAGGGCAAGGTTTCTAATCCAATTTACAACACTATGCCATGTTGTCTCCATAAAGTTATGATAGGGCATGGGATGCCATTCCATCTTTCTAGTGGGAAAAAATATATATCTAAAATGGGTACAATCTGCTTATTTCTGCTGAAGACTTCCAGCTCCGCTGGGAAATCTCTTTGAAGGAAACATACCTAAATCACACTCTATGCCTGTATAAGACAACTCTGCTGGCTGTGGGAGGAGGAGGAGGAGGTGAACACTGGCAACACACAAGCAATGGCATGTATAGTGGGGAGATACAAATCCATGTCTGGCTGTCAGCCACAAAGGCAGACCCACAACCCTTGACTAAATGTGTATCATGCCACAGCTGAGGTACTACTTGCACTGTTCCAAGCCATCCATAACAACACGCCATCAGTGTCCCGGCTCCTGGGCAGCTCAAGCTGGGTGACCCCAGAGAAACTGTAAAAAACGGATGCCTTCTAGAAATGTCCTACAGCTTCAGCACTAACAAAGATACAGAGTTGCCCAGAGGTTAGAGAGGAAGAAAAATAGCTGAGCCATCAGACCTGCTAGAAAAACTCTCAGGGACAGGCTTTTTGTTTTCCTTCCCTTCCATCTATAGCTGTTCTGTCATTTTTAGGGCAGTATATCTGGCTTGTTGGTATCCAACTATATATAGCTACAGAGTGAATGTGGATGAATCAGGATTGTGTAATGAATCAGATGTTGTCCAGTGGATCCTGCACTCAATGTGTGCAGGAAGAAAGAGTGGCTGCTGCTCAGGACTGGATTCTATTTTCATCTTTAAGACAGAGTATTAAATCACTTAAAAAAACCAAACATTTTTCATGGGTAGCCATGAACTGGGTCCTAAGTTTTCCTAAAAGGCTAAATTCTAACCTTGTGCTTTTATTGCTAAAAACGTGGCTGAAATGTAATGTCAGTAGCTGTAATGCTATCTTCTCCTTACTGTATGTTAGCAGAATGCATTGAATCCTGTTTGTGAAAATCTGTGAAGCTCCTACATTGTTGTATGCCACTGAAAAGACTGTCACAAAATCAGTAACTGTCTTCAGAGCAGAGTTTGAACGGTAGGCAGTAAGGCATGGAGTCCTACATTAAGCATCAGAGAGAACAAAATATTGAATAGCTGCTCATTAAGTAACTACCATATTTTCTGTGCATTGAATGGGCTTGTCATTAATGACTACCATTTAATTGAGCACAAAAAAGGCAAATCAAAGGTTCTGCAAACAACATGAATTCTGGCATTTTCTAACTTCAGAATGCTTAACTTTGCACACTTAAAAGCTTTAGAAGCATTTTTTTTTTTCCCCGTGCAATTTAAAAGCATAAAGAACCATAAAATGAACCCCTGTAGATTAAAAGCACGTTAAGACTGACATTTCTGAGACTTCCAGAAGCACCCATTGTTGACACACGCAGAGGTTGTAATGAAATAACAATTTGATTTATAAATTTCTTAGTTAGCATAGAGAAATTGTTTTAATCCTGATTACTGTGGATTAATTTCTACTTACAAATATATCAGTGTAAACTTTACTGTCATACTAGAATTGTAGAAGATACTACAGAGTTTTGATTTAACTTAACTAAGCTATTGCCAAACAGTATTGAAGTAGTGCAACTCTGCATATGAATAGACTTAAGAAAATAACAAGAGATGCTTAGAAAAATAGGGAACGTGTAAATTAATATAGAGTATTTTGCTATTTAAACTAATTATCCCCTTTGGAGCATCACACTGATATAATTATTTGCCTGTAGCTAACAGTTTTGGGAACCTATGTCCCATGCTTCAGAGTATACTTGACTGTGTACCCCGGGTCTGCACTGAGTTGTTTTTAAAGCTCTCTGTGCTGATCCACAGACGATATGGATTATTTGAACTGTCAGCAGCAGATACTGCCTCTTTAGTTCAAGCTGTAGGAAGTAAAAAACAACTCCAGTGCATCAGCTAAGAAGGTATGATCACACTTGTTAATCAGCTATTAGAACACCACGTGTTTTCATGTTTATGGTTTTACGCAGTTTTCCTTCTGTGCCCACTTTCATCTGTCCTTGTGTCTCATAAAACTTTCAGAAACATGTATTCCAAATATCTTTAGCTGAATTTTCTCAGAGATCTGCATGTGTGATTGAACTGCCCCCCTCTGAGATTCCTCTCTAAGTTCCTTCTAAAAAGTTGGTTCTGGAACTAATTTGTAAAGGTTTGTATGTGAACCATCAGGGACAAGCATTTCACTGAGCATTCTTTGTTCATTCTTTGAACATTTCAACAGTGAAAAAGCAAAAAGCAAAAGATGATTTTAAAAAATATATGTATCCATCATTGTTTTCATGTTCATCACCATCCCATGCATGGCTGGGATCAGTTTTCCCTCTGCTTGCTCATTTCCTGTTATGCATTTTCATGCCACGTTGTCAAATGTGCAAAGGACTGGTTTATCCCTGCTCCATTTTACCATGTTATTCTCCCAGATACTGTGGAAAGGTTCACTGTAGCCTGCAAGTGAGCACTGTGTATTTCCACTTCACTTTCAAGGCTTGCATTTTATGTGTTAGATTAAACTGATACCTTTACAAGGTATTTGGCAGTTTTGCATTTGGCAATTTGCAAAGAAGCTGGTACACAGTGGTGGAGTATTTCTTTTTTATATAATTTGATATATAATTAAGATACAATTGCACTACTAGGCTTTTCTCATGTCAGTGTACAAACAGTCCATTCCCCCTACTCACAGTATATTATACGCACATAATAATTCAGTGAAGCAGTGTAGTTAGTACCTGTGAGTCAATTATACTCGACAGACAGATTGTTTTGTGCTCAGTGTGCTCATTTTCATGCCTGACCTTACCACTAAGCTCAATGATGATGCCCCACTGATAAGAAAAAAAAGAAACACCTATGACTTGAAGAAATAAGATGAAAATTGCTATCACTAACCTTTTGTAAAACATTTAATGATATCAAAATGTTTATATAATCATTCTTCCTAAAATTTGCTCGTTTTTCTCTTCCCTCTTTTCACATTTTCCTCCTCCATCAATCTGAAAACCTGTCTAAAATGTCTGCTTTAACACGAGCTTTTACAGCTGTAGATCAAAAACTGTTATGTAGAAGTGTCAATTCAATACATTTTCCTTCAAGCTAAGTCCTATCACCCTAAAAAAAAGCTGGGGATTAACAGATTAAGCTGGATTTAAGCACTCCCTTCATTAATACAACTACAAACTGGGAAAGTACAGCAGTATTTTTTTTAACTCCAGCTTTCTCATCCAAGTTTAGTCCAGTTAAACTTCAAAAGAGTTAAACAAAGAGGAAAAATCATCAACTGGTAGCTGAAGAACTGAGTTAAATATCTGACTTCCTACCTGGTCCATCTTTCTTACATCTCTGGAATCATCTCTCTTACATCTTAGCTCTTTGTTAAACAGGGTCATGTGTACAAACTTCAAAAATTGCTGGAATTATCAAGGATTGGCAAGCAGTAAAATCCAGCTGCAATTAGAACTGTATCTACAGGTACAAATAGTACTTGTAATGCAAATTTATGCCCTCTGAAATTCCCTGTAAATGTGTCCATCAGATCATCAGACCAAATGCAGGGACTGTGACTGCAGAGCCTGTACTTAACATTTTAACAATTCTGATAGAAGATCTGTCTTCCTACAATCCCAACCTTTCTTGTAGACTACAATGTTATTGCTTTAAAAATTTAAGGCTTTCACAGAAAACACTTTAATATGGTTGATAAATATCAACAAACAAACGAACATACAAAATGGCATAAAACTCAGAACCTTTCTTTCATAAGTTAAGCTTAAGATAACTTAGAACTGAAACAGATCAAAAGATCTACAGTTATTTTCACCATGCTACACATCCTAAAACTCTTTGAACCTAATAATTTTTTTCCTGTTTATTTGGATTTTTCTCATAGCAATAAAAAGAACAAAAATTGAAAACCTGAAAAAGTGATTGTCAAAACATAAGGATGGGTGGAGAACATCCACTCGCATGAAAAAGATCTTGAAAAGCATTTAGTCAACTTTGTCTTAAGTGACTACAGTTCAAGTTCACAGCACCCCTTCAACTATGAGAGATGCTTTAATTTCAGCAGGTCTCTTCAATTACACATATCTGTTTGTGATCTTTGGAGGTCTCGGTCCTTTTTTCCACTACAATCTGTTTTTCAAAAAGACTCCAGTTCTCAGAGCAGTATCTGGTAGACTAACGCTAGAGATCTTCATTTACACTAATTTACATTTACTGTTGGTTTACTCAGACAAGCTGGAAAGCTTGTATGTGCTTGAAATATGTTGTAGGTGAATCTGTATAATTTTATAATTAACAATTCACATCAACTAATTCCTTTTTTTAGTGAATTCTCAGGCTTTGTACATACTATTATTAGAACTCCTTTGGAAAAAGTATTACTCAAACAATGCTCATTAATCAAAGCATGTCTTAATGAATCACTATACTGAAGCTACTGTTCTGTAACTGCTAAGTGATAAAAAAAATCACAACTTCACTGGTTACCTGAACTGCCCTATGTATCACACTTATAGATTGCTCCTACAGCCTGATCTGTTGGCGTTCCAACTTCCGGCAGTTTCGCACAGCAGCAGACAGGTATTTTCATAGCCAAGCTTCACATGACAACGTGGTCTGGTTCTGAGGTCCTGATCTTGTCCTCAGAAAAGAGGTACATTCTGTCCTACTGGAATTCTGCCCTACAAGCTGCACAAACACAAAAGCAGGTATCAACAAATGAACTAAACAATCTGAACCTAAGCAAATACTGCAATAGGAGATTTCTCTTTTAATTATAAGAGTAAAAAGTACACCAGCGATAAGTCTGGAAAGCTCCCTGGGTCAATAGCTACTTTTAAAAGTGGGAAATGTTGCCTATATGGCTGTTCCTAACTGATAAATTCAATTGTCTCTATCCTATGTTGCTAGCAACAGAATCCAGAATCCAGAGCAAGCAGAGATGGGCTGTGAAATCCAGGTTCCCCATTAACTTTTAAATGTGGAAAGAGTTTTGGGCCCAGATACCTCCAACTCCTAAATCACACCTAGAAGATCCAGCTGTATCGCCTTGTGAAGTCTCTCAAACAATGAAATAAGGAATTTGTGATATAACATGATTTCATGGTAAAACTAAAGTAGTGTAATTCCTATCGGAGTATTTTAGCATATCTTTTATCTGCACCTGGGCTTTTGCCAGTGCTCAGTATGGAATCTACACCTAAAAGGTTACAAATTTTCAGTTCTTTTCTACTTTAATTTATACAAGAGACGAAAAAAAAAACATTCTTTCTTTTGGGAAAGCGTGGGCTAGGCCACCACTCAATCATATGTTTTGAAAACTGGCTGGACAACCACACTCAACCAATGAAGACCAAAGGCTGGCATGCAGCCAGTGAAGAACAGTGCTCAACATCTAGATCAGGCCCCGATGATGACACAGAACTGGTGGAGGTGATAGCCGAGCCACTTTCCATCACCTATCAGCGCTCCTTGTTGACTGGTAAGGTCCCAGAAGACTGGAGGCTTGCCAATGTGACTCCCACTTACAAGAAGGGTTGTAAGGAGGATCCAGAGAACTACAGGCCTGTTAGCCTGACCTCGGTGCCAGGGAAGGTTATGGAGCAGATTGTCTTGAGGGAGATCACACAGCAAGTATGGGACAACTGGGGGATCAGGCCTAGCCAGCATGGGTTCACAAAGGGCAGATCCTGCTTGACCAACTTGATCTCCTTCTATGATCTAGTGATCCGTCTGGTGGATGAGGGAAAGGCTGTTGATGAAATCTACTCAGACTTCAGCAAAGCCTTTGACACTGTCTCTCACAGTATTCTCCTGCAGAAGCTGGCAGCCCGTGGCTTCGACAGGTACACTCTTGGCTGGGTAAGGAACTGGCTGAAGGATTGGGCCCAGAGAGTGGTTGTGAATGGAGCTAAACTAAATCCAACTGGCGCCCATTCACGAGTGGTGTTCCCCAGGGGTTGGTGCTGGGACCTGTCCTCTTCAACACCTCTATTGATGACCTGGATGAGGGCATTGAGTGCACCCTCAGCAAGTTTGCAGATGACACCAAGTTGGCTGGAAGTGTGGATCTGCCTGGGGGTAGTGAGGCCCTACAGAGGGATCTGTATAGGCTGGATAGCTGGGCTGAAGCCGGTGGGATGAGGTTCAACAAGACCAAATGCTGGTTCCTGCACTTTGGCCACGACGACCCCAGGCAGTGCTACAGGCTTGGGGCAGAGTGGCTGGAAGACTGTGTGGAGGAAATGGACCTGGGGTTATTTGATTGATGCTAGGCTGAACATGAGCCAGCAGTGTGCCCAGGTGGCCAAGAAGGCCAATGGCATCCTGGCTTGCATCAGAAACTGTTGCCAGCAGGAACAGGGAAGTAATTGTCCCTCTGTACTCAGCAATGGTGAGGCCACACCTCGAGTACTGTGTCCAGTTTTGGGCCCCTCACTGCAAGAAAGACATCGAGGCCCTGTAGTGTCTTCAAAGAAGGGCAACAAAGTTAGTGAGGGGTCTGGAGCACAGGCCTTATGACGAGCGGCTGAAGGAGCTGGGGTTGTTCAGTCTGGAGAAGAGGAGGCTCCAGGGAGACCTTATTTCTATCTATAACCACCTCAAGGGAGGTGGTTGTGAGCTGGGGCTCGGCCTCTTCTCTCATGTAAATGGTGATAGGACTAGAGGGAATGGCTTCAAGCTGCACCAAGGGAGATTTAGGCTGGATGTTAGGAAATATTACTTCTCTGAAAGAGTGGTCAGGCAGTGGGAATGGGCTGTCCAAAGAGGTGGTGGAGTCACCGACCCTGGAGGTGTTCAAGGAACGTTTGGATGTTGTGTTGAGGGACGTGGTCTAGTGAGAACTAGTGGTGATTGGTGGATGGTTGGACTGGGTGATCCTGTGGGTCTTTTCCAACCTTGGTGATTCTGTGATTCTATGATTCTCTGAATGCACACTGCACAAATTTATGTACACCAGACTAGGGAGTGGCTGACATGAGAATTGGTAGAGCTTAATCCAGAGAGATCCCAATAAATTTGAGAATCAGGCAGATACCTTGCAGAAATCAACAGAGCAGAATAACCTCAGGAATAAGGATAGATTGAGAGCTGACCGGAGAGCAAAGGACCAGGGGATCATGGTGGATGTCAGGATGGGTGTGAGCCCTTTTAAGCCAGCAGTACAGCCTCTTTGCAAACAATGCAAGCCATCAATAAACCGGACTCCAACAAGAGAGGTGTGGCAGGGAAAGTATTTTCCCACATTCATTAATAGAAACAAATTAGGACCAAAATTTTTCAGAGCAACTGCCAGATTCTGCTTTAACTAAATGCTGCCCAGGGAAGTGACTGTCCCTGGAGGTTTTCAAGAGAAGTGTACATGTGACACTTAGGGACATAGTGCTGATGGTTGGAATAGATGACCTTAGGAGTCTTTTCCAACCTTAATGATTCTACAGTTCTAGTATGTATAGAAAGAAAAAGAGCACTGTCTCATAGAAGCAGACATAACCTATCTGGGAAATTAAAAAGTAGAAATCCTTGTCCTCCTTGTTCCTGGAGGTAATGAACAGAGAAACAATCTTCTTTGAAAGCTTGGTGACTTTCTTGTCAGAGGTCACAGTGTTGTCCCAGCAAGGGCTGATGCTGCCTGCCTTTAATACCCCTCATTTGGGAGCACAGTTTAATTCTGAAAGCTGGCTAGAAGCATTACCACTTGTAACAAAACAGGAACATTATGTTTTACACAGCATATTCAATGGCATGTCAAGTAACAGATGATCCTGAAAGATTCCCTTGAATACCTTATCTACCGAGCAAGGTCCTTCTACTGCTTTTTCATATAATCACAAGCAAAGAGCTTTTGAGGCACAGTGCATGCACAAGTAAGAGGCTCTGAAAGAACGTGTTTATTGCGTGCATCACTTTGTGTTTTATGTCCTGATGGTTTTGAAAAACTCCTAATGGTTTTTAATTTTTCATATCGTTATGTCTGATTTATGCTTACTGTGACTGCATTCTTGTTTTTTTAAAAAGTAACTGAGAGCATAATTGGGCTCTACATTTATTATACATTCTAAATTATTAGTTTAATACCTCCTTTTGCTACAATAATGCATTAAGCAACTTACTACGCTCAAGAGTGAAAGAAAAGCATTGTAAGAGGTAGCAAAGGCAGGTGAGTGGCCCTGTTAGTATCAGTGGAAGCAGCTGTGGCAGCTGCAAGAAGAAATGCCCACAAAAACCTGCAGTGTTTAGAACTCCAGTTACACACATGGATGTAGAAATAAAACTGCAGATAAATTTAATTTTAGCTCTACAAAACTCAATTATTCAAAGCTAACGGAAATGTGTTTTTTTTTATAGGGAATGGAGGGCGTACTGCATAGTAGCACACAACTGCTTTGTCTGCCTGCTGAGGCTGGCTCCTGTCATTGTGGTATGAATCACAGCCTGAACCCTTGTTGGCTCAGAAACTGCCATACTTGCCATTGCAGGATGGGATGCCAGTGGAAACTCAGTGCTGCTGTTAATGCTTGTGTCATGTTTATTGCACATGCCTCGTTGCTTTCTAAAACACAGTAAAAGCAGCTTCCTGTTCCCTGGTAGCTGAATGCCAACACCAACTTCAAACTTCTGCCAGCCAGTGTGCCACTCCTGGTGCCCAGCAAAGATGCACTGCCACTTCCAGTCAGCAAGGAAAACCCTAAGCACCATCCCTGTAACTCCTTCTGAGTATACACAATTATTTTCAGTCTGGCAGGCAGCACAGCACTCTGCTCTCAGTAGCACAGGACTGATCTACCCAGCATATTTGTTTTTCAAAAGGCAGCAAGACAAACAGCGGATGAGAAACTCCTGGAACACTTGCTTTTTTTACAAGATGAAGACATACTTTTCTTAAAACAATTATAAAGTGGATTTGAAGAGACAAATCTTTGTCTATACCCATTTTGATTTGAACACTATCATAATGGAGCAAGTGAATGTAGGATGTCTCCCCTCCAGTCCTTCTTGTAGTGTGTGAATGTTTCTCAGCAATGTGATGTTCAGCATTACCTACTTTGAGTCAGGAACTTGCAACTAAGAGTAGGAACCACCTCCAGACAGTGATCTGTGTAATGCAACATTAGATGGGATATAAAGACTTCCAGAAATATCAAGTATGCCATTTCTAGCATAAGGAATCCATAAGGAATGAGCATCTTTATATTTGAAAATAACTACTCAAAAAAAGCCCAAATTTAAGTAAATAAATAAAGTTTTTTTTCATTCAAGTGTAAAGTTAAGGTACTAGTAACTAAATGGGACAAATACCTCTTCTTAAAGCTAGCTGGAACTTTGTCTTAACCTCCATAGCACCTGTATGCCCATTCAGTTAACGACTGATAGGGATGAATTTGCAGGTGGTAGAACTGGAGCCATAGTGACTATTTAAAACCTTATATTCCAGATATGCTTCACAGAACAGGCTCTCTTTTCAAATCACACTTCAGATAAGAATGTAGGTGATTACACTAGCTCATACCAGAGAGTCATGCAGCCAAGTGCTTTAACCCTCAACAGTGGCCAAAAATAAGTGCCTCGAGGAAGGCACAGATACAAGCTATGTAATAATACTTCCCTAGCTTCCATCAGTGCGTAACTTCAGCAGGTAGTAACTTCATAAGAAGGAATTTGTAAAGAAAATGCTCGCATTCAAAAGCTTAGAACAGCAAAAGTGAGTTTGTTGCGCAATCCTACCTCCTCTTCACTTTGTTTTCAGCTACAGACACTAAAATGAACCGTTTATGCCACACACAGATAATTCCAAGTCTTCTGGGACCTAGGCAATGGATTAATTTTTCATATTTAAATAACAGGGAGCTGAATCATGAGGGAGTATGAATGCATACTTAATAACCCTCTATTTCTGAGCACCTACCGCTCATCTCTCAGTCACAGAGATACCCTCCTACACCCCTGAGGCACCCAGCACGGAAAACTCCAGGGAAAAAGATGGGGAAAAAAAAAGCACTCCCCGCTTTAGTCAGCTAGCAGCATTAAACGGGGGTTTCATCACCTAGCTCGCTGTGCCAGTGGGCTGAAAGGAATGCTGAAGGCTGACAGACTAAGGGAGTGATGAAGAACCTAGAGACAGGGAGTTGGATGCGCTTTGACTTGTTAGCCAGAAACACAGCAGCAAGGCGCTGACAGGGCCTCGTGGGCACCACTGTGGAGCCACTAAAGAGAAAAGGCGGACATGGGATCTGTGAAGAAAGGACTCTTAGCGTCGTCCAGTGCTCTGCCGACTGCCCGGCAAGAGACCCAGGCAGGCACAGCCCAGCCCTGCGGCGGAAGGGCAGGCTAACAGCGGGGCTTCGGTTCTCCTCCCGCCTTCAGCTCAGCGCCCCGGGCTGTGGGAGGAGCGAACCCAGGCTTCAGTCTCGGCACCACGCCGCGCGCCTCCTGGCTGCCAGCCCTTCAATGCCCACGAGAGACCTCAAAACATTAAGGAAGGCCATGAGGCGCATTGAGCGGGAGCCGGCAGTATAAAACATCCCTGCGCTAATGCGGCACCATCTTACGTTACGGAAGAACCACGATGGCAGGCGCCATTTTGCATCTGAGCGAGAGAGAAGAACTGCCTCACTATTTTCCGCCTGGGCGCCGCCATTTTAGGTTACGGAAGAATCTCCGCCTTCCCTAAAGCAAACTCATAGGGCGCCGCCATTTTGGGTTACGAACAAGCCTGCGACCCGCAGGGGTCCTCACCCGCCCCTTCCTCCCTTTAGGTGTCTTCATAAAATGCCTGTGGAGAACCCACTCTTTTTTCGCTCCGCTCCCAAGATGGCGTCGATGCGGGAGAGCGACACCGGCCTGTGGCTGCATAACAAACTGGGCTCCACGGACGAGCTGTGGGCTCCGCCGAGCATCGCCTCGCTGCTCACGGCGTCGGTGATCGACAACATCCGCCTCTGTTTTCACGGCCTCTCCTCGGCCGTCAAGCTGAAGCTGCTGCTAGGGATGCTGCACCTGCCCCGCCGGGCGGTGGATGAGGTGAGCGCCGTGTGGGGGGCAGCGTGAGGGGAGAGGGGGTGCGGCGGCGCCGGTATCATCTCCTCCACCCGCCTTTTTCTCTTCTTTATTTTTCGAAGCGTAATCCGCGGGGCCGCCGCCGCCTCACGCGGCCTGCGGGCGGTTGGAGCCGGCCCTGAGGGAGGGGGCGGCCGCGCCTCAAGGGCAGCGCTGGGCAAGGGAGGCCGAGCCCCACTTCTCCCTCCTCACCTTCTGGGGAGGGGAGGAAGCGAGGTTTCGGCCCGTAGAGCCGGTGGCTGAGGCTCGGAATTTGGTGTGGGGGCTCGGGTTCCCTTCGGTAAAGGAACGCAGCGCGGGTTTTGCTGCTCTTTTGGGAATCTGGCTGGTGCTCATCTTCTGAAAGCATTTTGGACCCAAAACCTCACACCTCCATACAGACCCGTAGTTATGATACAGGTTTTGTGCTTTTACTGCTGCTTTGGGTTAGAGGGCTTTTCAGAGTCTGTTTGTCTTCCAGGATTAGGAGTAGTGGAACGGTTCCTCTGGCAAGGCACAAGGATGTGTGTAGGGCTGCCCACACTCCTTCCCCAGTGGTAGTGGCTGGCTGCGTAGGTGAGCTGAGCATCTCGTTTAGGAAGGACAGCAGCAAGTGCTGAAACTTTGGGAATGGAAGATCTGGGGTCTGCACTCAGCAGTGTTTTCCCCCAACTTCTTGTAGTCAGTTTTCCCCTCGAGCAGGACCTCACACTTCTTGCTTTGTGTTACCTGTCCAGGAAAAGCTGTTGCTTTCCTTTCCTCTTCTATCCAGTTGGGGTAGAGCTGGCACTGTAAGCTGGTTTCATAGGTCTAGAAGAGCTCCTGCACTGGCCCTGGACCATACCTCATCTGCAGCTGGCTTATTCCTACCAAACAGCAGCTGCTGATGGTTGGGGCAAGAATGATTGAGAAATGTTAAGTTTCTTCTGCCAAGTTGAGGAATTTTCACTCATGCCATGAGTGGTATGGTTTGTGGTCATGGTTATGGAGATAGTGCACATTTAACTACTCAGAGAGATTGTGGAGTCTCCTTCTCTGGAGATATTCAAGACCTGTCTGGGTACTTTCCTGTGCAGCCTACTGTGTGGAACCTACTTTAGCAAGGGGTTGGACTTTATGATCTCCAGAAGTCCCTTCCTACCCCTGTGATTCTGTAATCTGCACCTTAGCTATGCTTGCACCAGTCCCTGGGATAGGACACAGCTGCTTTGACTTAATGTGTATACTAGGCAGGGTGTGGGGAGATAATACGTATTTCTGGTTGTGTGCTTGGCTTTTATGTACTTCAAAGTTGAAAATACATGAGGATTGAGGACTACACTTAAGTTCACACAAGCTGTTTTTTTAATGTGAAAATTACCTGGAGTATGGAAAATTGTAAAAATTGTCTTTAAAATGATTCAAATTATAAGGAACCTTTACCTGTAACAGCCTGAAAGCAAAATTCTTCATTTAGAAATCACTCCCACATGTGAAAATGGTTTAACTCAACTGTGGAAGTGTTTTATTAGTCCCTTTGGAAAGTCATATGTACGTTTTCCATGCCATGTGCCAGTCTGTAGATGATGTGTGAGGAATACTGAGCTGGCATTTGGAAACTTAATAGTGTTAGAAAATTTATTGCATCAGCTTTGTAAAACTTTGGGCATCTTGATAGTGGATGCAGGATATAATAGAGGTTAATACAACATGTTAAGTGATATTCCCTTCTCTAGATAACAGACTGAACTTAGTTTTCTTCTCAAACATCTTTTTTTTGTTTTTAAATTATTTTTTCTTTATAATAGCGTTTGAACTGGCATGGTATAGCATGGAAACAATTTGGGAACAGACATCTGAGCAAAAAATTGCGTGGGAATCAAGAAAAGTGTGGTATTACTTGACTTAGAAGGGATTTAATTGGCTGCTGGTCCTTATTAAGTCTCTGTGAAGGCTGCAGTCTAGACAAGCAAATCTTCAGTGGTCTCTCTTGAAAGCTCGGTCCTTAGCTGAAGTGTTTCGTTTCTTCTCAAGTGTAATATCCTGTAGTTTTACACTATATGTTTTCATTCGCTGCTCCAAATATTGTATACATATTAGTGACTTAATCCTGTGGGATAAGTAATAAACTTGAATTTTTATCATGCTGTGAACCTCATTACAGCTTATTTGTTCCTGCTGACTAATAAGAATAATTGGCTCCCATTTTCATTTTCACAGTTAAGTGTTTTGTAGGCAGTTATCAAAAATATCCTTTCCTGCTGCAGTTCTCTGGGCACAATTTGCAAGCTCTCAAATCTCTCCCTCCAAGCTTTTTGCTGCTATTTTTTTTTCTAAACTATCGTGCTTATTTTAAACAATGCCTAATGCTCACTGCAGTGCTGACCAGAGTTTTGGTGGTGATTTTGGCAGATATTGCTTCTGTTTGGTTTGTCTGTTACATTCCTGTTAACTCGATTCACAGTGGCAGAATCAGAGTAACGTTAGAGTCAAGACTGGAACGAGGGCTCTGTACCTCTGTGCTCTATGAAAGATGGTGAAAGGAAGGCACTGCCTGTCCCTGCAGTGGTCTGCCCTTTTGTGGCAGTAGCTATGGAGAAGAGGGCACAAATCAGGCTTTTCTTTTTTGTGTGAACCAGGAGTCTCCTAACCATGGAAGTGGGAGCTGTAGAGTAGTATCACTAAGGACTAAGCTTTTGCCTCCCTTGTCAGAAGAGGCAGGCAGTTCTTTTTGGCCTATACTTGATGTTCTTTGTTTTTCTGGATGCAACGGGGTTTATTCTTATCTAATGTTACTCTTGGCCTCTTCTGTGCTTTTTCATGATTAAAATACAAAACATACAACGATGCTATTTGATCCATCCTAGTTTTGAATTGAGTAAATATTAATATTGTGCTTTCCAATGCTTTTAGCTTAATGAAAATGCTCTATAATATTACAGATACTTATTAAACACCACCTTCTCTATGGCCCTGAACGTTTAAAACTTGATTGGCTTTATTAGCCAGTGCAGCTGTTTAAAGATACAGCTACATGCCAATTTAGGCCTAATGGAAAGCAAATTAACAAGGCTGCTTTACAAGAAGTCTTGTTGGAGCTATGACTTTGTGTATTCCCAGTAATATTGCCTTTCTTTTCAATACTCATTCCCACAATGCTGTTTCCTGCACAGCCATTATTAATCTCCCTTTGTCTCTGTTCCCAGACTTTTTTCCATCCTTCCTGATCCTTTCTTGTCATGTTTCTAGTGATGTCCTGTGCCAACAGGCTGAGAAAAGTTCTTAAGCTCCCTGGGTTTTAGATGAGAGAAGTGCCAGAATATGTTGCTTCGGATCTTGACGTTCGTGTTTAACAAGATGCTGGTTGGAGCTGATTGGACTCTTGCTTGACCCCGTGTTGCAATCTTAATTATAAGTTTGAGATTATGGCTGTGCTTGGTAGGAAAAAATGTAGGATTCTTTCTTAGGGAGTTGCACCTCACAAATTCTCAAACTACGGCTTTTTCTCAGCTGTGGGTTCTACAGCAAAGGGGGGAAATGTATATCAAAATCACAGTTTGAGGAATAACCTGGGTCTGAACTCAAATCCAAGCTCATTAAATGCAAGCTTGTACTCAGGTGAGGTCCTAGCTGAGCTTGCAGTGCCTGTTAGTGTGCTTCACTTGCCTGTGTGACAGCGACTGCTCTTTCTCTGGCTGCCGTGAGCCTTTGTGATAGTGTTGCTCGTCCAGTGCAAGGCAGACAAGTTGCTCTTCCTTCCTTGAGGGAACCAAAACTGTGAGGCGCAGGTGCTTGGACAGTGTTAGGTGCCTGAGCTGTAACTGCCCTGAATGTAGCGTGGGTGCAACTGCTTGATAAGAGCGCTGGTAGGAATGTAAATAGTACAGGTTGTAGCTCTGTGGTTATTTATTTATTTGCTACAAGGATGAGTTTTGTGGGGTGGACGTGAAGGATCAATTAGGAGAAGTCTTTCTTCCAACCATTGTCTTTGAGTTTTTGATGGAAGAAATTGTATTCTACGCACTTGTCTGCATCTTTGGTATCCAGAGTATAGCTGGTAAACGAGTTAGAAATAAACGAGTAAACGAGTTAGAGATAATTGGTTATCATTGCATGTTTTGAGGTTGTTATGTGTAAAGCAGCTCTGTTGGGACATGCTTGTTTTCCATTGAATTACTGATTTGATTCATTGGTGAGGGTTAACATGAGCCTTAAACAAAAATGTCTAAAGGACAAACTGCCCTAGGTTTTATACCTGACTGAAGTCAGAGGGCAATAACGTTGTGTGACTGAAAGGATTGGGAAATGTCAATGTTTGTCTCCCTCTGAGTGCTGAGGGTTATAAGTGTTTGGAGGGAGAATGGAGGCCAAAAATTTAGCTTTAGTTTCCTAGAGCTGTGTTAGATTAAGCTTATGAAATCTTTATATGGGAAAAGGTCAGTTCTAAATAAAGGGAAAGAATGACAGCATTGAGATGAGGAGGAATCTTTCTGGTCAGAAACCTGTGTTCAGACTGAGGTAGCCATAGTAATTAGCTACATGTGCTATAGTGGGTGGTGAGAAGTCAAAAGTGAAATATTTTCCTTAAACTTAATTAAAACACCTTTAATGCTAATACCATACAGACAGAGTATGTCTAAATTACTTTCCATGGCTTTATTGTTATGTTGCTTGACAGATGACATGCTGCATCTCAGAAATCTCAGTTCTTTGAAGCTAATGCTTATAATGCTTACATAAGAAGAATGAAACAGGAGTTCGGTCTTTATTCTGGGGGTTTAAGCTGGCTATGAATGCTGATTTAACAATTCATGATATGTTCAATGAAATCCCAGCTGTGGTCTCCTGATAGTTTTTTTTCCATAATGCTATCACATGTTGGTCAGTAATTTAAACAATGACTGTGACAATCTTATTCATTCATATTACATGTTCTTTCCCCTTTTTAAAGATAGGTGGTTGAAAAATGTATCTTTTTCACTGTTGAAGCTTTAGCTAGGTGGAAAACCTTGCTACTTCTGGTAATAGAGAGCTGGGTGCACAACTTCAATAGACAGATTTTGTCAAGCAGTAGCTAGCTTATTAGCATGAAACAATTCTTGGCCTGACTAGAATTCTGGGGACTTGGCTTATGTTGATGTAGAAATGGTCTATCAGCTTTTCTGTAGCACAAAAAGGGGTCCATCTTCATTTAGATGCCTGTTTAAGTAACTTGTTTTCTAGCTGAATACTGTTATCACTGACAAAGGTGTGGGTACATGGTGTTGTAAGTGGGCTGTGGAACGTACCAAGACAGTAGTGTAAGAGTGAAAATGATTGGTATTGAGTGAAAATTATCTGAGGTGAACAAAGCTCTGAGCTGTCAGAAGTTCAAAATGCATTGGTTAAATTGACCAAAGGCAACATTAAAAACAGATCTTGGTTCATTCTTTGCTTTGTTCTAGAGTTAATGTTTAACTGTGATGCAGTCTCCCTTTTCCCTTCCCTAGTAGTAAAACATTGTGCATGTTTATCCTAGTGTCTAACAAATATAAAATTAACCCAACTTCAGCTTGTTTAAAACTGTTTCCAATTGGCTGATTTTCTTTTTCTTTTTTTGTTAGATGAAGGGGGCACTGACTGAAATTGTCCAGCTCGCTACCTTGGATTCAGACCCCTGGGTCTTAATGGTAGCTGATATTTTAAAATCCTTTCCAGATACTGGCTCCCTTAACCTTGATCTTGAAGAACAGAATCCCAATGTTCAAGATATTTTAGGAGAACTTAGAGAAAAAGGTAAGTGTCTGTTGAAAATGACAGAAATGCGACACCTCTTTTCAGGAATAGCCTGTCTCTGCTTGGGCAGTTGAGGTATTTGAGCGGTGTTGGTGCTGGGACAAGCAGTATGTCTTCTCTCAACTGCCACAGTTCATGACCTGGTGTATTCCTGAACGGGCAACTGTGATACTTGAGGAATGGTAACCTCTTAAATTATCTTTCCACAAATCATCAGAACTTGCATGTCAGGTCCCTACGTAATTGTAAAGGGCAACATAGAAGCGAATGTGGTTTCAGTGGCTTTGTAGACAGACTATATGTGCATTGTTAGGTAATAACAGCTCACTTTATTAATCTGCAGTAACAGTTTAATATACTTCTGTCTTGTATGTTGTTGTATTAAAGACAGCAGTGAGGCTTTTTTTTTTTGCAGTACGCTGTGTGTCTGGGAGCAGCACCATTTGCATTGGGCACATGAGGTGCCCTCTGTTCGGTCTTCCTTTAGCCAACAAACAGAGGCATTAGGGGGTGTGGTCAAAAGGAGAATTGTGTTGCTGATGTCCAGCTAGCGAAGTTATTCCTATTTAGGTGGGTTTAATTTAACAAATTGTCCAGGGGGGAAAAAAAAAACAAACTCATAGGCATTGGTGGTCGGAAGTGGTTTTGGAGTTAGGACTGCTGTAAGCCAATAATGGAATGACTCGAACTTGGTTCTTTTTATGAACAAATGAGCACCTTTCCTACAAGGATAGGCTGAAAGAGTTGGGGCTCTTCAGCCTGGAGAAGAGAAGGCTCCAAGAAGACCGTACAGTAGCCTTCCAGTACTTGAAGGTGGCCTACAGGAAAGCTGAGGAGGGACATTTTATAAGGGCACATAGTGACACGATGAGGCAAAATTGCTTTAAACTGGAAGAGGGTAGGTTTAGACTAGATGTTAGGGAGGAATGCTGTACTGTGAGGGTGGTAAGGCACTGTAACAGGTTGTCCAGAGAGATTGTGGATGTCCCCACTGTTGGAGGTTTTTAGTCCCAGGCTGGATGGGGATTTGAGCAACCTGGTCTAGTGGGAGGTATCCCTGCCTGTAGCAGGGGGGTTGGAACTAGATGATCTTACAGGCCCCTTCCAACCCAAACCATTCTGATTCTATGATCATTTGTATGTTCACAGTTTTGATTTGTCTTTTTATTCAGTAGTTTCCTTTTCATGGGTAATTTTTGAAAGAAATCGAGGTTTTTATCGTTTTTATCTATCTTAAAACAGTAGCACGCTTAAAATTCCTGTTGTTTGACTAGATGCATGGGAGCTTACGAACTTAATGTAGGAAGCAAACACCCCAATAAAACTGGCTGTGTACTGTTCAGATCAGAACTCAATTACTCATGGTGTTTAAATGCTAAACTTCACATAAACACAGCTAAACTTCAATAAACACCTATAGAGCCTAGTTGTAGAGTGTTTTGCAATATTCTGTCAAAGAGATGCTTATAGCCCTGTGTACTGTGTTAACTCTTTATGCAGTAAGTGAAGGTGAAACATCAGCTATGTTGCCGTTGGAATGCCAGTACTTAAACAAAAATGCCTTGACAACACTAGCGGGGCCACTTACCCCCCCAGTGAAACACTTCCAGCTGAAAAGGAAACCTAAAAGTGCCACTCTCCGAGCTGAACTCTTGCAGAAGTGTAAGTAGTATTACAGCCAGTTATAACACTGAGTAACAACAGTAAAAGGAAAATTTGTCAGTCTTATTATGCAGTGTGGAGACATATGCCAAAATCTCTTGCTGTAAGACATGTGACTGCACCCCAACACCTTCTTGATTGTGGCATGTGTGGAAGAGCAGGTGCAAGTCATTCTAGCCATGATTATATTAAGTTGCTAATCTTGATTTAAATGCTGTTCAGACTTCAAGGGATACAAAAAGCTGTATCTTTTTAAAGCGTAGGTATGTTCTCTCATAAGCGTATTTAAGTCAGTGGTGAAGGCTTGAGGGACAGCTTTGGTTAAAGCTCCTGAAACAATTTAATACACCATATGTTTCTGCAACAGGGAGCAAGAGCTGCTAATTAATGCTTCATGTTGCTCAGTATGGCTGTATAGGGGGTGAAAGCCAATAGAGTTTTCACTAACAAAAGGCAGCATATGTATGCATCTATATATTGGTAGCTAATCTGACTGATCTTAAATTAGTTTCCTGAACCTGCTGCTGTGTTGGAGCAGCTTGATACTTTCTTGCATGTGACCCAAGAAATTGGTGTTAAAAAAGCTGTAAATCTTATATGAAAATGTTACATCTCACTCTTATGTGGAACTTAAATTATTTCAACCCTTGTTGAATAAATTGTCTAGTGATTTATTGGAGCTCTGACCATCCTGTCAGTTGCAGTTGTACCTGTTTTGCATTTCTCCACATACTATGTAGCTTGCAAATTACTTGTTGTTTTTTTTTTATTACAATATAGTTCTTGTTGACATTCACTGTTTTTTTATATGTTAATTCATAACATTTTATAGTAGGAAGCCATGTATTTTCTAGCACAGGCTTTATAATAACTGAAGTGTTGGGTTTTGTTTTCTTTTTGTAGCGACAGAAACTGCTCAACAGCTCAAGAAGACGGCAGGAGTGCCTTTTCATGCCAAGGGCAGGGGACTGGTCAAAAAGATTGATACAACAAGTATGGCTCCCTCATATCACTTCCCTGAAAGAAAATCTGATAAAATAGCTTTGAAGACTAGACTTAATTTTTCCTACAAAAGCTTAATTCATTCTGAAGCAAAAGATATATCCCCTTCTTTGTCTCTTTACTGCTATTCGAATGTTTTTAACAAGTCTTATGAGAAGGGAGAGTGGTGTTTTGTTAGATGTCGGTGTATCTGCTGTGCTTATTTAAGATGCGTGCAGCTGGATCATGCCTACAGACTTCAGTAAGAACTTAATTTGCATTAATCCAGAAATAACTTCTGAGTAAGCTGCATTGCTCCAAGAGGGAGCAGAATGCCTGGATCACAGTAATCTGTGATCTCATAACTACTGTGAAGTGGACTGGATCTAGCTTGGGTTTATATAATTCCCTGTTGAGAAGGGGAGGGGAAAATAATAAAGATGGTGTGTGGAATAATTTATGATTATTGCAAGAGGATAGTTTAAACATGGGATATAAGAGAAGTGCAGATCTCAATCACAGATTCAAGCAGGGATAAGGAACACTCGAGCCAACAGATCAACCCTAATCATTCTGATATTCTTAACTACTTTGTAAGTGTTAACTGGCACAGTATCTTAATGGGAAGGTACACTTACAGTAGCTAACACTGCTTAGTGTTGCTTCTATTTAACAGACAGGAAAACTACGAACAGCTATTAATGTAAGAGTTTCAGCTGTTCACTCAAGTTCCAGAATTGCCTAATTGTTTTTTAATAAGTTTTAGGAGTAGGAAGCAGGTTTGAAATTAGCAATGCTTTAAATAACATCAAAGTTTTTCTGGCTGTCAATACAGTGCTGAGATATAAAACTTGACTATTTTCTTGGTGTGATGTTCAGAAGCTGAAATGTACTTTGTTGATGCATTTAATACATAGGTTTGAGTACCAGAGTGCTTAGCCACATGTTTGTGCAGGCAATGCAAGGAGCGTAGTTGTAATTTGAACTAAAAACTGTCCCAGTGTAAAAATTGACTGTCAGTTCTGTTGACGTTTGAGTTCTAATTTTTATTTAAGCCACTGAATAATAAAGCCAGTCTTTAGAGTCAGGTGGTATCTAAAAATACCAGTTATGGGACCAGCGCTGAAACTTACGCTGGTAAGAGTTGTCCTATGCTGAAAATGTTTTCAGTAAAACATAAGGAGGGATTCAGACTATCCAGCCTCAAACTAAGATTCTGTTTGACCTGAAATGTAGATTTTTTTTTTTTTCAGTCTGTAGGGCGTAAGGCTTGAAGACCTGACAAATATATTAGATTATCTAAATTTTTTAGCAGTTGGTGAACAAATGCTGTTTTTGGTACTTATTTTAAGTGTGATGTTGAGGGTTAACACTGTGAAGTGTGGGGAAACACCATCATAGGTGTAGCAACTTCTACAGAGTATTGTGGCAGCAGGTTCTTTTGCAGTATGAAGTTGGATATTTCCTGTGCAGACCATAGCTCCAGCATTTTAAACCCTTCTGTGAAACAGTAATTCATCATTCCACTGGATTACAAAAGATTTGAGCTTTGCAGAGCCAATATTGCAGTGTAATATAACTTGCTAAAGAGCGTCTTCATCTGAGGCAGCATCCCACCTTGCAGAATTTTGAAGCTGTATCTTCATTTCTCCAAACTCCATGGTGTTAGTACTTTTGTTCTGTTGTGTCTTAAAAGGCAGGAAGTGGGGAAATTGTGAGGCTGGATGTAGAAGCTGTAGAATCACAGAATTTCACGAGTTGGATGGGACCCATGAGGATCATAGAGTCCAACTCCTGGCTCTCTGTATTACCACCCCAAATTGAAACCATATTTCTGAGAGCAATGTCCAAATGCTTCTTGAACTGCAGCAGGCGGGGAGCTCCGACTACTTTCTCTGGGAAGCTTGTTCCAGTACCAGATCTATGCATTTATATTTAGAGGTGCAAAGTAATAGTCGGTGTTGTGGAGGAACCAAAAATTTGAATTTGGATTGATGTAACTTTTAATGAAAGTGGTGATTTAGGACGCTTTGGAAGAGCTGGGCTGGCTCCTGTGCTGCTTAAGAACTCTCCAGATGTGGCTCCACTCACAGTACATTCTTGCACAGGAGTTGTGTGGTGTTGACTGCCAGACTGGAGTGGTGGCACCCTTGATGAGGGGAGTATCACAGTACTTCAGCTGTGATGCGCTGCCAGAGCTCTCCTGCCTTATTAACGCTCAGAAGTAGGCAGCTTTGTGGCTTACAAAGGTAGGTAGGCTGCAAAAGCTTGCATAGAATAATTTAAAAAAAGTGTATTCCACAAATGCACTGTGAATCTTGGTTATTCATGATGCTCTGTGCATTACGGCATCCACAAATAGCTCTGAGTCTGGACCCTTCAGTCCTAACACAGGCTGTGGTATGTTGAGACTCCTCAGTGAGCAGGATGGGTAAGCTCCCTGAAAGGAAGGAAGCTAGTGGGAGCACTGGATGATTGGTTGTAGGAATTGTAACAGTTTTTGGCCAGATACTTGGGTAGATACAGTTTTACCAAGTAACTAGATCTTGAAGTTTAAAGAGTAACTGGAAGTAGAAACTGGAAGTTCAGAACTTTGGTGCTGGATAGCTTTTTATGGGTTTTAAGTTTGCTTTTGTAAGTAAGGAAAGTATCAATATATGTAGAAAAGTATATTCTGATAGCAGTGTGCTGATTTGATTACTTAATTTAGAACATGTAGAAAAATACTGGAGATAAAACTGTAATAAAAATTGCTTAAACTTTGGGATTGCAAACATTAGTGGGGAGTGACTCTTTGCCCTTATTTGAAGGGTAAAGCCCTATCTGAAGTTTGAAGAACATTCAGTATTTTGTAGAGAGCTCCATTTTAGACACTTCTGAAGTTAGGGGGAGTGTTAAGAAGGGGAAAAAGTAAAGACCTCATTGTGTTTTTGTAATTAGTGAAGCAGGTATTTTAATTGTTACTTTTTTTTAATCTTACTTAAGCACCACTCAAAGGAATACCAAAACAAGCTCCATTCAGGAGTACTTCAGCACCTAGTGTATTTAACCCTTCTGGAAACAGAAATCCTATTCCTCCTTCAAGAACACCTCTGCGTAAAGAAAGAGGAGTAAAGGTAGGTGAATTCCTGCTCAGTTCTCCCTGTTTTAAAGTAACTTTTTGGTGCTGTTTTGAATCAAGCATCAGCCTGTTAAAGAAAAAGTTAAGAATAGTATTGAGTTAGTTTATATTGCTGTTGCTAAGGTTCTGCACTCTTTTCTTCAGCTTTTAGAATTCTCTGAGCTGGATATGGTAGGTGCTGGCCGTGAAGCAAAGAGAAGAAGAAAGACATTAGGTTAGTATGGAACACTACTTTCAAAGGCTGTTAACATACACACAAATGTACTTGTTTTATTCTTGATGTGTTGAAAGTCATCTGCTAAGTTTACAAGAAAAAAGTCCCAAAACATCCTAAAGGGAGGAATTCCACTTCTTTTTTTTTTTTTCCTCTGCTGTTGCTGGTCATACTTCCATGTGCCGTGGTAGTAACTTGACTCAGTACCATGAAAGGATTGAACCAGCCGTTTGTACTTTGCACAGCAAAGCTAGACCTGAGGCTAGCCTCACATCTGAAATTGTTCTGAGATTCTTATGTGCTTTTTTCTACCAGTTGCATAGCCAAGTCAAGAAATGGAAAGTAATCTTGATAAAAATGAAAAATAAAAAGAATCTCTCTTCAAAGTTGTAGTTTAGATTTTAACAAATGAATGATATCTTTTACTGAAGCGACGGTGCTACTTAAGCATGTCAGGAAGATGCGATAAGCAGCTTATTTTCTGCAAAAAAAGAAAATTAGGGTTTTTTTGGTAGCAAATGCAATCATTTTGTTCTGAGACAGTAATTGAAAGTTCTTGGTACTTTTTAATATCAGAAAATTAGCCTAATTAGCCTTAGCCGCTGCATCTTGATGGATATATATATATATATGGTGGTTCACTTAATCATTGGGTTGTTCATAAAATCGTGTAGGAAGATTACTGTATATTCATTACTGGAACTTTTCAGCATGTGCTTCTTAAGCATGGTCTAGCGGACTCTTTGGAAATGTGTTGGTTTTTTTTTGTTGTTGTTGTTTTGTTTTAGATCACTGAATCAAATTCAATATTGAAGTGTTTTTTCTTGAACTGACTTTTGTTTTTATGCAATAGATACAGAAGTGGTGGAAAAGCAAGCCAAAGAAGAAACAGTAGTAGAAAACGCTACTCCAGATTATGCTGCTGGCCTTGTGTCTACACAGGTAAGAACAAAACATCAGAGGAAAAACTCGTAGCACGCAATCAAGTAACGGATGAGAAACCCATGATGCATGTTATTCTAGGACACTTAAACACTGTAATGATATTGTTCTAAGTTTTTGAAACAGACTTGAAATGTGTTTTTTTTTAAAGAAAAATCAACGCTGTTACATAATTATTTCAGAGTTGCACAGTACTACCTTTGAACAATATTTAAAAAAAAAAAATCAGGATCATGGTGAAGTTCATTGCTAAAAGTTTATGTACTTGAGGACTACCGCCTTCTGCCAGAGGTAAGGGACGGGAAGGTTCCCTGAACCTGGAGAAATGGTTGTATTCAGGAGCACCTGCAAGTTTCACTGTGCGTGCTTTGTGAAACAATGTCAAGAAGTGCAGTGAGGCGTGGATGCTTGTCATTGGACCGTGCCTAGAAGGGATAGCTGAATATGTGTAGATAAAAAAGAAAGAAGTCTTCAAAGATTAATCTGTCTTCTGGCTTGAAAAAAAAAAAAACTCTATGCTACTACTGTTCTGGGGCTCTCTTCTCCTTTTCCTTTGTAATCTTGTGAAAAAATTGCTTAATTTAGAAGGCAGCTTCTTTTGAGGTCTCGCATATGTCTGTGACGAGGTCTAAGCCAGCCCCATTACTGAAAGGGAAGGAGAAATGCAAGGAACTGATTTCTGTCCAAATACCCTTAGCTCATAATCTCTTCCTAAAGCCCATGAAGCTCAGAGGTGGCCACTTCCTCTCAGTGGTATTGTTTTGTGTTTATGAAATGTGCACGATACGGTGCTTTAAGTACAAAACAGCGATTCCTTTTGCTTGATCCAAGATGGTATCTGCATCATACATTGGTGTTGCCTGTTTGAGTGGAGACAAAGTCTTACTTAAGCTTACTCTGGTTAGGCCTGCTGCATGCACATGTCCCAGAGGCCGCCTTTGCATTCTTTCTGTGGGTTCTTTACCAGGCATTACACTTCTGTGTGTTACAGAAACTTGGCTCACTGAACAATGAGCCAGCACTACCTTCTACGAGTTATTTACCTGCTACTCCCAGTGTGGTGCCATCTTCCTCATATATCCCAAGTTCTGAAACACAGCCAGGTAAGTAAGACACACTTTCTTTTTTTTGTGCTGTTGGGACTTAATACCTCTGATGCTATTTGATTTTACTGTCCTTCAACTCTGGAACGCTTGGCAATCTGAAAACCCATTGCAGGAACCGGGCCTTTAGGTTAAGTGACTGAAATACCTGTACTTAAGAAGCAAGTAAAGAAAATGCTGCTTTTTTAAGGCTTAAAAATGGCTAACTGCTTTGCTTACTTAATTTTGTGAGTTTTTTCCTGTCCCTATTGTAGGAAAAACAGTGTGTTGTTTTGTTTTTTTTTTTTTAATTTCTGAAGAAACACTGATGAGATCTGTTTGTATCTATATATAAATAAATCTTAGAGTAAATGCTCAGCATACACACACCCATCTCCATGCACTTAAAGAACGGGTAATTGCTCTCAAGTGTCAGATATGCTCTTAGAAACAAGCGCTATTTACTTTGACACAGGCATTCTTTTCCACTTTCCTTTTACCTCTTTATAATAGCTGAGCTCCTGCATATTTTGAGGGGGGGAAAAAAACACACCCTTTTGTAGAAATCCTTTTTCTCCACCCTTAAATGCACTTGCCTTTAATTTTCCTTCCCTGCTGCATGTACAGTCTTACAGGAGCGTATCAGCTTGCACTAACAAATGTACGTGACTGGGATTCATTACCAGAGCTTGTTGTTAACAGAGAACCATCACTGCAGTTTGTGTTATTTTTGTTCTTGCTTGTTAAATGTTACTGTAGCTTTTGCCTACGTGAGCTGTGGTGTGTTGGTCCCCATAGAAAAAGTCATACAGAAAAACTAATCACTTAACTTGGCTCTGAAACAGATCAGAATCTCTCTGAAGGTCTGTGCAAATCTCTCTGACAGAAAATTGGCATCTCTGGAAGGAATGCAGCCAAAAGCACATCAGTGTTGTCAGCAGCTAGTATTATTTTCCAGAGCGTTGGCAGCATATTCCACATTAGAAAAAGCCTGGTTTAAAATTCTCTATTGTCTTTGTCTCCTGTTTTTGTTTTTTTTGTTTTTTCTGACTTTCCTTGCAGACAAGGAATGCTGTTTTCTTGAAGATCTGTGAATTTGGTTTCATGTAATCTGACATTGCATAATTAAGATGTTACTTTGTGCAAGTCAATTCTGACTTGAGATGAAGCTGGTAATAAAAGTGGAGATTTGTACAAAATAAATGGATAGCTAGTTATCTTACTGGCTAAGAGCCTTGTTGCTAAAGCCAGTGCTGTATCCATGCCTAGACGAATGAGAGTACTAGAACCTTCACATTCTCTAAAACTTGATATGAAAGGCATCGGCAGAGTTGTGGTCTGTATCTGCTTTTTAGTCTCTTGTGAACACAGACGAGTATAGGTTAGTTTAAATCTCATGAGACTCATAAAAGGTATTTAAGTAGCTGTACGTATGTCAGAGAGCTGCAAGAGAACCTAAGTGGCTGGAACGTGTGCTGGCTGTTGTCTGCTGGGTAATGTGGTCACTTGTGATATACGTTACCTCTGGCTGCAGTCAGCTTTGGAATAGGAACTTCCTTGGATGGCTCAGTACAGGCGAATAAATCAATTTCTCAATCTTGAGAGAGTTTTAGCCCTCTGAACTGTAAGTATTTAAATGAACTATTTTGGGGACTGATTTTAATTTTACCTATTTAAACATTTGTGTATTTTCAGTATTTGTTACTGTTTGAGGCTGCATTAGTTTAAAAAAAATAGATTGCTGCAGAGAAATCAAAACCACGGTATGACAGACTAGGTAGGGTCAGCATACAGGTGTTATAGCAACATGTGTTAAAAAGTAGATCAATTTAAGTTTAATTCATGCCCATTAAAGATGAAATTTGCTTCTAAATGTAGCGTAATCCATATTGGAAAGCTTGTCACTGTCTAATTGCTAAAGGTGATTGAGTGGGGAGAGCACTAGTGGGGAGGGAGAGTCATGGTAAACAGAAGAGTTGGAAATTTTAGGTCCTTCTAAAATCCATTGGCTGAGCCTTGTTTGTGGATTATACTTTTAATTTCTGCCTTTTTTTGCAGCTGGTTCTGCACGAGAGGCCTTGCAGACTAACAGACAGACTGAAGAGCCTGCAGCTCCAAATGCTACCACAACTCTGCCTGCACAGTTCAAGCAGAGAACTCCCATGTACAACAGTAACTCAAATCCACCTGCAACTACACCTACCTCACCCCTCACACCTACCACACCTCCTGCCATTTCCCCTGCAGCCCAAGCACCACAAGTGGCCCCTCAAACTCAGCAACAGCCACCGCCGAAAAAAAGCCTCTCTCTTACAGTAAGTAACAAACAGGTTGTTCTTAGCTGATGCTTTTGATGTAGATTGGAAAAGCAAATTTTTATTATTGATCTTACTTAAAAATTTGACAGTATAACTGAGGCTGCTTGTTTACAGCCAAAGATGAAGAAGATATTCTTGTGGCTTCAGTGGCATTGCTGTATGAAATGTTAATCACGACTTTTAATGTGTGCAGTGTTACCATTACAGTAAGATGTCTTTATTTCCTGCTATTCATTACGTAAAACAATGTTCTGTTCCTTGTTGCAACGAATTTTGGGAGAAAGGCATAGTTCCAGCAGTGCCTTTAGCCTTACTTGTAGCATAAGCCACTAGAAGAGATTGCATTGTTGCACTGGTAGGAATGAAGGTATCAATAGAATAAAGGCAAAACTCTTGATTTCCTGCCTCCCCCTCTAATCTGTTATTGGTTTTTAAAGGCCTGGGAGTACAGGAGTAAATAAATAACAATTGCTTACCCTTGAAGCTTGTTATTGCTCCTATGTTTGTATATGATGTGCATGCTTGAAATTAGTCAGGTAACCGATTTGAGATACAGCAGTCTCTGAAGACTTCACAAATCACCTCTGTAAGCCCAGCTTGCAAGATCTGAACCTTAAGAAGCTGTGCCTTTTCAGTAGCTTTGCTTCATTTAAAAAGAGAAACTTTCCCTTTGAAATTACTGCAAGCCTGCATGTTTTAGTATGTAGTGGAGACTTTTTTTTTTTTTTTAAACTAAGGCCATAGAGAACACAATAGGGAGTGGAAACAGCAAGTCTCTTAGCATGTGCTTCTGTAACTGTTTCAAGTGCCTACTCTTTCAGTGTAAGTTTCAGATTTCTCACTGCTGCAAGTGTTATAAGCATTAAAGATGACAAGCTTTGAGGTTCAGGTGTTTAGTTTATGTTTTTCTGCTGGAATTCATATTTGTTGTATCTGTTGTAGAGGGAGCAAATGTATGCTGCGCAGGAAATGTTCAAGACTGCAAACAAAGTTACAAGGCCAGAAAAGGCTCTTATACTTGGATTCATGGCAGGATCCAGAGGTACGTATTGAAATTCAATTATTTTGCTTTTCAATCTCCAGTCTGAAAACAGTGTGGCGTTTCTGAATGTGCGTATGTGAATGAATGTCTCCTGCTTTACCTTTGCTCAGGGTGTTCTAGAATCTAGTTTACTCTGGACTGTGTTTATTTTAATGGATTAAAGTTTTGGCTACCTGGAAGTAATTAGTCTTTTTCTAATAAGAACAGAATCATCTCAGAGCAGCCAGTAAGCACAAAACATACACAGAAGTGAACCAAGTGCATGTAATACTGCTTAGTAGTTGAGGAGACACAGGCCAATCAATCCAAGTGGAACAGTGAACAGGCTGATTGGGTTCTTGTATTCTGTCTACAGGACAGAATGCAAATTCTTCCCTGGCAAGCTGAGGTACAAATTACATAATACAGAGCCTCTTCACCAGCTCTGGAGCATTAGAAATGTAGCTGCTGTTTTCTCCTACTTCAGGTGTAGGTGCTGAAAATCATAGGGAGGTCAGCTCTAGGCTTGGTCTTGTTGTGTATTGCCCTTGATGGACCAAGACTGTTTTACTCAGTCGTCTACTAAATGTAATTGAGAAGGAGCTTAAGAGTCTTTAAGTGAACTCTGTCATCTGCATTGGCTCTGCTTTCTAGGTTGCTGTTTGAGGGCTCTTGTCACAGAAGTGCTGGAGTCTAAATGTGGCTTATGCATTTGGATTAGTGCAGTACATCATTCAAAATAGCCAGGATAGAGTTACTATGATGATCCTGGGGCTTAAAGAAAGTTTTGTGTTGATTACATTCATGGGTGCTCTTACTACTAGATACCACTTCAGAATGCTGTAGCAGGATGTACTTTAATATCTGTATTGGTATTTTTTATGATGTGAGGTAAATTATTTTGATAGTGTGCATGTGTTTCCTATGTATGTGGATTTTTACGTATGTTAAAATATGTAAGTAGTATAAATTCCTAACTAGTAATGTCAACACTTTGTGAAAGTTGGGTAAATTGCTGTCAACGAGGGTATTCCTGATTTTCCTGACTGTCAGTTCCAGCAGCTGGGCATGTAACGTTCAGTTCTTGTGCTGGAATGGAACTAGGCCTTATAGATTAGTAATTTCAATGAATCTGCTAAGGCTTCCACAATTACTAAAAACTGTTGAGTTCTTTAAACTATGAAATGTATCCCAAACAGAGCATGTTTGGTAGGTTCAAGCTTAAAAAATCCAGCACTTACAGTTCTTGAGGCAGACAGAAGAGGCATTGGCATGCTTCACCTGCACTGACTCACTTTTGTTCTTTGCCTTTGAGGTTTATCTTTTGAGTTTGGTTTTGTTATAAGAGAAATCAAGTCCTTGATGTATGGAATAAAGGTCTGTGGCCACGTGGTGTAGAGACAAACCCAGAACTAATGGAAAACAGAGGGTTTTTTTCAGCGTAAGGTTTTGAATCTCCATCAAGCGCTCTTCGCTTTCTCATAATGCCAAAATGTGTAACTTTCTCTTTTTGCTTCCACAGAGAATCCTTGCCAAGAGCAAGGTGACATCATTCAGATTAAACTTAGTGAGCATACAGAAGATTTACCAAAGGCGGATGGCACTGGCAGCACCACTATGTTGGTTGACACAGTCTTTGAAATGAACTATGCTACTGGTGAATGGACCAGATTCAAGAAGTACAAACCTATTACTAATGTTTCTTAAGAGATGCAGCAACAGCAGACTGGACCAAATCAAGCTTAGAGTCAACCAGCTCATAGAGTATGTCAACTGTACAAAATGGCATTCATGTGTACATTTATTACCCTCCAGCATAGAAGCTGTGGCTCTTCAACCTAACTGGGCTCAGTGAATGCAGAAGAAGTTGATGTTGAATTTCCTTCTTTCCTTTTTTTTTTTATTGTCTGGAGAAGGTGGTCTTGGGGAGGGAATGGTTGGTGGTGTTTTGTTCTGTTTGTTTTTTTTTTTTAATGCAATTTAAGATGCTGGAAGAGGAGAGGAGATCACAACTGAAAGATTAAAGATGGGAGCAGTTTACTTCTGAGTACCCGAAGAGAAGACTACTGCACAGTCATTCACAGTTTACCATTTAAACAAGGGCACAGATCTCTATTGTTTAAAGAAACTATTCCCTTTGACTACATGGGTTCCATGAGCACTTAAAGCACCACATGGGTGCTTTATTTTGTAATTCAATTGCAGTATAACTAAATACTGCAGGTGATAGATGTCTAATGGTACCCACTGTTTGTTCAGCTTATTTATGCTTGAGGCATAGGATGGGATTGAGTATCTTTAATTTGCTGTATCGTCTATGTCCATACACAGCATGAGTTAACCTATGTTTGGCTTTACGTGAGATCAAAAGAAACTGAATATCATCGTTTTCTGATGGGGGGAAAAATAGCAAAACCAGGGAAAAATTGAAAGGTAGCAGTGGGCTGTTGCGGTGTGGAAATTGTAGTTCTTTGCCATGTCGTTCTTAGGGTAAAAGCTTATCAGTGGTTATTGCATGGCAAGTCCTTCAAACAGCCTGGGAGGAAACGAAGTTAGAACATATCAAGACTGGCTGCAGCATTTTTGTTTTTTAAATGGCCCTGGAGATGGTTGATGCGTCTCTGAATAAGGTGATTAGGAGGTGGTGGCAACATACGTTTGGTTGGGCAGTCATAAGGTGCTTGGTTACCTTATCCAAAAAGCTCAGAATGAGTATAGCTGTGGTTCCCGTGTAGTAATCAGTATAATCATTAACGTGGCTGCAGTTATTCTGGCATATAAATGTGCCTTAGATGTATCCCCTTCCAGTAGAAGCGCATCTTGATCTTCATAACTGTGTTCACACCACTAGTTTCACCTGCCCTTAAATGTTCAAGTATTGCTTGCGGTTACTGAGAGGGATCGTGTGCCTAGTTCAGGGTTCATTGTTTGGAGACTTGTTTGCGTGGTTTGAGGGAGGCTTGGTTTAAACGTCTGGTTTCTGCCAGTGCTCGTGTGTAGAGCTGTGCTTAGCTGGGAGTGGTGCTTGGAAGGAAGACGTACAACAGAGCAGCACAGTGGGTTTTCTGGTGCTGAGAGGGTACCTTAGGCTGGCTGCAGGTTCATGTTAGATATGGAACTTGTAGGACAAAATGAGGCTTTTTTTTTTTTAATAAAAGAAAGCAGACCAAATCCCTTCAGTATGCATAATGTAATGTTTAGGTAATTGTTTAGACTATTTTGTACTGGAAAACTTGTATTGCTTTTTTGTTTTTGGTTTCTCAAACTAATTATCCAACTGAAGAGAGAAAGCAGAAGTGACAAGAGAATCTGTATTGTATTTAAAGCATTTTGAAAGGTGACCAAAATTAGGATTCCTTAACTTTATTTGAGCAACTGGACGGAATGTTCCAGCTCCTGTAGCGGGCAGGTCACTGCATGGCGTCTGCTATCGCTGCGCAGTGTTGTGCGTGCTGTAGTGTGAGCGTTAGGCTCCACGTCTGACCATCACACTGGGGGCTCTCCTCCGCATCTTATTAGCCCGTTTCAGAAGCGGTGCAGGTTGTGGTTCTGATAGTGTGTGTTTTCCTTTATGCAGCTACAAACCAGCCTGACAAGTGAGGATTGGTCGTGGGTTTTAGTTTTTAGAATGAGTTCAGTAAAAATGTGTTTTCATGGCTGTAACTTATTTGATTCTATCTTACCCAGCAAGGGCTAACAGTAGAATATAAAAGCATTCGTCTTTTAAAGTAAAGGTTTAAAAGAAAGTAACATTCCCTTTTGTCTGCATTCAGATTTTTAAAGGTTTTTTTTTTTCCTGTGATGACCATTTTTCTTTAAACGTGTGTAATCGTTGTCTTAAATGTTCCTACTTGCTGAATAAGCTGCAAGTACCAGGTAGAATTTTAGAATAAATGTTTTAGAAGACTGGCTGACCTGAAGGGCACGAACAGCTACTGTAGGCTGCTCCTTCAAGATCCTTTGCAGTTCGGTAGCGAGAAGCAGCTGCTGCGTGATGACTCCGAGCTTTCTTGAGATCAGCTGAGGTGCTTCACTAACCCTGTGGTCTGCACAGATCTGTACTGCAGGGCTGGGATGGAGACAGCCGTCCCTCTCTTCAAGAAGTCGTGGTACGATGAATTGGAGTCATCTAAATGCAGGTGGTGTGTTGGAAGCCTACCGTGCTGCTACCAGCTCGTGTTTGCTGCGTAACAGGGTTGGTCTGCAGGCCTGTTTGAAGTCATGCGCACCATCGTGAAGTTTTAAGCAGAAGCGTAGTCCGCTTTTAATTCTGTGAGGTCGTTGGGGTGAGACGGCGCTGCAAAGCAGTTTATTTTTAAGAGCAACTTTATGACTCTCGACACTACAGCATTACTGCAAGCCGATGTGTCAAGCTCGAAAGGTTTCTTAAATGCCTAAAGAAAGGGAAGTTTTTGCAATGGTATGGTAAGAAGGGAAACTACATGGAGCTCTTTGGTTCAGAGAAGTAGCGTGCCGGGCAATTCAGACAGGGCAGCACCAACATCTGAATTCCAGTGCGATGGAATTGCTGCAGGCAGAGCACTCTGGCCCCAGAACTTGATATTTTTTGTCTTCGGTATTCAGCCACGTAGCTGTTAGCTGGATTCTATACAGCGATGCTCAGTGTGTGCTGCAAAACTAAATAAGAACGTTTGCTGCCTCCAGGATGATTTGCTGGTGTACTGACCAGATGGAAGGAGTTCTGAGTTTTCTTAGTTTTGTGTTCTTTCCCTTTGCCCAAGCATGAAGCTTTAGGAAATAGCAAGCCCAAACTTCCTAGGTGTTACTGGACCTCAGCAAGGCGGGATGTCCCATTTTCTCTTGCCTTTGCTTGTAAAGAAGCACCTGTGAGCACATCAGGGCACAAAATGAGCACTGTGTGGCTTGTAGCAATGAAAGCAGCTTGTGGTTTTACCTGTCCTGTCCAAGTTAGTTATGTGGGGGGTAGATAGAACACACACACACACACACACACACACACAGCCAGGCTTCTGAAGAACTTGCCCTACAAAGTCCTAGGTTTCTTCAGGCTCCATTTTCTTCACAAGTGAAGACTTGAAAGTGAAATGAGTTTAATGAAGGTGAGCCCAAGGAGGATGTTGAGCAAGAGTAGTGATTAGATTCCTTCCTCCTGTTTCCTGCTCTAGTGCTCTGTAGTTCTCTCCATACGATGCTGTTGAGACTTTGTGTGGTTGACACTGTTGTGTTGGGCCAGCGTTCTGTGGGTTAACTTCATTTTCCACTGGTAGCTCTGCTGGTTAATCTTTCAGTTAAATGCCATAGGATACTGGATGCGATGGGGGGGAGCCTTTGGTGGTTGCTCGATACCTCTGTGTGAAATTGGTAATATCACTAAATGATGTCTAAGTGCAAACTGTTGTCTAGATAGAAGAAGCTTGAGACTTTGACATCATACAGTTAAGAGTGAATCACATTCTCATAGTGTAATCTGACTGGAAAAGACTAAGAAATGTCAAGCCAGAGCCCTCTGGGAATCTGGTGCCTTTAACAAGCAATGTCATTTTGTGAAATGTTACATCTATTGCATAGTCTGTATGTTTTCTATTGTTTGGGTTTTTTTTGTACAGTTGTAAATTCAAAATATTCTGTCTTTGGGTACGTATTTTCAGTGTAATACAGTATGTATAATAAAACTTTAGATTTTCTATGGAAGCAGCCTATTTTATTTTTTTTAATAGTTACATGATGTGCATCCATTCTAAATTTGTCACATTGAAATGTCAGCATTGCAATCCATCTCCAGAAGCAATGCTGGCATACACTGGTTTTGCTGGTTAGGGTGGTTGTGAGGAGGAGGTGTGAGCAAAATGCCCGCTTTTGCTTTCCGGGTTGATTCAACAAAAGCTGGTTACCCGTGGCTGATGAGCCTCCGCAGTGTGCGGAGGTGCGTATTCTTAAACGCTCAGCCACAGCCTAGGCCTGGTGGCTGGAGGAGGGTGCGCTGTGCTGTGTAAGTGTGGAATAAGCCCTGTTTGCTGCCTGCCTCCTGTGGCTGAGTTACGAACGACGGCCGCTTCTCTCAGTCTTGGAGCGCCGCGGAAGGCTCCTGCGGTTGGGTTTTGTCTTTATGCTCACAGCCTGTAGTCTGGTTTATTCTGTGATAAACATGAAGGCTGACCTCTGGATGCTGAGCGATACAGACATGTGTGGCTGGCCTCGTCCCAGCTTTCTTATGTTGGAGCCTTGTGACACGGCTCTGTTACGCTTGCCTGCACTTGTGTGGTGCCAGGCATAGTCTGAGGTTTTTCTTTTCTGTCGGATCGACCTTATCAAATAGCCGGGATGCAAATTCTGTTCCAGGTCAACTGCTCTGTTAAAACACTTGTGACAAAGCTTTGAGAGCAGGTTGGGATGCGCATTTCACTTCTGCCATAGAGCGTTTGTTCTGTGAAAGATTCTTGGCATCCATGCGGGTGACTCACTAATACATTTTGCATGAATAAGGATGTGCCAGGCTGCCTTGTCTTCCTGAGAATGGCCTATTCAGAATTGGGCTCATCTATTTTTAGTGATCTCTGTCACCAGACATTTCGGACAGCATAGCTGGCTCAGGCAAGCAGAGCTTTTATTACATGTTTAGGATTCTGCTCTAATACCAGGTTACACGGCTGACCGAGCACTGACCTTTTCAAGACCCAGACTAACTGGTCGGATGCTGTCCTAAGCTGTCCTGTGTTCCCGATACCTTTCGATAGAACCCAGAACTCACATTCCTCCCAGCTCTTTTGCTCTCAGGTGTGCATGAATGCGTCCTCCTGACAGTAGGGAAGGAAAAATAAGGCATGAAACAGAACTGGTGAGTGAGCAGAAGAGAGATGGTCTTGTTTTCAGAACCTGCTGTGTTTCAAGATGGTTCCAGACCAGGGAAGGTTCTCCCAGCTGGTTCCGGTGCATGGTTTTTGAACAGTACTTGCTATTAAAATATACTTACTGCTTCCTGATGTTTTATGAGTAAGTATTTAATGAAGGAGGCAGGTGGTGGGAATGGCCCCGGAGTTACTGCTGGAGAATCTGACTTTCCTTTGGCCATTTTTACTGTTTTTAATCCCCTCTAAATCCAAAAGATGCCCCCAACTCTTCCGTTTTGAAGTGTTTGCTTCAGAGTAACTGTAAGAACGTGTTACTGGTATTACACATCAGCTTCCCTGCTGGGGGTTTTGCCCTTCCATCTGCACAACACTTATTAGGAAGGTTCCTGCTGGAACCATTATAAAACATCGCTCTTATTTTGGCCAAGATGGCTTTAGTGTTGACTCTGAAGAGTATTGATGTGTCTTTTGCTTTTCGAAGCTGTGGTGCCATCATGTGGCCATTTGGACTGGTACAGCTATTAATCTGTTCGGAGCACTGCAGTTGTGTTCATGCCTTTGGGAGTGCTGGCAGCTCTGCCTTGATATTTTCTCTTCTACCTGCGTGGAGTTGTCTTGGCCCTCCAGGCACCTGCAAGGGGGGTTCTGAATTCCCACATGTTTGAGAGCAGTGTCCAGGTGCTCCTTGAACTCCAGCAGCTCAGGGCTGTGCCCACTTCCATGCCCACCGCCCTCTGGTGCAGGCCCTGTCCCTGACCCCCAGCTGCCCCTCCCCTGGCACAGCTCCATGCCGTTCCCTCGGGCCCTGTCACTGTCACAGAGAGCAGAGCTCAGCGCTGCCCATCCGCTCCCTGTGAGGAGCTGCAGCTGCCATGAGGCCTCCCTTCAGCTCCTCTGCTCTGGGCTGAGTGAGCCATCAACAAAAACCAGTGCAGCTTGGAGGGTGGCAGCTGAGGGTGCTCATATGTGGCTCGGGTCCATCGACTAAGAAGAGGCATGGGAAAGGCCGTGATGCTGGCAGGGTGCTGTTGTAAGGCACATCTCCCTGTATGGCATTCTGAAGAACTCCAGCTGGAGTTTGGTGTTTTCAGAACAGGCTGAGCTCAACAGAACTGGGATTCGGGTTGTGGTGGGGCTTGTCTGCATCCCCCGGTATAGGAAGAATGCAGAGCAGCTGGAGGAGGTCCAGAGGAGTGACATGAAAGATGCTCAGAGGGCTGGAGCACCTCTCCTAGGGAGAGGGGTTGAGGGAGCTGGGCTTATTCAGCTTGGAGGACAGAAGGTTGCAAGGAGACCTAATCATGGCCTTCCAGTACCTGAAGGGAGCTTACAGGCAGGAGGGGGACTGACTTTTTACACTGACTGATGGTGACAGGACAAAGGGGAATGGCTTTAATCTAAAGAGGGGGGATTCAGCTTAAATGTTAAGAAGAAATTCTTCACTCAGGGGTGTGAGACCTTGACACGGGCTGCTCATGGTGTCCTGGGCAGCTTGATCTGGTGGGGGACACCCAACCCATGGCAGGGGGTGGTGCTGGGCGGGCTTTAAGGTCCTTTTCAACCCAAACCATGCTACGATTGTCTCAGTTAAAATGGGAACTGCTTTGAGCTGTGGTTCTTCCTGAGTTGTTCTTGCTTCAGGAAACCCTGAGTATCTAGAAGTGCAATCCTTCCCCCTGAGGAGATCACGGGGTCTGGCCTGCAGCCCGGCCCGGTTCTGCCTGTTCCTCTTTCCTTAGAGCCTTGCTCCTCTTGCAAGAGTTTTTGCATGGGAAGGGAGTAAGGTTTGCTCTTCTGCTCCAGGCTTAGCTTGCGCTGCACCTCGAGGAGGCCTCGCTGAGACCTGCTGCAGCCTCTGTGCACAAACACCCTCTCTTTTGGGGGGAGGCTGATCCGGCCCAGCCGCATGATCGCAGTCAGGTGACGATACTGAGCACAAAAGCGGCGCGGGATAAGCAGCTCAGCGTGGGAGATCAGCTGCTGCCCCGGCCCCTCTGCGAGCTGTTTGCGCTCAGGGAAAATGAGCACCTGGCCCCCTCCTCTGCTCTGGAGCTTGGCCACGGCGTGTCTGACAGGTGAGCCCTCCCAGTGCTGCTTTGCTTTGTGGGGCACGGTGACGTGGTGTGTGCTGGTGAAACCACTGGGCTGTGAGAGAGTGAAGTGGGCAGGGGGAAAGTGTGGGAAGTGCTGGGAACAGCACCTTAAAGATGCACAGTGCTGGAAGTGGGCCGAGCAGCCTAACAGTCATAGAATTGTACAGTTGTTTGAGCTGGAAGTCGGATTGTTAAAGGCCATCTAGCACAAGCGCCCTGCAATGAACGGGGACACCTACGGCTCCATCAGGTGCTTTTTAAAGAAAAGGGAGTAAGTTCAGTCACTCTGCAGACTGAGTGCTGTGGCCTCGTCTGAAACCCAAAGGAAGAAGATGCCCCACTGCATTCCCTTTCTTGGGGGTGTTCTGGTAACTGGGTCATCCTAGCAGCATATATAAAAGTGCCTGAATATTTTTGTACTGATGTCCCCTCTCCTGCAGCCCTCGGGCACTCAGCAGGCTGGGGACTTGCAGGGCCCGTGGTCACCAGCCTTGTTGGAGCAGGGCTCTGCCAGCTGTGCTGGAACAGGGCTCCTCGGTTCCTTTCCCCGTGCCCACCAAGCAGCACTGCTGTGCTGAGTGGTGCTGGAGCGCTGGCACAGGGACCAGGCAGGCTGTGGGATCTCCTTGGGGATCTCCAGTAGCTGCCTGGACGTGGGCCTGGGCACCCTGCTGGTCGTGGCCCTGCTGGGGCAGGGCAGGGCCAGAGAGACCCTGGGGTCCCCGTGCTGTGAAAACTTCTCAGAGCAATTCTCAGGCTGTTACCTCTCATCTTAAAATGCCCAGGGAGGTGGTGGAGCCACCATCCCTGGAGGCGTTCAAGAACTCAGAGACTGGCACTGAGGGACGTGGTTAGTGGGGATGGGCTGATGCTTGGACTGGATGGTCTTTAAAGGTCTTCTCCAACCTTAACGATTCTATGATTCACTTACCTGGGAGCCTTGTTGTATCTGCATGTCTGGGACAGCCTGAGCACACGATGAGGCATGACGTAGTCTGGCACATTCGTGGAGTTTGGGGAAATTCAGAAGCCAGTTATTTGCATGTGGAATTCACCAAAGATCATCCTTACACAGGCAACTGTTAACTCGGTTATGTTTTGTTTTCCTTGAAGGACTGGTTCCTGCAAGAACTGATAGCAGACTGATGTGGGGGAAGAGAAGCAAAGGGGCTGCCATCCTACTTAGGCCTTTTTTTGAGTTCTCTTCCAGTGCCGTGTGCCTCACAGGTCAGCAGGGCTGCAGGTCCTGTACATTACGAAGGTTCAGGTCTGTCATCAAGGGTTCAGTAACCTTCTTTCCGTGATATCCTCATGTCTGACTCACTGTAAAGCAGCCTGAGTTAAGGCTGCTGAGTTGGACAAGGGGAATAGTGCGTCATGGTGCTGGGTCAAAGCGTGGCCAAGGCGGTGTGGCCAGGAGCTGCTCGTTCTGTGTAGGATGAATGCTGATGTCTCCTGGTCTCTAAGATACGTACCTTGGGCAAACAAACATGAAACAAAACCCTCACTGTTAAATTCAGTGTTTCTCTTTTGGGAGAAAACATCAAGATGCGGGCAGTGGCCCAGACGGCTGGTGCTCATCTGCTGCCTGTCCCAGGAGTTACAGAAAGACTGGGTGTTCTGCACTCTTGAGTACAAAGCAGTCAGTATACGCAGAGGAGGGAGCCCTCTGAGCAGTTTGTTTCCATGTGATCACAGGTTTGTAAGGACTCTTTCATTCACTCTCCTGATTTTGCTGTAGAAATGCAACTGGCGTTACCAGCCAACTTTGTTGGCGTGTTGTTGCTTATGCTGGGGTGGTGCTGAGCCCTGACACCAGAGATGTCCAGCATTGCGTGGCTGGGCGTAGCTCGGGGAGAAGAAATCAAAGGAGGAGCTCACTTTGGGAAGATCCTTGCAGTGACCCACGCATCCCCAGCCACCCAGTGCCTGTCTGACAGCCTCTGAGTGCTGCATCATCATCCTGCTTCCATCATTCCTCATCCAAACTTCACTGTTGGGTGTCAGCTGTGCTCTTCTGTCTCCATCACCCTCCTAAAGCAGCCCAGTGAAATAGACCTTTGGTTTCCCTGCGGTGGCTGCTGGATTCTGGCAGGCTCAGGCTGTGCTGGCTGGAAAGGTGGGAACGCCTTGTTACTGGGGCACAGTGCTCATGGGGCCCGAGTCAGTCCTGAAGTAAAACTGATCTAACAGTCCTCGTGTGATGAGCTCCAGAAGCAGCTTGAATTCCTGCTAACTTTGATGCGTTACTGTAATACTTGGTACTGCTGGCAACCCAGAAAATCCTTTACTTTCAGAACTACTTGGTGGGCTTTTTTTTTTCCAGCTGCCCCCAGGTGAGGGGCTGGACATGGTCTGCAAACCTCTGACTTCAGTACCTAACAGGTGTTGTCCGAAACAGTGGAAGAGCTGGGTGCCCTGAGTTGCTTACGTGTGTTAGTAGCTCACTGTTATAAGGCATGTGAGAGGAAAAAAAACACTTGACAGCCATAGCAGCACGTTGACGCCATATGAAGCTGTGTGTTTCCAGAAGCTGAGGTTATTCTGCGGAGGAAATCCCTGCCCTGAATTCCTGATCCAAGGCGCTGTGCCTGCTGTGGTGGCAGGAGTGGGCTAGGTTTGCTTTGCTTTGTTTGCCTGGGTTTCACCTAGCAATGCAGTACTAACTTGCTACTTGTTGCGTTTAGTTTTACGGGTTTTTCCTCCATCCTGAGACTGAGAAACATCCATTCCCTGTGGCCATGTACTTCTGAGATCACTTTCATCAGCAGATACCATTTCAGTCTATTACATCTCACAGCAAAACAACCTGCACTGCAGCAATACCCCCAGTTCTCTGAAGATCACAGCTCCTTGGCTGTGAAGCACTCCTGCTCTTACAGGGGAGGGATTTTGGAATCAAAGCCAGTCTGCCCACAGGCAGGTTCCCTTTGGGTTACAGGATGCATCCAGAGCAGCTTAAATAAAAATCCCAAACCCATGACTTTTCTTCCTCAATCCCTTTAACCAAGATGGGATGAAACAGGCAGCTACTTGACAAGCATCGTAAATCAGACTGAGGGATCTCAGGGTAAGCTGTGTTCAGTACCACCAGCAAAACCAAGTGTTTCAAGCAATTCTCACAACCCCCTGTACTCGGATCTGATGGGGCTGCACTTGGAGTATTGTGTTCAGTTTTCTTATGCAAGAAAGACAATGAAACCCTGAGTGTGGCTGGAGTGTGTTCAGAGAAGGGCAATGAAGCTGCGAGGGGTCTGGAGCACAGCTCTTACGAGGAGGAGCGGCTGAGGGAACTGGGATTGTTCAGTCTGGAGAAGAGAAGGCTCAGAGAGACCTTAGCACTCTCTACAACTACCTGGAAGGAGGTTGCGGTGAGGTGAGGTTCGGCCTCTTCTGCATGAGTAGGAATAGGACTGGAGGGAATGGCCTCAAGCTGTGCTAAGGGAGATTCAGTTTGGACATTAGGAAAGATTTCTTCTAAAGAGTAGTCAGGCACTGACTGGCTGGACAGGCTGCCCAGGGAGGTGGTGGAGTCACCATCCCTGGAGGTGTCCACAGAATGTTTAAATGTTTTGCTGAGGGATGTGGTTTAGTGGGGAAGTATTGGTAGTAGGGGGGCGGTTGGACTGGATGATCTTGGAGGTCTTTTCTAGCCTTGGTGATTCTATGGTTCTGTGATGCTCGGATGCTGCCAGTGTTTCTGCATTGCTCTGCAGTGGAACCAGAAGACAATTTCTGGACACCAAATGAGGACACAAACGTTAAGACCTAATGGTAAGCCTTCATTAAGGGAAGAACAATAACCTGACCATTAATTATGTTTATTTTCTTTCTCTTAGGTATTGCTTTAGGCCAGACAACCCCCACCCAGGCCTCTGTTGCATCAACCCCGCTACTTCTGAGTGCTGCTACCACCCAAGTTGCACCAGCCCCAATGTCTTCTACTGCCACTGCGACCTCGGCCCCCACAACCCCATCTGCTGCTGGGATGCTCTCAGCTGGAACAGTGACAAATGTCACCACCCCTACAGTTGTGCCATCTGCTGTCTCAAGCACAAACCCTGCCCCTCCAGCTCTGCCCACCACCCCACGCATCACCATGTTCACCTCTGGGATTGCAACCACCCCCCATGCACCCACAGCACTGATGACCACATCCAGGGCCGCCCCTCCACATGTAACTGCATCTCCTGGGATCCCATCAGTGGCCCCATCCCTCAGCACCACTGAGCCCTCAAACTGCAGCAGAGTGAACGTGACAGCATGTGCTCCTTGCTCCCCAGGAACCATTCCCAGTAATGGTAAGAGCCAGGGCTCACCCAAGCTCTCCTATGCTAGGTGGCAAAGGGAGTGACCAAGGGAGGCAAGACCAGCTTGTGGTGGATGCTCTCGGGTAACTGCAGAGGACAGGAGGTAATTTCCACCATGCTGTGTACAGGATGTGCCCTAGCGAGATCTTCTCCTCTTGTTCATGCTTTGCTCCTGCGGTGCCAAGGACTGCTTTCTGCATGGAGTGGGGGTGTGGATCTGCTGTGTGCCACCACTGCAAGTCCCACACAATTGTTCTGTGTGGTTAGGATTTGTTTTGTGGAGCACGGACTGCCAGAGCTCATGTCTGGTGGGAATGCTGCATTGCCTGTGTGCAAAGGAAAGCTGTTTCTGCTTAAGGCAGATTCTCTTCTTAGGAGTTTTCTGCTTCAGTTGTGCTTCCCACAGATGTAAATTTATCAGAAATCAAAAGGAGTGCATTTATTTAAACTTTTGTGTGGTGGTGGGGAAGAAGGAAAACCCTCCTCAAATTGGAAGAGGAAAGAGCAGTCTTGGTAATTACCAGAAGTCCATGTTGATAGGATTGGGAGCATAGATTGCCTTACAGCTATTCTCATGTCTAACAGCACACAGCAGCATCACTAGCATTAATGTTATTATTTTCTATCCCCAAGAACTGTTGCTGGAGGAGCTGGATCCAAACACCTGTGCCCATTGCTGTGACCTGTAGACAAGCCAAGGGGATGGACGAGGGGTTGAAGTTAAGCCTCACAGTGCTGATCCTGCTCTCTCTGTCTCTGTTCAGGCACCTGGAGCTGCTCGTGCTGCACGGAGGGCTCATGTGTGGACCCCAGCGCCTGTGTGCCTTGCCCAGCGGGGCACTACCAGCCTGCGAGGGGACAGCAGCAGTGCCTGCCGTGTCCAAAGGGACGTTTTGCTAAGTAGGTGGCGGCCTCTGCTGGGCCTGGACGTGGTTGTGTTCTCCCTCACCATGCTTCCCCGTTTTGTGAGCCCCTGGGGCCTTGCAGGCCTCCAGGTGCCTCAAATCCCTGAGGCATCAGCCATGCCCGAGGCCTGTCCCTGCACCAGGATGGGCGCCAGCCTTGGTCTAACCCAGCCTGCGGCCTTGGTGCCTCAGGGCACGGGTGGCCCGCAGGGCAGGTTTCCATTCCACACCTTTGAAAAGATCACGGAATCACAGAATGGTTGAGGTTGGTGGGGGCCTCAAAGCCCACCCAGTTCCGATCCTGTGCTGTGGGCTGTTTGCCCACACCAGATCAGGCTGCCCAGGGCCCCATCAAACCCAGCCATGACCAAATTAGGATCTGTCCCAGGGCATTGCACAAATGCTTCTGCTGGGACAATGGGGAGTGTGGCATGGAGCTGGGGGCACCTGGAAGGAGAGGGGCAACAGAGAGGAGCCATGGCCGCTGCCGAGGGCTCCAACAGCAGCGCTTCACATTTCTGTCATATCTGGACAACCCAGAGTCCCTGGGCCGCGAGCAGCTCTGTGGCTGATGCAGTCTTGTGTTGGTTTGTTTTAAGCTAAATATTTGCTTCTATACCCGTTGTCTTAGTTTTTTCCCTCCGCAAATATTGCTCAGCCCTGGGGTTTCTGAAGGAATAAAGAGCACGTCTTTGTTTTCCTACAAAGCATCCCTGGCTGCTAACAGACTCTTAAGCCCACATGCTTTTGGTTGGGGATTTGGCTCTATTGGTGATGAATGCACCAGATTTCCTCCTCTGCTGCCTTCCTTGATGTCCTCCCTCTCCTCCCAGAAGCCTGACGTGGCACATCCCTATTCCCACAGGCCCTGTTATTTCAGGTCACACCACAGTGCCTGTGGCTCAGCTCCCTTTCCACAGAATCACAGAACCGTAGAGGTTGGATGGGAACACTGGAGATGATTTAGCCCAACCCCCTGCTAAAGCAGGTTCCCTACAATAGATTGAGCAGGAAGGCATCCAGGAGGATCTTGAATATCTCCAGAGAAGGAGATTCCACAGTCCCTCTGGGCAGCCTGTTCCCTATTTCTAGACTTGGCAGTGAAACAGAGCTGTGCTCCGCTGTCTCCAGCACGGAGGAGCCTCAGTGAGAGAAAACCATGCTAACCTCTGCTTGATTCCCCCAGCACTACGAGGAGCACCGTGTGCTCACCCTGCCTGCCTGGCCACTATGCCAACGAGTTGGGGGCCGCAGCCTGCAGCGCTTGCCAGAAAGGTAGGGCTGTTTGTATGCAACCCCACGCGCTCCCATCACACTGCACAGGCTTTTACCCATGGCCAGATGCAATTACTGGGTTACTTAAAAGCACCGATGAGTAAATGGGTTATTTTGTTCAGGCCAAAAATAGACCAGCGTATCTCTTCCCACACGGTTATGGATGTTCTTATTAAAAATGAAAGAACAGCTCTCACATGCAGTCACGCTCCTGTTTGCAACAAGCTAATACTAATACTGTAGGCAATACTAAATAGCACATGCAATGCAACAGCTATTCTGGATGCCAATTAAGAGCTCTTTACACATGCACAAGTCGTCCTTTGAAAATCTGTGCACAAAACTGCTTGTCTCACACCCAAATCTTGGCTGTCATTTGCTACGTTTGGGAGGAAAAACGTAAATAAGCAGCATTTGGAGGCTGCCATGGGTGACAGTGTGTGGCACCTCTCTGCCTTAACTCAGTGGATTTTTACAGTGGACCACAGAGAATTCCATGCGCGTGGCCTCTAGATCACGCAGTTATGAAAGTTAATAAGCTGCTTTTCTCTTGCAAGGTGAGGGAGGGGGCTTTGCTTCCCTCCTGCTCAGCTGTAGCTCATGGTGCATGTTTTTATGCCTCCTGCCCGCACTACGGGGAGCGCGAGCCCATTTGTTTGCCTGCAGAACAGGAACAGCTAACAACGTGGGGACAGGGATGGTGGAGGAAAGGTCCTGAGAACTGTCTCCTTTTCCCTCCAGGTTATTTTAGCTCGCAGCAAAATGCAGCTTTTTGTCTGCCTTGCCTGCCTGGATCGTTCTGCAAGTAAGAAGTCCTCGCATGACCTTAGCTGGGGTGGGGTGGCACATGTGGTAGCAGCCACTGAGCACCAGCAGGGTAGTGGTGGGAGGGCTCTGCAGGCTGTAGGGATAGTGGTGCTGAGATTTGGATGAGATTCTACAAAAGGGGGAGGATTCTGCCAGCTGGGCTGCAGCAAAGTGAAGGACGACTGCTGGCTTGTGTGCTCTGGGGTCAGTCCTATCCCCACCCCCACCTCAGCTGGGCTGGGGGCTGGTGGAGATTGAGGCACCTCGACTCAGCTGTCCCCTGGTGGAGGAAGAGGGCACCTGGGAGAGGTGAACTTTGCAACCAAAGTTCAGTTTACTTGCCACAAAAGCAGTTCTGGGGCTTTCACAGCTGTATGGCTGTTGCTCTTCTCAGCATCTACTGAGCAGTTCCAGTCAAGAGTGCTGGGGAACAGCTCTGGCTGGGAGATTGAGTTCCTATGAGCTTCACACAAGTAAGAGACTAAGGAAACGATAGAAATGCCATCATATTCCCAACCCTAATTAGACATATGGGAGAAACTACATTGCAGATAGACGCCACAATTGCTTACAACATGGTAAAAGCTGGTAGACAGCAGAGCATTCGGCCTCGAGCTGTGTGTGCATAAAGAAGCAGATGGGTTGGGTTGGGTTGGGCTGTCTCAGTGCTGGGCTCATGGTGCTGTCTCACTGTTCTCCCTCCCAGCACCACCGGCTGCACGCTGTGTCTGGCCTGTCCTGCTGGGCGTGAGGCTCCACGTGAGGCTGCTGAGGAGTGTACGCTGTGCCAGGCAGGTGAGTCGTGTGGCAGGTTGTGATCGTGGGCACTGAGCAACCTCAGTGCACTGCATGGTTTAGAGCCATTAATAGTGTGTGACCTCAGCACCAGAATGGAGGGATTTCTTCCTGAAATTTGGTCCTTTAACCCAGAGGACGTTGCTCCCTGCCACGAGTGGTCCAGCTGACAGCGGCCGAGCAAAGCATTGCTGTCTGAGCGAGTGAAAAGTGCTGGTGGCTGCCCCAGTGTGGCAGGACACATTGTGCCAAGCCCTCCTCCAGTGTGAGTACTGCTGGGCTGCACTGGAGCAATGCAGCCAGATGTATTTCATGCAAACCAGCATTAATGTCTTTGAGACCATGACTTCCCTGACCTGTCATTCCCACAAAGCTTAGGAAACAGCCTTGTGTTATACTGCACTCAGCAAGCTCCAAACAGCTGGGAAAGGTGCTTGAACCTGGAATTAGAGGGGATGAAACGCTGCTGACCTCTGGCTCCCACCTTCCTTCTGCTTTAAAGCTGCCAGCTCAGCACTAGCCCAGCTCCCACCTTACTCCCACTGTTTTCAGTTTTGAAACCAGGTATTGGTCAGATTCCTTCCCTATGCTTTTGTTCTTTCCTTCCCTGCCCCTTTGCTGCCCAGCTACTACCAAAGTTCAGGCTCAGCTTTTGTCATGCACATGAAGTATTTCGTGCATTTTCTCCTTGTGGCTTTGAAAGCAGACTCATCCATATGCAATTGTAAAGGGCCCTGGGTCCAGTCCCAGATGCTAATGTGCTCTTTTGCTATTTAGGTACGTTCAAAGGTCTGGGTGATAACACCTGCAAGCCGTGCGAGCCAGGGGAATACCAACTGCAGCAGGGCCAGGAGAGCTGTGACCTGTGCCCAGAGAACCACTACTGTCCCGTGAGTCTGCTCTGGCTGATTTGGCAGCTGGGATTAATGAGTATAGCTAATACACTTTTAATTAAGGCCAATTTTAGCTTAGCTTGTTTCCTTTTCTTAAATACAGACAGAGCCCTTGTAGAGCACCAGGGATGCAATTAGAGCACCAGGAGGCTGGCTTTGTTCCACCCTTGGCCTCAGTGAGCCATCAGTGCACGGTTAGGGGATAAGGTATCCATTAATGAGGTACAGAAGTGTTTAAAACACAAGACCCGAATTCAATGATAACAGGTTCAGTTATTGGTCCTTGGATATTGCAGGTCTTCAGGTGGCTGGCTGCTAGTTCTACTAGTTCTGCTAGCCTCAGTTTGTCATTTCTAGTATCTATTCTGAGACAGAAAGGCTGTGGGTACTTTGTAAAGCAGGTTTCACAGCATGCCCCAACTCAAGAAGGCATCATAGAATCGTTTGAGTTGGAAGAGACCCATCAAGGCCATCTGGTCCAACTCCCCTGCAATGAACGGGGACACCTACAGCTCCATCAGGTGCCCAGAACCCCGTCCAGCCTGACCTCGAGTGTCTCTAAGGATGGGGCTCCACCACTTCTCTGGGTAACCTGCGCCAGTGCCTCACTGGAACATGCTACACACATGCTGTATGTAGTATAGAGGCAACGCTTACCCTCCTGCCACCTTCTCTGCTGTTTGGCACTGAGGAATTTACCTTTCTTCTTGGTTAGAGCCCAGATGTGAACCCGATCAAGTGCCCTCCCGATGCCTTCTGCCCCGTGGGCAGCACAGCACCCCAGTACTGCATGGAGGTCTTCCTGTACAAGGTGGGCAGCTCCTGCCAGCTGACGCCACTGGTGATCGTCCTCCTGGCCCTCTTCTCAGCAGGTGAGCATTGCTCTTCTTTGCTTATGTCTCCGCACAGTGTATGCTGTGTTTCCTTAAATCTGGATTTTTAGTAAAAGTCTTTCTGGTTGCTCATCTGTTTAAAAGGGAGCAGAAAGCTGGCATCCCTTCCTTGTTTCTAGCGAAAGGGGCTGCAGAGCCATAACCTGTCCTTGTGCCTGTTCTTCCTTAAGGCTTCCCCCATCCTGACAGCACAGGGACCTACAGTGTCGTAATATGAAGACGGGAGTCAGGCTGTAATAATGTGGTTAACAGGTTAAAAACGGTTTATAAGCACAAATTGCCTTTTAAAACGTGCCTCCTCCACATCAGACAAGTTGTCATTTTTATGCACTACTTTCTATGCAAATGATAGTCCTTTCCACATTTGCAAGTGGGAATATCACTGAATATTAAATAGGGATATTGTACCAGTAAGATAACAGATTTCTGGTTGTTGTTCATCCTTGGGAAGCAGCTGTGTGTACAGGCTCCAAAAGAGGCATATCTTAGCACAGAAGAAAGAAAATGGACAATTTCCCTTCATGCATGAGACTTCAGGTTTCCTGAAAGCACTCCCCCTGCCCTCAGTTAATACTTTTCCAGCTCAAGATGAGCCATCCGTGCAGTGATGGGGAAGCAGGCACTGGGCATGGGAAATGCAGACACCTGCAACCTGCAGTAATTAGCTCATTAGTGGATATGGCAGGAAGCCAGCAGGTAGATGAGTCCTCAGCAAGGAAGCTACACCAGGAACACTCATCCCAAAACAACAAATTGGCATTCATAGTCCTAACAAAGGAAAAAGTAAGAATTGTGTAGTTTTAGGTCCAAGTTGGACCAGAGGCAACAGTTATGATGCAAAGAGCAGTTCTTACTGTTAGGGACTGTAAAAAGAGCAGAAGAGCAAGCTGGAATAGGGTTGTTCAAGCTGAGACTGATCAGTGCACAGGCGTGTAAGAAGAACTGCAGTGTTAAGTGCCACTTGTGCGAAAAGCTCTCCTGCCAGGCGGCTTTCATCTCCTCCTGGTACTCTAAGGCATGAAAGCTACATGCCCATGAGTTTCTGTTTTAAGCTCAACAGTTCTGTGCCCCCCAAATGCTCATCCTCCAGTCCAGCTCACTGCTGTTAGAAGGCGGAGGGGAGATCAGTCAGATCTTATGCCTTGCAGCAAACAGGGAGCAAGGCTTCTCCCACAACAAAGCACCATTAGTAGCTCTTATCGAAGTCCTCTCTTAGCACCTGAGGACTCCACGGACATAAACAAGGACAAAATGCACTGCTGTGTTGGGCATGTGCTGGAGCGCTGGCACAGAGACCAGACAGGGCCCCCTCCCTGGGGATGTTCAGGGGATGTAATCACAAACCAGGGACCATGCAGAAGCTCCCCCACCTCAGGTGCCCAGATTCTGCTGTGTCACAGTCCAAAAATGTGCCAGCAAAGATGCCAGCTAAAGTGAGTATTAATTAGAAAAAGCAGTTCTAAATGAAACACATGAAGGGGTCATCCATGCAGGAACAATGGCCAGTTAATCAGTGTTTCTAATAAACAAGTCTGAGAGTCACAGAACAATGTTCCTCAGTGAAACCCTGGGTGGCAAAGTTTGCTAAGAAGAGGGGCAAAAGAAGCAGCCCACACAGGAACCTGCCAGCATTTCACGGCTGGGTAACAGCTTAATTGTTTGCTGTGAGGTTGTCTGCTCACCCAGTCCAAATTCGGATGCATTTGTCTGGACATAACGCATCACGGTGACAGATTCACGCTCTTCTGTTTAGATCAATGTTCCCTGATTATGCTTATGCCAGAAACAGACAAACAGAAATGTCACAGTACTTGATATTTTGCAATTATTTCCATGTCTACGCACAGCCTAAAAGAAATTTTTTCTGACAGTCCTGATCCCAGTCTAGACTCAGAGTTGATCTAGGTCAGTTACTTCTTGAGCTTCATTATAAGCACCACACAGAGCAAAAGCAGTTCTCAGCGCGGCCGTTCAGCGGCGTGGGACAAGTGCAACGAGTCTGCATTGATAAGATGCCAGGTGGGAAATGAGAGTTCCGTGGAGCAGACAGCAAACAGGAGCAGAAAAGCAAGTGACTGAGTTATTTTGTTAAAACCCACTGCTGTTCTCCACCTCTTTCAGGGTAAAGCCAAAATGCCAAAGCTGAGTTGTTACAGTCAGCCAGTTAGTATTTTCTGCGCTCAAGCCAAAGGAGAAGAAAACACTTTGTTTAGAATCATAGAATTGAGTTGGAAGGGACCTTTGAAAGCCATCTGGTCCAGCTGCCCTGCAATGAACAGGGACACCTACAACTCCACCAGGTGCTCAGAGCCCCTCCAGCCTGACCTTGAGTGTCTCCAGGGATGGGGCACCCACCACTTCTCTGGGCAACCTGTGCCAGTGCCTCACCACCCTGATTGAGTGTAAAAAAAAATTTTTTTCCTTATATGTTTACCAGAAGATAATACAGCAATCAGAAAGCACTACAACAAACACTTGATGTTTACCCTCCTCTCTGAAAGTTAACCGTCATTGTCTATGTTCCTTACAGGTGCAATTCTTATCATCTTTGTACTTATTCTGAGAAGGCGGCAAGAATATAGCACAAAGTCTTTGAAGTCCCTGCTGCTACCACGAGGATCAGAGCAGCACACAACGTATGGAGTGATGGAGCACACAGAGCCCATGTATGCTGGCTGGTAGTGGGAGAAACGCTACCTGCAAGCACTGTGTTCCCTTTTCTGTAGGGTAATGCACATGTGTGCACATGTGAAAAATGTTTGACTACCACCGACCTATTTCTGTATAGCTAAAATAACTACAGAGAAGCGAAACGCAAATCATTTTTCAGCTGTGACTTTTTGTGCTAACCAACCTAGCTGGATGCTGTTCTACATGAAATGGACTGAACTGCACAAGCTTCTCCCTTTAATTCCCCCAAAAAACATTTTTTTTTTCCCCTTTCCTTAAGAAATGTCAGCAGTCAGCTCAACAGCTGGAGCAAAGAGCAGCTGCTGCACACACTGGGTTTCCCACAGCACAATTGTTTCTACCTGAGCAGGAACCAACACAAATATTCTTCCTTTGAGGAATATGCACATTTACTTATTTATTTGCCATCCTCAAAACTTTACCTATACTTGAAATTTCCCCTTCCTATCAACTGTGGGAAAACACGTGCAGCTGAACTTATGGTTGATTCCTGGACAAACGGGTCCCTTCTGTTTCCTGCTGTGGTCTCTAATGCAGTGCTTCATATTACTCCACAGAGCTACAGAAGCAACACCTTCCTCCTCCTTCTCCAGTGAAATTCATTCACGTACCAGGCAGGCTGCAAAGCCCTGCTCAGATCATCCAGCTGTGGCACTTCCACAGTGCTGTGCTTCATCAGCTCTGAGAGCCCTGGTAAAAACAGTACTTACTATTATGAGAGCTGTGCTTTCAAGTGAGTGTGCACGGAGGTGGAAGCAGGTGTTACTTCTCACTGGAGTCCTTTCCTTGAGCTAAAGCAGCAGCAGCCATCTGAAGGAACCCAGCTGGTGAGGGTTAAGTGGCTGCTGCCCTCCACTGCTCATTCTTCTCATCCCCGGGGAGGTTACCGTGCTTTTCAAGAAAAAGGAAATAAACAACAACCAAAAAAAGCAGTTCTCTGATCTGTTTCGGATCTGTCAGATGAGTAAATGGACAGGAAGAGAGGTGCGTTATCCTCCGTGGTAAGCATTAATGCAGCTGGTAACCCTGCCACCTGCATCAGCGGCAGCATGAACTGATCACACACCAAGCTCAGTCCCATCCCAAGGCCCCTTTCTGCCCTCAGTCTCCACTTTCCCACTGAAAGCTGGTTACCTCCCATCCTCATGCTTTGTTCTTTTCTTCCCACCTCCTCCTCACTCTCAGCTACTTGCTTGAAACGCGATGGCTCTCAGAATCCCCTGTTCTTTGCAGCAGTGACCACCTGGGAACAGGACGGGACCCTCTCCTTGTGGCTTATGTGGCTGCAGGAAATGACACCCAACACCCTCTTCTGTTCTTCAGTCCCGAGAGCTGGGGGACAGGGTGTGCACAGCCCCTCTGCTGGGCTCTCTGATGCTGTCCATAGCATGCAGGCAATAAAAGGTTCTCAGTGGGCACAGTCAGGGCTTTCCGCAGGAGCAGCAAAAGGATGGAGTCCTGATAACGCAGCACCAGGTCACCTCAGCAGAATGCTAAACCAACAGTGCCAAAGCGTATTTCTGATTTGCTCTTAAAGAAGCACAGCTGCAGTCAGGCACAGAGATTCCACCCATGAAGGAAACCGGCGCTGACCTAAAACCTGGCTGAGAAAGAAAAACGTGGCTGAATTAAAACCTGACCAAACACGAACAGCAGCAGTGACAGCTGAATGGAGCCGGTAGGACTGCGTGGCTGCAGCTCAAAATACTCGAAGTCTGTGAAATTCTGAGTGAGAGAAAACAGCACTGTAACGGGACTGCAAAAAAAAAGGCTTTTTTTTTTTATGGTAAGCAACGCTGTGAAAACAAACCAAAATACAATCAATATCGCTTCCATGTGAGCTTCAAGTATCATTTCCAGCAACTCTCTTAGGAAATTGCAGGGTGCAAGTTTTCGCTACGAAAACATCCAGTTCTTTGACTTGCAAACTGTGCTCAAACAGCCTGCATTTGACTAAAACATAAATTAAGGAAAAAAAAAAAACCCAACATAAAATACTGCAAAAGTATCTGTATGGATCTGTTTTTCCCACAAAAAGAATTAGCAACTTCTTAAATAACTAGGAATAAATTTTAATATTTAATAAGACACTGAAGTTTCTCAAACAGTCAGACATGGAATGGGATTCAACACTGTGGAAAAACTGCATTCATCTTTCAAGGTGTTTTGCTTTTCAAAGTAAATTCAAATAGAAAAGCCCCTACAAACTGACCGTAAACACAAAGCTACAGAACAAAACAGACATTTAATTTGATTATTCTTCCTAGATCGTAAGCAAATTCTTCTAACATGTTCAACTGAAAATGGTTTCTAGGCTTGCTCATGTGATTCTGAATTTACCTATCATGTACCAGCTTTGAGGAGTTTGCTGGAAGGGGAAATACACGCTTCTACTACTATGGGCAAGATGCTAAGAACATAATTTAATGTCACATAATACGCCACACTGAGATGCTATTTAGTTGAATTTATAACAGAAAATCTCTAGGTTGCTGATGGTAAGAAGTACTGAGTTGCATCATGAGGAAGCTCAATTTTTCCAAGTTTTCCCTTGCATTTGAATAGTGGGAGAAGGAATTTGGAAAAAGCTTATTTAGTTGTCTTTTCAAAACGATACCTCAGTCTCTTTTCCCAGTGCCATGCAGTAAGGTAGAGAAGTCTTTGTTAAAAACCACTTTTTCTGAATCGGAAGGAAAACTTCTACCAGGTCAGCTCCGAGTGGCTGAGGTGAGGCTCATGGGATCAGTAGATGTGTAAGGAAGAAAGTGGTCCGCGCTTCTTTTAAGGATCGATCTCCAAAGCACGTAATCAGCTTACGAAACGATTCCCTATCAATTCAAAAGCAAACTTCCAGTTTGCAGTCTTTTTGTCTGTGATGCGAGCTTCCATTGGCCAAGCAGCTTAGTAGCAAAGAGCAGAGAAGAGGTAGAAGGAAGCTGAAAGTCAAACAGCCGCTCGCCAAGATCTGTTCGTGTCAATTTACGTTACGAAAAGAGCGCTGAGAGGAATTTCTTTGAACACTGAAGTCTTTATTTACCCACAGACAGATACAAAAGGGGTGGCTGACCTGCATCCTGCTGTACTAAATGTGCTTGTGGCCCCACCTACGAGGAGGGTGGGGGGCTGTAGGCTCCACGACCGATCTGAGAACCGATGGTGTTTCTGCAACAGTGACAATCAGTAACTATTGGAGCCGGTGGCTTCTGGAAGGGGGAATCTACCTATTGGGACATGGGGAATAACTGTTCCAGGGTGCCAGAGTCTATGTACGAAGAGAAAAAAACAATGAAACAACTACAGATTTAACAAGTTATAAAAACAGTGGAATGTAAAGGTAAGATTTTATAATAACTTATTTAAAGGTATTCTTATAAAGTCTTCCTTACATGGTATAGTATTCAAACAAATAATGGTCCCAATGACATAAAATTCCTTCATTTTGTTTCAAAGTGATGAGGATCGTCTTTCTACTTTACTACCTGATCTCACTTTCCCGAAGAAGCAATAGAAATGCACATAAGACATTTTTTTGGTTTTCATTTTAGGCACAGGCCTATGCTTCAGTCCTGGCATAACAAATACCTACAGCAGAGGGCAAATTTCCCTCCAACTCAACTAAGAAATCTTCATTGTTTCCTTGAGTGCAAGGCTTGGCATACAAGTTTAAAAACACAAACATGTAACGCTTTCCCCCCTTTTTGAACTCGAGCTGTTTTTTTCCATAATTATTATTATATAATTATTTTGGGGAAAAGAAAACCCAACACTTTCCAACAGTGTTTATAGAATGGATTAAAAGGAAAAAAACAAACCACCTGTTTGCTTACAAAATAGAAATCAGTGAGTTCAGGACAAGGGCAAGGCTACATTTAAGATCCGTTTCAGTTAATAACTCCTAATAACACCAATGTTTTAAGTGTTGGGAACAAGCGGGGATTTCAGTAATTCCAAAAACTAAATCTGCAATCAAATTCTGAAGAAAAAACGTTTGGAAAGAAACTTCCATTTTATGATATAGCAAGGCTTCAATTTCAAAATGGCTACACAGAGTTTCTGCACTATCAAAGGCAAACTAAGCTAGAACATGCACAAATTCTTCAGTGAAGGCACACATTCTGTTTACATAGGCTGGATAACATGGCACAAGTCAAAACTTATAACACTGCCTAATCCGTCACACACCAACGACACGCACTGGGAAGAAACAGGTAAAGACATTTTTCTCTACCATTTTTTCCTAGTTCTAGAATTATTTCCATTAAAACTAAATCTTGTGTATTTATCTCACTGCAAGAGTAGGAACCCCACGGGAGCAAAGAACTCAAAACAGCTCTGCTGACGCAACGCAGTGGTCATCAGCTAGTCAAGAGCACAGCTCCTAAAGAAACTCAGGAATGATTTGGAGCAGTCTGCCAAGTCAAGTAGCCAGTTCTACATAAATTGTATAAAAAGGAATGGAGTTGGGCTAAGCTCCATGTTAGAACTTTTCCTCATATGCTTTTCTTTTCCAAAAATGGCCTTCACTTTTAATTAGTTGTTTGGACAAATTAGATTTAGCACTTGGGCAGCTGGTCAAGCTTCACCTTCTGTTCCATCGCCTTATTCATGGTTTTCTTTTTTGTTCCTTGTTGGGCATTTTTTGCATTGCCATAAAGTTGCAATGCCTGGAATCCAAGAATTCCAAGGAAATGTCTGCCTCTGCATTGTTTGGCATTGACAAAAGAAACATTTTTTCTTCAAACAGTGGGCTTGGTATTATTTATTCTTATTAAAACAAACAAAAAAAAATCCTAGGGCGCTGGGCCTAGACTGCGAGATGATATCCCTCTAAATCCAGACCTGTACAGCTCTGCAAGATCAAATCATTTCTGTTTTTGCTGGAACGAAATACAGGAAAAAACAGTATAGAAAAAGGTCTCTTACAGTGTAAGATTTCCCATCTCTGGTACAGGGAGTGCCTTTCCTGCCATGTACCATAAATCTTAGTGGGAAGATACTGAAAAATATGGTTTAAGAATCATTGGAGAGTTATTCTATAAGAGCACAAACAAATTGTTCTGTGTGTGGTTAATATGCACCTGGATCATCAATGGCATTCAAGCACTTGCTCAAAAACACACAAGGCAAGCAAATCTCATTGGGACCACAGACCAAGCCATTTCTCACTTAAAAGGACTCAAGAGCTAATATCTTCTTTCAAGGATATACTATTTTAAACATCTGTTGATTGACAAATACTACCTCAAAATCTATGTTTACGCCTACCTGGTTTGATATTAACCTACCTCCAACCTGAAAGAATGCTGGAGGGAACCTTATACATTCGTAACAATTCAAGTGTAACTGTAATGCTGAGTAATAAGTTTGGTTTGTCCTGAAATTTTCTGAACTATGTAGTTCGTTATCAGTGCAGAAGCAGCAGAAGACTGCTGTGGTTGGCTCAGTGGATTTATAAAACAAAACAAAACCAAAACAAAACAAAAGATCCCTCCCCCCCGTAACCTTTACAGAATATATGTAAAATTGTGTCCTTCCCTGGTAATATTCACAACTTATCTACAAGATAGTGTTGGCAGTAGTAACTGCAGTCCATGACTATTTGCATTCGGCTCTCATCCATCTGTTCCTCTCCTTTCTCTTAGGCTTCAACTTGTTCAGTTTTTTGCGGGGTTTCTCAGTCTTCTGAGTTTCAACAGAATCCACCCCAAGAACGTGTTCAGAGCAGCATAACTGTCCATTCAATGTAGAATTTAGTACTGTCCCATCTTGGTGTTCCTTGCAAAAAGAATTTGGGCAGAAGTGGCAGAATGAAACAGAAGGTTTGCCACAAACATCACAGTGGTGCCAAGGACACTCCCACTTCCCTATGACCAAAAACAAAGAACGCATTAGTAGGGAGTAAAAAATGTCACTGTCTTTCAAAAAGTTTTGCCTTTTAGCATTTGAATAACATTCAGTGTCCTTCAGAAAACAAGATGAGATGGCAAATACTATGGCTAATCTCAAAAATCAAAATGCTACATCATACTTCTGAAGCTCATCTGACAGTATTACGTAGCAGACTTGACATCCTTTCATTTAAATACAGCAGTGAATCCAAGTAGAAGGAATTATTCAGGTTTTATTCAACAGCATTTTACAGAACTTGCAGGCTGGCAGAATACTCAAGAAGGCCAATGGCATCCTGGCTTGTATCAGAAATAGTGTTGCCAGCAGGAGCAGGGAGGTGATCGTCCCCCCGTACTCAGTTCTGATGAGGCTGCACCTCGAGTACTGTGTTCAGTTTGGGGCCAAAGAAAGACATTTGGGCAAACAAGAAAGACACTGAGACCCTGGAGCGTGTACAGAGAATGGCAACGAAGCTGTGAGGGGTCTGGAGCATGAGTCTTATGAGGAGCAGCTGAGGGAGCTGGGATTGTTCAGTCTGGAGTAGAGGAGGCTCAGGGGTGAGGATCAGGGGTGACCTTATCACTCTCTACAACTACTTGAAGGGAAGTCATGGTGAGGTGGGAGTCGGCCACTTCTTCCATGTAACTATCAATAGGACTAGAGGGAATGGCCTCAAGTTGCACCAGGAGAGATTCATGCTGGGTGTCAGGAAATACTTCAAGAAAGTGGTCAGGTGCTGGAATGGGCTGCCCAGGGAGGTGGTGGAGTCACCGTCCCTGGAGGTGTTCAAGAAGTGTTTAGATGCTGTACTGAGGGACATGGTTTAGTGGGAAATACTGGTGATAGGTGGACAGTTGAACTGGTTGATCTCGGAGGTCTTTTCCAGCCTTGGTGATTCTGTGATTCTGTACACTGTGCACGAGTGCAATTCTCACCATACAAAAAGCATGTTTTCAAAGAGATACTTGGGAGGTTTCTGTGCAATAAATGAGTTACTTATTTAGTCAAGTTAGGCAAGGTGACTCACCAAAAGGACGTTTCACCAAACCAAGACAGGAGAGATGATAGGCTTTAGTACAAGATTTCCTGTCGCACAACACCAGCTGGCCTCCATCACCACAACGGAAACAATCATCTTCAGATTCTTTCTTCCCTTCGTTTTTCGTTCTACGCCTCCGTGTTCTCTTTTTGGTCTTTTTGCCTTTTTCTTCTGAGGCATTAGCGGAAGAATTCTAAAAGATGAAGTTGCAAATCTGTAAATGCCAGTTTTGCAAAAGAAAAATTTAACACAAATAAGCAAAGCTGTTGGCATTTCTGGTAGACAGTGCATGCAGGCAAAAAAATTGACTTGGTGCAGACCAGCATCCACTTCTCTTCTTTAAGGAACAAGATGGAAGAATTTTGGGAACTATAACAGTGTCCAAAGTGCTAGTAAGAAAATACCAAACCACATCCCTATTTCAATCCGACGTTTTCTGCTTGCATTTTATACTATTCTGTCCACCGATGCAGAGTCCTGCTGAGTGGAACTGTAACATTTCATTTCTTCATGGCTGTCTGCATAAACTGATCACAAGCTTATATGAAACCCTGCTTAAGCCTCTCCCTTAGGGAAAAACAGCAATGCAAATTCTGGAGATTTGAACCCTCTGAAGCACCTGATGCTGAGCAGTGCGAACAAGGAGGTTTTTATATCCACAGCTGAGATTTTTTTATTCACTTGGGAACGTACTTGTGCCTTCCCTTGCACTCCTTCACCAGGTCTGGATGACAGGTTTCAAATTAACGTGACCTGAATCACACAGGCAATTTTGTGACACAATTTTACATCTATTTTTCCCCCCCCAATTATGTTTATTTTTTAAAACTCCCATTTTTTATTGTTTAATTAAACTTCAATTGAAAGATCTTTAATGAACTTAGCACACGTTCTAGATTTTAGACAGAGGAAATATAAGCTGAGAAGTCAGAACAACTTCACTGGCTATAGTCAGGCTTTGCAGGATAGGATTACTCAGTAACATTCAGTTCTGTGCTACCATCTCTCCCTGAATTCTGTCCAGTGCAGCACTTGAGTACCCTTGGTCAGTTTGTTCTAGTGTCTAGCTCCTACATACTTCCAAGGGGACTCGGACCAATTGAAGGCTATTCTGGTTAGTGCCAGTACTTAGCCATATTTCCCATTCAGGACCTGATGTGAATAGCTCTTATCACAACATGAAACTGGTTCACCTACACATACCTCAAAGGGAAAAAACAAGGCTAATAGTTGGACAAGACGCTCAAATTCTTGAGACGTATTACTTGCCTTTGGTCTGTCCCCAAGAAATCCACTGCAGTTTGGGGCACCACATTTGCAGACTGTTTTTTCATTGCCCAGACAGTCAAGGTTGTAATTGAAAGTCAGCTCTGTCCCTGAGTGAGATAAGATGTACTGTTTTATTATGAAGGACAAGGTAATGAAGTCTATCAAAATTATTACAACAAATAAAGGTTTTATTATCTCTCTTCTGGTTTCGTACTTGCTGCTGATCTATTCTTGTAAGTTTTTCCCCCCTTTTTACTGATCACAACCACTGACCACATAGGCCACATACCTATATATCTATGTGTAGCTGTAGATATGTGCGATACAGCTTTATCTATTGCTAAATATATACATGTGTGTGTGCGTGTGTGTACACAAACTAGAATATACATATTTTCAAACATCCTTTTAAGATTCACTCAAGTTTATCTTCAGTTGAAGAAAAGATGCAGAAATACTGTTTGAGATCTCTAAAACAAAAACTGCTCTACTCCTCTGACTGACAACACAAGTGCACAGATACTAAGGGCTCTTTGGTGCAACCTTAGAAGCAATAAAAAAACAGCTATAGGATTCACTGTTGAGAAGCAATACATTGAACGGAAGACCAAAAGCATCTCTTCCATGCGCTGAGTTCTCTACAAAATTACTGAATCAGTTAAACCGTGAGCTCCCATGATTTAATATAACCACACACAGTGTTTAGTTTAGTGCGTTAAAATAAAACCAACATAAACTGAAATACCTGCAGGAATATCACACACAGCAAACAGGCCAACACGAGTATCTCCATTTACCGTCCATTTTAGAGTTTCACAATTTGGTTGGCAGCTGTGATTCATAAAACGAGAATAGTTTCCTTTGGGGCCTGCATCAATAATACGGTCCTGGAGATCAAATCAGCAACAGAATGAATGTTGTTACTTTCAAAACAGACATGGTTTGGCTACCCAGAAAAGTCAAAGTAAATCGATGTTACATGTTGTATTGAAAACTGTAGTGTCCCACGGGGCCTGAAATGAGACACTCCCAAAGCAATACTCTTGATCTAGCTCACATTGTCCCAGAATCCATCTCAGCCACGTGGCAGGATATGTGTTCTTGTGAGCACTCTGGTGGTCCTTCCAAAAAGCCTCAAAACTCAGACTCAGTCCATTTACCTTCTGCTTTGCATTCAAAAAGCTGTTATGCATTTACAAGTACTATGCTTTAAGTCATTCACCAAATCACTGAATGATTACTGGCAGAGATTATCAGTTTCTTACCAGCTTTCTCTCCCCAAATCAGCCCATTTAACAAGCTGATGATGATGGATGCCAGTTTAGTAAAGGAGTGAGAAACTCAAGCATTAAGACAAACACGGTTTCATCATTCTTAGGCAATAATGCCTGTGCAATAACTCCTAGGTTACAGAGCTAACAAAAACCAGTAGTGGTAGAAATACAGAACTGCACAGTCTTGGGGAAAAGCGATTAGGACTGCAAAAATATGCAGGACTGGCATCCAACACTTCTTTCCTTGGGGATACTTTTTTTTCTTCCAAATAGCTGTCTGGAGACTAAAGCAATGAAAAAAGCACGTGCTTATAATCAGTCTGCCCTGGTCTACTGGTTTCCCACTTTCTTCCTCTCAGGAACAAAACACTCAGAGAGCTGCACAGAAAACTGCAGATGCTGAATTAATTTGCTGCGCTGGCCAGAATCAATGTGCGCAGTGCTAGGATGGCTACTAATGAAGAAGGTACATTCAGAGGAAAGTTACTGCAAAAACTATGAGTTTATTTTTGCTATAAGCAAAGAAAGGGGTAGACAGTTAAAAATATAAGTTCAAATGCCTAATACAGGATGCAGCCTTAAAATTATGTTCCACACTTCACGCAAATTATTTTCTTTACTTGAAATTTTAGTAACAGTATCGTTAAGAGTAATTCTTCCAACTGCAGTATTTCCCAAAAGATCACACTTCCTCTTGAGACTGGGCAGGTAAATGGTTGATTTCAAGCAGCAAAGCACAAAATGTATGGATCTTAATATGTACGATACTACGTTACCTAGTTTGAACCAATGAGACAGACACATGATATATTTCTCCATTCTCATGGAGAAAGCAGGTGCAGAAATACGAACTCAGGAGTATTTGAAACAGCAGAGCATCACAGATAGCTGAGTGACCTACCAGGGCGATCAAAAGAAGGAAATTAAAGTATTGTTACAACTAAACCCACAATTTTTTAAATACTCTACCTTATCAATAGTAAGCATATAGAAGTGAGTAATGTCATTTTCATGTGCATATTTGATTCTTGCCATACATTCCTCTTCATCAATGAGCTCACCAACATACTCATTCACAAACTCTCCCTGAAAGATACCGAATATCACTAGTAAAGTATATACCAAACCCACAAACATCACAAGTTAATAATTCTTTGCTAGGCAAGAATGATTCATACCTTTTTAATGTCCCTCTTTGCAACCAAACCCCACCCTTTCCCATCTGTTTTGATGATCTCTGTCTCAGGGTATTCACGTTTTGTAAAGCACTGGTTTTGGCATCGTTCTCCTGCTGGACAAACTTGCGGATGACATTCATACATCAGCATCCGATTGAGGCACTCAGAATCAAAGCCACAAGGGTTTTCATCCGTGGGTTTGCAGTTGCACTTGGGAATCTCAGAAATGTCAGCAGTATATATCTGCACTTTACCACAAGGTTTATTCACCTGAATAATACATTAAAATAGTTCAAACATCACTTTAAAACATTTGTATTTATGGTAAGAATTATCACAGTTGTTAATAAGTTGGTTTTGCAACACTAGATGTTCCAACAGTAATGAAATTTCCTACTTGCATGACTCTAAAGGAAGCACAGTTACCAACACAGCGTTACAACCTCTCCTCCCCATCTGCTGCTCAGCTTCTCCCCCGCAGTGCTCCCCTAGATCTCTGAGTATCCAGTGTCATTTCCTCACACTTTACCTTAATATGCTTGTATGGTGGAGGTTTACGTTCATTTTCTTGGGTTTCTTTGGCTTCTCGCTGTAGCTTTATTTCTCGAAATCGAGCTTCAGCTTCTTGCAAAGCTTAACAAAAAAAGAGAAAGGACTGTTGTATCAACAGAAACACTAGAAAGAGAACGACTGTCCTCAAGTTGACCTGCTTAGTGCCCTGTGCGTTAAAGAAGCATTTCTACCTCCTAGCTAAACCATTAATTTTCTTGCAAATAATCCTTCTGGAGTGCTAACATTCTTTACAAATTTATCAGTTCTACTCTGCTTCCCAGTTCTATTCAAGCTTTGCTTCCCGAAAAGCCAAAGTCATCAGAAAGAATTTCAGTTAGATGATAGTAATTTACAAGTAATGAAAATAATGCTTTAATTCAAAGTTAATAAGAGTGACGGCTGCACAGGACACTAAAACAGTTTTGTGATTCATTACTGTAAATCAAATGTACAGAAACAGTCCCAAGACTATGTGTGAAAATGTAAAGCACGTATGTAACAAGGTTATTTTTCCTTTACTTCTAACTAGGTACCATTTTTGAAGACTTTTCCAATTCCTTTAATCCCCCGGTATCTACTCCCTCGGTCTCCCTCCATATAAGGGAACACCCGTGCTTGGTGCGTCCAAAAGTAATCCTTAGAACCAAAGAAAAACACAGGAAACTCTCCGATTTCGTGCTTCATTTTCTGGATATTTGGGGGAACGTTTTTCGGATGGCAAACTTCTGCAGGCCACCATCTAGCACAGAAATACAAATAGAAAAATACCAAATTTCAGTAAGCTTAACAAAATCACCTTGAACAGCAGTAACTGATTATTATTTCCAAATGTAGGATGAAAAAAACCAAAGTGGCTCAAAATAAAATAGAAAACACAACACCCTGGGGGAGATATGCTCCTCCCCGCACTCCAGCTCACTGGGCACAGGAAGAAGATTGGGTAGAAAAGGAAAGCCTGATGCTCAGATCTGTGGGACTTTTGCCTGCTTGCAAGGTACACATAAATCTCCTTGCATCTGGTTAGCAAAAATAACACCTTTAACAAAGTCTGCAATCTCTGTATTTGTTAAAGATCAAGAGGCAGTGTATAACAGCTAGTAATGCTTTCTAGGCTAAACCCCACCCACCTCTATCGCACTCCAATCTCAATGTAAGTGTAAAACTCTAACAGCCTGAGTGACTTATCTCCCAGCCAAGGAAGGCAGTAATTCAGCCTATTACAAGTTATATGCACTCAATTATTTGAAGAGAACTCTGAAGCAAAGGGCAGAAGGCCGGTATGGCAAAAGCACAGAAGCCTGCAAGGAGTCTTGTATGGGCACTGCTGTGGCAGAGAGCAACAGCAAAGCTTTCAAGTATTGAAATGGGTGTTAAGCACAGGCAAAGCTCTAAGAGAGATGTGGTTCCCAGCTTAGAGACATGGGAAATCTGTGTGCAGCAAGGCACAGAAAAGTCAACTGTATGATCCTTAATTAAAACATGCCAATATCACTGTAAAAGGAAACAAATTTTTCATCAGACCTGTAATTTCCCAGTTTAACCCAAATAATATCCTGGAAATGAAGTTTCTTCCCTGCCCTGCAGTCATTGCAGTACCAGCTCCCATCTGGCATTTCAATGTTTAAACAGTCCGGGTGAAATGCTGCAGGACATGACTCGCAGCACAACAAGCTTCCTCCTTCCAAGAGAAAAAAAAGATTGAAAAACATCAAGACAAAAAAGAAAGATTTGCATTTCAACCAGATTCAAAGCAGTGAGGTTTGTGGTAGGGTCTGCCAGAAAAAAATAGTTAAAACATGCCAGCTTGCAACAAACACACGTCATCTAGCTGTGCACAGAAACCAAATGGTCTTAACTGATTTGAATGCCTGGCAGACTCCAGTTAGTAAATACATACAAATTAAAAAGCAAGCTAATGATATAAATGCCAGAATAATGCACCACAGGAAAATTAGTTTGTTTTACTTTAATGACTACAATATATTTAACATAGCTTAATATATATTAGTAATTCACCATATGTAACATTTTAACAATAAAAATTAAGCCTAATTAAATGCCTCTTTGTCTATTTTTTTCCCTCTTGAGAAGAGGTAGGGATGAGATCGTTTGTTCCACGAATTACCATTAGAAAGTTAGCTGCTGCTTAGTAAGCTGCTATGCTGCATGTTAATTCGTTAACAAATCAGGTATATTCTCATTGCCAAGGTTTAACCAGCACGATGCATTTTGTGCTTCTCAATACGAAATAAATTTATCACTCAGCATAAAGCAAAATGCCCTTAATTAGTGGCACTCCACACAGTAATATGGGTTCGGTTTGCTGTCTGCTTCTAAAGTAAAAGCAACTCTTAAAATATTTATGTTTTCATATTATGTATTAGCAATAAGGAAACACAAAAAGCTTCAGTACATTGAACACAGGGGAAAGAACAGAGATGGATTTATCATTATGCATCTCTGGTAAAGAATTAAATCAGGCTTCTGGTTGCTGGACAAGGTCTGAGTGAAAATATTCTTTAATAAATTATATCTGCAAAGAAAGGACGCTCAAAAACTAAAAGCAGCACAAGCCAACTTGAAGGTAATTCAATACCTAAGGGAGACGAACTTAGCACGCCACATTTCTAATAGCTTTCTGCAAAGAGATTAGTAAAATCAAATTTAAATTGAAGAATAAAACGTTTTGATGCTGCACATACGTAAGAGCTTTGCATCAGTTTACCTTTGGAACACACAAAGCACCAGCTCACATTGACATGCGCGTGATGACTTTTTCCTTTCATGGCAGTGAAATGATTCGTACAAACAATGCTGTTGGAAGCGATGACTGCACATCCTGCAGCAATGCACACGTCTCCAGCATGGTATGCAACAGGACAGCGAACACAGCGCATCATCTTTCCTAGCAAAGCAGAACACTGCCATATTTATTTTCGAACAAAACCCATTTATTATTTGGTCTTCACAAATAGTATTACTGCTGAAAAGAGCTGATAAACACAAGAAGTGTTTTAATGATGTTTTCAAGGTTTGCATATTTACTTTCAGAGACAACCCTGAATTAACAAAGGTTTTTAGAGAACATTATACTGAGCTTAAAGCACTACAACATTTAAATACAAAGGCTTCAGCTATAAACAGAGCAGACAAATCTTTTCTCAGTCACGCAGCGTTACAAATGTTTCCCAAGGCAAAAAATATGCACAGAATCATACAAAATCATAGCATGGTTTGGGTTGGAAGGGACCTTAAAGCCCACCCAGTCCCAACCCCTCACTGTGGGCTGGGTGCTCCCCACCAGCTCAGGCTGCCCAGAGCCCATCCAACCCGGCCTTCAATGCCTCCAGGGATGGGGCACCCACAGCTCTCTTGGCAGCCTGTACCAGAGCCCCACCACTCTGTGAGTGAAGAACTCACTCCTAAGTGCATGTTCTCACTCAGCTGCAGTACCTTGCTGCAGTACTTGAATCCGTCAGTAGTACCTGTATGCGTGTAATTGCAGTGAGGAACTACTACATGAGCAAATTCCTTACCTTAACATACCATAAACAGACTTAATTTATCAGTCATAAACATGTAAAAATGAAACTACCTTTTGAAATTCGTGGATGGGAGGGGTTACTAACATGACAACTGAGGCAGCTGTGCAGAGGACATCGAAAACCCCTGTTCTCAAACACGGTAAGATGGAATTTTTTCACACAGGCTTCGTGGTAGAATTTTCCACAGTGGGATACGACACAGCGCTTCAGATCTGCCTTTCTCTCTTTACACACAAAGCAGGTATGCACACCTAGAGGAAAAATAATAAAAACCATGTAACTAATCTTTCATTCAGACCTCTGTATTTAAAACACTTCTGGGAGTTTCTGTTGGGGGGGGGAGGTTTTGTTTTGTTGGGTTTTTTTAATTCCACTATTTGAAGCAGCAGTTTATCTGCTTTAACTCTCAGTGTGAAACACTGGTTTGTTTAGATACAGATAAATAAAACACAACAAAAATAAAGTTATAATGGAAATCCACCACAGTTAATGTGTGCATATAACGCCCCAAGCCTCGCTGATCAGCTTTTGTGTTCTTATTCCTAAGTCTCAGTCTGCCAGAACAACTCTGAATTTTGTTTTTAAAGCAGTGAAATAGGATGCTACTTTGTCCGCAATCCTGTAAAATCTGGCTTGTAAGTCCACAAACTAAGGACAAGTATCCTCCAATCCTCTCTCTGGATTGCTTGGAAGAACCTTATTTAGCAGCAGTCTTTTTTTTTTCCAGCAAGGTTCACCAACTGCACTGAACTGAGCTTATGAGCAAGAACACAAGTCTTTATGTAACATTTCGAGATTAAGAGCTTCCAAGCAGTTATTGCAGGATTAAAAGCAAATTAAATTAATAGCAATAGGTCTTGTAATGGGAAAAGCCAAAGATTTATGCGGACACAAAAAGAACTGAGAAAAGATTGAAAATGTTTCACTTGCTGCTTTTTTTTCCTGGATTTCTTAGGTCTCTGTGGCAGACCTTAAAACTACTCTATTGTTGTACACAGATACAATCTGCAGTTATTAAGGCAGTGGAGTTCAGAGCAAATCAAGCAATTTGCAAGAGATTTCTCACTGAAAACAGCGAGCACCCTAAACCATGGCACAGCTAATGGTAATACATGAATTCCCACACCATCAGGCACCAAAGTATAGTTTGTTCACAGATAGATATATAATCGGCATGGGATGATTTCCTGTAACAATATATGGGAAAATGACATCTTTTCTGCTTAAAATTTAATAGAAAGGGACAAACTTGCCTGATGTACATTCACTACAAACGAATTTTCCTGCTGGTCTTCCAGAGAGCCCAAGGCAGCTCACGTGAAAAGCTCGATAGCAAAGTCCTTCACACAGCAGGAGATCACCTGTTTTTTCACATAGCTTTTACAACACAAAGGCATTGAATGTTAAAGAAAAGTTCATATGCAGAAAAAATAGCATTCACTATTCCTTTCCATAAATTGCTCCTCAAAATCTCTTTTCCTGTGGTCAAAATCGAATGTAACAAGCGAAAGACAACACTAAGTATCATCACGTGCCCTTGCTTGCTGTTGCAACAAATACCAGTCATTTAACTGCGAGAAAAACCACTGATAGAAACATGGTACAAGAGAACATACCCAGAAAAAAAGAAAACAGCGTTAGGAATTTCTCCCTGAGCAAACTGATGCACCTGAGCAGATTTTAAAAGAAACCTTACTTTCCTTTTCTTTGGCAAAAGGAAATTGATCTAGGAGACATACTGATACTTCTACATCCAGGCTGTTAGCAGTGACATAAAACTAAAAACGAACTCAACAACAACGCTGGCAGAATGTAAGTGATTAGACGACATTTAAAGATAGATATAACCTCATCACCATTATGAACAAGAAGAAATGGAAATATAACTGCTTCTCCAGTCTGCTGGAAAAAAAAACTTTAATCTGCCCAGAGCGATCGTATTACCCTTTCATAACCTAAGAACTCTGTCAGCATAGTTCCAGGAAGTGTTCTGCTTGCAGTGAGCATGCTGTAAGTGCGGTGCAGCCACCTCTGCTGTGCGCACAACCATGTCAGATTTCCTTCTCTGTATTAGCAGACAAGCGAGCGGTTCTCCGTCATTTAACCCAGTGACCTGGCAAACTTCATGCGCTGTCCTTGAGGTACAAATCACATCTATTTTACCGATCTGGAAGCTAAATCGGAAAGGCTAAGTCACTTATTTTAGATCGAGAAAAAAAAAAATAGGAAGGATTCCATTTACTGATACGGGGACCTGTTCGCTAACGTCTCCTCCATGCGATAGGCACAATAAACCTGTTTTTGCCCTAATATTGTCATTTCCAAATTTAAAAATACCTTTTCCAGGATACCTCAGAAAACACAGCTCCCTGCCCAGCTACCGTCTCTCACCTGACACACATATTCTTTTTTGGTTCCCGTTCCTCGCTCAGATTTTTTGGATGATATAGACACTTCGGTCTGAGTTTCATCAGCACTTTCATAGGGAGACTCTGAGCGCTCATCTCCTGGGCCATCGAAGATCTGAAGATTAAACACACACGTTAGAGAAAGCAGCCACGTATGTGAATTTTGTTCAGAATGTCAACCGAAGGAAGCAAACAGACTGCAATGCAGGCTAACAGATTGAGGTAAGTTCTTTTGGTTTTGTTTCCCCGCCTTTAAAAAGGAAAGTTTGATTAAATTCAGAGTATGCACTTGTGGAAGTCTCATCAACAGGACAATATAACAGCTATTTTCACAAACTCAACAACTGCCAAAACAAAACACCAGCACTTTGTAATACGGCATTTTATTTGTACTCAGTCCTATAACCCATTTAGTCAGTGCCAAGCCAATAACACAGGGACATAGTAAAAACCCACCATTAAAGCTTGAATACATGCTTTACATGGTATTAACAATGCATTTTAGAAAGAAACTCAGTAAAACTTCAAGCTGCACCCCAGAGTCTCTGACTCAAACATTCTTCAAGAGAGTGGCAACGTTATACAGAAGAGAGAAAAACTGTGTGTAAGGAATGTCACAGTTAACAATGAATTCAAAACACTCCAAAAGATGACCTTGTCATGCATAAATCTTACATAAAGTCTTAGCAAATGCGTTAAAGATAGAAGATTTCTAAAAACCATTTTCATAATTTAAGGACAAAAATCCTAACGTTTAGGAGAAAACACCGCGCCGATTTCAGTCCAACAGAATTCAGGGATGGGATGCACATACGAGACATGCGCCCTCCCCCTTGTTACAGCAGAAAATGCAGAATTTCACATTGCTGCCCCCAGTCTGAACTCGAAAGAACTGTTATGGCTACAGACATTCTCTAAGAGAGCATCACGGTTTGCAACCGCAAAACAAACCTGTCACTTCTCTCGATACTTGTTCTATTCACACGTATCATCAAAAATAATGCCTCAAGTTCCTTCTGAGTTGTCTAACTGCTACCCACAGCTGATGATGCTTTCTTGAGGTATTTCACTTACAACAAAAGCCCTTCGGATTTTTTCTCCTGCGGAAGTACATCGCAATTAAACTCATTTCAATCCTTTCTGGTAAGCCAGAACGCAGTCTAAATTTCTCACTGCAGATTTTTTTTCCAGCCTCAGGAGAATTTTGGTTGAGTTTTCTCTGACTGGAGACAGTATTCCCCAAGTCTCCAAGTACAACATTCAAAGCCAATGAGCCTCTGACTTCTTCTGCACTGCCTCTGTTCCACTGCCTAAGGACCCGCCCAAACCTTTTCAACACAACACTGAAACCCAGTGCTCAAGAGATCATTTTGCCAAGAGCTGTTTGTCGGGGCACAAACACCCCACTCTACAGGCAGAATTTGCTTTCTGTTTTCATACATACAATCTTGTACGAGTCCACATTAAAATACATTTGATTAAAAATGGTCTGGCTCGGCGAGTGATTTAGACAGCTAAGTGCACACTCCCTATCAGCCCATCTCCACGTCATGTACAAATTTATTAGAAGCGATATCTTTTGAAATCAGAGATAAAAACACAAAGACATCAGGGCCAGTATTAGTCTTTATAAAATCCCTGTGAAATGGTGGTTTTGACTGATTTCTTCTCACCGCTGCTGCCAGCTAACCTGCACTCCTCCATTTAATGTCTGCTCTCCTTGACTGTGCCTAAAATTATTTTACAGATTGCATCTGACTTTTCCTTCAGATTACTTTCAAGACTCACATTACAAAAGCATTTTCTCTGTGCAAATGCAAGCTACAGAAGTGATTCCTACCTACATTTCATCTGTGAATACTTCTACAACCGGATTCATCTCAAGATTCTGCCCAATGGTTTTATAAGCGGTGTCCTTCAGTGGGTTAAAAGAACCTGAATGTAAAGCCATTGCTTTGTTCAGAGACCAGGAAATCTCTGATCTCTGGAAGGAGACGGAAAACAGCAAACTGCAAATGCATGCTGTGTGCATGGCCAGGAGTAGCCAGGTTTTGCTGGGAAATGGTGGATTAAGAAAGGTAGTACTGGAGCTCAGCAGAAAACCAGAAGTGTTTTCCCTTAGGGTTTAAGTAAACTTACACAACACTCTTTATTTCTGTTTAAGCTCTTCCCATAGAAACACTACTTAGTATAAGCAGTGCACTGCTCTAACCTTTTTTAGTACGTCATTGCGTTCCTGTTAGAACTAGCCGAAATTAGTCACATACACCAATCTAATGCTACTGGTGTCCTCTGTATTTCCCCTACATCAAAAACTTTTTCTTAAATCCTAAGTTAAAACACAGATCTGAAGGGTTAAGAGAACTGTTTTCCCACCATGTACCCCATGGAGAAGAGCACCCTGCTCCCTTCTCTGAAGGCAGAGCACAGAAACAGAACAAACCTTACGACACATATGCCAAGTCACAGGAGAATAAGGCTTGCTTTAAAACAACAGTTTCCTGGCTTGTCTTTGGTTTATGTACTAGTAAATATTCAAACGAAGGATGCAGACCTCTATATATGGAAGGGCAATCCTATGGACAGATGGAAGCCTTTCACAAACCCCTCAGACATGGGCTACGAAATCACAGTCATGCATGAACCACAGGTTGAAAACCATTTCCATACAGACCTGGAATTTTACTGCCCTACTTGGGAGTTAATGCCCTTCAATGGTTAGTTTGCAATGGTTAGCAAGAATTGACTGCTACCATCACAGCTACAAAACCCAAATTCTTGCCAAATTTTAAGACAAAACTTGGCAATTCACAGCAGCCTAGAGATTCATGATGGATTTCAAGCATGAATACGCATCACATGAACAAAATATCTGTAGTCAATCAGCTACAAGGCTACCAGGCTGAGAGTATCTTGCAGGAAAAATACAACCTCTGCTTTTATAATCACCAGGAGCCCTCAGCACATCACAGATCAGAGCTCCACTCAGCCCCAACCCTGCACCACGCAGCTGAGCAGGGACACGCTGCTGCGACATCAAAGGCTCACTGCATCTCGACTTCGACTGCTTTGTGCAGGGTGCTACAATCCCACAGGTGCATCCCATCCAACACTCAGAGCTACTATCGTCAACACTTGAGTTTTCATGCTAGCTAATTTTAGGGAGCAAATGAAGGGCGTGGTGAGCAGATTCCCTCTTACGCTTTTAAGAGAGGGATGCCTTTCTGGAGGAGAATTCTGAGTTTAAACTCATGCTCTTAATCTCACGTTCTACTGGTCACCTCCCGCAGTAAATAACCCTACACATCCTGTACACCCATCCTTTGGGTCCGCTCCCCGTGATGAGAGCCAGAATCAGGGAGCTCAGCTCCCGAGGCTAGGCAGGAAAAGCTGATGGAGATATAACAAAACCAAATGCGTGCCTGTCCCCTGAAGGCCTGTGAGAGGCTGGGACAATCTGTCGAAAAAGCTTCTTGGAGGACCTACAACAAAACGGCACGTAGAACAGGAAAAGGCCGGGGATACTGCCTGCAGCCTGAGCATGCTGCGACAGCACAGCCAGGGCTGCCAGCCACCAGGGAACAGTTCCACAATAAAAATACCTTCCGATTAAAAACGCTCGCTGGAGCGGATTTATAAGACTGCTGGAAATCACTTTCTACAGTAAAACAGTGCCACCTCTAAAATTAAACATTAACACTCGTGGGGTTTGTTAACACGGCTCACACGTCACATCACGACAGATGTGATGGATATGCATTCAGCAAAAACCAATACAAGTTTTTGTGGCCTTTTCCTTTTTTTTTTTCAAACGTAAATCTTCCTTGTGATCATGCCAGAACTTGCCCTTTCCTTATTTTTGTAACATAATCTCCCTAGAAAAGTACATTGCACGTAATCACCTCTTCTGATATTTAGGCAAAGGTTCAAAGGAAGCCACGCTTAGATTAGCGGCAAAATCTATTAATTAGTAATTCACAGCAGTTGCCGGTTTGCTGTGTTATTCTGTTGCACGTGTTGAGTAACACCTTATTTTTCATAAAGGCAAAGTAAGACTTTTAAGAAAGTGTAAATTTAGGGGAAGAAAAGGCAAAGCTGCTCCCTGCAGCTGCGCGACTGACAAGTTGCAGCAATGAGATCACTCCCAGCCCTACAATCAGGGGCGTTTTCCATCAGCAATTAACAAAGTTGCAGCACAGAACAAGCATCCTCGCAAGCACCAGCAACACTTCACATTCTGCACATCACACAGGCTCTCCCCTCATTTCAACTACAAAACAACTCAGTTTCAGGGTAGTCGCTGTTAGAGGCTTTCATACCGCGCTGGCTGAACACAGAGCAACCAGCTGATATTTGAGAACTCAAATCCAGGTCTTTTTACTGAAAACTGTGCGTCTGTGAGCACATAGGAGAGACGGGAGTGAAAGGGAAAAATCTGACTTGAAAACCAGGACTAATTGAAATCATCAGGAGCTTTACTTCCTACTCCCATCAGATTCTCACAGCTGTCTTTCCTTCTGGAAGTACATTTTCCACTGCTCACATATGTGAGACTCAAAGAGAACATGGAAGGACACGTGACCACTTTTTTTTTTTTAAACGACTTTTTGTTTTTAAAACACGCTCTCTACAGTTTTGTTATTGGGAAAATATTCATTACTGAGTCAAACTGGGATAGAATTTTTGGCACCTCTGTGCATTCTTTGATTTTAGTATGGTATTTTGACCACGTTTCAGCAACTGAAAGATACAGATTCTGGCAACAGATCACAATATTAAGATTTGGGTCCACTGATCTCAACGTACACTGATCATACATCTTATGTACTTCAACATTCGGGTAACAGTTATTCAGATCTATGACGGTACAACAATCAGGGCATCAAGACTTCACATCTCCAACGTTGTTGTAATTTTCTTTGGAACCAAGCCTTTTGCATATGTTAAAACTCCCTATTCACAATAATCAAAAGAAGCATTTAATGGATTCTTTCAGACAAACATTGACCTACTTTTAGAAAGACTGTGGAAGAATGGTTATAAAAGCGATCTCCAGCATTAATTCTTCACTGAATGAAGATGCTTTGCATACTGCAATATTGGATGTATAAAGGCAGATTGCACCAGCAACCAATACAGTGGGCAATTGTTTAATTGCTAACTATAAGATTTTCTACTGCTTAATTACTTCATCTAAAAGGTTGCTCGAAAGTGATATTCAGTGTGCACAGAGATGTGAGGACAGACTGTAGAACGACGTACTTTCCTTCTCAAGGTTATGCTGAGTAAATAAGAATTCATTTTTGATGGAGGCTGTTGGGCAGGCTAAGAAAGGAGGGAGAAATGTGTGTGTATTTACATTTAGAATAATAAACTAGAGTACGAAAAGGAAGTAAATTGAGTCAGCAATGTATATAAGGTGATTTTGTATGTTTATATTCTTAATTTTGACTTTTTTATTGAAGCTGTCTAGAAAGATATGCGAGAAGAGGGCAGGAAAAGGATTCACCAGAAGCATTACGTAAAAATCACTTTAAAAATGTTTTTCTTGTAATACTTCCCTCAGTTACACCACCGACAGTTTCGACTCACTGCACCATCAACCAAGGCATTCAGCAGTGAAAGGATAAAGCACGAACGTATGGAGACATCTTTCACCCTTACATCATTCAGTACATCTAAATGCTAAGCTCAACTCTACAACAATTGTTAAAGTATTCTTTGCAAGCAGATTTCCTGAGTCGAGTTTCAGCCACAAATTTCAGCAGAAATGTGAGCCAATTCCTTATTCCCTCTATTTTTTTTTAAACGACATGCAAGTTGGCACGTACGCTCAGCTTGCAAACTTCTAGAATGATATGGATGAACTCTTCAAGTGGCACCATTAGTTCCTAGTTCCACATCTGGATGGTTGAAATGCCGTGCATTTAAAACAACACACACACACACACACATACATATATGGTACTGACACATACTGGATGACTGGATGCCAACTGAGAGTATAATACAAGAAAGGATGATGTGGAATTTAAGAAGTCAAATGACCCCGCGTTTCAAAGAACTGAGTGAGAATGAGGTGAAATGCTTTGTGGATATTTACTCCATCCACCCATTCTTTTTTCTATTCAAAATTTTCTACTACATTAAAAATTTTCCACGTCCTTTCTGACAGCTCCCAAATCAAACAGCAAGTATCAGTGCCAGCAAAACCACTACATCATAATTTCAAGGAAAAAGATGTTCAGAAATTCCAGATCTGAAAACAAATGGCTGTACTCATCCACTCTGCAGCCCAAGAATTCGAAGAAAAAAAGAAGTTGACAGAGGATGAACATAAAATGCAACTGTTCTGACCTTCAAGGCTGACTCTCAACCAGCTGCTGACGCGGCCATTAAGTGTGCTTTTTGTTTTAACTTTAGGATTAAGCCTTCATTTTTAAAAGCTGATATCTAAAAACCATTTTGCTGGCTCGTGTTATCTTAGGGGTGGGGAAGGGAGCGTAGGTGGTGGCTTTTTTTCTTCCCTGTCTTTAAAGGATGAGAACATCAATATTTACTGAGGCAAAAGCACACATCCCATGAAACGTAAGGTTTTCAAATACTACCCACTGTACATTAGCAATTGCAAAGTGTAAAAGGTTCGAGTACACTTCAGTGCTTATTGGCTTCACCAGGAATTCTCATTTCCTAGAGCCAATTCAGACACGCTTTCCCTGCCCAGCGTATGGAGGTTCAAAATGAAATTGGAAACCGCAGTGAGAAAGTTGCTAGCATTTAAGCATCCATGGTGCGCACACAGGAATGGGCTCCAACAGTCATCACTCCACCAGCTGCAAACCCCTTCAGATTTTTCTATCTACCAAAGTGCAATTTTCATTAAAATGTACATACTCTTCCTCAGAGGCGCTTCCTTTATCAACACGTTCAGTCTTACGAAAGCAGTTCTTGTATTAATTCAAAAGTGCTTGATAAACAGCATATATTCAGAATGCAAGCTGTGGTCTTACTCATATTAAGATCAGGTTGCTCTTCTGTCACGTTGTGCTTAATCAGTTAGAAAACCAACTAAAGGGCAAACACTTTCAGACAGGAAAGTTAACCCTCCGGCCTCCCTTTGTTTGACTCAAACATCTTTTGTTTTATAAACCCAGCTGCAGAACATAAAATGGAAACAAAATCCACAACGCAGACTTCCTTCAAAGCTAGGGGGAAAGAAAATGAAAAGAGCATGGCAGAAGCACGTCACCTCTGCTGCAGGTTCATCAGGATCCACAAAAAAAAAAGTAACCCACTGCTTTCAGGTCACCCACTATCTCTAGCAGCTATTTTGCATCTTCTTGTAAGCATTTTAGATCATGATTCCATGACTTCTGAATGCTGTTGGCTATTAAGCTCCACTGTGCTTAGAATTACGGACACTGCTACAAGCTCAGACTTCCTGCAGTGACTTCAGCATCAGTGATGTCCATACCACAATCAACCAGGAGGAAATGGTCTAGTCTGGCTAAGAGCTTCCTATCGAAAGACTGGAGTATGGATCTTCTGATAAGGGAACTTGTTAGTCCTTCCACAGAGATTTACCAACTGCCTTTTCTTCTTAACAAAAGTCTTAATGACTAGTTGTGTAGTTGTTGTTTCTTTTTAAATCTAAGCACAAGATATATAAAAGTATATAAACAACATGCAGATAGATCAGACTGTATTTGAAAGACAATCTATTGTGCACCCACACGCAGACAGAAAAACTGACAGAGCCAATTGAGTTACAGTTAACATTTCCTTTATTTCAGTATAAGAATTCCTGAACTGAAGAATGGTATTTTGGCCCATACTGCTAGACTAGATAAATTCTTTAAGTATGCGGTGCCACAAGTGTACACAGTACTATCATAGCAAAAAGACGGCCTGGGACAAGTTTCATTTTTATTATTAGCAGTAGTTAGACGTTTCAGGTAAGGATATTATGCATTTCTGAATTTGCCTGGAAAGTTAATTAGAATTTTGAGAACATTTTAAAACATTATAAAATTGCCTACAGACACCCATGATACTTTGGTACGAGATGTGGAATAAAAACCTACATGAGATAAACATTCAGTAAACAGATTCTCTGCACTCTGAAGCCTAAGTAATACACAAGCTGAGAGTAATTACATAAGAAACTTAATCTTCTACACAAAACGTGCTGCCAAAGAACAAGATTTGAACCTAGAACTTCTTTTTTTTTCCACATGAAAGTGAAAGCATCGTAACAAAGCAGTATGGCCTGGTAGGCAATGCAAGTCATTTCAACTGTTAGAGGCTTTGGCAGAGGTTTAGCGTGAAAGAAGTCCGATTACTTGCAGTGTTCCACAAAACCATACCCCTGACTGCTTATTGGTGCTCTGAAACAGGGAAGAGAAATCTATAGGCATACAGAAACAAACAGGAAACAACTGTCTGCTAGGTCACAAAGGACGTAAAGAGAAACGAAATCTTATGTTATTCTTAAGCCTTGTTTTGACGAGAAAATTATCACTGAAGGAAGCTAGGAATCAAATGCCAGAAACACATCGATACACGTTTTTAAAACAACCTGCAAGGATATCTTCAGCTATCTTTTCTTCAGGGCAGTAGTTTCTTTAAAATACTGTGAATTTCCTTCTTCCTTTCTGTTCTTAGGATCACAGAGGCAGTTATTTTTACCTTTAGTAAGCATGCCTAGAGTATTTTAGTTGTAGGACAACTAGACTCCAGGGTTGATAAATGGAGCTGACGTACTTAGTTGCAAGTTGTACATGTCTCATGACTGCCTTCTGGTTCAAACAGCTTACCTTTTAAGATCTGTATGTATTCTTTCCATTCTGCATAGATACTTATACCCATTAAACAAAAACCAAAAACGCAGATAAAAGAAATCTGCCTCAAATTAGTAATTAAAAAAAATGTACTGTTTAATAAGCACAAAAAAAAGCAAAACTTAAGGCTACTGTCTTACATTATTAGGCATTGGAAATACAAGAAGTTGGAGCTATAACCATCAGCTGAGCATGTTTTGACACTGGATGTTATACAAAGAATTAACTTTATCTAGGGAATTATCTTCTCTAGGGAAGATACAGAACTTACATTAAAAATACCACTTTCAAGATCTTTCACAGGCTTCTTTCAACTGCCATCTGCTGGTCAGCTCCTACTTCATAAAGGCATGATGAATGACAAACTAGCTAAGAATTTAGAGTATTACACGTTCTTTATTTTGTCTTCTTTAAAGATACTACGATTCTCTGACAAAGTTCAGAGGTAGCTCCTAGACCCCGCAGGGTACTATGACATTTATCTACTGTGAACGAATCCATTCAATTTAATGAAGCCAGCCAATAGCGACAAAAATTGATTGAAAAGCTCCAACAGGTATGTCTTGTGCAAGTACACAAAATGTACTAACAATCCAACAACAATGGTAATGCAAAGCCTTTTTTTATTTATTAAAAAATACTGGTTACACTCTACTGGCACCTACTACATTATTGAACGGTAGAAGGAAAAGGTAAAAGACAGCACTTGCATCTCAAAAATACGAGGTTTTGGATGGTAACATCAAATCTCATAGCAGCAGTAAAGTACTACTCTGAACTTTTGTAGACTTGGAAAGGTTGATTAACTTTCTCACACTATGCCCCACAGCTGCTCATTTCAAGGAAATTACTGTTGATGCCAAGTGCCTAGAAGTAAAATTAAGTATTTTTTTTTCCCCCAAGATTAAATGCAGGTATGACATTTACTCATTCATGTATAAATATCAAATAAAAACAAAGGCGTTGCTATTTTTTTTGCCCAGTGACTTACAGAAAGTCCCTACTGGTCCTGTCCATCATGTTAAAATAATTAAAATCCAAATTTTTTCAAAGGAGCAAAGGCCTACCTTTTACCCTCTGTTACGTTAAGTCTTCTTTTTAAGGGAGAAGCCCACTCCGTGGTTCTCTCTCCCTTCTAAATTAGGCACCTAAAATGTCTTATGGATTAAAAATTTGGGTTTCCGTTCATTTTGTAATATTTCAAGTATTCCCATTAAAAAATACCCCAAATAACAATAAAAACCATCCAAAATCTTTGTAAGTAGTCAAAATAAGATGATCTTTCAAAGAAGAAAAAAAAACAACTGTGCACACCCCTCTTTACTGAACACACTTCTACTAAGCTTTAGTTGCAATGAGTGACATTTAAGAGGTTTGCAACTAGCTACAGTCCTTGCCAAATAACATTTATATGCAGGTTCCCTTCTAGAACGAGCTGTCCACAGGTAGTGAGGGGAAAAAAAAGAAGGAAAAAAAAAACCCAAACAGCCAGAATCCACTTAATATTGCTTGTGAAGGTGTATGTGCTTGTGGAATATACAGTATTTTTTTCACCTTTGTTAGAAGATCATTTAAGTCAACACTTAGAAGTGTAATAGTGAACACAAATATAGAAGTTTGCCAGCAAATGTATTTAATGTTGAAAAGAATTACATCCTATTCAATTAGCGGAGCAAGGCTTTCAGCATTGCACGACTGTTTATTTTTTAAAACTCTTTCCCTTGTCTTCCTGGAGAAGGTTTCTCTCTGGATGACCACTCTCAGGACATACATGTATTTAGCTGTTTAGACAAGTGCTAAATGACAATACAAAGGGGGAAAAGGTTTTTAAAGCCACCCACAACATCCAAGGTTTATATCCCTCCTTGTTTTGTAGAAGATAGTAAGTTCAGAAACACATGCCTGCCATATATATATATATATATATTTAATATTTGTTTAAAGGCAAAATATATCTATTATCATAGGAAACAAATTGGGTCCAACCCTTAGCTGGTAAAACTTCACGTCAGTGCAGCTTTAAACCATTTAAGGATCCAGCCCACTGTTATCTATCTCAACCCACCCACCTCCCCTCAAGTCTCTGTTTTTTTAATAGGGTACATTTTTGTAACATTGATTGCAGGTGGGTTGAAACTAGATGATCATTGAGGTCCTTTTCAACCCAGGCCATTCTATGGTTTTATGATTCAATTGTTTTGAAACATTAGGAAAACATGAATTCACTTTCTAATCTGTGTATCTGTTTTACGAGCACTGTACGACGCTAATTTTTCTCACACTTTTTGCTGTTCAGCAGTAGCTGAGTAAATTAAGAGCGAAGTTTTAAGATTTTCATCTCAGCCTAAACAATCATTTCCATTTTTACACGTGAACTGTTAAGACACAACCCAAGACCCTGCAAAAAAGAGACTTTTATGGAGAGAGATTTTGTAGACTTCATTCTTTTTTCTTTTTTTTAAAATAATGCTATAAACAGAAATGGAAAGATCTTTCTCCAGAGATTATAAAATTTAGAGATGCGTATTTAGAATGAAAAATATAGTATGATCCTTTAAATGGGTCTGGCTTAATAGCTGGTCCCAAATACAAACAGCTTACATTGCAAGTCCCGGTAGTAAAGTCAAAACAGGAGAAAGTGTTATGCCAGCAACTGGGAGTTTCTCAATTGCAAGAACAAAATGAGAAGAAGTATTACTTTTCTTGACCACTGCCCTGGATGTTTTTTTTATGGTGGGACTTCTTTAGTTTATTTTATTAGGGTACAGGAGGGAGAATGCAATGTTTTTTGTGTTTGTTTTTTTTTTTTTATAAAAGGTATTTTCAAGTTACAGTAAGATAAACAGCCATTAACATGCAAACTTCCCCACCCCCCATAGGTAAATCATTTATGAACATAGTCTAGATATTTTAACTGTATTCATTATAGTGTCTAAGCGCCTCATGCTTTTTTGTTTAAGGAGACTAAGGAGTCTCTAGGATATTTGGAAGCCCTACTCCCTCAGTAGCAGGCAAGTATTTTCTCTGCAACTTCTGTAATACAGACTTCTTGAAGGTGTTTGTCCATGGACAGTTCAATAAATCCTACCAACTACATTTCTGAATCCACCTGCAACACAGCATGCATACTTGACCCTCATGCTTGCTACTCTTTGGCTGATTTGTTTTAATAGTGTAGATAACTCGGGGAACGGTTTAACAGATTGTATGAATACGCTTCTGGTACATACATTTCATTTATTGTATGTCAATTGAAAAGAACTGTAGTTCCAAAGATGCAGAACTAAGACTATGATTAGTAAGTATCAAAAAGATACATCCTTCACTGCCTGCTTAACTCTACTGACGATGAAGCTATTTGCATCACAGAGAAATAGCACTTAAACAGCCTGAAAACTAATCTGAGCTTAAAGGGGCCCTGCTCAGAAAACTGTCCAGTTCTAGGTTGGAGGATTAGGAAACTTGCTTCAATATAAAAGCTATGGCAACATGACAATATTGAGTTACATAATGTAACTAATGTAGTACGCTTACATAAAGTCTGTAGAAGAAAATACAGAACACACCGGCATTTTACTTTGCCTCTAACAGAAGGTTACAATTCTAAAACTTTGTTGGTAAATACATTAAAAACCACAATAATATTTCAACGTCCCCAAATCAGACGTTCTTGTTACAATAAATGAATTTGCAATGCACACATTAACAGGTTTCACAGAGGCCAGAACTGTAACTTGTCTAGAGCACCAACGTTAGAGAATTCGCCTTTGTTTTTTGCTTTTAAACAAAAAGATCCACACCTGAAAATTTCTGTAATTAAATGGCTGTGTGCAAACACCATTTTTTTTTTACCTCATTCTCAGTTAAGGAAGCTGAAGGAGATGAACTTTTGCTAAAAGCAAGAGTTGAAGATTCTGCTGCTGAAGCCCGATTTCGCTTCTTCAGAGGTTTACATGCATCAGACAGATTTTTCGTTGCTGTAAAATAATTTTGGTTTACAAAGTGAAGTTTGGAACTTTAAAACGTTATCTCCCTGAAGCCATCTGAAATATTCCTTCAGATAAAAGAAGGAATGATTTACGTAGGTCTTCTGGGCATGTATGTAAGGCTGAGAGAACAAGAAGTTTCTGAAACCACGTGTTTTTGCTTGATTTTAAAAACAAAGAGGTTTCTATTAAGCAAATACATACTACAGATGGCTAAAAAATGTTTTCCCCAAGCACTTATGTCTATTAAAAGCAAAACATCTTGTGACTTAAGACCTCTTTAAAGCAGAGGTAACAGGCATGTCCTCAAATAAGCACTAGAAGGTCTACGTTATCTCATCACAATCTGTGTACCACTAATACTTCGTTAAGAGAAAGCTTATATACAGGGCAAGGTACCAGACGTATCACCACCTCTATGTTGCGCAGAACTTTCTGAAGCTTATTCATCTTCGGAATTTCATCATAATATCTAACGAGACATGCTCTTACAGAAGTTATCTTAAACTTGAACATCCGATTTTTGGTTTTTGGTACAAGGTGATTTAGAATTCTCCCTCATGCGCCACACTGCCTCCCATAAAGCATCATTTAAAAGGTCTAAAATTACATAGTAACTGATTACAATGATGGTCACTGCACTTGTTTTATTGGGCAAATGAAGAACAAACTGGAGCAGTGGGATTCGTACCACTGCTCTCCAAGATCACAGGGAAATAGCTTTAATTTGGTGCCATCAAATGGTGAACTTGTGAACTGCTGCTCTAAATCAGCAGTACACAATTTCAAGCAAGTATAATGCTGCAAAATGGTGGTAGTGAAGGAAGAGGGCACAGACCCCCCCAATCTGTGGCACAGTGGCTGTATCTTGTTACTGCATCAGCAAATTTAGCTGACTGCCTCAGACAACCTGTTTATTTTTGTATTATTTAATTGAAAAAGTTACATTAAAACTTATTCTGACCACATTACCTGACTGGTTCTTTTGTGAAGAGGAGGTTTCTGTGACCTTAGTAGAGTTTGTTTTTGCTGTTTTGTCATTGCTTGTCTCCCTCTGTCACAAAAAAAAAAAAAAAAAAGAAAAAAGAAAAAAAAAAAAGGAAAAAATAAAAAAACTCCTAATTTAAGAGTGGTTGGACAAAACTAGCAATTACTTCTGGATTTATGTTATTAAAGTGTCTTTACAAATACCTGAATGGTAATGCCGTTAAGCTAGCCCCATTTAAGTCATTTTTTTTAAAGCTCATGTACAAAACAGGGTACAAACCCATTAACAAATGAGTAAAATTAAAGAACACGGTATTCCAGCATCCCACTTATCCATCCCAAACTCAGCATTTCATAAAGGGGAGCTCTATATGAAAACAAAACATGTAAATTACCCTTACTATCTTGGTCTGAACTGGTCAAATGAAAACATTTAATTATTAAGGGTAAACTGCAGAAGTACCATATAAATTTGAGAATAAATGCAGAATTTAAGTCTCAGTGGCTTGCTTTCAACTCCACAAATCGCAGCAGAGCCATTTTAAAAATTACTATGGTTAAGATTGTTCCAGCATTTCCAAAATACAAACACTATTATCAATGGAGCATATACAATGAAGAAAATTGCTCCGGGCTGAGAATTTATCATTAAAAGTTTAGGCCAAAAACTGGGAAAATTGTTGTCAAAGCTGTGTCAAAATTAGATACTGTTCCTTACAGGATATCACTGTTGTTTTCTTTGTATCTTACAAATTTATTCAAATAGTAAGACCATAGAATCGTAGCCAAGAATGCTCAACCCTATAAAAATGCTCAAATGAGCAATAAGAAAAACTCTACAGAAGAAATTTTATGTACTTTTTCATATTCTTTATCTGACTGTTTTATAAAAGACGTCCAGGTGAGAAGGTACTGAGAAGGTGAGACTGTACTACAAAGGTGCTGCACTACACTTGTACTAAATAGACTAAGGCACCCTGCCACTGATGCTGCTGTGTACAATGAATAAAAATGTACAGGCTAATTCACGCAGTTTAAAGCAGGCTTTACAGAATCCCCTCTATTAATGTGCATTTTACACACATCATGAAAGCATCAATGAATGGAAAGTTTGCTTCAAAACTTTCATATACTTTCATATAATTTAGTCACTTGTGAAACATTCAGATTCTTTAAGTAAGAGTTGGGGAGAAAAGGGTAATGCACTGCAAGAGCTCATGAAAAATCATTAAACCTTCACCTATCCCAAAACATTGTACCATAAGTCTATACACAATCTGGGAATAGCGAGAGGAAGCATACAGCTAGTGTTTGTTTTTTTGAATCATTGTGTAGACACTGTTGCTGCCACTCACTACATTTTCTACTAAGCAGCAGCACACACAGCCAGGATCCTGGGCTGGCAGAGGCAGGAAGATGACAAAGATTATCCAGTAATAAAAAAAATAAAAGCAGAAAGCAGCCATTCTACAATAACTGATTCTTCTGTGGGCAGAAGCACAAAAAGTACTGCCTTCTGCATTTAGAGTTTCCAAATCGCACACCAGACTCCCTGCAACTAATTCTGATAAATTAAACAAAGGACACCACTTTCCAAATGGACGTAGCACGTTACCTAAGTCGGTATTATTAGTGGTGTGTATCACTTATCTCAATTATTTTATTTATTTCCAGTTAATAGTCACATCTGCATCATGGCATCAAAGATATCAGAAGCTCCTCTTCGTGTGCTATATTGTAACTACCCTTCATTCTACTTGTGATCGTCTAGGCCAGCTGTTGCAAACAAAAACTGGTCAGGCGATAAAGAATGAACTTTTATTTCATTCAAAACAGGGACTTTGTAACAAGGGTTAATTTCAATAAATAAACTTCATTATTTCCCTGTATCCAGTGCATTACAGTAATTCAAATCAATCAGATGTATATTCGAAGTTTCCAAAAAATTTCTCCTATAATATAAAATGGATACTCCATCACTGACCTCTCGGAGCAGAAAGTGGGAAAACACTTTTGTCCCTCTTTTCTGCAAAGGTAGCAAAACTTCTCTAAGAACTATTGTTGTTCCTTACTAGTAAGTTACTTAAGTCTGGTTATCTGAAATTATACTTACTGTTTACAATGAGCTTTAACCAGTTGTCTGGACAAAATAACAGGCCTATCAGACTGACACCTCTAAATGCGACCTCCAGAATTCATTCAAAAATAAACCTATCACCTTTCCATATATTAGCTTGCTTCATTTAACCATTGTGACACTGAAGTCCTCTGGCAAGGTCTGCAATACCCACACCATAGTATGGTACTCTAGTAACACATCTGAAAACATCTATGAGCTAAACTCTTCACAGAAGTAAAACCCAAGAAGTTCACTGGTCTAAAATCGCAGCTAAATAAACCTATGCTTGAGCATCTACAAGACTTGGACTGACACTTACATACATAATTTTAGTGACCTATGTAAGGAAAATTCTCATTCTCACAAGCAAGTTAAACTGAAAAGAAGCCTGTGATCTGCATGATAAATATGCTGTTTTTACCACAGTTGCCTATCTTAAGCAATTAGACAAGATGTCACTAAAATGTACTGTAGGATTCTAGCCAGTTCTTGAAAATTAGTTTTCCTGTTCCGCTTAGCTTGCATTCCTCTCCTCCCCAACTTTTGTCTAAAAGAAGTATCACTAACACATTAAAGATTCTTGTACACATTCTTGTATGCAGGCCTGAAATCTGATTCGCGGGGAAAGGAAAAGTACTATAAGGCTTGGCAATACTGAGATGTCATGCCTCTGCATATTCCTTCGGGAAACAGATTTTCTCAGCACACATTTTCACCACAGTCTAAGTAGCAAAAGCAACTTCACATCTCCTTGCTTGAAACGAAAGAAGAAAGCCCATGGCAATAAGCTCACGTTTCTCTGAATATTTACAACAGTTTAATTTGATACAAAGACATTACTTTTTTAGTCCTGGAAATGGAAATGCTGACAAACTTAACTACAGCAATGTGATTGGTGCTGCTATAAATCCACCCAAACAAACCAACAACATAATTACCTTCCGATTATTCTGTTTATCCATCCTGAGTCTTTTCCTAGGTGCCTCCTGAACTTCAAAATCTTCTGTAGGTTCCTTTGTCCTCTTTTTTTGGTTTCTTTTATTTCCATGTAAGTTACCTTGGGATGGGGGATGGGGGAAACTTACATGAAAAATAATCTAAAACCCACTTTCAAATTATTTTGAACTGATCTAGTTATTTAAGTTACTTTTCTTTCAGTCATTATTTCTAAACATGGTTAAACATTAACACAGTTTGATGACCTCTTAATGCCTAAGGTCTGGTTTCTGTTGCTGAAGGCAAGCTCTAAACACATCCAAATCAACTGCTTAATAGTCATTTTAGAAAGACGAGTCTGCTTACATAAGCAGTAGTATAAGATCTGAATATTACCGCCCAACATTGTTTCATATTGTCAGACTGCACGTGGTTTTAACTCTTCTGCCACTTTCTAATAGCATCTTATCATGGAATCTAATTTATACAACTCCACCAGGAGTTCTCCAGTTGACAGTGGTGAAGGCACTGGAGATCAGCTTAAGGGGCTTCTAGAAAAAAACAAGCTATCACCAATTGTACAGATTAATTCTCTCCCTGGCATAGCAATTCTAGATTCTTTCCAACAAGCTTACTTACGTTTTACAGGAGACCATAAGATCCCCTTCCTTTGTGAACCAAAATTCTTAGGAACAGATTCACTTTGGTCATTTTAAACCAAAACAGACTTATTCACACATCTAATATGATCATTCACTATGAAGTTCGAAAGCAGCTAGCTAAATAACAAAAGGTCACTGACTAACCTATATATTCTTTCCCTAGGTTCAGCAATTGTTTACACTTGCTCTATCACAAAAAGATAGATGAAGGTTTAAGAAGTATACTGGTTGATCAGGATGAAACGACAACATCATTACACTCTCCAGTACTCTCTAGTTTACGAAACTACAAAGTATTATTATTCCAAAGACTGCAAGCTCCAGGGGCACAAATATGTAAACTGAAAATTGCCCTACAGCTACAAGTATTCCATTCCAGTGGGAACAAATAGTTGTAAATATTAAAAATATAATAACTTGAAAATATGAATAATTTTCAAATTAATGTTCCTATCTAAAAAAACTAGGACTCTGATTTCATAAAGCAGACTGAAGTGGCTCCAGGAGAACCTGCTACTTACAAAAAGCCAGTAAAACAAATCCCACAGTATTCTTCCAAGTTTAAGATAAGAGGATTTGGGTAGGGAAACGATTCAATTGACATGTTTTCATCTGTAGATAACTATAAATGTACACAATATATGTACTAGAAACACCTGGTACAGGTACAACTTCAATTACATTTCTTGCAATATGACACTGAGGAAGGTGAACAAAATTCAGCACTACAGCGTTTAGATATTTAATTGGGGATCCATTAAAATTCTATCGTCAAGGAAGACAACATCTGAGATAAAATAAAGAGATGATGATACGTGGGCGATTACATAAAAAAATACACTCAATAGCTACTTATAGTGAACTATTTGCACACAACACAAATTTCAATTACTTCTGGATCTTGATCTCCTTTTAGGTGAGTCTTGAAACACTTTACGTTTGGCCTCTCCAATATTCTTCAATGATGAACCTTGAGAGATACAGAATGTGGTTTTTTTTAAACTGATATCCAAATATTTGACACTTTAAAATTTAAAGTTAAAAACTTTTCAATTTTCCACAAAATTATGTTATTTCACACACACACAGATAGTTAACAAAACTGACTGCCATTTTTATACAAGTTTTTCCAAGTCTCACAAACTTTCAAACACTCACTCTCATTCTTGTCATTGCCCAAAGCAGCACCTGTTCGTTTCTTATACTTCCAATACTTCCACATTGTCTTCTTACAGTGCTGAAAAACTATTTAAATTTGAAACGTGATAACTACTAAAAAATTGCTAAAACCCACGTAAATGCCAAACTACCTTCTTCCTTTCTCAAATACATGACTCCACAGCCCTCAAATACTTTGCAAAATAATTGAGACTGATCATTAAATGCAAATGCTAGACAACAGTGACAAGAAAAAGGAGGAAAAAAAACGTATTTGAAATCTTGTACAATGTCCTAAAAATTTTGCATAGTACAATAAAATGCCAAGTGGATGAAGGATACAGAATAAAGATCAGAATACTTCTTCCTGAGTTGATGATGATGAGGTAATACACTATAGGCAATCATACAAAGAAGAGGTGTAGCACTGATCACCCTTCTGAAGCCATTTACTATCTCCTCTATTTTTAAAAAAGGCAACTCTAATTTTACTAGTATTAACACTTCATTTTCCCTTCCCAGCATCCACCTATAACAGGCAGTGGATGCAATGGCAGCTGCTTATGGGCAAAAGAAGAATGAGAAATCAGCAATCTCTAAACAGTAGAAGGTTTACATATAACAACTTTTCAGAACAATGAGCAAGAAATGTAGACTTCATGGGTTGCTTTTATTGTAACCATTGGCATTCCTTTGCTATTGGCACAAACACCAAGAATTAAAACTTGGAAAACAGTGAAAGCTGTTTTCCCTACAGGTCTCAAATATGTGCTTAGTTTAACACCACTATGTTTATCAAATTTAGTTAGAGTACACTAGCACAGTTTTACGTTTACCAGAGTCTTCTTCAGATTTGGGAGAGGTCACTATGGCAAACTTTGTGTTATAGCGAGCTTTCTGTTTTTCACTAAGCATGTTCCACTGCGATTCAAGCAACTCTTCAATCTCCTCACTTGATGCATCGGGATGTTCAGCAACCACCTATACATGCAGAAATAGGGTTTTATTAAAAAAAAAAAGAAAACCACCGAAAAGGACGGAATCTGTGCTTCTATAGCTTCAGAAAACTGGATACAAACAAGTTATCTAATGTTTCTGCTACAGATGGAACTACATTTGAGCATTTTGTACCCAGTTTTGTTGTATTTTTTTTAATAACCATTTCTCTCTCTAAAAAGAGAATCTTTTAGCAGATTCAGAATCATTAAGAACCATTTTGGAACCATTTGCCTTTTAATATATAGAAAATTGAGTACATATAAATCCTGTGGCATGGTGATTCAAAAAGGTCCTATTATTACTGGATGAAATTAAAATCTATCCTACAGAAAGCAGGCAAATGATATTGGAATATGTGCTTGTCTATAAAGACATCCAGCAATTTACTGTAGAACTCACTATTCATAGGGAATCTCCTATCTTAGCAGAGAGATCTACTCAAACTAGCATCTGAGGGAAGTGCCTTCCTGTATTAATTTCTCATTGTATACTATTTATACAAATGCTAGGAATTCAAAAAGCTGTGCATCTTTTCTCAATATAAACACAATACACAATAGACATCAACACTGAAATTAACTGACTTCCTAGATAGTTTATTCAATGCAAACAAAAAAGCCAGAAACCCCTTCAGTATTTCCATACTTTCTCTTAAGGAAGGACAGATTTGATAACTTACAGAAATCAGAAAACTCTAAGATTCTGCATGCTACCAAAATGAAACAGCACCTTAAAACACAGCCCTTCATCACTCTCTCACTAACCAGCATTCTCCAGTTCTAATCAGCAGTCCCACCATTTATTACTGTAGTGATGCAACCAATACCCCAAAATAATCGCGCAAAATGAAAAGTACGCCAATAAAGCCAAGTGTTCAACCAGTAACACCATTCAATAGTAAGACATTTTTTTTTCTATGGAACTTATTAACCCTAACTTGTTAGAACTGAGTATTTTTACATTACAAATTCCGGCGTCAAGCAAGGTACAAGTGTGACTAAAGCTTCTCTAGGGGTTGGAATGGTTGTAATATCTTCCTTCCACTGAGATTAATTAGAGCCTAGTAAGAAAACACATGTAATTTTTCCCCTACTTCAGTACTAAGATTCTTTTCGCTTTTACCTCGTATAATTTACTTGCTTATAGGATATAACTACCTTTGGGGGCCTCTATTCAAAGTCTGATTAAAACTGAGAAGTGTCCAAAAAGTTACTGAGGAGACAACACAGACAGATCCACAAGATACCTCTTCCACACTTCTCACTTTGTAAAGCAAACTAGGTAGTATCAATTTTGACCACTGGCTGCTGACCGCATATAGTTCATTGTGCCCAACTAGGGCATAGAATTACTTAACTTTCTAAGGAATGTCTACCTTTGTTCACACAAATGACCTCAGTGTTACCTCCAGGTTCAACAAAATACAAATAACTGTCAATCAAATAGGAAAGCAGTGAAATGACAGGTAGAAGAAACCCATGTTTCTTAATGATCAGGGGACACAAGCAAAATCGGACAGCAACAACTTCCACTATAACATTCAATTCCTCTCGTATGTAGTTGAAACAGAAGATGTGAAAGTCATGTCATACTTTTCTAAACATGGACAAAATCATGAAAAGTCCTGGATCTAGGAATTGATATCACTACAGGTGTATAAAACGTGGTGCTTTGATCAGGCATATCCTAGCTCGTCCACAGTAAAGCAAATTGCCTCCACTCTTACATGTCTTGATATTCAACAATTCCTTATACTTGCAGAAAACTTCAATTGTATGCCCTACTAATGAAATTAGTTCTTCCATTTACTAATGAAATCAGCTCTTAATTTACCTCAAAAAAGACTCAAGGCCCAAATCAAGTCATTAACATAAATGATATGGCTTTGTCTCTCACTGGCAATACCTTTATCTCAAGTCAAAACGCCTTTCTTCTAGCAATTATGATGGTTGTATTTCACACAGGGAGCGCACATGAAAGCCAACAGTATAAAATATATTGGAACTCCTTTGGTAACTGCACAAAACACTTCAGTGTATCACTATAACTATGAAAGCGTTCCAAGTTTAAATGCCTCCTTCCCTCATGGAAGCATTCCTGCTAAATCACTAAAAACATTCTCCAGCAGTTCATAGAATTATAGAATGGCTCAGGTTGAAGGGAACCTTAAAGACCATCTGGATCCAAACCCCTGCTGGGCTGGTTGCCAACCACCAGATCAGGGTGCCCAGGGCCCCATCCAACCTGGCCTTGAATGCCTCCAGGGATGGGGCACCCACAGCTCTCTGGGCAGCCTGTGCCAGAGCCCCACCACTCTCTGAGTAAAAAATTTGCTCCTAACATCTAATCTAAATTTCCCCTCTTTCAGTTGAAATCCATTTCTTCTTGTCCTATGACTATCAGATCATGTAAAAAGTCTGTCTCCCTCATGTTTATAAGCTCCCTTTAGGTACTGGAAGGCCACAATGAGGTTTCTCCAGAGCCTTCTCTTCTCCAAGCTAAGCAAGCACAACTCCCTCAACTTTTCTACATAGGAGAGGTGCTTCAGCACTTTGATAATCTTTGCAGTCTTCCTCTGGACCCACTCCAACAGCTTTGCATCCTTTGTTACCCGGCCTTCAAACAGCCACTATTAATTTCTGAAAACTTAAAACTATTCCTGTCCCATTCTCGGAAAATCAATACAGAAAGTAGTAATTAATAAAAATGAAGCTGATACAAGAATCCTAATACAAGACGCCAAACAAGACACAGTAGAAATGTATCTACTTTTAAGATACCCTGAGATTATTAGAAGCCGCACACGAGCAGTTCTTAGTCCTCCCTTCCCATTCACTCCATCCGTCCCAAGTCTGGGAGAACCTCTTGTAGATCCAGTTTTCCTTTTTCCTAAGTACCTATCTGCAAATACTTAAGGAACCACACTCTACTCTTTCAGATGACACCGACACAAGTGGCTTAGAAAGTGGTCTGCTTTTTAAGCTAATATTATCACTCCATAAAAAATAACAGTATCTACAACAGGAAAAAAAACAACCAACCAAAAAACCTTACATGGACAGCAAGCTATGCAAGCTGAAACAGATAAGCCAAACAGAAAGCAAAACACTGAACGTTATTTAGATACAGTCTCCACGGTCCACTGAAGACACAAAACTGCCTTTTTAGAAGCAACTGAACAAGCTTGAAGTGTTAACCAAACTTAGGAAGCAGGTATCTAAAATGCCAGTCATCTTCTTATCAAGAGAAAGGAAAAATTAGGCCCTAACCATCTTAATTTGATAGAGGGACTGGTAGTTGCTGCTGTCTGTTTATCCATCACTTCCGTAACCTCATTCTGTTCTATGCACAGAAGTGCTTCAGTATCTACTAGAATGAATCGCATTATCACATCGATTTGGGTTTTTGTGACTGATTTTTATTACAAGGAATTCTAGGCAGAAAAAATAAGATGCCCTCTCTATATATGTAATATTTTGAAACTCTACTTTAATCTCTGCAGAATATTAACCATTATAATCAGTGTGAATTTTCAAGTTTATAGAAGTTTCTCCATGGTTCAAAGTGGCACGGAAGATGAAGTAATTCCTCAGTGTTAAATGGTGCAATATCCTTTGTATTTTCCATCTATTCAATTGAGAACTACAGTATAATCACAGAAAGGAATGACACATGTTAATTGGCGCAGAAAATAAAAGTATAACATCAGAGACACAGCGTGCCTCTTCCATGGTAAGATTGATAATCCCATTTACTCCAGAGCAGTAATTTCATGTGCCTCAGTGTTGCGCAAGGCTTTTGTTGCATATCTTACAGGCCAAGGAAATACCCTCTTGCCATTACATAAGATGCAAGGTTATTTACAGAAGTGGAAATAGAACTCTCTCAAGCATGAGACAGATGTTTCACACAGACAGCTTTTCATAACGAATATATCAAAATCTGTATTTAATAGTCTAGCTACAAAATGCTTGTTTCCAGAGCCAGCAAACTGAACTGCCAATGTTTTTCTCAAGTAAACCAAACCCACTAGAAGCTACATGCTCACTGCATTCATTTTTACTCTCATCAGTATCCTGAGTTGTAATCATCTAAAAATATCCTTAAATTGAACTACAACTAGTTTATCACCACACAATATAATCTGGCTTTCAATTTTTCTTTATGACGTTCAGATTTGTTAATACCTTCTAACACAGATATCTTAAATTGAAATCAAATATTTAACAGCTGAAGTCTCTGACCAAGTCATCTCTAACTTTCTGCCTTTGTGGGTATTGCAGAAAAGTACAACTAATATAAAACATCGGAACTCATGCTTCCACCAGTGCATGGAATAGTGCTGCAAATGCAGCAGAGGGTTGTAGGGAAGAAAAATGACGCTCATGAGTTTAAAATAGTGAGTTAGAACAATAATACAGCTTTTATACCTCTAACAGTCTTCCTACGAAACGTTGATATTATGGTAGTTATTTAATCTACCTTGCCCTGGAGTGTAGTCCTCTCAAGAAGGCCTAGTTTCTGTCCCAAGATACTGCACACTGACAGTGATTTTCATACACTTTGGTAACTGTTGAAGCTTTTTCTGAAGCTCAGCAAAGGACTCTAGGTAGGGAAATTGAGTTTTTGAGGAGTTAAAAGACATGGGAATACACTGTATAATTTGAGCCATGTTATCAAAATGAATGCACAAATGAAGTGCAAGTAAATGACCGTAAGCAGTATAACCTTGCTTATATTTTCCCGAGCGTATGTATAGCATATCTACTACATTTTACATATATTAAAAAAATTAAAACTAAGAAAAAGGACTGTTAAATTATGTAGGAAGATACTAATGTGACATACTTGAAGTGAACAGCATTATCACTCTTTTGCTCATATTATTTATATACATTCTTTAGTCTCTCTGTTACTATCTGGATCGAGATTTGATGCAGGCGTACTTTGTCAAACTCAGAGTATTATGGATTCTATAGTAACAGTTTTCAACTAATGTGAAGAATTTTCTTTAAGTACAGAAATGAGCAGAGGCAATCATCCATAGTAAGAGCTAAAAAAGACTAACCTCATCTCTGTGCTTCTGACAAAAGACCAAAAACTGAGATACTGCATCGCCCTTTCTGCTTCGTGGAGTAGATGCCGGAGTTTTCTTTCTACTGAGAGGGGAGCCTATCCCTCTTTTGGATTCAGCCTGTTCAGATGACTTTTGAGGAGTAGTATTCTTAGTCTCCAACTGACTGCTTTCTTGTATATCATCAGTGGCAGACAATTTTGATGTCCTTCTCCTCCTCTTGTTAGGAATGCCAGACTCCTTCATTGATTTCAGATTTTCAGTGGCTTCTTCGTTTGAGTAAGATGACTCATCAACCTCCTCCTCCAAAAGCTCCACAGCAATGCCAACTTCCTTTGCCACTTGAGGATTAAGATGAGGTCTGTCCCTAATGTAGATGAAGGTGTATTTCGCCTTCCGTTCTTCCACTGTCATGCCTACTGCTTCACTTGCTTGCTTAACACCCATCTCCCACTGTGGTCGCAGCTTCCCTGGAACAGGCTTTAACATCTGCAAGATAAGAAAATACTGTGAGAAATTTGCTTGTTTTTCATTCCCAGATACCAACATCAACAAAAAGCGATTCCAAGAGACTAAGTGTAATGTATATTTACAATTCAGTTATTCAAATGGAATTGTATTTGAGAGTAATAATACCAAGCATTATTCATTGACAAAGCAGAACTGTAATGACTTTTAATAAGTAACACTGATGTGTCACCTCATGCTTCTCATCTATACGTAAAAGATTACATGCCAGCTTAAAAGCTTACCAGAATATCTATTTACATCTACACATACCTATAACAGTAAAATAAAAGTCTGAAAATCTTGCCCTATTTGGTAGCCTCTTACCTTTATTTTCTCTGCTTTAGTGAGGGCTTGTTTTGCACTTTCCTGGCATAATTGTTCAAACTGATCTTTTCCTTTGAAAGGCACAAGGCTCTTCTCAAATATCCAGGCGCGTTCTGGAGCATCTCCAAAAAACTGAACATGATACTGACGAAAACTTTTTTTCTGTCCTGAAAAATAAAAACAAATGTTTTTAAAATCCAATTGAAGTTGTTTTCTAATTTTGCAAGCTGCTGCATTTATTACAACGACCAAAGCACAGTACAAACAGTTGACCTTCCAAGCACGCACTTGCTGGTGTCAAAGTCTCCAGGTTAAGTAATGAAGTTTGACATAAAAGCCCACTAGCTTAACCTAAACAATAATATGCTTTGCCAAATTAACTTACAATCATCTGTCAGTGCATTCTGCGTATATTAATTTATATATAAGCCTGCATTTTTTCTGAAAATGCTACATATGAAAATGAGTTAAAAATTCAAGATTTCAAAGCTTGGATAGTCTATGCACTCAGCCTGAACTGAACACTCCAACCTGCCTAAACTTTTTAGTATTCCTGAATAGAAACACACACGTAGCTAATTTTAACAATTGCGATAAAAACTTCATCCTAACCAATCTTTTAAGGAATCAGAGCAAGAATGGTAAAGGATTTGTGTGGTGGATTGGAGAGTGAGAAGATGGGAGAACAGTTCTGAAATCTAGACAAGAAACATTCTTCTAAATCATAAAGAGGAATATTGTTTCCTCTAAGAAACAGGCATATAATCTTTCCTTTCTAAAGATATCAGGTATTCTAACAAGAAAGGGGAACAGAACACTTTCAAAATCCATGGAGGAATTCACAGCTAGCAATGAATTTCTAAATGGCAAATGGTAGAGGTAAGAGAATCTGACTTAAAATATCTTCTGGCATCTCCTTCCTATGTTTTAACATGCAGATTTGTTGTCTGCAAAGTATTTGTATTAGGGTATCCTTCAGAGAAAAGAAAAGTTTCAGCTGTAATGAGCTACACTTCTGTGTTTGTCAGTCCTGCTAGAAAGGATTACCACTTTGCGGTATTCTATGGATTTTCAAGGTGCCACCATAATAGTACGTGTAAGATGTAGCCTGTGAGAAAGAAGAAATCGGGGAAGGGTTTCTGTACAGTAAGAACAAATAACAGTCACAGTCATCAGCAACAGGTCTCTCTAAACTAGGCCTCAATTTCATTGTTTTTCACAGGATACCTTCTGCTTTAGTCAGCAAATACTTCTAGTTGATTGCCTCATACACTGCATTATTACTGTTTTGGGTTTTTTTTTGTAAGAATACTCTTTTTGTAATTACTCAGACAGTAGTTACTTTTCAAGGCATTTGATCTTGCCTCAAGACGTGGCATCTGGAACAGTAATATGAAATCAACCGAATTTATGGCATGTGTGGATGTTTTATTAACGATTACAACCATGTATACTACATAGGTGAGATCTACAAGAATGATGATGACTCAGCTGAGATCAGGCACAGGGCTCTAGAAGAATGGCGCAGGAAAAGCTCTTGGTCTGTCTGCCTCATACATGCAATCCAGTATCATAATACACATTCCAGTAAATTCAGTAAAGCTTGTCCTCACCAAGAAAATTCTTAACTAGAGACTACTGAGCTCCAACAAATTATCTCTGATGAAATAAAGGATAATTTTTGTATTTAACCAGGATGCCTAAGCTGCTGATAGAGAGAAGGTCCACGCTACATTTACAACCACTTGTTAAGATCTGCCTTTGATTATCCAGCAGCCAAGGCAATCTACCTTTTGCAATGTAATACAGGTTATGTGTACTTGCCTAACTAATTAGTGTAAGTAATAGTGTCTGCTGATAGAATAACTGAAGCTATTTTTGAGTCTGTACGTGTCTCCTGTAGACAGAATCCATAACAATGCTCCTGGATAAAATAAGGGACATTATTGGATTACTACAAATAAAGACACCATTTTTGGCTCAAAGAATCCTGGAACCACCAAGTACTAAAGGGTTAGGAGAGTGCTCTGTGGGGCTTATTAGTCTTCTACAGTACCCTAGCATGTGAACACTGTCAGAGACAGGATACTGAATGAAACGGGAGCTCTACTCTGAATCAGTATGGGCTTTCTTATATGCAAGCATGCATCCTGTAAGCCGAAAGTTACAAACCTCTCAAGTCAAAGCAGCTGGAATGATGAAATCAAGTATAAACAGCAAGAAATTCAGACTGTTTATACATACTGTTGATCCTAATCCTAGAAATGAGAAATACAAAGACCTAACTGGGGATTTCTACTACTTACATAGTACATAAAAGAACTCTTCTACTTGGAATAGACTTTTGATGGTTTCTCTACAGTAAACAGTAGTGGAAGATAAGACAAGACTGGGAATACATACTGATGTTTTGAAAATCATTAGTGCACATTTATTAATTATGAAGGCTGCCAAAGAGCTAGTCAAACTTTCTGAAGGAAAAGGAAAGCCCCAAACCAACCCCAGAGTAAACATCAGAAAAGCCTCCCCTCCCCCCATGTATTTCTTCCAAGAGGTTGAATTTAATAGCTGAAAATATGCGGGCTTCTCTTTCTGTTAATACTCCACAAGTTAGAAATATGACACTTTTTTTTGCTACATCTGTTTTTATAGTTTCTTTTCAAAAGCTACTATAGAAATTCTTGATAAGGAGGCAACAATCTTGCTCCTTTCAATGAGCAGAGTTATTCAACCAGGAACAGAAACCAGCTTTGTTTCTCTCAAACTCCAGCTCTTCTATGTCGTAATAGATCAAAGAGCCAAAAGACTAAAATCACAGAGGTTACCTGATGAAAACTCTGAAAAACTGCAACAAGAAAAATTTGACTGAAGAATCTGTAATAGCCCCTTTAGCAATTGCATGAATGCTTGAAAGGGATCCCAAGAAGCCACTTAGTTTACTATCAACATGGAGTCTACCTATAATTCTAGAGATCCTCTTTTGTTTTAAAAACCTACTGTGAATGAGATCATGCAATCTCTCCTAGCAATCTAGTCTTTTTCACTCCCAAGCTGTTCTTCATATGTAGTCTAAATATTTTTTGTTACTAAGCTCGCCTCTTTCCAGAGCAAGAAGCATTTATTCTTTTTCTCCTTTGCATGTTATTTAAGGGCACTTAATGGGTTTTCCTTGTCAGCGTAAACAAATCCAATTCCTTCAGTTTGTTCTCACACTACATTGCTATTTATGTTCTCTCAGTACCTTCTCCATTTGTTTCACATCTCTTGAAATAAGATGGCTCAAATTGGATGAAATGAACATGGTGCAGCCACTGAAAAAGCAAAGGATCTATTTCATGTATTTTATGAACAGCATTATTTATGACAGTATAATTTTGGTCCTACAGCTGACTAAACTATACGGGGCTATTATGACACTCAGATTCCTCTGCAATAATGCAGCTTTCCACTCATTTTCCAGCTTGGTCTTCTACCACTGTAAAAATCTACTTTCTCCTCCTGAGCAGAATTTTTCAGACCACCCCCACAAAGCATCAAGATCACTCTCATTTCCAATCCTACATGTTTACAGTCTCTCTACATAACACATCTTTAACTCTAATATGAATTTTACATGTGTAGTCTGTTTTCCAAGTTCTCAATGCAACCCCAATAACGACTGAGCAGTGAAGGAAAAGCCCTTTTCAACCCCAACTAGTAAGAACCCCTCTCTTCCCTGCTCTTTCACACACATACATAAAAACAAAACAAACAAACAAAACCCCTGGAAATACATACTTAAAAGTTTTGTTGTAACAAGTAAATGTCCTACTCTGTTCCCCGCAAAGGAAACTGAAATCTTTTCTTGACCGAATAAAACATATCAAAGTATTGAGGAGTACAAATAAAAAAGCAAGGTTATGTGCTCCTACTTTGGTGTGATATTCTTATTAACTTGCTTTTCCCCTTAATCTCCAACTTTTTTGGATTCCATTAGCAGGTTTTCCAAACTTTCAGTCAAACTTGAAATAAACATAATAAAACACTTTACAGTGTTCAGATGGAGCTGAAACTAGTGAGGGACACAATATGCCTGCAAAAACACTTTCTGTAAATGCAACAGTAGCAAACGAAAGCCTAAGGAATGCTCACTATTTTAAGTGCCAAACACTCTAAGTCTTCTTTGCCTCAATTTTTTTTTCCCTTTTAATTTGCCTTCAGATCCCTTAGTCTAGTGACCAGGACTGTAAGAATGAAGCACCACCCTGAGAATAAGGTGGAAGCACTTAAGCAAATTGGACATATTTTACATTATGGGACCAGATGGCATGCCTTAGAAGGAGCTGAAGGCATTGACCAATGCGACTGAAAGTTATCTCTGTAATTTTTGAAAAGGCCACACTGGGGATATCCCTGATGATTGAAAAAAGACAAACATTGCAAACGTCACACCTAACTTCAAGAAAAATAACAATCTGGCGAACTACCAGCTCAGCCAAGTAATTTAATGCCTACAAGATAAGAGAGCAAATCCTCTTTGAAGAGATGTCCAAGCACATGAAGGAAAAAAAGGTGCCTGGGAACAGCTAACAAAGCTAACCAAGGACAAATCATGCCTAATCTGTTTATTTCCTATCAGGGCATAGAGGTAGGGTTGTGTTGTTTAACTTGACAAGTAAAAGGGTTTTGATAGTGTTCTTAAAACACTACATGAGAGATGATTATGAAAGAGAGAGAGAAAACTGGCTTAGCTACTGGGCTTTATAGTGCTGAGAAGAGAGACCCAGAGTCCAACCAGTGGCCATTACTAGCTGTGTCCATCTATAGTAAGACAGATATTGGTTGACATCTTAGCAATAATCTGGACCAGAGCAGAGCACACCTTTATCAAACTGGGGAGTGATTCTAGTCAAGACAATACTGCTGTGCAGAAGAACTTACAACACTGGAGAAACAGGATGATAGGAACCTCAACCAAGCCATATATGAAGTCCTGCACCTGAGACGGGATACCCTGATACAGCAGTAATCAGAAGTAATCAGTCCAAGTAGACTGTAGTAGTAGACAGTCCTTGTAGACATCAAATTATACTTGAAACAACAGTGCAACCTTGGAGTGAAGAAGGACAGGTACTTGCATTAGCAAGAATAAAGCCTGCCAGATATGCTTATTGCCTTCAATTCAGCCCCCGTGAGACCTCTGAAATACTCTACCTAGTTTTTGGGTTCCCCAGAACAATGAAGACGGAGGCCAACAAGAAGCTAGAGTACATGATATACAGTAAGATGTTCAGAGAGCTTTCACTTCTTAACTCTCAAAATAAACCCCCAAAAACCAAACAAAGAAAACGAACCACATAAAACCCACTGACTTTTGGAGATCTTACTGCTGTCTTCAACAGCTTAGTGGGAAGGATGTGCAGAAGAATGAGACAGACTCTGGATTAATGTGGTACTAATATAAAAGGTTGTACAGTCTCCAACTTTGAAGACATTAAACATTGTGCTGGAGTAGGCCCTATGCAACCTGGTCTAGCTTAGAGACCATACAAGTCCCAGGGATCCTTTCTAACCTTTATTACTTTATCATCCTACAACCAGCAAAGATAAGCCTTTACAATTTAAGGTATAAGAACAGAGTAAGAAACTACAAATGAGATGATGAATGAATGGGTAGAGATTCCTACATAAGAATTTCACTCAGTAGTGCCTGCATTTAGAATCAACTAATGTTGTCTGCAGACAACTATAGATCCCACGAGTCACAGAAAATTAAGATGACTGAGAGATTGTTTTTAGGAAAGCATAATCATCATTATTAAGATTATTTAATCCCCATGAGTTTTCAATAAAATATTCAGCCCATATCACTGCTCCGAACATCTCCATAAAAACAATGGAAAGCATGTGCCATCAGGTAATATTTTAATAGGATTTCAACCAGTTTCACAGATAAAAACTTTGACCTCTTTTTGACGATTTTCAAGTTAAAAAAACACAAAAACCAAAACACCAAAACAGTAGAAAAAACAAACTCAGGCTGCTACATGCTCAAAAATAGTGCTTGCATGATACTAACATCCCTCTTGACAGTGTTGAACTGGTTCAGTTACTGATACAAACAAACAGATAAAATGAACAGAACTTTCCAAAAATAATGTTTACATGCTGAAAGAAATCCAGATGTTTGTAGCATCACGGACATACCTTTTAGTTTAGTGTAGGAATGAAGAATGGGATCAGCAGAAACCATACATGGCCACCAAGGAAAACCTGATACTTTTGACCACACTAGATCTCCTATATTGTACTTCAACAGATGGACTTTGTCATCTTTGATGGTACCTTGTGTTGAATCTCGCTTAGCAGGAGCCTTAAAAAAGAAGAAAAGAGAAAAATATTATCACAATTTCTCCTTCAGATACACACTAGAATTACTAAACATTACTCAAAAATAAACAACCAATGTTTATGTTCTGTTTAAACATTCAAGTAAAATAGAAAATCATAGTGATAATGAAAAAAAGTAAGAAACAGCATGCTGAAATAAAAGGTTATAGCATTTGCTAGCAAACAATAATTGTATTTCATACATAACAAAAACCAAGTCACATTTTTTCTTCTTTCACAGCAAAGAAATCCCAGTTCAGTTTGTTCTTCTTTTTAGTTTGAAATATTAGCATGTAAGCTGTGGCTTGCCTTTATCATTCTGAGTAACTGCTGAGAGAATATCAGGAAGGCTTGCTTTAATTCCAAACACATTCACTGAGCACCAACTGAAGATGTAGAAGAGCCAATCTCAGTTTTTATTGAACATTATCAATCAGGTTAAGTGCTATATAAACAAAAATTCTGTTTTGGATTCGAATCTAGAATAGATTGAAATGTCTTTATGTCTAAACAGAAACAGCATGCATAACCAGTCAAAAAAAAAAAATCCCCAAATTTTGCATTTTTTAGCTGTCTTTCTATATTGTAAGGAAAGCATGACACAAACCCTGCACCCCCCCATCCTTTTGCAACATCTTTTTTCCCCATTCCTGTTTTAGTAGCTGAAGTTTGTGAGCGTCCAGTTCATGCTCTAAAAGTAGTTCAGTTGCTGGAAAACTATCACAAATCTCTCCCCACTTCAGTGGATAGATTTAAATAGTACAAGGGAGTTTTATGTTTCCCACTGACAGCTACATATTTGTTATTATTTATAATGAAATTCACCAATGCAGACATTCATTCAGAAAATAAAACTATGTCACATTCTACGAAGTTAGTGACCTTCTTTTTATCTTCATTTGTTCTGTTTGATGTAAATAACAAACGCCCTTATCTAGGTAAACTTTAACACTGGATGTGAGAAAGCACAGAACATTTCTCATTGCAGATGTCTGTAAAAATAATTGCTTATTTTGCATTTCTGTTATTCTATATTTATGTGTAATGCATTATATTATTCATCTTCTGTAGTACTAGCTCAACATAGAGAAGGCAGACTAGGGCTTCATGCTTTCAGTGGATTTAATGTTAGAGCTGGAACAAAATTCTGCTTTAATTAATACAAGCGGCAAGAGGGAAGAGGAAATACTGTTAAGAACCTGAGAATCTGCAATGTGGAAACGTATAGTATTTGAAACATTGTGTTGAATCAAAACAGACAAGGTTATCTTATAAATAGACTTTTAAACCCAGAGAACACTATTAAGACTAACACTGTTTTCCAAAACCAAACAGTAAATCTTTGACACACTGCAATAGCAATACTCAAACACAGAGGCACATCCTGCTACAAAACAAACTTAAAGCTCATTTTACTGAGAAACTCCTTTCCTCAAAGCTTTTAAAGCTGCTCCTGGTAAACAGACATGATACTATGTCATCTGCTTGTTAGGAGCAGTTACTCATCCAGTGATTCAGCTTTTTGGATGAATTTAGATTTGGTTCATGTGCCTGCAGCAAGAGCTGTGTTCCCACGTCTCAAGGTTTTTGGCTCTCTAAGGAATCTGCAACACTGTCAGAAAACCCCTGCCGCTGAGCTTGCCTCAAGTCCAGCACTCTCAAAAGACCTGAGAGATTCCAAGCAGATGTGAAAAACCAAATGCTCTTTCTAGCAGTTAAACATGACATAAAAAGTTAAGCTTGAAAGCTACGAATGAAGACGCACATAGACTAAGATCCAGAAAAACGTTAATCCTAAGATACAAAAACCAACTTCAACATTTAAACAAAATAGATGGGATGAAAATATTTTCAGAAAAATCTAACTAACTGAAAACGTGAAAGTCATTCAGGATTCTCAATCTCATTTTTAATTTACAAGCCGCAGGATTTTTCAGAAAGCGCAACTAAGCTGAAAAGATTTACAACCACAATCTGAGAGGGATCTGGCTGGAATAATGAAAAGGCTCAAGCAGTGCTTCTTAACGCCACGTCATCTAAAAGGGATGGCACTACAGGGGTGAATATTGCATTTCAACACATCTACAAGCGCGTCATGAATTTCAACTTCTTTGATGGATCACGATTACAAAAACTGGGAAAACGACAGCCCTCTGATAAGAACTGCAAGGCGGATCTATGCGATACTTTCTGTATTTATGCTTTCTTTTATTGATGAAATGTACATACTTTAAAGGATGGAAAAATGCAGCACAGAATTCGACATGCTTAATTTTTTTTGAGGAGCTCTTTTATGAGGTTATTTAAAAACCTATAGACTGTACTGTCGTGAGCTCATTCCTGTTCATCTTCCTTTCCCACATCATCCTGATTTCATTTGACGTCCTCATTCTTGAAGTTACCCCAATCCATTTTACAGTTATCTCAGCCATAAATGGTGAGATGAAATGCCTGCCGTGTACTTCTGGAACAAGCAGCCCTCTGACGCTAACAGTCTCTTTAATATTTCCTCCGTAAAGCATTTTTGCACACTGCCACCATAGCATTAGAAACCTTAAGTATTAAAGTTACTCAGAAACCATGAGGAAATGATAGACACTGGGAAGCAGTCACGTACACAGATTTAATCTGCCTTATTGTATGAATAGGGCTGCAGCTTTTTCAGGAGACACTTGTATTCACCGTACAGAAACAAGTAGTGTGGCTTGCAGTATTTTTTCTCCGGAGGAAAACAGGAACTGCTGTTTAGGCCTTTTTTTTTAAGCAATAATTGAGTATCCCTAACAACACGCAGTTAACAATACAGGCAATTACTGTGCATCTGTAGAACATGGAGAGGCAGGGCTGGAAGCATTCCTGTGGTGGTCTGTGATGAGTAATTCATACTGCTTCAACAGTAGACCAGTTCTTTCTGTGATGATACTTAAACAAGCAAAATAAGATGAAAAACTCCTTGTTTAAGAACACAACTGCAAAGTGAGGGAGCTCAAATGAATCAAACTACTTCAAAATACTTTCCCCTTAATTTTTGCTAGTAATGATGACATTCTTGCCTGAAGTGGAAAAGATATAGGCTTCCTTAAAATGGTTGAAATTTCTAATGAGATAACCTACCACAAATGTAAACAAATGAAAGTCTGTAGGATTTTCTGTGCTGCAGAGGAGCATAGAGCACTCTGAGCTTACTGTAAGTGCTAAAGTAAGTCAGGCCTGCTGTTTTGCCCTGTCCTATTACCTGTCCTTTTGACAGAAGCAAACACATTTAGTTTCAGAATTTCTCCTACTCCTCCTACATCAATTATAAGCAAGCTCTGCAGCCTCTGCTATAGATACCTCCGCAGTCACCTGCCCCCAGCCAACTGCACCCAATGGGAAGGCAGAAACAGTTTGGGAGCTTCTTTCTTTTCTACTTCAACCAATAATTCCAGTGGCTTTTTTTCTTTTTCAAACACTGAATTGCAGAGAAGTTACACAAATAGGATGGCTGAAGCCCAGGTGAGCAGGTGATGACTGAGGATCACAGAGGGCAGTCCCAATGCTGAACACACAGGCCATCTGACAGGCTCCACATTCCTTAGTACTGCAGACATTGGTTTCAACAGAAATCTCTGGCTTTCTGGATTTGAACCCTAATGAAAGCCTTGCTCTGAAAGGCAGCTAGACAGATTTCAAGTTTATTTTGTCTGGGGAACTGTGGAGCGTGGAATAGAGTAACTCAATTACCATAACTGAGTTTTTCTGCAAGAAATTATGCCTTGAAGAATACCAGCATTCTTAAAAATTCATCCAAAACAGCAACTGCAACAGGCTGAGATATACCAAAGAAGAAAAGAATATTTAACATGTCTTTCCTCTTCTCTGAACATTTCCAAGATTTGTTTGCCATTTCACTCAGCACTTTCCTAAGTGATGAGTGACAGGCAGATTGACAGGAATCCTGACAATTCTGTTAGCATTCTACCAGACCAAAGAAGTGAAATGCGAAGGCTTGGTCATAGAAAACATTTGCATTTAATTAACTTTGTCTACAACCCATCAAAAGAATTCATCCAGTTTTCATTTCATTCTGGTCTGACTATGAATATGAGGAGACAAGAACATATTGTGTCGGATGGGTAATTTCAAAGTTTAAAATTATTTTAAAGCAATTACAAAGCACGATGCATTTAAGAACAAAATCGTTACTGCACTGGATGCAGAGCTTCACTTTTGTTTGTAGACTTTGTTATGAAAGTACTACGATCAGTTTTAAGCTGGCAAAGGACTAATGTGCTCTTATAAAAAACACCTACAAGGCTTACTGGGTGATGACAGACTGAGCTAAGTTATCTGTTTTGAAATTATGAGTGGTAAAGAATAAAGATATTAATATAATGGTAGATATTAATAAAATAGTAATCATCTATTTAGTGTATATGTGCACGCATGTGTAAGGAATTAACCCCTCCAATTAATTGTGAATTAACTGAAATGTCAAGAAGAATAGTATTTCACTGAACTAACTTTGGAAGCTACAGAAATTGTCAACTTCATGTAACTGTAAATTGTCACAAGGGGATTAGACATAAAACATTGCCCAGAAGTGGTGAAAAATGTATCACCAAAAAAGAGAACGCTTCAGACACATGAAGACAGCACACATTTTATTCTGTAGCATAACAGGGAGGCTCATACTGAACAACTTGCAGGCATCTCCCCCTCCTGTTTTCACTTTCAATTCAATTTGCATGAAAGTAATATCAGTTTGTAATCCTGCACCACGAACTTCTCCTAGGCCATGCTATACATACAGACTGCAGGAGGTCCACTTGCACTCTGGAATAAAAACTAGCTAGCATTACAAAGGATCTAGAACGAAATAACCAAGGTTCCAAAGCGGAATGTATGCAGTTAAAATGTACTTCAAATCAAAATTAGAAGATAGAGACACAGACGGCCTTTTTTCTTCAATATGAAGTAGTGCTCATTGACCAAGACCATGTATTTTTCCAGTCCTGCTATCTACTTGAGAGTATTACTGAATGAAACATGGCGTATTTTTTATCCCAGACTTGTGCAATGAAATAAAAAATGAGATGTTTTGTCTTCTCTTGCCTCTCTATCAGTTAAGATAGTGAACTAAGGAGGTGCCTATAGAAATCCATTCCTTTGAGAGGTTCAGGAGAGATGGGAACTTGTCTGAAGGAAAAGGGCACAACAGAGCAGAAAAGACTCACGTTTTGTCACTTAAATTGACCAATGCCTGGGTTCACTATTAACAAACACACAAAGATACTCCTTATAAAAAGACAAAGATCCCAAGCTTACCTTCCTTAAGAACTAGCCATCACAATTATGCTGTTAGGAAAGCTCTTGCTTCCCGAAAAATTCAAGACTTTAATTTGACAAAGGACAAATCACTGTTCAGCCTTCAGGCAACAGAATGGAAGGACGCAGCTACTTTCCTAATGGGTTACATTCTATCATTCAGGACACAGAAGTGGCTTCTCACTCTCATTAAATGCAAAAAACTCATTAAGTCACCTCAAAATCAAAAATCAGAACCTAAGCTTGATTAAAATCAGTGCAAATCCCTCAATGTATACTACTGCTTCAAATGAAAAGGTTAACAACCCAAGACTCATTCCAAAGCGAGGCCAGTACTTATTCTAAATGATTCTATTAAATATAGTATCCTCATAGAAATAACCACCTTAGCAATGGTTTTCTTTTTTGAAAAAGCTCAATTATTGCTAGAAAATGGACAATGATGTGGAAACACGAAGAAAGAAGCAATGAACTGTTGAAGTGCTGTGTCTTATCTTCAGCACAACAGAAAAGGGCAGTACAGAGAATCCAAAGACTGCAGTTCTCAAAACACCATTGCACCCATGTCTGCAATGTGCCTTGCTCCAAACATCTGCAGTACTTCTGCAAAAGATGCATCATGTTGTGTAGTGAGGTACAGACTGCAGGGGAAGCGGACATAAAAAGCTCACATCAAAACAAGACAAACAAACTATACTGGGGCTTCTCTTACTAGCTTTTCAGATTTCTAACTGCTTTATACCAACACAGATATTTTACTAAAACCATTCATATTCAGTTTTTACAACAACTACCTTCAAGTTATCTTTTCTTCTGTTAGTAAGCACCTGATAAAAGGGGGTGTCAAGGTCATGACACTGTGAAGAATTACCTCTGAAGATATTAAATTTCGTTCTTCCCAGCACAACCACAGTTGGTTTTTTTTATTCCATGGGATCACATGGTGAAGCTATCAAATAGGAAAACCAAAAAAGGACAGAAAAAAATGAATAAATCTCTGCTCTACTTGTAGATCCCCTAAAAACTTTGCTGGGATGGCTGAGGCTCTTCAAAAGAGATTAAAAAAGAAAAGTTTAATTACAGGAGCTTTCTTTCCTCCATTTCCTTCCACAAACTCATCTAAGAGCAGCTCACAGCACCATGCAGGATCCTCCCTTCTGAGATGAAAGAAAGCAGAAGACAAAAAAAAAAGTTTAGATGGGGATTCATAATTTAGATTATGGATTTTAAAATAAAAGATCAAATTTGTATTTCAAATCAGTGACATTTCAATTATTTTTTTCTGGCTTTGCTTCCCTCATTATCGAGTTCCAAGCTGATGACATGTTTTCTAGATGCTTTTACAGTTAAAAACAAATCTGTCTACCCAAGTCAGCAATCCTCCCTTACACAAACACTATATGAGCAAGCAGTTTAGAAATAATCTTCATGTGGCATTTCACTAACTAGGACACTATCTTTTTTTCACAGTATAGAGTTGAAATGAAACAGATTCAATCACTCACAGATAGACCCAAGGAGATGGATGTTCTGGAACACTTCCCAACCCTCAATCCTCCTGCAAACGTGGAGAGCAGTTTCATTCAGCAGCTTTACTGAATTTCTACATTTACATTTAGATGACCTCTTAAATCACAAGCTACTGGCTTACTGCTGAAAGGTTCCATGTTCCAAAAAAATCAGTATTTAAATTAGATACGGCTTGATCAGAATGAATGAAACTTTCTTTTATAGCAAGTATTATAAAAAGATTTCTGCCTACACTCAACTTTTCCAACATTTGCCCGTCCTCAAAAGTTTTAACTGTGGTATCTCAGTATATAAGACAGCGTGGGTATGAGATGCTACAGAAGTCTGGAAAAGCACCGTGACAGAGCCACAAGGAAGTTTACAACAGAAAAGAGTTTTTTTTTCCAGAGAATTCCTGTTAAAATATCACAAAGTGTAACAGAAACAAAACTGAGTCATCTCAGCACTCATCCACATTTTCAGAATGATACATCCACATGTGTTCCGTTACCTGCTTGCACAATGTTTTCACATGCATTCCAGATTAGAATCTGTATGAGGTCCCCCATTCTTAGCACTCTCCCAACACCCTTATAGGTTTGAGTAAATAAGAGATTTCCCAAAGCACTTTGTTAAACAAATATGCTCTTGGTAGCTCACAAAGATCCAAGGTAGCACAGGCAGAAGTTCAAAATCCTAGTGCTCTGGGCAGAAACACCCAGGCCCAGACCTCCCAAACATTGTCATCTGGTGGAGGCAGATACTTGTCTCCACACTTTCTTGCCATAAGAACACTTCTGAAGGAAACAGTTTAGGTTTAAGGAAAACAAATACTGATTTGGTGTAAAGGGTGTCTGTGGCAGAGTAGGCCTTTAAACTGAACGCTACACATAAAAGCAGGCAAGAGAGGTTTCCAGGTGAGTAATTTCCACTGTGTTGCTACACGCAGCTAGCAGGTCCTCCAGTTGTAAAGGCTAAACACAAGAGTATCGGTGGGTTTATCAGCCTACTGGCAAGTGGGGTGAAAAAAATAAACACAAGCTTGATTTGGCAATGATGAAACATATTTCAGAAACATTCCTTATTTTCAGCAATAAAGACGTGCTGAAAACCCCAATCAGGAATCCCATATAAATAAGGTGGTCACTGCAGTACAACATAATAAAGCACGAACTCAAAGTGCTACCATTTCCATAAGATTAAGATCCCAAAATATTTTAGTTTGTTTCAATCATCCTCAACATACATTCAAATTTACATTTATTTATCCACTTCCTCCCTCCCCCCAAAAAAGAAAAATCAAGCTTTCCTATCATTAGGTGCCTTGAGGCCACAGATTCATCATGTAAAGGTAGCTGGGCTTGCTTGGCAACGGTCAGTGCAAGATCCAGTTTTCCCTCCTGTGCTAGATTTCTAAACCAGCATATTTGTATGAGCTCTTTTTGTGAAAAAGGAATTTATTCCTTACTACTGACAAATTACATGCTAAGTGGCTGTCCATTTTATGATGCTCAATAAAACAACTCCTTTAAGCACTATCACAAAAAGCCGTCACAAATGTTAGCCTGGTTGGGTCTATTTACTCAAAATAAAATGGTAACTAAACAGTGGTAATAGGCAAACTGGCGATTAGTGTCTGTGAACAGAGAACTCCTGAGCTCCTGAAGTCCATGTGCCCAATGTGAAATCCACTCCAGAAGAAGGAAACTCATAAAGAAGGCTGATATCACGACTCGAGACAGGTCAAAATATTTTGCTTCTGTTACTTTCTTCAGCAGTTACTACAAAGCATCTTTCTTTCCTGACAAAAGGAGGCTTTAAGGGCCAGAAATGACATCTGGTACATATCACTAACATTTCCCAAAAATCTGTCTGTAAATCCATCCAAATAGCATAGCGCTGGAGCTGGAGGTCTAACTCTCAGCTAAACGCAACAGTTAGACATGCATTATTTTGGTTCAGCAGAAAACTGAGTAAAGCAACAGAAAGGCTTCACCTATCTTGGACAGAAGAGCAATGAAAACAACCAAATTGCTTGTCGTTTCAGCTACTAACAGCCAGCGCAGTGTGAGGACAAGATGTTGAGATGACAGTGTTCATGTCAAGTGTTGAGTGACAGCATCACTACTGAGTGACAGTGCTAGTGCAACGACTGAAAATAAGTCTAGTCAAAGCAAACAAATGAAAAATATCATCAACCTCAGCTGTGTTATGGCACACCATTCGCTGTTGAGATGGAATGGGAAGTTAGTTGTTCCAGAAGAACTCTGCCTGCTCTACCACTTCCACACAAATACCCAAAGAACAGAATGAACAAAAACAAATCCTGGAACACACAAACCAATGACAAACAAAAGAACGCAGCATTTGGTAACGCTCTTTGAATCAGTTAAGATTCCTTCCTATCTGGTCAGCTCTTTAGGGTTGTTCCAACCTTCACACAGCTGGTAGCTTAGAGATGCACAGATGTGATGGACAAGAAAATATAAAGCTGAGCCCCACATCTTCAATGTTCACATCATTGTGGAGCAGTCTTTTGGGCTGCAGGAGGGTGGTTAAGGAAAAAGGGTTCAGCAAGTTCAGGATTCACACCTACTCTCGCAAACAATGGGTGATTTCTGAAAACAACCCAATTCCTCCCTCAAAAATGCACCTCTTTGGTTCACATTGCACTGAAAAAATGTAATATGAAAAGCACTGCTTCACAGCTAGCCTCTGCACTATTAGTCCAGGCTTAGAAGCAGTACATTCTCATTGCTCAGGGTCACTATCACTGGGCTCTGAGCAGAAAGAAAGCTCTGGGGATCAAACCCATCTTGTTCAAGCTGGCTCCATAAAGATTACTAAAACACAAATGTGGGTGTTTCCGTGATCCTACGCCAGACCCAGGATGGGGTGCAGAGGGAGAAACATCTATATCTGATCTGGAGTTTAAGAATCACAAATTTATTAGAATATTTCTAGACACACACACACGCGGAAGACCTGGCTCAAGGCCTTTTAGGTACTTCCATGACTTCTGTGACAAGTGGCGTGGAAGCAGTCAAGAAACAATGAAATGCCATCATATTTTTTCAATATTAATATATATTATATAAAACTATTTATAATATGGACAGCAATATAAAGACATATCATGCTACTGTATATATCCACAAGACAACTGTATCTTGAATGTCTTATACTGTTCTGGCTGACATTTCTCTGAAAAGAAGACATGAGAGATCAAAGCATCAAGAGACATATAGCAAGAAGAACCAGCCCTTCACATCACACACATCTTGCTCTATTACAGAATGTCATGTATGTAAGAAGTTTGCACTGACTCAAAAAGAAGCAGTTTTATTCCACAAATTCAGTCACCTGCAGCTACTAAGTACAAAGTCATCACCGCGAGCTGTAGAAACCCAAGTCACAAATTGCCAGGGGCTGAGTGCATTGCTCCATGCCCTGCCCCTCTTCTGCACCCTTGACTAACCCTTGCGCTCCAAGCTCAGACGCTGAATTAGTCAGTTCTTAAACTGACTTGTTACAGCTATTTTTAAGTATCATTTTTGTCATCACATCAAGATACTATTCCATATTTGATTTGGATTCTTGCACCCATGTGTTTATGAATAGATGTGAATGTGAAAACATTTTTTCCACCTGGGACACACACAAAAAACATAAACGTATTGAGACAACAGCCTGATGCAGAAAGCACACTTAATTTGGCCACTCCTGTACACAACAATGAGAAGCCTGGTACAGAGAAAAGCCTTGAACAAATACTTCAGCTTTCTGCAGTTCATTTTGCATTCACTCTGAGAGAGCCCATAGCTTCTAATCTCCTCTGAAACAAATACGCTCTGTATGCTTCAGGTGCTACGTAACATACAACCACTTTAAAATACTATTCCTGTGAGACATTAAGAATGAATGATTTGATATTCCAAAGTAACAATTACTGCTGCACGTTGTGAGCTGCTGAGAACAAACAAATTTTCAAGGAGTAGCTAAACAGAATCCTTTACTGAGGGCTAAAGAGTAACAGCAGCTATGGAACCCTTTCAAAGAGCATAAGAATTTATTTCTCCTGCTCCTGAAGGGATCACCCGGAAGAGGTTTTAAGGTAACTCCTACTCCACTGGGATTCTAGTGACAGCAGCCAGGAAGCCTGCCTTATCATTTGCCTGAAGACAGGCTCTGAAAACTCTACAGCCTATTAAAAAAAAAAAAAGTTACAGGGTCCCAACTGCAGCCACCAATTCACGTGGCTGTTTAGCTGCACATTTTACAGCAAGTTGACCACGATTTCCTAATGACTGTTGATGAAAAACAATTAAGTCCTCTTCGTGGAAAAGATCTATTTATTTGACATTTCTTATTCCTGTACTCAGAACAAAACAGGTCATCTCAGGACCTGGCTGTCTTCTCTACTCCTAACAGCTATAAACAGGATAATAAACAGGATAATCAATTATTTGATGAGAGCAGCTCTCCAGTCTTACAAAGGGAACTTGGTTTCTACCCAGCTCTACTAATTAGACGCAAGCTGTGGCCAGAACAACAGTAACACCTCCAGTGGTGCCCATCTTCCAGCACTAAGCACAGAAGCATAAAAACCAGCAGATAATCCTGAGACGGCTTCTGTTCTACCCTTGCTTGGTTTCTAAATCATTACCATTCACTGGCAAAGGCACTATAACATTATGTAGTCATCAGATATAATGAAGTTGGCCAGAACAGTTTTTCTCTGTGAACACAAAACAGCAACACAAACACAAGACACAGACTAGTGGCATTTCTCCAGCAACTCGCAGCTGCCCCCCAGGTAGCCACTGCAAAATCATTATAGACTGTGCTGAGTAGAAAGAGCAATGTACAATACTACACGAGGACCACAAGAAAACAGGATAGGAAGCTTTGTGAAAGGTACAGCTTTTAGATCACATCCATCCTGCACAGCTGGAATCTCTAAGCTAGCAAGTATAGCAGCATGGACCCTCCAGGTTTGTTATGGACACAGTGTTGCTGCTTTTCTAAGCTACTGCACCCATGCTAGGTAGTTATGCCAGGAAGCTATGCCAAATGGGCAAGCTGCCACTCCCAGGCCCAAACTGGCTTATGTAGAGCAGGCTCAAATGTGCCAGTATAGTACACTGAACTCTTACTAGAGCTGCAGAGCACTGCAGACTGACTTTGGGATCACCAACACAAGAGCTAGAAATATATGTACCCTCTCCATTTCCTGTGCAAAAAACTCTTGATTACTTTAGGGATTAATCTGGATTACTTTGTGTTACTGCATTAAGTAAATCTCTGCCACCCTCCTTCAACAAGGAGGAAAATCATTGCACCTCTAACAAAAGCAACGAGAAAAATCTATCAAGCCCCCATTCATAACTGCTAGCACTGTGAGAATGCAGCCATGACAAGATCTAGAACAGAAGCATCCTGCCACGTCACATGAGCAGCACTACAAAGTGGGCAACTATCAGACTCTGTGGGTTTGGCGTTGACTCAAACATCCAACACGTAATACTTCACAGTCAGAGGTGCTCTTAGCCCAGTATCAATGCAGTTCCTCAGAGTAGAAGCTGCTAACTGCTAAATCCACCCCCATTAAACGGGGCCTGGATTTTAAAGAGAACTCCTTAGATGGACAGGTAAGGGAGAAGAGGGAAAGTGGTGAAATGCGGGAGGGCAGGGAAGGAAGAGCCATGATTTGTCCTACTTCCCCTCCTTCAAAATGGGAAAGTGAAAGCACTACAGCTGTCCTCAGAGGCCTGGGAAAGCCTGTGGTATCAGCAGAAATCTAATTCATATCAGAGCTGAGTAGATTGCATTTATTCCAGACTGAAAACAGATTTGCAGATAGATTTTTAAACAACTTTCCTTTATGTTAATGAAAAAATGTCCAAACAAGACAGCCCAACAACAGAGCAGTTGAACATTTGTTAAATGATATGCCTCTCACCTCAGCAAGATAGTAATCTGGTATGTCCATCAAACAGAGATATAATTACCTTACACAAAAGGCAGTATTTGAACCATGGCAATTTTTGCTGAATAAAAGAATGAGAACTTGGACAAGAAGAAATCGAGGGAGAAAAACAGTCCAGAAACAAAACCAGACAAACAGGTTCTGTATTAACTTGTAACCTACAATAAACAGGTATCTAGAAACAAAATTTATCAGCTTTTACTCCATGGACATTTTTCGAACTTTCTCTTCGCGACCACAGCCAAGAACATAAAAAGTACAACACACTAATTAATCCTTGGGTTAACGACAGTGAAACAACACTTAGAGCAGGAGCTTGGAACTTCAGTACACTGATAATGAAGATATTGCAGTTGTTGTCACAGAGAATACATTTTTATCACTAGTCCACATGTGGACAAACATGCTCCCTAATGTGGTTTTTCTTCCTTTAGTTTAAACCCGTAGGGTTGAAGGCTACCTTTGAAAAAGAAACAACCCCAGACTTCTTACAATTAAGGTGTTTTACCATAAAACACCATCCTGTGATCTTCAAATCTGTTTGCCCTTTGTGCTTCGAAGTGCAAGGAAAAAAGAGCCAGAGGCTCGAGCTACTATTCCAAGTGCTCTGAAAAGAACAGGGTTATAACACTGCGCAGACTGGGATCAAACAGTGGGTTGCCCTGCTCTGGCACTTTGGTAGCCCACAGCTTCAGCACCATCCTCCAGCCATCGTGTCCCTGGTGTTCCGGGAAATGTATTTACACAGTTTGCCCCTGGCAATTCCTCATCACAGGACAACTCAGAGAACACAGATCAATCTTCTAATCTTAAACTGTTCATCACAAAACATTACAGGCCAGCTTTAATGAGCAACCAATATGAAAGGATGATCAGGCTGAACTACTGAGATGGGCAAACTAAATACTGCCTTCGATTTAATACATAAATAGTGTAATAATAGAGTCGTTAGTGCTAACAAACATACCACTTGTTATTTCTATTTATGTTCACTCATTAATGATGAGCAGAAAGAAGAATTAAAACTATTGACTGTACCCATCATTTTTACCTCTGAGAAGTGATTTGGAAAAATCTAAGCCAGTTAGAATTACATTCCCTGCAATAAAATGAAAGAAAATAAACTCTTAATAAATACCCTGAAAATACTGATGTTTTGAAATATTGATCATTCAAGGAATAGTATGTTGAAATCATAAAATATTTTAGATACTTTGAAGAGTGCTTACACCGACCTGTAAACTCATTTAAGTGGTTTTAATGAAAACAAAGGTAAACAAAATGAGTAATACAGCAGCAGTGAACATGGCACTTCTTTGCATGTGAATAAAGACTAAGGGTCAACATTTATTAATAAACCTTCAGATGGCAGAAAAAATAGCTTTAACGTTCAACTTGCATTTAAAGTGTGTAAAAACTGGACCTGTTCACGTGCCAAAACACTGATTGCCATTTACCATCGCTGTTATACACTATTGTGAATTACTCCCTGGGAAACAACATACACAAAAATATCCCTGCTATGCAGGTTTGTTCTCTGAGATGAAATGAATGTAAGCTACCTTCCTTTAAATGAAGTCTATTGACAAAACTGAAGAGGAAAAAGGTCTAACAGCATTCTTACTTTTAACTTGGTAAATTGGATTGAAAAGAAAAACGTAAAACTTCTATTTCTGCCCATGTTTAACAAAACTTCAAGAACAGACAAGCTGGATCACAGATGTTAATGACATCATAAAAGCATCTAGCATTTTCAACTAGTACAATTCACTAGGTTATAGCAAGCAAAGCTAGTTAGGTCACAAGTAAGTGTGAAAACTACAACTGAGCTTCCAAAAACAGTTAAGGGCTATATGTGAATTTCAGGGCCTCCCAAGCTCCCTTGCCCTGGTGCACATCATGTCTATGCTTTGGTTCTATCTCTGGATGAAGCTTCTCCTTCATTCACCTCATACTATTACATGCCCTGATCTCTAATAAAGACTGATTTTACTTATTTGGAATTGATTCAGGAAGTCCTTCAAATCTAGACAAAAAACTTGGACCAGAACTACATTGCATCGGTGCTTAGTTGGGACACTGAGAAAGTGAACTGTTCAGTTGAAGTACCTATGGAAACACTTAAAATAATGATTAACACATGAACAAATGAAGTGTCAGTATGAGTAACAAACAAACATAACAAAAGAAAATCTGTTAAAAAAGTACCTTATTTTCAGGGGAGCTTGAAGTCTTTGACACCAACGCTGCTTCAACAAGACCCTGCTCAAGTAAGGAGTCATATTTTATGCTTCTTTTTCTGTTTCTCCTCTCCTTGTTTGTTGTTTTTTGTTCATTTTCCTCTGACTGAGACACATCTGCACCATTGTCTCCACAAATGGAAGATTCAAACAGAGGTTTTCCATTCATGTAGGTTTTAGTGATTTTCAGCTTGATTTCTGGAGAGCCATTCTTGATAGGAGTAGTGTTTGGTGGTGTTCCAACTCCTTTTATTTCCTGGGGTTCAAAGCGCAGCTTGGCATCCTGGGCCCCAGACTCGCCATTGAACACACGAGAAGTCAGATCTTTCAACTTATCAGCTGGGATGAATGGAAGAGCGTCGTGGCCATTATATTTTTGCATGACACCTTCCTGTAGAGTGGCAGAAAGTTGTGCTTTGCCCAAGTAGACAGAACACTCACGATTCACTTCACAATTCTGAGTTTTCCCATTGGTATTTCCAAGGATCTCTGGTACTTGCTTCATTTTTAAGTAGTTAATTTTTCGAGTTAAAAGTTGAGAACTTCTTTTGATGCTAAAGTCCATCCAGCCCAGATGTTTCCAGTCTTACACTGCTATATGAAGACAAAAAAAACACCCAGAAAATGTTTTTAGCAATGCAGAAATGAGAAAAGCTGCTAAGTATTTAGGCAGAGATGCCTCCAACAGTGTAACGTTAAGAATGTATTTATTCGAGTTTTACTAATAAAAAGTGTTGCTCAGAAACTTCATTATCAAAATACTTTAATATCTATTAATACATGTCATGAAAAATGCCAAGAAAAATAGATACATTATCAGTATTATTAAAATAAAAACATAGAGCAAAGTCACAGCTTTCATTTGAATAATCTATTACTGATCTACATTAGGGCTCTACCCACATTAATTACTCAGAAGTACTGCACTGTTTAAATCAAGTAAGATTTAGACACAAGTTAATATTTATAACAACGTAATGAGTTTAGTTCTAAGAGGTTGCTCCAGAGTAAAACCCCACAGGGCTGCGTTGCCGTAGTACTACACCATGGACAGCAGCATGACAAGCTTCCCCACCTCATTCTAAGAGCAGGCCCTCAATTTTCCATGGAAGCATTCTGAGGAAACCACCCACACAGCTCAGCCTTTCACCATAGCTCACGGATTTCTGACTATCAGAATGAATAAAAGGCCAGCGTTCTGTTTCACAAACATCAGCCCGACAGGAACCAGTTCATCCTACAAGCCTATGGATACACTGTGCAACATATAATTTCTCAAGGTAACTGCTGTTATTGTTATTAAAAAGCTGAAACTCCATTATCTAACAATGTTTTTTTTTTTCATACAGACATTTGAGGGGAAAAAAAAAATCCAATAAGCCAAATCTACAAACCTACTCTATCATCAGCCCTAGGCAGGTTTTCTCTAGCCCTGCCCATTTCACCTTTATACCATCTTAGCAAACAAGCATATCTGCCACAAAGACTCCTTTGTGCAGGCAATACCTCCTACCTCAGGCAACATGACTGTTTTTCGTTTATAAAATTCATATGCACAGACCCTTCGCATTAGCAAGTCCAGTATACATGATATACAGAAAAACACTATATATAGCCACAAATATTATAAAATCTTAGCACAATAATCATCATGTCTATGCTTAAAGTAACCCATTTCATGTATGATAAAGCCCAAGAAGTCAAGTCACTCCCAATGAAAGATTCATCACATCCATTCTCATGTGTCTATCTCCACACAAACTATACAGACTCAACTGAGAGATACAAGCATGGGGTCAAAGTAAGTTACATTCTCCGGGGACAAGTAGCCTGAAAATCTGGCATTAACAAAGTAAGGAAGAGTGAGTGCACCTGAACCCGAGGGAGAAAAGATTCTGATTTTTTTTTTTAGCCAGGTAAAGTCTGAATTAACAGTAAAATGTCTGATAGTATGAGTAGAAACTAGTCAAACGTATTAACTGCTTTCAGAGAAGAATCAGAATGGAAAACCTAAACTTCACCAAGAGCAAAACAAAGAACTCACTAAATCAAAACAGAACCCATGCAATTTTGCAAGATCTTCTCTAAAACCACGGACGATTTTTAAAAAGATTCTCAACCCAATTAATAATATGACAATGTTTCAACTTGTAATTCAGCAGATTTAACTGAAATCACATTTATTTTAAGTAACCACTGATGACAAATTCAATAAATCTTAGCAGAAAGGCCAGCCTATTGCAGAATGTGCGAGGCTTACAGTTACACAGATGAAAGCAAAATATCTTCAAACAAACAAACAACAACAAAACCCTAAAACACTGAATTTTTACAAAATCCCCCAGATTCTTGATAGAGTAAACCAGAACGCAAACCAGAGATTTGATCTTGGCTTCTACATTCAACCTATCTACAAAAATAAGCCCACACAGCCTGAGCAGCTGTGAACGTGGTGCTCCTTTTTTTGTGGCTGTGGACGCCCTCCAGTGGCTCTCCGGACGGCCAGAGCACCGAACGCCACAGCTCACTGCTTCCTTGCCCAGCAGGAATGCTGCAGACCACAGCTTCTCATAACACAACCAGCACCAAAAACGTCTTGTGCAACTATTTCAAATCCATGAACCAAGCAGTAACTAAGAAAGTAAATAAATAAGTGGCTCCATTAACTGCTTACCAGGCTCTGGATTTCTGAATCAAGATGTCTGCATTTTGTAACATTGTAAATTTCCATCTGTAATTCTAATAGTATTCTTTTTTATTCCTGCTTAATAAGAACTCCTATTTTCATTGCTTATTTCCTTAAGCTAGAAAGCCATCAAGCTTGAGGCAGACCGGGACAACTGGAAAAAAAAGCAAGAACTAATCAAATCAGACTATATTATCAGTGTGCTCCATATAAAAAACTGGATGAGCTGCAGAAGTTGCAGAGTAAAGGTTTGGTTAATGACTCCCAGTAACGCGGATCACTTTGAAAAGCTGAATGCACTGAAAAAGACTCCTCAAATTGCAGGAGCCTAAAGAGAAAAGAATTCCAGGTGCAAGACTGGTAAAAGGAAGTCGGTGCAGCCAGGTCTACGGTAAATGTGAAGATGAAGACAAAGACCTGAGTCAGAAAGACCATCACAACTGGCAGCACGCAGACGTTCGAACGTGAGAGATAGACCACGACTGTACGAAGAGTATCTGAGTCAAACGAAAAGAGGTGTAGAGGTACAATAATGGTAAAATACAAAGATACGAGTACCTAGAAGCAAATAAAGTCAAGTAGCCCCATGACGGAGACGAGACTTGTACAAAGCAACTTGCAGGTCAGTCACCATTTCTAGGGCAACACAACAGAGGAGAGGGGAACGGTCAATTCACTTGTCACGTCTCTCAGTCCTTATCTTGAAACAGAAACTATGCTGTGGGATTCTGTTAAAATGATGAAACCAGGAAATTTGCACTCGTAGGAATAACAGAGAGCCTTAGGAAAGAATGGCAAATTTGAAGCTAATAAAATTTTGCACAAATTTTGCTGTCTTAAATTTATGGTAGCACAATACCATAAACAAAAAGGACGCAGCGTCCTGTGAAGAGGACAATAGAGCAGAGATGAAGAAAAGGAAGAAAAAATGATCAGCAGCAGTTACAGGCTGTACTGTGAGCTTAGAATTAAGGCAAGGAGAGCTAGAATTCAGGATGTGAAAGGATGAAGTGAGATCACAGAAAAGATCTGGCTGATCAGAGTTGTAACAGTAAGGTCCTGAAGCAGCTCAGCATACAAATAGGTTTAGTGGTTAAATTAACTTCATTCTTAGACAGACTTATCACACAGAAACAAAAGCAATCCCTTATCTTTTTCTAGATGACACTGTATAGGAAAGGAAGCTTGGGGGAGGGGAGGGAAAGGCAGGACAATAGCACCATACAGTAATAGCTGCTAATGAGCTTAAGCTAGTAGCGTCCCATATTGACTGTCTGGTGACCCAACAAGTACCATTTTCTCTAATGAAGAGGAAAAAACATGAGAGCCAAGAAGTCTGCTGAATAAACATGGTATTTTGGCCTGTGAACAAATAGTTTTCAGTAAGCAAAAGGGGATATGACTTACCAGAGAAAGGTCTCTAGATATTTTAATGGGACAGAGATACGTCCTGGTAGCGGCTTTGTATGTACCTTCATAGCTAAACACAGGTTTTATGTAAGGCAAATTATTTTGCAGACAATTTAAGTGGTTTTATTAATTACTTAAAGGTCTGTCATCTGACAGGAGTCATGAGCCAAACAGAGTTTGCCTGCATGTCACGTTCTTCCTTTACTGTCCAGGCCACTACCAATTATGTGATATTTATTATTCACTTCTTCCACATCTGCTTCAATTTCAGAGATGTTTTTCTTGTGTGTCAGAAATAATGGAGCAGTCCATTCTTTCCAATTTGGTCAAAGGGAGTGAACAGAGTAAGCAATCAACAACAAACATCACATGAAATACCACTTCTGTTTTGTCTACGTGTTTTCTTAAAGTCATTTCTCAGGTACACAAATTTACAGTAGGAGAACATGCACAAAAGCTACGTTTACTATCTACAAATCAGGTTTCAGCTGGTCTTAAAAAGATCATAGATGGCTACTGTTTGTTTGTTTTTTCCCCTGTAACTTTCTGGTAAGTCCTCTCTATCCTCTCACCAATTTTAAGGTCAAAGGCCTTAAAATTCCTGTTTTCAGATCAGAATTAGACATAACACTTAAAGATGAGCGCAGTTATAACACATTCTGCTAACACAGCTGAAAACCTGGAGTATGTTCACTCCTACTATGCCATATAAAAGAACAAACCAGAATATCAAATAGGAATAAAATCATATGACGTACTCTCTGTCATGCATTACACTGTGACCATTCTTCGCTGCATTAAAATAATGAAAGGTTACTAAAGGACTACTAAACACAATTTACTTTTAGGAAAAAAAGTAAAACTGAAAATTGCATTGTGGACTTGCCAATAGTTGTTATAAACCAGCTCTATCCAGCAAATTAAAACGCATTCTCTCACAAAGTAAAAGATTACTAGAGCGGCTAGTAGGTAACTGAAAATCATTATACCAAAACTTTCTAACAATCTAGCAGTGCTAGAAACATCTGGAAGAATGAGAAAGGTAAAAACTTGAGTACAGAGAGACCTCTTTCATTTTAAAAGCACCTGAAGAGCTTCATTAATCTTGCAACAATGATTCCAGTTAACTGTCAGCTGGCAAAGCTGACCAACAAGGTATTTTTAAAGCAGTACATGAACATTTCTTCATGCTTACAGAACAGAACAATGATTATATAGAGACTTAGTATGCATTTACACAAGACTAAGCTTATTCTGAAAACTGTGTGAAAAGTTCAGAGCAATCAGTGTATTAGCAGTTGCACTTGTTTGCCACCAACTTTTTTTTAATTAGCATCAGTATTTTTTATTTGTTCTTTCTCCCGATGAATAAAATTTCAGAACTTAATTGTAACAATCTGTTTTCATTGACTGAACCAAATATTTACTGCCTTCTCCTGAAGGCAATAGGCAATACCAGCTTGTACAAAATACTAGCAGTTAGGAATTGTACAATGGCAAGTAAACAATTTCTTCACTCTGAATGTTACTTGCTATTGCTAAAGCAAACTTACAAAACTGATTAACTTAACATTTTGTTCCTCCTCAGAAAAACTTTTTGTAACCAACCCTTGCTGCTAAGGATGAGCCTAGAAAATTCTACAAAGGGACTCTTCCCCATTAATTTGTTTTCTTCAAGATCTCAAGAAAGATTACTTTTTTTTTTTACTTCTGAAGAAACTGAATTTTGTTAATGTTTTCCTCCCGAGGGTGGGTGGTGAAGGAAGAGGGATAGATGTGAGCAAACCCCTGTAAAATGTGGTATGTTTGACTGAAGTGAGATCGTAGATCTCTTCTTCATTTGCAGGACCACAGATCAAATAGAAAAGAATTGCTGCTTCTCTGACGATAAGCAGAGAGGAACACCAGTGCCTGAAATAGTAGAAATGACAAGGTTTACCACCAGGATATGATAGAATAGGTAGCCCTCAACAGATGCTCAGCAAGTGGCACAAAAATTCCATTATGTTTTCAAATCTGCACTTGAGACATTACTCTCTTCTGGGGGGGCTCCAAATGGCTCAGCTTAAAAGGCAGCTGCTCCACGGCAAAACAGGACTCAACAATACACCACAGTCAGAATGTGTGCAGTCTAGGTACTTGCTCACCAATGAAATGTCTCTCTCTTAAGAGGGCCAGAATTGTGTTTCTGACTTCTATTTTAGACTGGGAACGAAGAGCAAATGCAATCTCAGATAACTGAGCACTTACTTGCACAGCTCCTTCTTCATTTATGCTGCTGTGTTCTTTTTTTGCCTGTCCCAAGCCTACCTTAATTTCCCACTCCTCCCTTAGTCCCTATTGCTTTTCCTTTTCCACATCCTATCTCTGCTCCTTGCACCATGAGCTTCAGGACCTGGATCCTCTGGTTCTACATAATATTCACTGCTGCAGATTAATGCACTCTAATTTGTTTCTTTCCTCTTCACTGTAGCCAATGATTCTGCCCTTTCTCCCATGAAGTGACGGTAGCACAGTAATTGTCTGAAGCCTTGCTGTGAGCACCATGAAAATTTCTGATCATGCATATTCTGAGGAGGGATGATCAAATCTGGGATGACATCACAAAATAAGTTATCAATGTACGTAATGAATTAAACTGTAGCATTACCAAAACGTTATCTGCTACAGCTCTATAAAAATAAACAGATCAGTTCAGGTGCCCAGATCAGATCACGACTAATTTTAATAAAGAACATACATCCACTTCGTATGGACCTTTTAGAACTCTACCTATCACTGCATTAAAAACTGTTTACCCAAGTAGGTGGATTTAGATGCCAGAAGCGCACTCAGTGCACTGCAATCATTCTAAAAAGCACTGTTGTACCACTAGTGATACATGAGGCCTTGTCAATAGCATGGAAGCCTGGCTATGCAAACTGTATCATCCTCAGCACAGAGCAGTACTTGCCTGTGTCTTCTCTTTGTACAAATAGAGACACAATGAACTGATAACGCACCTCTAACACAAACAGGTAACGCTTGTAAAAATATACAGAACTTCTTCCATCCAGCATATTAAGTTTCATGTTCATAAGGAAAAAAAAAAAAAAAAGACAGGTAATACTGACTTGACTGCACTGTTTACTGATAGACTTGTACCTGTCAGCACATCTGATCAATCTAACTCTGTCTATAATGTAGTCCTGGTCACACAGTACTAATGCTGGTATATTTCACAGGTATAATGTACCATAACTACATACATCCAGTTATGTTACATATGCTATCAATGCATTATTTCAAAGTAAACTAGCACACACATCTGGCAGGCGTATGCCAGGAGTACTCAAACCAAGCCCAAGCTCACAGGAGTCTTGGAACATTAGACACTTATCAAACAAATCCAAATACTTCCTAGTAAGTGGACCTTCTTGTTGGATACCATTTGAAGTATGAAGTACCTCCCTGTGCTTTAATGTACTTTTGCCAAAATGCATTACCAGCATTCCCATGGCCCTTTATTCCCTACTTTTTTCCACTTAATCTACATCAAGAATGCCTCCACAGCAGAGATTAGTATGACGGTTACAGGTAAAGGGAACACAATTTGAAGCAGGTTTTAGGTTTCCGCAGATATGTTGTGGGTTACCCATTCAACATGGAGACAGAAAGATAAAACACTTCCCTATCCAACAAGCCAGTTCTTCTAACCTTCTTACCTACTTCCCAAACCCCGCCTTGAGAGGTTTACAATGGGTATTTTTTGCCTTTTTTGCTCTCCCTTCATTTAGTATAGTACTAGTTCTTGCACATTAGTTCACTGCCATATTATATTTAGGTTTTTTTTAGAGAAACTGAGGTAATTGCTTATCAGAACATCCAGAGTTTTGACTGCAGAAATATTAAGCAATTGTAGTTGCTGTCATTAGTTGATAAAGTTCTGAAGACTCAAACTACCACCACCACTTCAGAGCCAAGCCTTCTACTACTGAACAGACACTGCACACATACTTTTTGCTCTACATTTTGAGCCTATTACTTTTTACTTCTTCAGTGATAGACCTGGTTTTCATACTAGTGCTGAATTCTGGTCAATTTCCAGACTGGATCATAGAATTTGTTTCCAGTTTCTTCAGGAGTGCTACTATACAAGAGCTTCTGATAGCCTACATTTTGCATCCACAGAAAAATCATATCATATCTTTAATTTCATTCTGAAGAGTCTGATCGAAAGTTCTTGGCAACTACTCCATATAGCAAAATTATCCATATTCATATCTTTCATCCTGCACTGCTCTCCAAGGTTAGTCTTTTGGCTTCAATCCCACTGGCTTTATTACCAGACTAGAATCTGGGCATTCTTTACTACAGAGACAACTCCCCAATTTAGATGTTTATGAGTACCAGCGCAGCCAGGTTCTTTGCTCTGATGGCATCCCACCAAGGCTGGCAAGTTCCACAACTATTTTATCTGATACATCATCTTGTGAACTTCAGCTCCACAGCCTAATCCATGCCACAGCAGGAACATTTACACTTTGACATATTACAATGAATAATAAATGAAATGGGTCTCAAACACGATGATGGGATGCTGTTTTACTGCATCTTCTTCCCATTGCTTCTTTTGATCACTAGTTTTTCAAAGTATTTCCTATGGAGTTCAGATCACATTTCTAATCAAATCTTACCTAACATCAGCTTTCTTTCTTGAAAATAACCTTGACACAAAATATTCATCTTCTGTCCCTTGGTGTATCTATTATTTAGCAAGGCAGAACATGGATAACGGACAACATCCACTCTATTATGTTTTTGATCATGGCTAAGAAAAGATGGAATTCCAATATTAGCCCTCAAGGCTAAGTATCTTTAAAGATAATTATTTTAAAATACAACTTTCCTGATTTGTTATGTGTTTTAGCACAGATGGAAGACATCAGTACTTATTACGAGGTGCAGAACAGGAAAGGTTTCTCAAAGACAGTTAAATGCTCATCTCTGTTGGCCAACAGAGCAACATCGCCCTGTGCTTCTTCAAAGAGTCGCATGGAGACCTGGCTGTCTTTCACAGACAGCAGAAGAAAAATGTTACAGCTTCCATGAAAGTCTGATCCAATGTAAGAACTCCTTATAAAGAACATAAATAGGCCTTAAAAATACTGAAATATTTGGCTTGCAGAAGTTGTTTTTTTTTTCTTTGCTTTGTTAGCTTTGTACTTGTTTGTGCTGCAAAAGGATACAGGTAGGAGGAAAGGAGCGCTTCAAGCTGTAGTTTTTCAGTCATTCACTCCAAATATGGATGAATATAAAACAGCTCCAATTTGTGCTGGGAAACTGAATACCAAAGTTCAAAACAAGATCGAATTGCTATCCTGCACCAAGTTAAAAATAGGACAAGTTCGAAGGATGGGGACAAAACTGGAAATTGAACCATCACCTGTTGAGTAACCTTGTAATTTAAGGCATGCTTTAAGTCATGTATTTCATTAGCTCCAAATTACACCAAATACAAGAATGTGTAACAATGCTGTCCGAAGTGAGGATACTCTGAAGTACATATGGGCCAGCACTTCACTTTTCCATACTTCGTCAATTTAATTTCTCTGCCATGAAACACTCAAATCAATGTTCCCTAACATCTGCTTCCGCACGTAGCTCATCACAACGGAAGCTGCCCTTAACATCGGCAAAGAGTAGAGTAGAAAAACCTTTTGGTCCAACCGTGATTAACAGGATTTGTTTGCTGCACACAAAAATGAGGCTTTGGAACAGCCTATTTCATGCCTCAGACAGAAGCAGCTTTCCAAACATACCAGAGACTCAGTAGATTACCTGGTGCTAAAGTTTAGAGTTGCTTGTGAGCACGGTAATGCACAATGGACTATATGCATTAACCTCTCATTACCAGACACATGGTATAAGCATAGATAGTTCATTCTCCAGGAATCTTGCGTGTTTTCGTAGTTTGCTCATCCTCAGAAGGGCAGCAGAACAGAGTATGATCTAAATTTCCTTTATAACATCTTCCAAGTACTTCCTACCGATGCTAGAAAACACAAAAAAACCTATGCCGGCCATCATCATCTTGATAAAATGACTAAAAATAGTGCCTGATCTATCATTTTTGTAATTTCTGTCAGTGTAAATTGAAAATTCTAAGTACATTTATATAGCTCTCTTATCACCTCCAATGACCGCAAGTCACAGAGAAGCTAATCTGTAGCGAAGGGTTAATTCAGGTAGTTTCTCTCTTGTCCTTTAACAATATTCTCAGCAGTCTTCCCAGTAACCATTCATTTTACAAGATCACTAACTGACCCATCCGAAAGGCTGCTGGATTTCCAAGCTGCAGGGTGACTACTGACGTGCCAACAAGGATCTCCTCACCCTGCCCCCAAATCCTCCACAATTATTTGCCGAAGGAAATCTGGACTCCTGTGCCAAGCTCTGATGGGAAATTTTTTCTCTCCCCACCTGACCACATGGCTCCATTTACTCCACTTATCCTGCTTGGCATATTCCCTCTCCACCTTCTCATTTACACCACCAACACGTGGGTACATCCTCAGGGAAGGCATTTTTCAAAGCTACATTCTAACTGGAAAGTGATGCCTCCTAGAAACACGGACTTACTTATCCACTTAGATCCACTTCAGTATCTCCATTCTTTCTTCACCCAGAGGCTGAATAAAAGAATTATACCAGATCATATTTACTCAACCATAAGGCCATCGCATTTGTCTCTGCAGAAAATAAAAGACTTCAAACAGTACGCCACAAACACAGCATTAAAAAAATGCAGCCATCATCTATGGCTTTATTACTACCTCCATCACGCGTTTCTCCATGGATGTCTGTTTAGCGAACATCAGGGTATCTGCTGCTTCCAGCACACCACTTAACGGTGCTTTCCATTGCGCAGCACAGTGCTACCGAGGAGAAGCAAAATTTTCCCCCAGAAAAAGCAAGGTGTTTTGTCTCATTCTACAGAGAAAACAACATTTACCATTTTCACACATCCAACCATCTTCTATGCTTAAAACCTAAGAGACACTCTGCAGTTATGCAAGCAGGAACGACCAGAGGTGACCAAAACGCTGCGCAAACTGCGCTTGTATCTTCTGGTCACAACCTGTGCCCTTGATCCAGCCATCTGCCCAAAGCAGGTGAACTTTTATATATGCACGGTTACCGTGCAGTCAATAGGCTTTCATCGACCACAAGGAAAGACATGCATTTATCAGCCCACAGAAATAAGGCCTTGCCTTGCAAGCATACTGACACCGGTGGAACAAAAAGCAGCCTCCGTGCAAAAAGTGAGAGGTGAATGGGCCACAAACAATAGGACACTGAAAAACAACCCCTTCTTTCCGTTCCTATCCTGCTTTGCTAGCGTGATATTCTGGAAATGAACTCGGACATACACACGAGAACACACACACACATATACATGTACAAGCCTACATCCACGCAGATCAGTTTCACCACCCAAATATTAGAAAGCAACCACTCCCCCCCCTCCCCACTCCAATCGTTTTTGCTCCCAGTCTAAATAAATAGGGTTTTTTTAGGTTGTAATAATCAGTCCTTTGCATGCAGTCGTAATTTAAATGCAATATTCTCATCTGCACAGCAACCACAGGCTTCACAGAAAGCATGCAGCCCTACTGATAGCAAAATATGGTATTTTCCTATTCTTACTGAAAGGAAATATGTATTTACATTTAACTTCAAATGGATAAACGACTCAAATTCCACACCCTCGAAATATCACGGCCTACTTTTCTTCCGACATTCTCAAATAACAAAATGATAAATTAATAGCCCTTACTGTATTTCCCGTATCTGAATTTTTCTGAACATGCATGAGGGTGAAATTCCTGTAATCACAACAATCAGCCGTACAGCCTCCAGGAATACCCAGAGCTTTTACATTTAAGCTTGGTGGAAAACTGTCATATTTTCTGATGGCTACAAACAAGATGGAAATCTCAGCGTGTTCTAATAAATGGGATATAGATACCCACTGCATCAACCAAAAAACTGCATACATGGTGAGTATGGAGCCCAGAACAGCCCTGCGAAACAGTGGTTTTATTCAACGATTACATCCATGCTAGGAAATTGAGGAGTTTATTAAGGCTGATAAGCTGCATTTCCTAAGCAAAATTCCCATAGCAAAAGAAGCAAATAATAGCCTCGATAATACATTCACTGAGATCCTACAAATGTAGGCAGATTATGGTGAGGAACCCATTGATTCCTTCAGCTGAAGTCACGCACTCCATGTTTAAGGAATTCAGTGAACATCTAAGCGCACACAGATCAGCAGCAAGGACTCTTTGCAAGATCTGTAACAAACTTCATTGCCAGCCTTTAATGTTTACAGTTACCTCCTTTAGACGTCTGAAAATGCTTATAAGCCAAACAGATCTTCTTTTTTTTTAAAAAAAAAAAAAAGCAAAGGCACACAGAGACCTCGTCGAGTTTACTCAGCGCAAGCAGCACTCGCTCCTAAATCTGTGAGTCGTTATAAACCGATTTGAATGCAAATGTCAATAAGGAAACACAAAATACACGGGCAATGAGCGATACCAGTCTCCTGCCTGCTTAATGGCTGGGAGTAAGAGGCCTGTTTTCTCTGTAATCTATTGAAATACAGTGTTTACTATCCCTGCACTTCTACCAGTACGTAATCCTCCTTTCACACGGTATTATTAAAAAATAAAAATAAAAAACAACTACAAAAACCAAAACCAAAATGCAAGCATAAATACATTCAAGAAGTGTGGCGAATTCCCTCCTCCACCCCCAGAGCGGTAAAGCCACAGCAGATGAGCTGTAACTATGGCCTTGGGAATACAAGTTCCCCAGGCTCTTTACCACACAAATACCAATTCAAGTTGGAGCCCCATCCTCTCCTCAGTGAGGATGGAGGAGCCCTCAGCCCTCGCGGGAGCGTTTCCTCCCGTGTGCTCCCAGCGAGGTTCGGGTGCAGGATGGAGCGCAGGAGGGTGTAAGTGGCAGCAGGATCATCGCACCAGCGTTCAGAGGAGGAATAAATCAAACATGGCTGCTTCCCCCTCCATACATCTCCCGAGTTACACGCACTCCCGCTGCCGGGCGAGCTGGTCCTACCCGCGGCGAAGGGCACGGGGCATCTCCCCAATCCCACAGCCACGGGGGCAACGCAGCTGCCCCCCCACCTCTAAGGGGAAGGGGGTGAGGCTCTTAGGGTGGGCTTTTTGTGTGTGTGTGTTTTTTCCCCTTCTCACCGCGGCCCCCCCCCGCCCCCGGCTTCTCCGTTCTTCTCTGCGCTGTGCACTGATTGCCCCCCCGGCCCGCGGCGCTTTATGCAGCACCGACCTCCCGCAGCGCCCACAGGGGAGGAGGAGGAGGAGGAGGAAGGCAGAACAGCATCGCTGCTTTCCGCCACACAGCAGTCAGACCGCAGCCTGGGGGCGGCGGGGGCACCAAGAAATTATATGTAAAAAAAATAAAAAATCTCCACACAGGGATAGCGGAGCTGTGGTCCACCTGAGGAAGCGGAGCCGCGGCTGAGGGGGTCGGGGCGGGGGGGAGGGGGTAGCGGTGCCGGCCCCCAGCCCCACACCGCCACCGCCTCCCGCCCGGCCCCTCAGCGCTCGTCCACAGCATCCCCCAGGGCACCGCTGCCGCCGCTCCCGTCTCCCGCCCGGGGCCTGTGGGACCGTGTGCCCCGCCGCCGCCGCCGCTGCCGCCACCGCCGCCGCCTCCTTCTCCTCCTCCTCTCCTCCCTTCCTCTGGGAGAGGAGCCCGCCCGCCCGCCGGCCGCGCTCCCGGCCCCACCGACCTGTGGCCTAGCGCATCCTTGTCCCCCGGGAGCCGGGCGGAAGCGGCGGCGGGAGCTCGGGGCCGGGGAACCGGCAGGAGCCGAAGCGACTCGGTAACGGCAGCGGCGGCGGTAACGGCGGCTCCGGCGATCCTGCGCGGCGGCCCCGCCCCCTCCTCCGGCCAGAACCAGCGCGAAAAATCCGGCGCGCTGATTGGCCGCCGCCGCTGCGCTGCCCCCGGAGCGGCTGTTTCAAATCCCCCCGCACGGAGCCGCCCGCACGCGCGGCCCGGAGCGGCGCCCGCCGTGCGCGCGGGGCGCCGGGAGTAGCCGGGCCCGGCGGGGACCGCGCTGGCGGCAGCGGGGAGGAAGAGGAGGGCGGGCCGGGTGCCAGGGGAGGGAAGGCCGCACGGCGAGGTGGGGCTGAAGGCGGGAGCTGCGTGGGGCCCGGCCCAGGTGGGCGAGAGCGCGTCGAGGGCCCTGAGTGGTGAGGGCCCTTTTCTGCCCCTCGGATACGGAGGTCCTCCCCGCACCGCGGTGGTAAGCGCTCATGGCATGCTGCGTGGTGGATGTGCCTTCCTCAGCAGCCCTACACGTGTATTCTCTTATGAAGGAAAGAAAAATACAACCTGATGTGATCCAAATGTTCTGACTTCCCTACGGTTCTGAAGGTTTCAGGTTCTGTAGGAACCCAGGTGTGCCTGGCAGCTGGTTACCTGGGCTGGGTGTGGGGCCTAGTTTATTTTTCTCTAACTTGCATCAACCAGAGCACATGTGCTTGCAATTTGCCAGCTGAGTGCATGGCTCTTTTTCCAGGTTGAATTAGTAAATGTCTGTCATGCTCTGACAGGAGCAAACATTTCTGTCAGGTGGGGAATGGAAAGGTAGGGGACGGCCGGCTGCCACAGGGCTCTGATGCCTGCTGGGGGCTTAGGATGCGTTCTGTGCTGGTGAAGACTCTGCTTCTGGGAGAGGCATTGGGAAGTGATGGAGGAGCAGCACTGTCCTCACCAGGGTGAGCATCTGTGCCCCAGAGAGGCTCCCAGTGCCGGCAGATGTGGGAGGTTGTACGGCTGTACCTAATGATGGGTGCATCCTCCTTAGACTGGCAGTTAGCAGCCAAGCAGTTTATGCTTACTGCTAATTACTTAGTAATGAGAGTGTTAATCATGGGCTGATTAAAACTTTAATCAGCTGAAGGCGACTTTATCTGTGCTGATAAAGTTATTTAACTTGTTTACAGTCTGTCAGGAAAAAAAAGAAAAGCAAGAAACATGCTTCAAGGTGATAGGTTTGTGGGGCTTAGCGTCTGGATATCAGTTATACAGTATTAAAGAAAAAGAGTTGTCAGAAGAAGTTCGTGTTGGATATTAGGAACAATTTATTCTCAGAAAGAGTGGTCAAGAATTGGAACAGGCTGCCCAGGTGGTGGTGGACTCAGTGTCCCTGGAGGTGTTCAAGAAAAGAGTAGAGGTGGCACTGAGGGATATGGGCAGTGGGCACGGTCTGACGGTTGGACTAGGTGATCTTAGCAGTCTTTTCCAACCTTAATGGTTCTACGATTTTGAAACTGCTAATTTGAGTTAAACATCACTGGCAAGTTTCCCGTTTCTTCAAGTTCAGTTACGTTTGCAGGAAAAAAAAAAAGCTTTCTGATTAAAGGTTGAGGCAAGCATCAGTACAAGATCTTTTCCAACCTCGATAATTCTGTGATTCTGTGAAATTAATAGACATACAAGTGTGTGGATCCTACGGTTTTGCTGCAGAATGGCATGTATAGGAGTGCTTTTCTTCTGTAGTTGAGCAATAAATGTGAAAAGATGCTAAAAGCCTAAAGTGTGGTATGTGCTTGAGAGCTGCTGTTTTCTGTAGAAAAAAATCTGTAGGAAGCGAGGTTAATTATCAATAACGGATATGTTACAAATGCATTCTCTACTCTCTTGGCAACAAGTTCTGTGCTCAGGCTTAGTGATACAAATCCTTCTATTCACAATTTCTAAAAAGAGAAGGAAAGAGATTTATTTATTCTGTACTTATTACTAATCTACAAGATCCTCCAGATAACACGGTTCACGTTTGCCTTCTCTGCCATTGCAGATTTAAGTGGAGGGCTTTTGCTACCATGGTCAAGGTGACACAAAATCTTTCTTGCACCTTTTCAGTTCATACAGATAATTGGCCTTGTCTGCGATATTAAGATTTGTAACCATGTAACGGCATCCTTAACTGGAATGGCACTGACTCACACTGTATGTAGACATTGGTGCAAGTTTGGAAGTTAAGGCCTGTTTAGAGATAAACTGCATATGCAGTGTTTTGATTTCGAAACCAAAAATACAATTTTTTGTCAATTTTTGTCAATTTTCTTGAACTCGGGCCATGATACTGAAGTCTGTTTTTCTTTAGCAGTACACAACAAGGTTGATTCTCTGACAGTAGATGTTTGTTATGCTTTTGGAAACTGAGTTTGAATTCTGTTACGCAGGTGCAAATGACTGCACGCGTAGTGCAGAATGAGGTTATGCTGACAAACAGGAGTCACAGCGCCTTGTTTCTGAATGATGGCCTTGAAATAATTGAAGTAAACATCCCCTAAGCTGTTTCTACTGGTTGCAAATTTCCAGACCGAACCTCTAGGGGGGTTTTACGCTTTCATTAGCTGTTCTTATAATTCTGAATTAACTGGTGGTTTTTTAACAGTTTGATATTTCTCAGACAGCAGAACAGGTCATTGAACCCAAATGTTGCATACCCCGAGCAAATCATACTACTCATTTATGGAGTCCTGTTTCATTTGGTACCTAAAATTTTATTGCTCTTTACATTTAACTTTTCTTAACAAACAGTATCAAGATCAATATCTCTGTTCAACTCAGTAAATGAGTTTAAATAAATGTAGCAGTTGCATAACGTTCTAGAAACATTTATATGTTTTAGAGATTACTAATTAATTTCTAGGCTGAAGGATAATTTGCAATTTAAACACTTTTCCAAGAACATTTCCACTATTTATTCAGCAATAACAGTAGTCAGTGCCCTTGGCCTTAGGCATGCATTAGGGTACTCTGAGGTTCTAAAGCAAAGGAAGATAATTATTTTTGTTGCCACCACAGGGACAGGCTGTGCCTGAAAGGCTAAGGCCTGTGCTGCATTTGGTGTAGTTTCACTGCATTAGACAGAGCTCTGAAACAAATTGAATGTGCATGGCACTATTCCACGCAACAGTGCAAAAATCTCTCCCTTGAGAGTCTGGTCAGCCCTGCTAACAAGGGGATGGGGCACATTTTGGGGCATCTTTCACTATTAGAAATAATGGAGTTTTGCGTTCTCTGTACTAAATCTTTGCCTTTCTCATGCCAGAGGCTGAACAGAACAAAGGTGCTGTTAGCAAGGACATTTAATCTAATTGTAGATCTTTGTGGTAAAAGCTTCAAGTTTATATTTATCTCCTGTACAGATCCTAGGGACTGATTGCTCTCTGAATTCTTCTCCGAATCCCTTTGTATTTTTGTTTCAGTTACAGGAGTGCAGTTGACGAATTAATCAGACCTGTAGTAAAACAGCACAGGCTATCCACAGTTCTTACTGTTCTACAGGTGTTTAATGAGATAAGAGATGAAGCAGACTGTTTAGAACATGCAAATGGAGATATCTTTTGTTTTGCTGCTTTGTATCACTTCTTCACCTTTTAAGGTTAAACACTGAATGCGTTTGTAGTTCTAATAAAAATGTGAATGCACTGGGAGAGTTAATGCTGCCTGCTCTGTTTTGTGGTAGCAGTGATGCAGAGGTATCTTCCCAGTGTCATCCTTCATCTCTGTTACAGCTCTTTCATACTGTCAGTTGGTAACCCATCACCTGAGCTCTGGCTTCAGCTAGCAGTCTGTGATTTTTCTTAGGATTAACACTGAGTAATGATTATTTTCTACCCGCCCGAACCCTGTCTGAATCTATCCTTAGCTGTGGTAGGTATAGAGAGAGCCACTGATCTGTCAGTATGTCAGTCCACATGTCATCAGGACTGCTAAGAAAAATCTTCATAAGCACATGTGCGTTTGTCTTCAGCCATGCAACATATTGTGTTCTGCTATGAAGAGAGCAAGCTGCTGACGTAAAATTAAGAAAGAATGACTTAAAACAGTGTTTCCAAATAGTCGGCATTAACTATAGTACAAGAATGCTAAAATTGTAGTTCTAAATGAACCCTCAGGAGCCTACATTTGGTGATCAATTTGAATGGAAGTTCATCGGGAAACTTTATCTATTAGAATTCCTGAAGTGTTAAATAATTTTAAAATGAAAAGGAATGGAGTTTTCAGACTTCTTTGCATGTTTTTTTTTACAGCCTCATAAAAATGGGGGAAGGGTACTTTTAATTGCAAGTTGATTCTTCAGGAAGAAGAAAATAATCTGCTTAGAATTTCTAACATAATTAGTCTGTCCAAATGAGAGACATTTGAAGTGCAACTGTACCTTGTAGCTCCAATGCTGTTCAGAGTAAGAAATTAAAACCTCAGTGAAAACAGACAGTTAAATGTGAATCTTCTTCGTACTATGAGTTATGCACCAGCCTGTTCAGCAGACTCATTTTTCAGTGGGGAAAATAATGGGAGTAAATGTCACTACTCGCAAATACGCTATTTCTGTTTGCATCATTTGTGCTGAGCAGAAGGAAGGGAAGTGTCATTGGGAGAGCAAAAGGAAGAGGAATGTTGAAGGCATGACAGAGTGGGATACATCTTCAGGGGAAAGCAGAGGCCAGGAGAAAGGAGAACTGAGGATCATATCCCTGCTGTTGTCCAGTGTTGGGATGATAAAAAACAGCTGTATACCAATTCTAAGTAGCTAACATACTCCAGCCTAGTATAAGTAACTTCAGTGCACTGATAAGTTATCTACGGAAGTTATGTCTCTAATTATCTTCAACATCAATATGACATCAATTGCTGACATTTAGAATAAAATAAACCTATGTAGAAATACAAGCTTGATTCAAAATGTTAACTCTTCTTTCTACCTGCATAGTATGCTCCCGTGTTTATAGTCTCTTTTAGAAATATACTGAAATTCATTAATAATCAGAATTGATGTTTAGCTTTAGGGTAGAATTACCATTGGTATAATTTTCTAGATCTTAGTTTGTTAAAACTAAAGTTCAACTCTAACTCTTAGCTTTTAAGGGTCTATACTTGCTGGTTTTACTGTTAAGTCTGTTACAATTCAAATTATGACTTTATCCTTAATCTTCACATACTTATTGTTCAGTGATAAGCACAAAGTGGTAAGCTTTATATTAATGTCTTGAAGCTTTTTTTCATTTTGGCAGAGAAGTGACCATTGATATTTCTACTGTATGCCAGTGCCAAAGAGTAAAGTTTGTTAAGGGTTGAATAGACCAGATAGATAATGCTACTTCTGTTTTCAGCAGACTCTTATGCAATGTTTTATTTTGCACATGTATTAATCTTTGCTGCCTCAATGCAGAATGGTGAGGGTAACCATGTCAGTCCTAAAGGTTAATTTCATTCTTCTTTAAGGCATGCCATTATTCTGTTAACAGTAATTGCTCTTTTTTGAATGATTAATTTCATCGTGTGAACTGTTTCTAATTATGTTGGTGGCTGGCAATTTCCTGGACTGAGAAGCTGTAGCTGTGATCACATCCCATTTACTCAGTATATATGCTTTGAGAAGAATGCCCACTGACAGACATTTTCAGAAACATTCACTAATTTTGAGAACTGATTGGGAATTTATTTAAGATTTCTAGCACTTGTTTTATATTGGTGTCGGGTACTTTCAAGTGTGCTTGACAAATAAGGGCTGAAACAACTGGATTTAAGCCATAGGATGAGCAGGCTTGCAAATGCAGACCTGACTGCTAAATTATCACCTGTCCTGTTTTTGCTGTGAAAACTGAAAGGAGTAGGATGTGTTTCTTGCACATTTTACCATGTTCTTACACTGTTCTTGAGCTTGATATGCTAGCTTCTCTAAGCTATATTTATTCGCTTCAGTTATTGTTAATGAGCCAGAGCTTACACTTTGCAAATCAGTGCAGGCATATTATGAGACGCCTGGTGAACAAGCCCTAGCAGGAGGTGCAAGGTGGCTGCTGAGCTGCCTGCAGGAGTTGTGGTTCACTGTCAGCAGCTCAACCCTAAATGCAAGAGTGATTCCACCATGGCAGTTCTGGCTCCAGCTCTGGATCTGCATGCAATTTACATGGAGTGCAAAGATATCACACTGTCTCAGCTGCATTTACAGCAATTGAATTAAACAGTGATTCAGATCGCAAACGGACTCATTGGAGGTGTTGGGCTTAGCGAGCCCGTAGGAGCATCCTGGATGCGGGGTCACCCACCTGGTTGTCTCGTGCTGAAGCTGGGAGCAGTTGTACCATTGTGCTAACAAAAGCATTGTTCCAGTGGACATACGCTGTCATGTGTTGGGCACCTCTCCTCTTGAAAGTGCTACAGCCATTGGGTGTATGGTATTCGCTGAAGGGCTGAGGTTATGTGAATCTTCTGGGTTTGAAACTGTTCTTCAAGGCAAGAAAAAGCCGTTTATGGTATCCAAATAAGGAGGTAAGCACTTTAAATGGCACTTGGAGAATTCAGGAGTGTAACCTGTTAATCTAGGCCTCAACTTCTATTTTACCCTGGAAGCCCTTCAGAGGGACTAGAGCAGGTACAGTTGCCTTTGACTGCAAGAACACCCCTCCCAGCAAGCAGCTTATCTAAAATACCAGGATCCCTAAGCAGAGTAATACTTCCAGTGACCTGACAGAGGTCTTCACAGTTTTACTAACTGCTTTGCCACAGCATACCATCTTAAAGGCATGTTCTGTGCATTCTTTGTTTCCTGTACGCTTGTAAAACACTTAGTTTGACTTATATGTGGAATCACTCTGGCAAATAAAAAGCAAAAATATCACCTTAACCCTTCACATTATGTATGTGAGTTGTCTCTTCGCTGTTCCTATTCTACATCTTTCTGTGTAGCTGTAGTCCTCACCAACTGTGGGAAATCTCTGCTGTTTGAATGATATGGGTCTTGGAAAAGAATTCCACTTTGATATTGGTCAGTATTAACTCAGGTACGTGCCATAGCTTTTAATAAATAAATTCTAGATCAGCTTAAATAATCTGTTATTCTAGTCTTCCATTTCCCTTTCATGGCATTGTAGGCAAATTAATTTTAAAATCTGATTTATGACCCAACTGCACTTGCCTTCTAAAAGCTCTACAGAGCTGGGACTTGATCTTTGTAATGTTTGCAAGGCTTTGGTACAGGAGCTCTCTGTATGTTGGTGTTCAGTATGCAATACTGAAATATAAATGCTAAATAACAGTGTCTTCAGAAGCATGAACAACATGTTTGGTAAGCTTTTGGCACGCTTACCAGTGTGTGCCAGGTAGAGAAGCACTTTGGAGTTTGAAAGTTGAGCCCCTTTTGAACTGTAAGCATCTCATTTTGGCATGATTCCTAGGGAGCAAATCTTTTTCTCTTGTCCAAACCTCTTGGATTTATGTAGGCTCTGTGGAGTTCACTGGTGGGTTTATTTGGCAGGTGGGCCTTATTAACCTGCCAGCAAGGGACTGTTTGACCTGCATAGGTTTGTACAGCTTGTAAATAAAGATTCTGTCAGGGAAGGGAGATTCTCTTGTGCTTTGGACTATTTATATCTCTTAACAACTGTGGCTGCTAAAGCTTAGAAAGAAACAGAAGGTCTGGGATGCGAGACAGAAAGCCCTGAGAGAGCCTTATGTGTTGTATTTGGGTTGCTATGTTAACATCCTAAAATAAACACAGCGTGTGAGAAAATGAGGAAAACTTTTTATAATTATTAATTCAAAGACCTAAATTATTGGTTATTGAATGGAATATGGTTGAGCTTGGCTGCAGAAGACAATAAAATACCTCTTAATTTAACACTAGAAGCTATTGGCAATCAATGGGAGCAAGATGTTTAATGAGCTTAATTTCCCTTGTTTGTTTTTTTTGCATTGTTCTCTAATTTCATAACTACTCATCTTCAAGCTTTTCCTGGTTGGGTTAATGTATGCAATAAGTTTACAATAAATTATAATAAAGATCATAGGATCATAGAATGGCTTGAGTTGGAGCTTGATGATCCTTGAGGTCCCCTCCAACTCCCTGCTGCAGGCAGGGCCACCAACTAACATATCTAGTGCTAGCTGTGATTGGTAGACTCCATCAATGGAAATACTTAATCGGAAAAAAAAAAAGTATGAATCCTTTCAGAGAGTCTGTTGGTCTGTCTGATGCAGGCCTAGATACTAAGTTCTCTATAATATATGATTTCTTTTATAGATGTATTTTTATCAATGGAAATAATTTTAATGCAGTTAATGTTTTATTCAGAAGCCACCGGTGGGTCTAGCAAGCAGCACTCTCTGAGAAAGATTTCCTTCTGCTCCAGTTGATCTACACAGACATCCAACTGCTACTGCAGATCAAATGACTCTTGAGTTCAGCATCTGTCAGAGTTGAGATTTTGAGTATGTATTCCTTGTTCATTAATTTGAAAGTCAATTTTACAGTATTTCCACCTTCTCTTCTAAAGAGCTCAATAAATGTTCTTTGGTCTTAAGTTATACTGATCTGCTACTTGCATATACTAGTTACACTTTCAAATATTAACAGCCACCAGATTATAGAAAACCAGCTGAATTTACAATTATAAACATATTGGCTGTAAAGTACTTGAACCAGATGTTGCTTCTGTGGCCCAGGAGACCCTGATCTTAGGAAAGGACAGGTAGAATATTACCACTGATGTACACTGAGTGACGAAAGGCTTCCAGATTCCATTAAGTCACCATAACTTTACCAGCAGAAGACACTCACAAGAGATGCCAAAGCAGGTAGTGCCCTTTCTTGGTTTGTTCAATTTCTTTTCCAAATGGGCATCCCTTTTATGAGTTGCATCCCCTGGCTCCTGGCCCTGAAATGAAGAGGGACTGGCAAACCACTGTGCACCTGTTCCAGACAGATTAGCCACTGGTGACAGGCCATACCCAGAATTTCCTCTGCAGATGCTACCACCCTTCAAGTGAGTCAGAACCATTTGACTTGGAGCTTTTTATAGTTGCTGAGGGCAATGATAATCATCCTAACAAAGTCTAATTCTTAATCTCTCATACTTAATGTTCTGCCATTGGTCGAAGATGATACTGTGGTTTTCTTCATTCTAATCCCTATTTGCTTTACCAGCACAGCAAAATATTGTTAAGCTTTTATGATCATCTGTCATTATGCAGGAAAGTGAGTGTCGTCTGGTGGATAAGATGCCAGGCTGAATTCAGAATTGACTCTGTTAATGAATTCACCATTGGGAAATCTAAGGCTATATTACTTCCTCTGCTGTTTTGATTTTTTTCCTACTGATAAATACATTCATTTAAGAATTCAATAAACAACTCATGCTGAAAGTCAGGCATTCTGGTTTGTAGAACTGGATTTTATGTAAAGTCAAAATTTGTTGGTATTTATGCCTCTAGATGTGTACCATATACAAATATGGTGCTAACTGATTATAAAAATAATATGCAGATTTCTTCTTTGTTCTACTACATAATTTATCGTGTCCATTACAGCTAAAGGGAACAAATGTCTCAAGTTTGAGTCCCTCCAAGTTTTTGTATTTTTTTTCCTTTCTTCTGTTCACAAACGCATTAAAAGAATCAAGCGCTTCCTGTTATGCTCTAAGCACAAGTTTAGTTCCTGCTATATCCACTCTAACGTATTCAGGAAGGAAGGAATAATCTCTTTCAGTCTGTAGTGGTTTTGCAGTGCCTGCATTACCTGCAGCTCAAATGGTCCATATGCAACTAACACTGGAGGAGTTGTGTAGTATTTGATCTCTGGAAGTAATAAGGAACAGGCCCATTCATAGGTGAGAATAATGTGCTTGGGTTAGCACTGTGCAATACACTGAAGCAGACAATGTTCCTGCATTGAGGAGACTGCCATCTGTGAAAACTAAACAAAACATTCATATCAGTAATGAAATGCATTGAATAAAAAGAATTCTAAAATAAAGCCCTTTGCTTTCCAGACAGTGTAAAGTAAAATTGATTAGACACTACTTGTGGAAGGTAAAATTTGCAAAAGAGGAGGATGTTAAGTGCTCTACAGAAGGATTTGCAAGGGAAGGATGATAAGATAAAGATTTGTCCAAAACAGGCCTGGGAAGTGGCTAAGTGGGAACTATGAGCTGAGTGTGTGGGAGGGAAGGGTGCAAACATTCATTTCACTGCATACTATGAACAGAAAAAGGCAGGTGGGGGGGAGGGGGGTGGCACAAGCTGATTTTTCTTTGTTCACTTAGAATTAAATGATGCGTTGATTTTAATTCTGTAAGATACTAAAGGTATGTTCATTGGGCTTATGCTGTTAATTTATCAAGCAGTTTGGCATGGATAATTTGTCCTTTCTTTAGAAGTGAATTGAGAACTGGTCAACTGGCAGAGCTCAGAAGGTGGGTCTTCACTGGCACAGAGTCTGCTTGTGGTGCTGGGTCCAGTTTTGTTCAACACATTCATCAATGACTTGGATGTAGAGATAGAATCAACCCTCAGGTAGTTTGTTGATGATACCAAACTGGGAGGAGTGGCTGACACACCAAAAGGCTGTGCCACCATTCAACAAGACCTTGACAGACTGGAGAGTTGGGCAGGGAGGAACCTGATGAGGTTTAATTAGAGCAAATGTGAAGTCTTCCTCCTGGGAGGAATAACCACGTGCATTGGTACAGGTTAGGGGATAACCTGCTGGAGAGGAGCCCTGCTGAGAAGGTACCCTGGTAGACAACAGGTTGGCTGTGAGCCAGCAGTGTGTCCTTGTGGCTGAGAAGGCCAGTGGTACCCTCGGGTGCATTAAAAATCACATGGCCAGCTGGTCAAGGGAGGTGATCTCCTCCACTACTTTGCCATGGTGAAGCCACACCTGGAGTGCTCCTCAATTCAGAAGAGACAGGGATCTCCTAGAAGGAGTCCAGCAGAGAACCACAAAGGTAACAAAAGGGCCTGGAGCATCTCCTGTAGGAGGAAAGGCTGAGTAACCAGGGTTTGTTCAGCCTGGGGAAAGGAAGACTGGGGTTGGGGGGGAACTGATCAATATTTATAGATATCTAAATGGAGGTAGGCAGCAAATGGATGAGGCCAAGCTCTTCTCAGTGGTGTGTAGTGAAAGGATAAAGGAGCAATGGTCTAAAACTTGAACATAGAAGTTTCATACAAATATGAGGAAGGACTTCTTTACAATAAGTGTGACAGAGCACTGTAATAAGTTGTCCAGAGAGGTTGTGGAGTCTTCTATGGAGATATTCAAGACCTGGCTGCGTGCCTACCTGTGCGACCTATTGTAGGGTACCTGCTGTAGCAGGGGATTTGGACTCGATGATCTCTTGAGATCCCTTCCAATTCCTGCAACTCCATGATTCTTCTAACTTCTCTCCACCTCATCCCAAAAAAACCCTAGAATTAAAGAATCCAACTCGATTCACCTCTCAGTCTAATAAGAATTTTACTTGGCCTAAATCCAACTACTTTAGTTTACGGGTAACATCTATTATTTTGAAGCGATGTTCTAGTCTGACCTGCTAGCAGTTAGAAATAGGTCCAACATACCCTCACAACACAGAAAAGTCTTTCCTAGGTCCCTGTGACTGATGTTTGAACAGAATAATGTATAATTGGTTATTCTGCTGGAGTTGGAGTAAAACAGAACTGCCTGGTAAGGCAGTTTTTCAGCCTTTTGTGTAGGGTGTTGGGAATCAGGAGCTGGCCGTTTTGCCATAAATTAGCTATTTACTGAAAGTTACCTGCAGCTTTTAATAAACAGATTGTTTCATCCTTTTACTTATTAAGATGCTCTTATCTCTGCAATGAAAATGTGTATAACTGGGAGAGATTTCTGAGTGATGGAGTGGATTTGTGAAAACGTCTGCATAATGTTTTTCTACTGCTTTCAGCCCTGTTCTTGGGTTTGCTGGCTGAGACAATGTTTGGAGTAAGTCACATGATCAATCTGCATTTTCTTGCAGTCCTCCTGAACTGTTGCACTAGTGTTTTTCATGCTAGGTAGTCTGTTGATCAATCTATCTAAGCTTCATTTTTTATTTTTTTTTTTAGAGGCAATAAATCAAGATTATGCAGTGTTAATGATTTCAGTCAGAGAGATTATGTCAGAATTAGAACATTCCTGAGAGAAGGTCATATAAATCAACCCTTCAGTTATTCCATTTTCAGTTTCATTGTAACGAACAGTACCCTGCTTGCAGTGTGAAGCTTATGGCGCTAGAATACTGATAAGATGATATTGCATTCAGAGTACATTTTCTGCTATTGAATGAAATCTGCAATGCGATATATGACATACGTACAGGGGTCTGCGCTGAAATGTCTTGGAATTGTCAAACTATAATATTCTAGAGATGAGGTTGGTTTGTAAAATCACTGAATCACCTTTATTGCAGAATTTTAATGATCAAAGGAATAACAAAGCTTTTGTAGCAGAAATGTAAAAGAAAAACACGTCACTTTCAAAGCTAGCATATTAAACAAGTTAATGGGATATCGTTGTGCATTCCTAATACTGGGTTAGTAATGCCAAATAGTTAACATCACTTTTCATATTTTAAGTACTTGACAAATTATATCTACTATTATAATGTAGCTAAGTAGCCATTTTAATTGCTTGTGGAATTGTAACACGGAAGTAAGGAATCTGAGATTAGGATTAGACTGTTGGTGCATGCTGCTGATTCTTTAGGTGGTCGTCTAAATTCCTCTGCATATAACCTATAAATACTTGTCAATGTGTGTACTGAACCTATGCTCACAGGACAGTGTGAAGCAAATACTATTCTTTCAGTGCAATCCTACTCTCTTTACCCTGGGTTCATAGTTAAAGCATGCACACCTGTATTTATTAATTTACTATGCACAACCTTCCACTGACATGCTAGTATACGCCAGCTTTCTTCCTTTCTAATGGCCATGCTCTTTTCCCAGCTCCCCTGTTCAGACACGGTTACCCATCACCTTGATGTGCACTTGACTCACCCTAGCCTCGGGCCCCATGCCCCACGCAGATGCTCATGGAGGCAGCAGGAAGATGAGGAGCTCTCCAGGGTTCTGCTCAAGCTGAGCTGCAAGCAGCTGGAGGATAAGCATTTGGGGAGAAATACCTCCAAACTGCCCTTTGATCCAGCCAGCTTGAGTCAGAAATGAGGGTACGCCCAATGGCTAAATGGGGTAAATAGTGCACTGAACTGCTAATGGCTCTCTGCTACTAGATAAAAGATGGAAACTAATTCTGGCAAATTGCCGTCTACCTGCCTACGTCATGATGTTCTGAACAGTGCATCGAGTCTTCCACGTGATGTTTCTGGAAGGATAGTTCAGGTAGACTGGTGGTGATGGGACAATGGTTGCACTGGAGGAGGCAGCTGAGGAGGAGCCTGCAGAGTTTCAGAAACAGTGATGTTGAGAGAAGTGGACAAGCAGTTGATGGATTCACTTTCTGAGGATCAATTCAGGAATGATCTAATGCTGAAGAGCAGTCCTGAAGTAAAGTGAAGCGTGTTTTCAAACAAAAAAATTAACAGGAATTTTTATGGAGATTACTTAAACGTTATCTTTCTGGTTGCACTGGAAATCTAACTTTCACCTTTTCATCAGCAGCTTGAGCTGATGACATTAAGAGTCAACCTCTTTACATGACTTGATAGATTGACTAGGGCTAAGCAGTCCAGGTAAAACATTTACAGAGTATTTACACTGCTCTGAGCTTGTCTTCTGGAGCCAAGGAACTGAAGGTTGACAAGTTTAAGACAAAGCACAAGAACTATAAGGATTGGTGGTGATAACCATGTGAAAAATAGAGGAATCGGTAAGAATGGGAGAAAGCGAAAGGGGCACAGTAAGAAGTGCAATGGGACGTTATGTAGCTCTTGCAGGAAACAAATCACAGATGTTAAGCAGCTCGTTAGTGAGGCACAAGTCTCTCTAAATGGTAATACCAGACCTGGCCAATTACAGCACGAATGTGTGGGTGCCTAAGCGTGGACTGTGTGTGCCTCTGCAGTGCAGAGGCTGGAAGACAGGTTTGTCACAAGCACACATGCACACAAGCTGGGAAACAGCAATAGAGAAGTAACCTTGGTGACAGCAGCAGGACACATTCATAGCTCCCAGCTCTGTGCTCGGACCACTAGACTACCTTCTGTGTTATCAGCAGTGATGAAATACAACAGTCACTGCTGCAGGCAGAGTAGGCTAATAGTAGCAGTGCTCTGTGCTTGCCCTATTTCCTGTATTCTTTCCCAAAGCACTCGTTTCTGACTATGATCAGAGATTGGATAAAGGGACTCACAGGCCTTTGGTCTATGCCAGTACAGTTGTTCTAGTTTCCCTAATGCCCAACAAAGCTTTCATCCACCGTAAATAAAGAACAGGATGTGGCACAGTAAGTTTCTTTGTTTACAGTGTCTTAATAAATTCCAGAACAAATGTACTCAATTTGGAAGCAAAGGAACGTTTTCTTACTGTCAGCACTACAAGCTCATCTTGAAAGCTGATAGTCATTGCTTGCTTGCTTTCCTGTACATCAATGCAAATAAAGCTCTTGAGACAAAATCTGTGATTTTCTCCTGCAGTATCTTCTCCCTGCCTTCAGCAGCATTGACAGTTCTTACCTTCAACAGGTTTATGAAATGTCTCAGCTGAATGAAAATGTGTTGTTACCGACACAGGAATTTACTTCATCTATTTTATGGTAAAATGAAATTAGTTATGTTATCTCAGTTTTCAAGGGAGCAACAACAATATTTTTTTTTAATCTATGCAAGTAAAATGACACTTGACAATCCTGGTATGCTATATAGCAAAATTATTTTTGTGTGATGCTGTTTCACAAAATAATGTAAATACAAGAGTTACATAGGTATTAGTAAGGGCTGAATTAGCTCAGAGCAAATGATTAATGACACTGTTTTGTTTGTGTTTTTTTTTTCAGTTAGATTCCAGTGTATCCTCATTTACTGATTCTCCTTGTGTTACTTAAGTTTGCCATAATAAAGGCTCTATTGGGATTCTAATTAGTAACTTTTGAGGAGCACCATTTCCACAGTGAATTGAGAAGGTTAGTGCATCAGGGAATCTGTGAAAGTACATGTGTTGGAGCAAAATGTATTTCCTGTCCCTTTATTTAGATAATTTAGAGTTTTAAACAAAAGGATGGCGGATAGTGATTACTACAAAGCCTACTACCACTAGACAGAAGGATTATTATCAAAGCCTGATACAAAAATCTCTCCCAGCCAGATTTGTCATCTTCCATTTGGAGAACACTGGCCTGTTCATCTTGTTTTTTGAAATGTGCTTAAACAGACAGAAATTCAGAGTACTCACAGCAGTGAAACACCTTTGAGATTCATTTCTAATGTTTTTTCATTAATCTGAATAGAGTAACAGCAATAGTATTTAGTCTAAATGGGCTGCAAAGGAGAGAAATGCAGTTCCATGGCAAAAGGCATGCTCTGGTTAAACCAATTTCTATAGCATCTTGTCTCGACATATTTGAGAGCACTATCTTTCTCAATTAATGTCAGCTCTGCTCTGGGAATACTCTTTGGTAGTTAACTATTGCTGTTAGAGAGCTAACTTTAGACATAACACAGCTGGCTTATGTATTTTGCTGTTAATATTTTTGGTAATGGAACAGCAAATTATAAGTAAATAATCTATTAAGCAGAATCCAGCAGATTTTCCACCCAAATAAGTGAATTTTAAGGATAAGAAAACTCAAGTGCAAATTTCTTTTGACTAGCTCGAGATAGAAAAAATCAATTATAAAACTTGGATCTTAGGGATTTCTTTTTCCCAGATTCCTAAGTCTCTGGAGTACTGGGGTCTACACACATGCCTGTGCAAAAACCAACAATCTCTAGAATATTTTGTATTGGCCAGCTTCTTTACTTCCACTTACATCAAAGTGAAATAGAAAACCCTCAACAGCCTAAATCCTCACATAACACAAGAATCAAGGAAGAGAAGATATGATGCTCAGAAGGTATCTTGAAAACGGAATGATTTGGCAAAAAAAAAAAAAAAAAAAGATCATGGAGCACAGAAGAAGGAACTGAGGAAGAAGATAGTAGGAAGAAAGCGCAAAGCAAATTTCTAATGCATGTGTTCCTATTGCTTCCATAGGTAACTACCCACTAGAGGGAGATAGATTGTAACTCGTAGCCATGAGGCTTGTTGTGGTAGAATTTGAACTTTGCCAAGATTTGGAAGGAGGAAGCATTATAGTATGAATGCCAAAGATGATGCGAGTTCCCTATCACAGTGGAATTTCGTGGTGCAAAGTTCTGTGAAAGTCAACAATTGGACTTAAATCTTTCTCCCTTCTGGCCTGATTTTGTTACACTTTTGTTCAGAAAATCCCCATCTCTGTTAGCCTGTTTGTTCTCTTGTTTGTGACAGCAGCACCAGGAGCTAAGGATGGCAGAAACAGTGTATTATCAGCGTGCTCTTTGGGACTCGTGGACCTGTCACAGCCCCCCAGCACTGGCTAGTCATACGTGCCTGAAATCAACTGGCTTGAGACCTACCAACAGTGACCCTGCAGTTCACCTTAAACACCTCTTCCTTAGTTGTGATTTACAACTCAATTCCTCCGGTTTTCATTAGCTGCCCGTGGGGAATCATTTATGGTCTCTTATTTCTGCCTCTCTTTATCTGCAGAATGAAAATGGCTTTTAAATTTAAAAGCAAGCTCAGCCAAGTCCTCTCCTCAAGGAAAACCAAGAAGCAAAGTACATAGTAATGTATGTCTAGAATTTGAAGTGGGGCATAGGAAAATTAGCCCTTCCCTGGTTGTGTCATACATGCTTCTCAAAATCAGTAGTTTAGGGATTTTCTGACACAGATTTATCTAGATAAGCAAGTGTCAGAGACATTGTTGAGCCTAGCTCCCATGAATTTATTTTCTTTTTGAACCTATTTTCTTATACTTTGGGGTTTTACAATGTCCTATGGCAAGAAATTCATATGAAAATGTAATTCCTTCTGTTCTTTTTAAACTCTGCTCCCTGATAGACTGAATTAAGATGGTACTATGCGAAGCGGTAATAACCATTTTCTGTTCGCTTTCCTCCCACCTTTGTTATTTTCCAGACCTCTGTGTATCTCCCTGCGTTTGCAGCACAGAATGAGTCTGTACTGCAGTCTGCCCCTGCTTACACCAGGACTTCTGGATGACATGAGGGCTTTTCAGTGTTAAGCTATTAGTAGTGACAGTAGTCTTCTCTCAGCAGACTGCATAAGAACTGTTGGATAAATAAGTACGTAATGCAGACTCAGAGAAGATGCATAGTTATTTCCACACACTAAAAGAAAGAAACACAGGAAGTCTGCAGTTGATACTTTGGTGTCACAGATAGAAATGACTCGCCTAACGTGCTGTGAACCAACTTGGAGCCAAAGCAATTATCTAATGCCCGTGAACCCTCAGGGTCAACTACACTCTGCTACCCTCCCCTATGCCAGAAAAGTTCTATGACAAACACCAGCCATCAAAAACACTTCTTCCTCCCAAACACCGTGTGATCAGTTTCCAAAGTGGCCTGCAGTTATATCCTGCTCATCTTCAAACTCCAGCAGACATAGCACAGGGATACTGGGCACTACCGTGGTAGTTCAACAGCCCTAGTTTGAGGATTACAAAAAAGATGCCATAGCTCTGTTTCTCAGTGCCTCATTAGAATCCTTAGAACAAAGCAGGCTAAAGGAATTTTAAAATAGTGTATCTGCAAAAATCCAAATAAATGCAACATGCTAACATTGCTAATCCAAAGCAATGTACAGAAAGGAAAAGAAATAGGGTGTACAGGACGTTTATGGACCTGGATGAGCAGCTGGCCTCACTCTGTAAGAAAACTAGGCACAGGTGCTGGGATCCAGCCCAGGGCCCTGATTCCCAGCTGGCACACTGAAAGAGGCTTCCAGCTCAGAGAGAGTTAGATGTCTGTTCCTTGGGAGGAGAGGCCTCGGAAAGGGGAGGAGGTTGTTCCCTTAGCATGACAAGAAAGCTCTGTTGCCCGAGCCAAAGGGGAATGGAGTCTTTCTTTTTTTCTTATATCTGTTGGGTATACTTCCTCTTTCATCTGTTAGATTAGTGACAAAAAATAGAAAATGAGAGATATGTGTCATACCGGAATGAGCGTGGGGCTGGCAATCCTGGCTGACAAGCAGTCTGGATGGCTTACTTTTACCTGCTGCTCAGATTAGTCCGAGTTTCCCTCAGTGTATCCAGTGCAGCTGATGAACTGCGAGATATGTGTGGCCCCAGCTGCGCCTTCGGCTCTCGCACAAAGCTCCCTCCTGAAGTTGCTTTCAGAGAAGAGTTTCCGGTCCGGGGGACTTTACTTCCCCAGTATACTGTTCAAATCCAACAGTAAAGCTCTTTTACATCAACTTTGTGTTTTCTTATATACAGATACATCTTGCTAGCCACACTTTGTACAGTCACATAGCCGAGATTAAAGCATGTAATGCATTACTGAGAAGAAAAACAAAAATAGCTTTAAGGTAACAGGACGTTTGGGGGTGAATGCCTCCTCAGGCTGTCTCTGGGGAACACTATAATAGTAGTAAAGTGAATAGAGGTCTAAGACACAGGAGAGAGGTTGCTGATTACATGGGAAAACCCAGACAAAGCGTCTTCTGTTTCTGACGCCTGAAATTCAGCCACATAGGAAAAAAGCAGGATACAGGCAAAGCACCACTAGCATGTACTTGTGCTTGATGGCTTTTTGTTATTTTTCTATAGCTTCACATCACGTTTTACCAGGTATTTCCCCTCAAGTTTCTTATATACCTACACATAAGTCCAAACCAAATGTCAATAGAGCTGTACTTTACTTGCCTTGGAAGTTGCTGTTCTTCCTGTATCACATAAACAAAGATTTAGAAGATGTTTATTTTCAGCCCTTTCCAATACTTTTATGATATTATCTGCAAGTACCACAGTTTGACCCTACAAACACCTAACCGTGCGTGTTCCCTTACCACATTGTATCTGTTAATGTTGCTAATAGCAAAGGGACATGACATGCATATGCATACATAGGACTGGGGCCCAGCAGCTTAGGTCCTGCTGAGGTCAAGGCACAGACATTCAGACAAACACTGATTTAGAAAATTTACAGTATTAGAGGACGGTTGTAGAAAGGGAAAGCTCACTGACCATTCCAAAGGAACCAACTCCTTTTTTAAATCTCTTAATCTGCTTTTCATTATCTCTGTGGGGAGGCCTCTTGAGAAAAGCAGCTCTTTGACTTGAATAAAGGAGGGGCTGTGGGCTTGCATACTGGAATGGGAAGGTCATTGTATGGCAGCACAGAAGATGGGAGTGTTAGTCAGGTCAAGGAGAACAGGATAAAAAAGTGTGAGATCTGTGTTACAGCCTTGGTCTGGATTATGTAAGGTAGTGAGTTTAAACCAGAGAAGGTAAACAAGAGAGAGTGATTCAGAGGCTGAAATATATTCTGGTAGGGTCATTCGGTCTGATTGTTAGGAAAAAATATATGGGCTAGGACTGATAGGATCATCAGCAAAACCAGTAAGAAAGAGGTAACAATAGCTGAGGCCCAAGAGGGCTAAATTCTACACAGGAATTCTTTGCATCAGGCTTCAGCAAATCAACCTTTCCATCCTCAATATCTTTCTTATTTGTTCTTTTAAAAGAAATGCTCAGTTCTTCCCTCCTTTCAGGCAGACAAAGCCCAAATATGCCTGGGAGACAATGAGACATAGCATTTTCCCTGCTACCCAGTGGTACAGCTGCGTACGTGTGCTTGTAATCCTCTCTCTTCTAAAGCAGTGCTTATCACAAGCAGCCTCAGCTTCACCAAATTGCTAAAGAAAGTTAGGCTATTGCTACTAAAATGGCCCTTGGAAGTAGCCCATTTTTCTCCTTGTCTTTTATAATACAAAGCTAACGATTCCCCTACAATGGTGCGCAGCCCTTCTGCTGTTTCTTTAATGGACACAGACTAGAAAGTATCTGGCTTGCAGGACCTTCGTATTCCCCAGCACTCCTGTAATCCTGGCTGACTTCATCAGGAGTTTTAAGATCTATAAGGCGTGCAGGATCAGGTCTACTAAATCTGGGATTGGGTGGGGGGGACCTTCCATGGATGCAGGATTTTCTTGCCTTGCTTCCTGATGGGTTTATGAAAGTAGAGGTGGCAGATTTCAAGCTTTTATTGACAGTAACACAACATTTGGTGTTTTCTTAAAGACCTAACTCTGAGAGGCAGATGATGGCACAAGATTGTCAGCTTTCTCTGTTTCTAATCGCAGACAGGAACTTGCAAACCCTCCAGACTAAAAAAAAAAAAAAAAAAACCCAAAACCTGGAGGCAAAGAATAACTCAATGCACATTTTTAAAGCCTGTAATTGATAAAATCAAATTGACGAACCGGAAGGCCTAACGGGGTATTTTAATTACAGCACTGGTAACATTGTAGCAAAATCTCAGCCTTCCACATATCATCTGGCACTAACAGGTACACTTCTCACATCAGAGACTCCTTTTGTTATCCTTTTTTTCCTCCATATTTTTCAATGTCTAAATCAGTTTACACATCATAGCTATTTGCTATTATATATATAATATACATATCACTTTTTATTTTTTTCCTATGTGTGTAGTCTGAACACTGCCTACCTTCCCTCCTCTGCTTGCTTCTGCCTTGCCCAGAACCTTCTAGCTTTTTCCCCATGTCCTCCTCCAGTCCTGTAGACTGCAGTGACCCAAAACACCGCTTTGTGCAATGATTCTGCATCTTTTCAGCTTGTTTGTTTCACATAAGCTCCATCTGCTGGTTAAAGCTAGAATCTGTATGACTTTTCACTGCGACCTGCAAATACTACTTTTCCCTCACTTTGAAAATAGACCACATCCGTATTCTTCCAGTGGTGTTCCTGTGTCTGCCTACAGGTAAAATGTAATTAATGACCACCTAATCTATTATTTTACAGGGCCAATTTGGGTCAAGTTTATTTAAAACACTTTTTCTCTAGAATTTGAGCAGGTAATCATCCCTAGATCTGGAATGACTGTTTACAGCACATTATTACTGTTAAGGAAATCTCTCTGGCACTGCATGCAACTCCCACTGTTTCTGTGCTGTTGCTAATGCGTAGCCACTACTGCTTGGTTTTGGCACATGAGGAACAGGAGTGAACTTGTGACCTGGATGTTCATAGAGAGTGATTCTGTAATCCAGCTACCACTTGAACTTTTACCTTTGGGTTTTAACATTTAGAAAGCAATGGGCTTTGAACCCTGGGAGTCTCTCCAAAATATCTATGATTATGAATGGGAGTATTTTTAAAGAACTACTAATTATCCTTTGGTTTTCTCCCTCGAGTGGAAACTTAGCGTAACTGCCTACACAGTGAGGTCTTTTTTTCACATTTATGCTGAACAGTGGTGAATACAGATGAGGTTGATTCCATATTGTTGAATCTATTCGATGAGACAACCTGGTAATTGCCATAGAAACAGATTCTGCAGACTAAAACCTTAATTCTACTTTTAAATATCATATATAGACCCAGATCACTGTAGAGCGTATAATCAGGCTGTGTAAACAAAAATGATTCTGCATCAGAGAAACAGCAAGCCTGTCTTTCATCCCATCAGATGCTGTGTTCCCACTTCCCCCCACTTCCAGCCCACAGCATCACAAATTACACCTCTTTCCCCTTCATGCACCAAGTCCTATCTCCCCAGCTCAGCTTGTCACTGGTGCAATGGGGAACCGAGGCCATGTGTGTGAAATGAATGTGGTCCTGGCAGGAGTGTCACAGATTTCCTATTGCTACCCAGCCACAAGCTAGAGGGCAACTGTATCTGAACTTGGAAGTGGAGGTCCTGCTACTCTCTCTCCAAAAACAAAAAAATGAGCAGGATCTAGCAGGTGCTTCGTGGGATGTATCCTTGGGAAGAGAGTGGCAACTGTGGTAAACACAGAGGGATGCTCCTTCCAACCAATATTTTTAGCGGACCACAAGGGAATCCTGTTCCCCATATGTATCTGCCTATATAGGTAGCTACCTTAGTTTTGCTCCCTGTTCATACTGATGTGTGTTCCCCAGTTTCTAGGCAGATCTCTAATTAAAGGTTTATCTGCCCCCTTTTCATGTCTATGCCAGCAAAACATGGATATAGGCATAATCTGTGTTTTTATAAATCTATAAACAAATAAAACACTCTTGCATTTTTTTTTCATATCACTGGGTTATGCTCATGTATTAGTAAATGTTTTGATGTATTATTGTGCTCCTTGCTTTTCTTGTGGTTTCCATGGTAATAAATAGAAGGCATTACTTTTGGAGCAACTATGTAATTGTTTAGCCAGCTCTCATGCTGCTATTTAACATTCGGGGGGGGGGGGGGGGGGGGGGAAGCTGATGCTTAATAAGAAATAATAACCTTAATTTTGTTTAAATACTGCATTTATTTTCATCATTCTCTGATCCTTATTAAATCCATCTAAAAAGAAGGGCTTGTGTTTCTTCCTTTTAGTCTCACCCTATTCCTGCCAGAAAACACATAATTTTCAACAAGATGGCTGACAATTTTTCCGAACAACATGGTTGCTTTAAGCAGCTGCTCTAAAATGGCTGCAGTAGCTTAAGGTTTTTCAAACTAAAACCCCAGTAACGATGCGTTTTGTGTCTTATTCTGTGTTTGAGTGTTCTTGTGAACCTGCAGGCTGTCTGAATGTACTGAAATATGCTTTTCCTTATAGCAAAAACGGACCTGCATGGATAGCCCACATATAAACTACATTCACTGGACCTTTTCATATGGGAACAATGACTTGAAAATTATTAATAGGTTTTTTTTCTTAAGCTTTATTTTACAATACTTGTTAAGCGCACAAAATCAATTAGTATTTTGAAACTGTGTGTTTGTTTGGGGAATTTTCACAGAGTGTGTTATTTTTCCTTTTAATATATGGTAGAAAGCCACACAACTTCCAGGTATAAACAAATCTGGAACAAAAGGCTGCACAGAAACATAACTGATTCAGGTCTGAAAGGCTTGTGTGTACATTGTCTGGGGTGCTGCATACCACTGAAATTAATGAAACTGTTGAGAGTCTGATTACTCGTCTGCTTAAGTGTATTGAGTCCACTGTAATCATCTGTTTGCTGTCTGAAGGCTCTTGTCAATAGTTTAATGACTTCAGAGCATATTCTTTTTGTTCTATAGACTTCATATACTGTTTCTACATAATTAAGCAGCTTTGTTAAAGGAACTGTCATTAGTTGCCCCATTTCATTTAGCTTAGTTATCATCCAACCAGAAAGAAAAAAGGATAACAAGAGAAGGCTACAAATCCACTCTAGTACTTGGGGAGATATATTTCTTTTAAGATTGCTGTAGTAACATAAAGCAATGTTGTAATGTCACACATTTTAAGCAACTTTAACCATTTAAATATATCAGACTCTTAAAAGACTTCTGAAAGTCTTGCAGTATGTTTTGGAGCTAAACATTTTAAAAGCAGCTCTGATAAAAAGTACATGAATAATACCACATACACTTTTAACAGTCACTACATAGAACCAACAGTAGTAGTTTTGTAGCCAGTACAGTTTAAAGATATATAAGAAAAGGGTATCTTGATTTATTTTAAGGTTTGGTCAATTGAATATTCCATCCTTTGATATTCTATATGATGAATCGCAGAATTATGGAATCACAGAATCATGGGGGTTGGAAGGGACCTCTAGAAATCATGAAGTCCAACCCCCTGCTAAAGCAGGTTCCCTACAACAGATAGCACAGGTAGCATCCAGACAGGTCTTGAATATCTCCATAGAAGGAGGCTCTACAGCCTCTCTGGGCAACCTGTTACAGTGCTCTGTCACCCTCACTGTAAAGAAGTTCTTTCACATATTTGTGTGGAACTTCCTACATTCAAGTTTTTGACCATTGGCCCTTGTCCTATTGCTACGCACCACCGAGAAGAGCCTGGCCTTGTCTAATTGCTTCCCACACTTTAGATATTTATAAACACTGATCAGATCCTCTATGTTCTCCAGGAAGAACAGACCAGGGTCTCTCAGCCTTTCCTCATACAGGAGATGCTCCTTTATCATCTTTGTTACCTTTTCTAGGAGACTCTAGGAGATCCCTATTTTTTTGAACTCGGGAGTCCAGAACTGGACTCAGTCTAAATGTGGCCTCATCAGGGCACAGTAGAGGAGGATCACCCCCCTCGACCTGCTGGCCACAGTCTTTTTAATGTATCCCAGGATACCGTTGGCCTTCCTGGGCACCAGGGCACACTTCTGGTTCATGGCCAACCTGTCATCCACCAAGGCACCCCACTCCTCTGTGGGGCTCCTCTCCAGCAGGTCATCCCCTAACCGGTACTGATGCATGCTTTTAAGTCACATGAATGTTATTTAATTGTTCATATTTAGGGGAAACCCTGATGATTTTCTTTAAATACGTTAAAGAACTTTAAAAATCAATAATTTCCTGCATCTTCCAAGTCTTTGGAATAAAGGGACGACTTTTTCCTATGTTTCAGTCGGTCTCTTTTTGGGTCAATCCTGACGATCCTGCCACCCTTTGCAGATAAAGAAACAGAGCCCTTGTTTTCTTCAGGACTTAGGTGTGTGTATAGGTGAACAACTGCCCAGTGTTATGAACAAAAGCGAAATGCCAGAGGTCCATAGGAGCGGAACCTTTGTGGCTGTTCAGAGCTGCCCTTGAGGCAGCCATCTTGTTGCCAGTGGTGTCAGCCATCTTGTTGAGAAACACTCGCAGCAGGTTCCCCCATTTTCAAAACGAGGCATTTCCACCCAAACTTCACGCACCTCATTTTTAGCATTTCATTATTCTCATATTAAATGATCACTTCTGCCGTTTGATTCTGGTTGTTCCCTATATCTCTGTGATCAAAGGTGAAGCAAAATGAATGGCATAATTTATGCTGTTCTGAGCACGTGGGTATTTGATAAAAGATGCTCACACTGGTCCGGACCGGTGTTTGTGGAACAACATGCACCCTGCAGCCCGACTACATCCAGCACTAGCAAAGCACCGCTGTTGGCTGTTGCATTATGTACCATTTTAGCTCTACAATATCCTAACACTCCCCAGACAGGTGTTTTTTTTCCCGTCACATCCTGCGATACATATGCACTCAATAAAACGGCCAACTGCTGAGCAGCAATTGGTTTTAGCCCAACTGAGTGGGGCTCGTTTAGTCCCACACAAGCGCAGCGCGTCACCGCCTCCGGCACGCAGGGCCGGCTCCCTTCAATGAGAGCCCCGCCTCGCCGCTGCCGCCGTCCTTTACGATAAGCGTCACCGCAGCACCCAGGACTACAGCTCCCGGCATGCCGTGCGCCCCCGAGAACTACACTTCCCGGCGTGCTCGGCTCCGGCGTGGGGGTGGTGCTATGCAGACGAGCCGGCTGGGCGCTGTTGGGCGTAGCGGGGCGCGCAGCGTGCGGCGGGACACGATCAGGCCGGCAGCCCGCCGCCACCGATAGCTGCCCGCCGCCGCCCAGCGCCAAGATGGCGTCCATGCTGCTACAGAGCTGCGGCCGGCGGGCTTGCCGCCTGCCCCGCGCGCTGCGCCGCCAGGCCCCGCTGGGTGAGGCTCCCGCGTCCCGGAGGGAAGCGCGGCCCTGTGTCGCCGGAGGGGCTGAGGAGGAAGCGAGGGCTGAAGCGGGAGAGGCGCTGTGGGGGCTCGCAGCGTGGGCGGAAAGGTCGCGGCCCTGGGCACCGGGCCCGGTGCGCGGCGTTGGGGGACGTACGGCGCTGAGGGCGTCTGTCCCCGTCAGGGGCTGAGGGAGGGCCGGGCGTGCCGGACTCGCTCCGCTGCCGTCGGGCCTTGCCGCCCCGTTCGCAGCGCGGCGTGGCTGTGGGGTGCTGCTCTCACCGCTGCGCTCATCTCACCGTTCGTTCCTTACCTTATGTTATGAAGACAGTGTTCGTTCGATTTCATCCAAGTGGCTCTGAAGGCGGTGGAAAACAAAAAGGAAGCTTAGCCATACGCGTGATACGGTTTCTATTACTGAGATAACCTGGCAGTTGAAATATCTTAGAGCGGTGCGGTTTAAGGACATGGAGCAGCTGATGCCCTGTGACGTCCGTGAGCCTCGCGCCTGCTTTTTACGTCCAGGATCTGGAGCGGCGAGGGTTTAGCTGTGGAGTGAGGAGAGCTTAGCTGTCACTGCTTTCCTGCCGCTTGCTAGAATACTGTGGAAAAATCGGATATCTTTTGTGCTGTAGTGCTCTATGCTTATGGTATCTTTAGTACTTTTAATGGAGTGTTAATCCATTGGCAATATAGTATTTTATGGTGTCATTTTTTTCATGGAATCTTTAAGGTTGGAAAAGACCACTAAAGTTGTGTAGTCCAGCCATCAACCCATCCCTTCCATGTCCTTCAGTCCCGCATGTCCATGTTTCTTGAGCACCTCCAGGGACAGCAACTCTACCGCTTCTCTGGACAGCCTGTTCCAGTGCCTTGTATCTCTCACAGAGTGGTTTTTATGTGGTATTTTGCTTTGCTTACCTCATCTCCTTTGTTTTACATGGCATTTATCTAAGATTAAGTTAAAGCTAAGTGCTTCTAAGGATCCAAAATGTTCTTCCTGTAGAGATCAAGCTGCTTACACTTTGTAGGGACTTACTTCCTGTCAGCAAACCTCTTATTGCAATAACAGAACACAGCTATTCTACATTATGAGCTTTCATTTTAATGTTTTATTACATTATTAAACTTTCTGATGGCAGCTTTTCCATGAGGAATATGTGTATACATATCTTTTTTGACACTCGCTTTCCCTACGTCCCAAACAACTCATCCTATTTATGTATAAATCCTATATATGTATCTCCTATTTATATATAAGTTTCTTAAATTAAGTGTTGAGTATGGTGAGCTGTTTTCATCTTGTTTGGACGCATTTGGATTTCTGTCCTACCCCAGAGGCCAGAAGCATGGACTTTGCTCTTTTCTGAAGAAAGAACGTATTTCACTTCAGGGCTGGGTTGCTCCCAGGTACTGCGATTAGAACACAGATTCAGTGTGATGTATAGAGCTCTTGTAGTCAGAACTAGACAAGTTCAAATTAAGTTATTCTCTAGAGTGCTCCGGTGACATCCATATTTCCGTGCGCCCATTCATGTTCCAAACGGCAATATGACAAGAGCTGTTGGAGTCAGCATGTTTTCATTTGTGTGGTAACTATGGAGTTTTGTTCTTTGCCCTTTCCTTGGAATTAATGAGTCCTAGCTAGAAGACAAAGTTAAGTGAAAGCGTCTTGCTCTTACTGAGTTTTATCAAAGAAACTTAAAGCCAACTTTGATCTTTTCCATATCATCCCTCTTTGTTCTGTGAGCACCCGTGTGTAGCAGGTCATGTCCTCTGCCAGTAGGACTCTCATTTTTAGAATCTAAGAATCACAGGGTTGGAAAGGAACCTACAAGGTCATCTAGTCCAACCATCCTCCCATTACCATTTCTATCACAAGCTACCAAACCATATCTCGTAGCTCCTCATCCAGACAGCATTGGCACATGTGGCACATATGACACATGTGCTTTGTGTACTTCCTGGTGCTGAGACAGAAAAACATATTACGGTTTTGGGGCTCATCTGTGAAGATCCTGAGCGCTTCTGGCTTTCTCAGCTTTTCTTAGGAGCGCCTTTTTGATATGGCTTGATTCTCAGGTCAGGGAACTCAGCCGTTGATCAGTATGCCTTCATAGGTTCCCAAGGCTGGTTTGTGAGCCAGAAGGGACTGTCTTTCCCCTGGCTCTTTCTTGTAGTGACAGCAAGTGTCTGTTAGAGTTTCATATAACTTGAAATGGGTAAATCCTTTCCCTTTGACTTTCTAATGCCATAACTTCAGTGACATCAGAGCCCACTTAGCACAGTACATCCAATGATTACTGAAAGTGTTCTTTGGTAAGTCAACTTTTTTTCTCCTCTCCTTCCATCCGTGCCTTTTGATGTCCCTTCCTGATTTTGGAGATTCTCCTCCTGTAATAATTAGGCTATGTCGCTGGGAAATGCTTTTGCCAGTCAGAATTGGTACTTTTTCTCAGGTATGACCACCTCTACTTCAGTTTCTTTTGTGGGTTGTATCATAGCTTTGATGATGGAAAAGTTGATCAGTAACCTTGAAAATGGCTCTTAAACCTTGCCATCTCTTGGAATTGACCAGAATTAGTCTAGTAGGTGGTAATCCATCTGGGTCATCTAATACTGTGGTGTTGTGGAATCATTCAAAAACTGCATTTGCTTTCAGTGAGGTTGTTCAGAGTTGCAGTTACTTGTCAGAGGGCTCAGAAACCTGTCAGGCAGTTGAACAAGTTCATGCATTACCTTGCATTCCACAAAGTTTGGCTGTATATGTGGACAGTTTGCTTGCACACGTATGGAGATGTCAGCCATGTTACAGAAGGGCTTCCTGCCTGTTTTCCCACTTTGTCCTGTGAGTCAGAAGATTGCAGATTGAGAGAAATGCAGAGAACGTGCCATGTGCTTTGATTCCTGTTGGAATGGGATGAGGTTTTGGACTTCAGCACTTCACTTGTAACTGTCAAAGGAAAATCTCTTCTTTCTTGGGTGTTTGAGATGAGCAGTCATTCAAAAGGTGAATGTGCTTACTATAAAAATCCAATTGCTTAACAGCAGTTTAGTATGTTTTTATTGGTAGCTGCTTCTTAGTAAGACTGGTCTTTTAAAATCGCGTTTGTGTACAATTCGCTATGTGGATAAATGTATTTCTGAATTTAGAATGAATGCTAATAGTTGGTGTTTTTCTAGGTAACTTGGGAGATCGCGCTTGTCTTAGTTGTACATCCCTGAGGTTGGCAAACAAAATGTAAGTAAATATGAAACACTTTTTCTAAACTCAAAGCTGTACCAAACTCTTGGTTATTATAGTATAACAAAACACTGGTTTCACTTCTGTACTCAAAGTGTGAAAATACCACCTTTATCCTGTTACTGACAGGCACACGGAAGTCTGAGAGTAATTCTCTTCACCTAACATTGTATATGGGAGAAAGAAAGTGGCATCTTTTCCTTTTTTATCCACTTTCTCTTTCTGTTTCCTTAAGGTGTGAAAGCAATAGAGTATTATTTTTCTGTTCTTGCCTGATTCCAGGTGACATAATGGCATATCGTGGGTTTCACGCGTCCTTTCTCTGTGGAGTTCTGTAGAGTCTTAATCATTCAATCAAGGCTAGGTTGAAACACGTAGTTGTCAGTTAGGAACTTAGTCACTTGAGCTGTATCTTGGTCAAACCAAGGCAGTGTACTGTACATTACAGCCTTGACTGAGGCTCATTGAGGAGATTATGGTATCTTTTGCAAGTAAATCCAGTTGTTCTATGCTCTTATGTCATGTAAGGAGCTGGATGAGAGAGTCCATTCTCCTTCTGACCTGTCTTACAAGGCATATTTAAGGATATGAATTCTCTAATGCTTTTTCTTGGAATGTTAAAGTATGTTGTCTAGTTATTTAGTCTGACTGTTCAGTAAACAGTGACCATTCCTCAGTTTTGTAAGTTTCTATTTTATCATAAGGGTGTGTCTTGCTGTCTGATACAAAACTAAGTAATTCTTCTTCAGTCACATTAGTCCTGTATCACTTACTACATAATTACTTGGGAGAGGTTTTAATACATAGACCTTTTGCAAGTCTGAGTTGGCTTTTTTTTATGGCTTGCTTTGAGGTTTCTCTTTGGGAAGTATGAAAACTTACTGATTTACTTCTGTAATACTAACAGAATGCTGTGACAGAAATCACTGGTTTTTAAGTTGTGGGTTCCAAAGCCGGGGACTCCAATAATACCAGTCCTGAGGAGAGCTTGGGAAGGAAGCTCTATGTCCAGCATCTTGTAGTGGAAGTGTATTTAAAGAGAGACATTTCTTGTGTCTTCTAATATGTATCTACTGTTTCAGGTTATTTAATAACGCTTTGCTTCTGACTTCAGTTTGCGTTTAATATAAGGAAAAGAATCAAATTCTGTTAGTCCTGTGTGCGCCACCTCAGAACCGCAATGGAAGTTCATGTGTACAGTTTCATCTGAAAAAAGAAAACAAGATCTGTGGAGAGAGTAAGGGAGGAACTCCAATGAAATCAGATACCTCTGATGCTAATCCTCTTCCCCTAACTCAGCGCCTGACCCAAGCCTACAGCCTGCAGTTTCTTAACTGTTTGTTTAAATAGAAGAAATAATAGAAGGGGGCTTTATGTTACTTATGGTTCTACAGATTTATTTTCAAATGGAAAGCACTTCTGTTTGCTGCTTTTCATTTAACTTGAGTAAGTTACCTTTTCCAAGTAGTTTAAAGGAGAATCCACAGCAAGTTTTGTTTGTTTGGTGGATGTTGTTGTATGTTTGGTTTGTTGTAAAGTAGAGCGAAAAACTGCTTTTGGGTTTAGACATCCCGATCTTGAGATTTATAAATAAATCTCATTGAGTGAGTGCTGTATATATATATATATATATATATATTTCTCAAATGGTGCACTATATATTGTTAGTTTTTGAATGCTCTTTCTTCTTTTCTTTTGAAGGACTGTACACTTTAAATATTGCACTAGTGTTGCTCCTGTTTACTCATACTCCAAAAAAGATGGCTACTGTTGTTGGACTAAAGGATCAGAACGAACGTACTTTACTCTTATGGGCCCTTCTGGCTCATGGACACCCCTGGCAGCCATGGGTGTTTTAGGACCCAAATATCTTCCAGTTAGGTGGTGGCATTCTTCACGTTCTCTTCAAGATGACTCCATAGTTGAAAAGTCCCTGAAGTCCTTAAAGGACAAAAACAAGAAGTTGGAAGAAGGTGGTCCTGTATATAGTCCAACAGAAGTGGAAGTTGTGAAAAAGTCTATTGGACAGAGGATTGTGGATGAGCTGAAGCACTATTACCATGGTTTTCGATTACTCTGGATTGACACAAAAATAGCTGCACGGATGCTTTGGCGGATACTACATGGAAATACTTTGTCACGTCGAGAACGGAGACAGGTACTGAGTAAATTCCAATTTCGTTTTAGTATCCTTAATGATTGCTTCATTTTATTTAACCAGAAGTCATTCTTTTTGTTACATTTTGTTCCTAGAGTTAAAATGGCTTTGTGAATTTCCCTCCTTTGCCTCACGTAGACGCTAAGAACTTCTGATTTGATTCCCAGCTGTTTTAAGTCTTGTTCCCTGGTATAGCTCTTCGAACCTGCCGTTTAAACAACAAAATATTTCGTTTAGAAATGTAACTGTTCTGTTTCTAAATGTTACATGAGCATCTTTTCTTGCTGTGTGTCTGGAGAAAAAAAGTTGGAGATAAATTTATTTGCTAGTTAGAAAAGCAGATTTTTCTGCGTTGGCATGTGAGCAGCAACTGTGGTTTCCTTTCATGTTCCAGTCCAGTTACATGAGTAAACACAATCACTTTCTCTATTTTGCTTATTTAGCTGGAAAGATGGAAGCATAACACTTCTTGCAAAGGTTGGTTTGTGCTGACTTGGTTTTAAAAGCAAAATAAAAGCAGAATAAAAGCAAAATAAAGTAGAAGATGCGGTTTAACTTCATGGTTAATATTGAGATATCATCTCCGTTTCAGTTATAAGTGTGTTTGTGAGATAATCCTACTCCAAACAGATAACTTGAGAGAAGTCTTTGTTTTAAATTCCTGTTTTTGCACGTGCCATGCAGCTTCCAGTCTTTGGGTTTGTGTAAAAATGACTGATCATTTTTTAAAAGCTTTTAAGAATTTTTGAGAAGGGAAAAACTGGATGCATTTGATTTTCAAGTTCACCAGGTCCTTGGTAATGTATTAAAGGCACTAATTTAGTTCTTGTTCTGCTGCTTTTTGTAAACGATGTATGCAAACAGCTTATACAGATAAGCAAATCTCTTCTTTTAAAACACAAAACAAAAACGCTTCGTTTATCATTGAAAAAACTGGTGGATGAGATGTTGGAGAATAAAATGTGCGTGTATTCCGGCAGCAGGAGTGGTTGGTGCCTCTGGTAATTAAGCGTAAACATGTGCAGATTGTACGCTGCAAAAGCAATGTGTTAGATTTACATCTGCATGTCTAAAAATGTTCCTAAATGTTCAAAAATATGAATGCTTTAATGATTTATTGATAAGCTTAGCTGCATGATAGAGCACTTTCATGGATAATTAGAAAACAGCGTGTCTCAGTGAACTACGCAGAAGTGTTTCTTTTGGTATATCCACCAGATTAGACAAATGACAGGGAAGGCATGTGTGGCTGTTTTCATCATTTATTATGTTTGGGCTCTCTCTGCAGCAGCAGCGGTTGATGGCATTTGGTCTCAGCATCTTTACACTACTTATTTTTGTTCTACTCTTTAATGCTAGTGTGAGAGTGTGTTTGGCGGCTGAGCCAGCTGAAGCGTTGCTCAGCAATAAATTTAAAAGTGTATGCTGACATAAGCTAGGGGATTATGTAGTGCCAAGAAAGAGCAGCTGAGGAGAGCAGGGGAAACGAGGACAGCAGGACCTTGGGAAGTTCTTGTTCAGAGCTCTGGAGTACCAGGAAGACCAAGCAAAGACCAGGAAGACCAGTTAATTCACGGAACTCTTCCATAAGGCAGGACTGGAACCACTGGCTTTTCTGCCTGTTTCAGATCTGCTGAGCCATACTTCTGAGAAATTACACAAACAGGAAAAAGAGGAATCCCACAGAAGTATTTCTGCTGAAAGATGAGAAGTGTGTACTAGAAGGCTTGAACCATTAGGAGCAATTTGTTATCTTTGGATGAGTACGCGCTATCCAGTCAATAGAGGAATTTATTCACTGGATTCCTTTTCAGTGCTGTTGTCCAGTGAGCGTAGTGCTGTCTTTCTCATAGATGTGTAGTTGTTTGGCCTTCCTGAATTTTATTTATTTATTGCAGATGAGAGCTTCCGCTGTTGATTCTCTTATTTTAAATAAAATAGAAGTTTCTTGCATAGATAGAAGTTGGTGTTCACATTGAAAAAGCTTCTCTAATGATGAAATCTATGGGCAATCCAGTGTAGAAATTGTTGGAGAAAATAATTTTGAGAACTATAGCTGTTACTTTCCCAATCTAAGCTTCATATGGAGGTAGAGGATGTCCTGACTCTGGAATGGAAGAATTGTGGTAGGCCTTGAACCCAGGTCAGGGAAGAGCAAACTGGTCTACAGCTGGACAAAACCCTTTTCACATGCTTCTTAAAAGCCTTATTTAGGTTTGTTTTAGCACAGTTTTTTTGTTGTTGTTGTTGTTGTTCTTTTTGTTTTTAAATCAGATCATCCTTAAGTGGTAGTGCAGTGATTGGTTTTTAAGAGGTCTTAAATCTTTGATGCCAGGTTTGTAAGAGCTGTGCCTGAAATTCTTAGTATTTGAAGTATGTACTGCTTTACATGTAATAAACCATGTATGAACCAACGGTCCTAGAAAAATCTTATCTTCACTCAAACTGACGAATGAGTTATTTCTACTTGCCTTTTCCTTCCTCTTTGGAGGCAATAATGGAAAGATATCTGAGTAATCTAACCGCATTAACAAGCAATTGCAGCGTGGTTAATGCAGGGGAGCTCTTGCTTGTGTAAACCAAAACTGAGTTACAAAATTCTGCTTGTACAGTTGCTGTCAGGCTTTGGATTCGACAGCATCACTTATTTACACTTAGGAGATAAGTCAGGAAATATTAAACGTGTTAAAATGCAATACTGACTGTTGAGAAACTAATTTCTCTAGTGATGCTTTTTGCAGCAGGCGAGTTCAGGGCGTTGAATACTACAGAATTTTGGCAAATGCTGTTGGCTTTGCAGAGCCTTCTGTCTTGCAGAGGGGTAGTGCTGCAGTACATGGGCTGTAGCAGCAGATACAGAGCAGTCACAGGTTCTTCATGCTACTGCCAAGCAATGTCTGGAATCATGCACCATTGTGTTTGGTTTCTGTGTGGAGCTCTTACTGCAGGGTGCTGGCCTGTGATTTATGTAAGCTGATCCAGGGCTGTGCTGCCGCAGCCTGGCTTGGTGCTTAAATGCAAGGTCTTCCCCTTGCCTACTCTGTCCCCTTTTGCTTTACGCTGATCTGCATCGTGTGTGTGTTTATGGGTTAGTTTATGGCTGGATCAGAGGTGTGCCTTCACGTTGTGCCTGCTAGTGCACATTTAATATAGCAGGTTAACTTAATCTGGTTGTAAAACTGCTTCCTTAGGTTTGGATTTCATCTTAGATGAGTACCTTCAGTATCTGAATATAGAGGGTAGAAATAGGAGCAGTATATTGCATTCTATGTATTTCTTGGAGGTTTTTTTTTTCTCAGGGAAAATGTCCGTTCTTCTGACTCTTAACATTCTCTTCTGAACTTTCTTACATCCTTTTGAACACTCTGGTTGTCGTTTATCTGCTATTGTTGGAGTGAATGGAAGTGCCTTTGTGTCTGTACACAATGGACAAAGGCTCCTTTCTGGGAAACTGCATTATTTTTTTTTTTTATATTCAAAGAAAAATGCCGGCCTTTACATCTGCAAAGCTTGTGCTCAAACTGCAGATAATACTTCTGGATGGTTTTATGCTGAGAAAACGGATTAAAGCTGTGTTGGTTTTGTACTCTAGCAAAGCTGTTCTGTAGCAACATGCAGCCTTTTGCTCTTGCTGTCTGGGTTGGCACAAGCTGTGGAGAGGGGACGCAGGGGGAAACACATATTTATTGTGTGCTTGCATTTCTGTTGCTATTTTTTGCCAGTCATAACTGTGTTTATTAAGGCGTAGTGGTGACTGACAGTGCTGGGGCAGTAGTGCGCTTCTGGCCTTCAGTCTCTGGTGTAGAAACCGACGTTATTCCCAGGAACCGGTTATTTACGTTATAAAACGAGATTAGTCAAACAGCACACTCCTCCAATATAAACCAAATTATTAAGCTTCAGAGTTGTAAAAATTCGATTATAGGCCGTACAGCCTAATCCATACAGTTGTGGGTGTACACAAATCAAAAGGATGATATTTATTTCAGGCCATTCACAATTCAGTAACTAATGCATCTGCCTGCTGCGGACGGCTACTGCTCCAGAAAAGCCATGATTTAAAAACAAGAAAAACCCCCCAAAAATAAAACAAAAAATCCCTCTACAAAGCAGAGCTCATTACCCTGGATTTAAATGTATGTTACAATTGTTAGAAGGCAGAAGGGAGGAGTCTTTCATTTTACTCTTGATTACTCAGTCCGCAGCAGCTCATGCATGTAAGAAGTGGTGGAGCACAAATAAAGATGAATAAAAGAGGTTAAGCAGCTTTAACAACAACAAATGACCACCTCCTGTTTTCAGGTGCTTTTAAGAGGTTTAAATGAGATACTTGCTCAGTAATCCTATTGAGACACAGTGAAGGTTTTGAAATGCTTTCTATAGTATTGAAAACCGGTGACTCGGTGCTTTGTAACGTATAGTAACTATAAGAAAAAGATACCTGAAATTGACTGACTTCTTCACATTCTTTCTTTTTGTGTTATTTTGTATTTCCTTTCTAGCAAATACATATCTGCGCATGTTAGTGGTAAGGCAGCTGAGAACATCAAGTATTTTTAAATAAACATATGAAACTGTGCTTATCTGTACATTTATTTTATTTCTTCCAGTTTCTTCGAATATGTGCTGATCTCTTCCGCCTGGTTCCTTTCCTCGTTTTTCTTGTTGTCCCATTTATGGAGTTTCTGCTTCCAGTAGCCCTGAAGTTGTTCCCTAATATGCTTCCGTCTACGTTTGAGACAAAGTCTAAAAAGGTAAGTCTGAATTTGTGATCCAGGAAGGTGTTTGGAAAAACTTAAGCTTAAGCTGTGACTGTTATCTGAACATGTTTTATACCTGCTGTACCCGTTTGTAGAATCTCATATTAAAAGCAGTCATTTAATTCTTGGTAGGATGAAGTGTTTTCTTCTGAAAAATACGGTGTTATAAGCAACAAACATTACAGTGGTTCAGTTTTATTTTTATTTAATTCTATATTTTATGGGACGGGAAAGTGTATGTATTGTTGTAGTCCAGATCACAGTTTGCAAATTATTCTAGTCTGTAAAGATTTCAGCAAGATGATCTGGCAACTTAGATTCTATTGATATTGAGCTGTTCTAATGATGTGTAAAGCTTTATGTTGCTGTATAAAATCATACTATACTACCACTAACTAAATATATTTTTTAAGCCAAAGTAAAACTTTACATGAGTTATCAAGAGATAGGGAATGGAAAAATCTACATGGGCATTATTGGTAGCAATGCATTTCAGGGGGCTTCGGCGGTCAGGATTTTAAAGTAAACTGTTTCAATATTTGCTGAATAGTGTTTCAGTTTTGTGTTTTGTCAATATATATATATGGAAGAGAAAACTGTTAAATATAAACAGGAAAAAAGCTGCTTATTTTTTGAAGTGGGAACTAATGCTCAAAAGTTACATATGGGCAACTAAACTTGAAATGTGTTTGGTAAGACTGAGAGGGATTTTGATGCTGATCACTCCGAATGATCTAGTACAGACCTAACTGTGTTCTGAGTATTTTTTTATTCCAAGTATTTGACCTAAATGATGTTTCAGCTGCATCCAACACTTATCTTAGGTCATTATCAAAGATGACTATAGTCAAAGTATGGGTGGATGTTTTTGTCTGTCTCCATGCTGTTTTGATGGGTGCGTGTCAGCGGTAGCAGATGAGGCCTTAAGATGTACTTCACTGTTGGCATTGCACCTCAAGCTTTGTGGAGCTGGTTGGCCTGTCTTTCAGTGTGATTTGGTGATCTGTATGTACACATCCTCTTGTGAAGTGTGTTACAGCACAAGTTCAGAAACAGCGTACAAATATCTTTTCTGAGGGCGAAAGTACAGATATTTCTGGGTGATACCTGAAAACCAACTTTTTTTTTTTTTCTTGTTTTTAACAGGAGGAAAGATTGAAGAAACAACTGAGAGTAAAGCTTGAATTAGCTAAATTCCTTCAGGATACAATTGAGGAGATGGCTTTAAAAAATAAGGCAGCCAAAGGAAATGTTACAAAAGATTTTTCAACATTCTTTCAAAAGGTAATTGTCTTTTTTTTTTTTTTTAAAGCATCTTTGTTTGTTCCAGCCCCCTGCTATAGGCAGACACATCTCCCTTTAGACCAGGTTACTCTTACTCAAAGCTCCATCCAACCTGGCCTTGAGTGCTTCCAGGTAGGGGGCATTCTTTTCTTGTTTTCCCTTTGTTCATTAGTTAATTCAGACATCGAAAAGATAATGCATGCAGTGATAGCTCATGCAGTTTTTGGCCTGTTTTTATGAACACTGGGTATAAAATGTGAAGAAAAATGGCTATTTCCTGATTACCTGATTAAAACTTTGTGGGGGAGATGTATAATTTGCCCCCTCCCCCCCCCCCCCCCTTTTTTTTTTTTTTTGTTATATTAAATCCTGTGTGTAAAAATGTTTTTTTTTAAAAAAAAAAAACAGTTTCTGTGCTGCTGGAATCCTTCAGCAAAATCCCAAGTTCTAGTCATTATCATGATATGCTTGGTACAGAATTTCTCTATTAGCAAGCAGTTGGTGGAATAAAGATTGAATGTCAGATACCTGCCTCCAAAATTGACTGTCTTTAGGTTGTTAGTGTTTCCTTTCACTGAGTTGGAGGTAAGCTATTCTCTGGGGAGATAAAGAATACCTTCCTAAATCTTCTCAGCATAGGATTCATCTCCATCCATGCCCATTTCTAATTTCTGTAGTCATGGGCCTGTCAAGACAATAACTATCTGCTGTTGCCAGAGGCTGAGAGTAGGGCTGAGAGTCTTAAGCACTGAAAAAGGCACAAAACTCCAGGTATTTTACACCTGGGCTTTTCAAGCTTGAGCTTTTCCTGAGAATTTTCCTGAGAAGTTTTTAGAAGATGAGGTAATAAGTTGATGGCAGCAAATGGGTTGCCTCACATAAAGGTAGTGCTGTTGAAAGGTTGTGCAAGTATCTGCTTGCAAAGGACATGTACTTGCAAACTTATTTGCAGTCATTTGTTTCTCTTCTTTTTCCTGTGCAGAAGATCTCAGTTGGTTAGTTACCATGACTAGTAGCTGAAGCATGCCTTTAGTCCTTAGGTCTGCAGAGTCTGGGGAACATGCCGCTGCTACAATTCATATTTGGAGCATTTCATTTTCATCTGAAACAGCTACTAAGAATTTAAATTCAAAGGTTGATTTCTATGGAAATTAACATGTATCACTCCACGTTTGCTAGGGGGAGTTCCAACTTCTTGTGATGACTAAAATGACTAAAAAGAAGCTTCAGGATCTGCTTTCCATATGTGTGGGTGTGTTTTTTATGACCGTAACTTTCTCATTTGTGCCTCAGAGATGAACTTTATTGATGTCATTTCGCTGTAATAAGAAATACAAAAGAAAGGTGAAATGTTTCCCCACCTTTCTGCTGTTCTCTTATGCCGCTTCTGCGGTGAAGTATTTGCCAGAAGCCATGAATTGCAGTCATAACATGTTTCCTTCAGAATTCCAGATCTTACCTGCCTGGCTTTGGAACTCATGATGAAGTTTGTGTGAACTGTCAGGCTTTTTTCCTTTTCTGTACAATCATAGGATCATTTGAATTGGAAAGGACCCCTTAAAGACCATCTAGTCCAACTCCCTGCGATGAACAGGGGCACCTACAGCTCTGTGGTGCTCAGAGCCCCATCCAGCCTGACCTTGAGCATCTCCAGGGTGCATCCACCACCTCTCTGGAAAGGAGAGAGATGGTAGATGAAGAGACTAGATTTTTTTCCTATCTAATCTAAATCTCCCCCTCTTTTAGTTTGAAGCAAATATAGTTCTGGAGAGAGCTTAGGTTAGGTGAAAATTAGCATTTCATAGGGACACAAAGGTCACAAAAGTTTTGCCATTTGGAATCAGTGTGCTTCTTGGTATGTCTTCAGAGAGAGGTACTTTCAATGTGCCTTTATGTTTACTAGGTATGGTGCCATAAAGTGCACTTGCCCATGTGGCTCCTGTAGTTACTATTTATCCTCTCAGATACTGAGTTATCTCAAGGCAGTGCCAATTTGGAGAGAGCTGTTCATTAGTGTATACATGCATCTAGTTGTTGGTTTTGATGGGTTTTATCTAGCCATGTATATTAGACATTGCTGTTGGAAACTGTTAGTATCATCAATACCATTCTTTTGCCTTTTATAGTAAACAAGTACTTTTTGAAACAAAAATTCTTCCATGACTACCTTATATCCCATTTCCTATTAGCAGAACTGATGTGAAGTACCTGACGAGTGAGAACAGTTTTTACTGTTCAAAATAATGCTCAATTGTGAGATATGTTTTGAAAAGCTTTTTGTATCTCTGCTTTTTTTTACAGATCAGGGAGACTGGTGAAAGACCCAGTAATGAGGAGATCCTGAGGTTCTCAAAACTATTTGAAGATGAATTGACTCTGGACAATCTAACCAGGCCTCAGTTGGTGGCACTTTGTAAACTGCTGGAACTTCAGTCAATTGGGACAAACAACTTTCTCCGCTTCCAGCTGACTATGAGGTTGAGAAGTATAAAAGCGGATGACAAAGTGAGTCATTCTAGATATGTACTGGTTAATAATGTTTGTGTGTAAGAAGAGAAAAGTGTGTGTGTGTATAAATATATATATGTGCACATAGTTTTTCTAGGCATTTTCCTCTCAAAATAAGGAGACTTGTCATCAAAATCTTGTCTCCTTAATTATAAAGAAAAAAACAGTCCTTTTTATCTACCATTGAATTGCAGTGAAATTAATCATATATCAAAGAAGAGCGTTTCTACAGAACTATCATTTGCGAAGGAACTAATGACAAATACGAACTTGGGAAGAGCTTGGACTGCAGTGGAACATTCCGTGCTGTTTTATGAAGAGGAGGCTGCTTTGTGTTACCACAGCAGCCTCTAGTGGGCTGTTCTGAAAATACAGATTTCTGAGTGCACATTGGTGGTTCTTCAGATTTGAGCAGTTATGTATTGAAGTTTATTTTATGCTTTGTGCAGATGATTGCTGAAGAAGGAGTCGACAGCCTGACTGTTAAAGAACTGCAGGCAGCGTGTCGTGCACGAGGCATGAGAGCCCTTGGTGTGACAGAAGAGCGTCTCAGGGAACAGCTTAAGCAGGTACATTTTTGCAAGACTGTGTACACAGGCTTAATTTTAATAGCTGTGATTTTTGTTATCATGCTGATAAAATCATTTTGCTTCTTCTCTCATTGAAGACTTGGCTAAAATAGTCTTCTTAATAAGCTTTTGAGATGCATTCCCTGTAAGTTCGTAATAGTGGTAGACTTCTGTTTTTCAGGCGAGTTGTGATGTTTTGATGATGTTTAAACATATTCTAAATGTTTTCAGTTATGCCTCTTTGTCTTGTTAATTATTTCTGTTAATCCATAAGGTATATTTCTCCTGATAAATTTTGGAGAAAAGAAATCTTATCTTTTGCTTACCTGATTCAGAAGAAGATACATATGAAGCAAAATATTCTGTTCTTCTTCAGATGCTTCTTCAGTGCAATCACTGTATTTCTTTACTGTTACAGCCTGTCATTCCTGTGTTAGGATATTTATCAATGACTAGAGGTTAAGAAGAAAAAGACTTCCAAAAGCTGAAGGTTTCTGTTTTATGTATTTCATTTATAGTGGCTAGATCTGCACTTGAACCAGGAAATCCCTACTTCATTGCTCATTTTATCCAGAGCCATGTATCTTCCAGACACGCTTTCTCCAGCTGATCAGCTCAAAACAACACTTCAGACACTGCCAGAGAGTGTTGTAAGTGTGATTTATACAATCTGTAACTGACTTGCGGTACAATCACTGAAAATCTGTTTAGAGCAGTAGATGTTCTTGGTCTGTTTCCTTTCCTTGAAAAGCTTAAAAAAATAAATAAAAAGGGGTGGAGGAGGGAGAGGTTTGCATGGATGATGTTAAAACATGGAAAAGGGCTGTGGATGGGTTTGATCAACGAAAGATCACCTTTCATTTGCCTGCACAGAGGTAGACAATAGTAGTGTAGGAAGGTACAGCATATGCTTCTTACTGCCTGCAGTATAACTAGGTATACAAAGGTGCTGAGGTGGAGTGTTCATAGGCTCTCTACTGCTATGTTAATTACGGTTAATAAGAGATGGAAGTGAAGTTTGAGTAACAGAATCACAGAATCGTAGGGGTTGGAAGGGATCTCTAGAGATTGAGTCCAACCCCCCTGCCAAAGCAGGTTCCCTACAGCAGGTCGCACAGGTAGGCATCCAGGCGGGTCTTGAATATCTCCAGAGAAGGAGACTCCACAACCCCCCTGGGCAGCCTGTTCCAGTGCTCCGTCACCCTCACCGTAAAGAAGTTCTTGCGCACATTCGTGCGGAACTTCCTATGCTCCAGTGCTCCAGTTTTTACTCTCTGGATTTTTTTTTTCTGAATATTGGTGGTTGTTTTAGCTGAATTCAGTCTTGTGTAGGGATGGGATTTCTCAGGCCGTATTTAAGAATGAAGGGTGAAAGTGATGATCAGTTTTCTGCTTCATGAAGAACAGAGGTGGAAATGCTCGTAAGTGAGGTTCTGTTATGGTTGAAATACTGCGTTAACTTGGAAGCTTGTAAGATTTTATTGTTATGTCAAAAGAATGAGAATTCAGCTATTTCCTTTTTCGGCTTTTTAGGGCAGTGCTATCTTAAAATTTTTTGAAAGTTAAATGTGAGACACAGCAGGCTGGGATCTCTCTCTTGACTTAACCGGTTTGCTTTTGGCACTAGAAACTATCACGGTTTGCTCAGTTGCTTATATGAATTTGGCCTTGTCCAAAAATTGTGTACAGATAGAATTACCTTATCTTCTTCACAAGACTTGCTTTTTGTTTTGTCAGATCTGTTTTTTTCTGAGTTATTTTTCCACTGTTACTGTTCAGACCTTTGGTTTGTGGAAGAAAGAGATCTGCTGAAATAAGTCATTTTCACTAGTGGATTTGTTTTTTTTTTAATGGGAGCTCTTTCTTTTCTATCATAATGGAGGTAGTTATCACTTAAAAATAAATGTTAAAATTAGTTCTAGTCTGTTTCTTGTAATTCAGAAACAGAACATTTCATGGGGTTTTCAAATGTATTTATTGGAGTACCGCATAAAAAATATAGTAAACTAAAGAACTGTTTTTCTTGGTTTATCTTATTTATGAATACTATATTTTACTCAGCGTTAAACTCAGCTAGCAGTTGAAAATGGGTGCACAGCTGTTTGCCTTTAGATCTCTTCAAGACTGATTTTTTTTCTCTGATAGAGTTCTCAGAACGTTTCCAGCTCTGAGTGAACATGCTGAACTTCCATTTATGCAGATTCCTATTCTACTGTATAGAATTCTTAGTTGTACGCTATACATCTCTATACATTTAACATACTAATTTAGTTCCTCAATGTAGAGGCCATAAACCAGACTTACATAGGACACAGAGAGAATTAGAAACTGTGAATTAGAAATGGCAAAAGCAAAACTAGTAATCCAGACAAGTTCAAAAAATGCATTTAATTCAGTGTTGTACGGTGAGTATATTCAGGTTGTGTAGAGAGAGACTATTTGGAAAAAAAAATGTTGGTCCTCTTGAGAGAATGAAGAATATATTACATTTTCAGAATGGAAAATTCTTATTTTCAAAGAGAATTTTTTTTTTTTTTGTGAAAAATGAGAAAATAAGACAACTTTTTGCAATTTCAGCTGTATTCATTAGCATTCTCATTCACATGTCTCAATAACAATATTTGAACTTTTTTTGCATTATATCAACATACAGAGACTTTTATATACTTCTTGCATTACTTTTAGGCCAAAGAGGCTCAGGTCAAAGTGGCAGAAGTTGAAGGTGAAAAAGTAGATAACAAAGCACGACTGGAGGCAACACTTCAGGAAGAAGAAGCCATCAGAAAAGAAAATGAAGAAAAAGAGATGGAAAGAATAACTGAAGCTGCAGAGAAAGCCAAAGAAACCCTTCAAGTTGCGGCCATGGTAAATTCTGTTCTCAGCTGCTGAGAAATAAATGTTAGTGGTGTAAAATTAGCATGTTATGAGTGGTTGTCTCTGTTTTGGGTGCTGTCTGTAAGAAACCAGACTTCCAATCCACGTATGGAAAACGTGGGAAAATATTAAAACAGAATGCAGTAAAGGAGGGTTCAGTGTGAAACCCTGCTGCCTGTCTTACATCTCTCTGATTCTTCTTAATCAGAGTGATAAGAGAGAACTTTGATCTATCGAAAGTGTTAGAGGTTTGTGTTTGTTTTGTTTTTTAATTTTTGGGTTGGTTTTCTTGTATTGTATTTTTTTTTCCTTAGTGTAAATTGTGATTGTTCTTACCTTTTGGCTCTTCTCTTTTTTCATTAGTCAGGTAGTATCATTGGTATAATACTTGAGCATAAAAGCTGCTGGCCTAGCTTATTGCGTGCATTAAGCCTTATGTGCTCACCTGCACGGTCCATTAAGTGCAGTTGGGCATTTTAGTATGAAACCACTCAATATGTTGAAAGTTTTTAATGTTATCATTAAATGTCTGCGTCTCCTTTGGCAGTTACTTGTATTTTAAGAACCTTTCTTTGCTGGTGCTAATACAGATAATGCTATCTTTGTTTTAATTAAACTTCTTGCGTCTGTCAAATTTAGAAAGACGTGGAATCAGCAGTAGATCTTGAACCAGCTGTTCTGCAAGTTAAAGAAAGTCAGGTGGCCATGGACAGCAAACAAGAGCTGGCAAAAGCAGATATGGAAATATTGAAAGATACAGCACCCGTACTAGAAGGCATTAAGGTAATGCAAATTTCTTAATCACCAATGCAGCAACTGAAATTGGCGCATTAAAAAAAAATAAAAAAAATCAGTATCTCCTTTGTCTGTATTACTGAAATTAATATGCTTATTTTGTGGGGGCACTTCCACTGGCTGTAGACATGGTGGGTCTGTGTATGTTTATTACGTAGTACTTAATGTGAGGAAGGTGTGGACATGAAGAGATAAAGGTGTGTGACTTTTTTTCCTTTTGAAGGGTTACAGGTAAGACTAAAGCATTAAACAAGGAATTGGACTTTCCAAAGTTTGAACTAGTCTGTACTAGATCTATATCGACTTCTTTTAAACATGTGTGTACAGTATGTACACTATAAAAATGCTTTTAGTATACTTTCCTGCCATTTCTTTAATATGTTGTTTAACATGGCTTAACATGTTTGTCTGTACCATCACAGGGGTCATTAGTTAAAAGGTGTTGAACAGTGTACTTTGATATTTTACAGGGTACATCAATACTGTACTGTCTTCTATTTTTCCTGGGCAGCATCACTATCTGTTACTAGCATAACATTATTTGTTTGATAAGCAGGTTCTAATGGTAACAGCATAATTCGAGGAGCACTGAAAGATTGTTCAAGGCTGAATAATTAAGGGAACTAAACGTTTTGCTGCGGACTTTTTTTTCCACATTAGTATGCCATGTTGTTTGTTACAAGGGGGAAGGGGGTGAATATTAGACTACTGACTTCTTGAAATTGTTTAATTTTATTTGTGGCAGAGGAATTTTTCAAACTGAGCTGCTTTCTGGTTGTTGAGTTGTTTTTGGGGCTGAGGGTTTTTGTTCTTTTGCACTAAAAATCAGAAACAAGGTTGTTGTCTGTATAGGTAGCAATATACTGGAACTGAGTTGTTAAAGGGGCTGAATGTAGTCTGTGAAGTTCCGTGTTTGTTTCTTGAAAGTACATCATGCTTCTGTTTATTTTATTGCATCCTCATTTACACATGTCTTTCTGTACTGTGCTTATTTGACTGTTCAGAGCTTTTTCCTTCAGAACAAAAGCTGGTATCTGGGTAGGATTTATGCTGTGCTGGATCTGCTGTCATGGGATTTTAGCTTTTTTTTTTTTATGAATCATTCTTGAAATTGCATTTTTGATGTATTCTGCTGGGGGTTCAGTTTTATTCTCAACATTTCAAGAGGCATATAGACTTTGCAAACTTTAAATGTTCATCCATATTATTAGGAAAGATACTGAAGATTGTTTTGTTTCAGCTCAACCTCCTGAACTTTGCTCTCTAAAATCTTCTATGTGATGAGTATTTCCTGTATATGATGTCTGAGTCATTTCTCAGTTATTCAGGTTTTCCATTCAGTAGGGAAGGAGGTAAAACATTTTTTTTTAATCAGACAGCTATGTACAGGATTTCAAATAGCCAAAACCCATGTAATGAATCATAGTACCTGAACTTGATACTAACGCGCTTAAAAAGTGCTGTGGCAAGCTAATTCTCTTAGTATTTATGATCTCTGTGTGAGCTTCAGAATGCAAGTCCATGTGTTGGCTCTGAACATGGATGAAGAATCTGAAGCGCGTCCTTTCTATCTTGTGATTTTTAGGAAAATCACACACGCGTGTCTCACTAATTTGTATGTATTTTCTGTTACAGGGTGAGGAAATAACTAAGGAGGAGATTGACATGCTGAGTGATGCTTGTAACAAGCTGCAGGAGCAGAAGAAATCACTAACAAAGGAAAAGGAGGAGCTTGAGGAATTGAAGGGTGATATCCAGGAATATAATGAAGTGAGATTTCTTAAAAAATAGTAATAATAAAATCTGTGCTTCTGCAGTTTTAGCATAAATGACCCATGTAGTTAAAGATTATCTTACTTGGATGTCTGTTAGCTTGTATTTGATAGCTGAGTCTTATACTGCTTTAGAGGACAGTGCAGAGCTTTAGGCTTTAAACATGGTAAACAAGTAGTTAAAATCATTGGAGTAGTTTCCTCCAAAAAAGAGTCCTGTTCCTACTCTTATTCCCTGTGTGACCTGAATAACAGGTGCTGAACATATTGCAGTTCTTTCTTAGAAACTTCAGGCATCTAAATATTGACATGAAGTTAATAAGAATTGTGTTCAATCTCTGGAAGGCTGAGTCTGGGTGCTGAAATGGGCAGCCCAGGGAGGTGGTGGAGTCACTGACTCTGGTGTTCAAGGAATGTTCAGATGTTGTGCTGAGGAATGTGGTTTAGTGAGAACTGTTGGTGATGGGTGGATGGTTGGACTGGATGATTGCGGAGGTCTTTTCCAACCTTGGTGATTCTATGATTGTGGAAAATTTTAAAGAATTTCTGAAAATGGCTACAGTGTTAAGAGTTGGTTCTGATTTCACTTTGGCTTTGTGTGTCTTTTCATTTAGATTTCATTTACAAAGGGCACCTCTCTTTAAATGCTAATCTCTTAGACTAGGCTGCAGTGTCATTGAGAATTCAGACTTACAAAAAGTTTTTCTTCCTGACCGTTTCTTTTAGGATTTGCAAGAAATAAAGGAGCTTTCTAAAGCTGGCCAGGAAGAAGTAGTGGAAGAATCAAAGGCGAGCAAGCGGCTGACCAAAAGAGTGAACCGGATGATTGGTCAGATAGACAAAATTATTAATGAGTTAGAGACGAATCAAAGGACGGTGGATGTAAAGCTTGATAGAGGTGATAGTCCTCCTGCTGGGTAAGTGACTTGAGAGCACTGAATGTTTTTCTTCTTTCTGAAATATGTTAGATATGGTTGAAATAAGGGCGGAAAAGTAACAGGTATGATTTGCTTAGGTGCTAGCCTGATTGTATGATACGTTTGACACCCTGACTTTCAGAGCCTCATCTCTTTCATGCATGTAGGCCTAATGATGCTGCAGATGAAATCATGCCTTCAGTCATGCTGCTCAGGCAGTGAGTTTGCCTTGTGTCATTAATTGAAACAGTATGCAACAGTTTGAGCATATTTTTGTTTGTTCTGCTTCAATAGTGAACATATGGGGGGAAAAAATGGCAATAAATTCCATTTTGTCAGGTGTAAGGAGATAACTCTTTGAAGAGAAATGTGAGGACATTTAAAGGAAATAGAAGTAATTTTACATGTCTCCTTTCTGAAGACTTAGTTATGATATGAGAGTAATGTATGAGTGATGTAATGTAAGAGTAGTTATGATGAGAGAGTAATGAAATCTAACAATTTTCATTTCAAATGTAATTTATGAAGACCTGTAGAAGTGTTGATGTTACTGGAGGGTCTTTCAAGCAATCATGTGTTTCACGGTCGTATGTTACTTGTTATGAGTACTGAGATGCAGATAAACTGTGACAGAGTTTTTCAGTCTTTTTGTAAATGCAGTATTCATCTAGTTTGTTTGCTTCTCAGCTTCCAAAAAACATAACCCAAACAAAATTAAGGATTTTGTTTCAGTTCCATCCAAACTGTCTTCTTCCAGTCCCCAAGGGAAGCAGTCATTTGTTTCAGATTTTGTATAAGATTGAGGAGGCCACGTGAAAGGTGCTGGAGGGAGTTGTTAATCAAAACCATCCTAATTTGTAAATTAAAAATAAAATAGAGCAACTGTTAGCACTAAATGTCATTGTACTTAGTGTAATGAATGTCTTTGGAGGAAGAACTCTAAATTTGTAGGAGCTCTGGGCAACTTGATAGTAGTGAGTGGCAACACTGTCCATGGCTGGGGTTTGGAGCTAGGTCACTTCCAGCTCACACCATTCAATGATTTTCATAACTAAAAATGATTAATTTAAACATTACTTAATTTTAGATGCTTTTCTTGCATTCTGTTCAGGATTGTAAATAATTAATATTTTACAAGTTACCTGCAATATAGTAACTTTCACTGCTTGTCTTTTGTGACTTTTACTCCTCTGGAGTAACTGTTTGCCATATACAGATTGTGCTTCCTCTTTAGGGAGAACCTTATCAGCATTGCTGAGCTAATTAATGCAATGAAACAAATCCAGAAGATTCCAGAGGAGAAACTAACAAGGATTGCGGAGGCATTAGATGAAAACAAAGACGGCAAAATTGATATAGATAATGTTGTTAAGGTAAGTCGGTGGACTATTTGTAGAAGATAAGCTTAGGCATTCTTCAAACATTGCGCCTATGACAATCCTGACTTAAATTCATATCAATGTTTTTTTGAAAGAATTGCAAAAGAACTTGATGCTGTCAGTTTACAGTACGCTTCCAAAAACTTCACTGGCATCAAGGAAAGATTCTTGTTATCTTCAGAATTTGTGCAGTTGTTTCAGAGGGTTAGGGTTAGGTGATTCTTATGCTATGTCTGTTACCTGCATTACCTTTAAAGCTGTATGTTTTACTTGCACGTGTAAAGGTGTGTGTGTATACACATGTATGAAAAACATTATATATAAAAATATGTATGCATCAACTGTATATGTTAACACGTAGTATAGTGTGATTTTTGTTATGCTACTTAAGAATGGAAGGGAGGATGGAAAGGAGTTTTGAAAGAACTACTTTATATGTTAAGACTTCAGTAATACTATAGATGTATACCTTAAATATTTGATTATGATGTATTTCCTATGGTTGAAAGACATCGGACCATTGTTTTGCTTTATAGATTCATTGTAAATGACTAAACTCAGATCATGTATGTTTTAGAGTTACCAGCTGCTACTTCTACTGCCAGATAATTTGGCCATTCTGTCCATTTCTGCTCCTTTTGAAGTAATGAAGTAATGAATGTCTTACTGCTTTTGAGACACATTTTATACTTGGTGACTATTGAATTTCTTATCTGAAAGTACAGTCTCAAATATCTCTTTTTAGCCCGCTTTGGTCTTTTTTTCTCATTTTGCAGTTTTCTCAGGTTGTCCCCTGCGTTCTTCTTTGTTTTCTTGTTTCTTTTCTATTTTAGACATCTCCTGAAACTTATTTCCTTGCTTTCCTACTCAATACAGAAATAATTTTTAGCTGGCCATACTGTTCTACTTCTAAAAAATACAGTAATCAACCTTTTGAAACTCCCTTTTCTCTGAAGTTGTCCAGTGATGATGGCCTTCACTGTTGGTCTGAACAACTGTTGCATTGAGTTACGTTTATCGATACAGGAAAAATGAGCTTCCTGAGTTCCGCGTGTAATAATGAGCAATTTTGAGAACTTGAGCTATGTCAAGAGCTATTTTGTACAGGAAACTTCGTATAGGAATTTGGAAACTCCTGCTAAACTATTATTTTCATTTGGCTTTCCAAAAGACCTACCCCCGTGCTTCATTTTTGTCAACGTATGCCTTTTTAGTAGGCCTCCTCAATAAAGGGAAGCATATGAAATAGATTCTGTCTAAATAACATTTCAGAAATATTAGGTACTGAAACAAGAGCTTTCTGTTGAAGTTGATATAACAAAGGGACATGTCTTACTAATATTCTAAAATATGGCTTTGTGTGCTAACGCTTTTGAATATTCCAAGTATGAGGCACTGGTTGTGATTTGAATTTATTTAATGTTGCCAAAAAGCAGCTGCTCTTGAATGCGAGAGAACTGGCTACTTTTTTTTCTTAACAATTTAAGATATGAGGATATGCTGTAAAAAGTATTTTAAATTTCATTCACTCTTTGTGTAGGTAGTAGAATTGATAGACAAAGAAGATGTTGATATTGGCACCAGCCAGGTCGCTGAGATTATGGCGCTGCTTCAGAAAGAAGAAAAACTGGAAGAAAAGGAGAAAGCAAAGGAAAAGCATGATAAAGAAGCTGCAGAAGTAAAGAATTAAGCTTCAGAATCTGAAGCAAAGCCCAACTGTAACCAAAACTGTGTATATCTTTGTGTCTAATGACTACATATTACTGGAGCTTTTGTGATTATGGAAAGTGTTTTGAGCTGATACTAGTAATAAATTATAGATACGTTTTCTGACATATGGAATGAAATTTCCATTCATCAAATAAGTGATTTATTGTCATTCCATACAGATGAAAACAAAATATGCTGCTTCAGCAGTGTTCCTGCCCACAAAATCATGTATTTGCACTCATTGTTGTGGTACAGTGATCCAAAAGTGTTTTTAATTTATTTACTTTCATCATTACATGGGGCCCAACCTTGCTCTGCTTCTACCTTCTAGCTGTTGCAGAATTTAATACGAATTTTTCCTTCTGTCACAATATCGCATTTTTTGTAACCTGTTAGTGAAGATTCTGTGGCTTCAGTAGTAGCTCTTCAGGTTGAGCTTTATTTAAGCTGAATATCACCAAGCCGTTGCCTCACTGACAGAGAATGTGACATTCTAACCACTTACAAATTTGTTTTCTTTTAAAGGGAAAATAGGATTAATTTTTCCCAAGAACTGAAACTTCCCATGAAGTTTGCTTCTTACGGGTGCCTTAAATTAAGACCAGGGAGTAGAACATGTCACTTCTACTCAGAGTTCCATGAATTACTAAAGCATTGGAATCACAGGAGCCTTTCACGTAGTTTCAGAACAGATAATGTGTTTGTCTAAACAGCAAAACGAAATTAACTGTAAGGGGAAAATGTCAGTTGTGATCTCTTCACGTATATTTTTTAAAAATGCAGTTATGGAGGCATGTTTGTTGTTGTTCAAATTACAATTACTTACGCCATAACTAGTTCTTACCTCTCAGTTGTCATCTCAGGTGTAACATCACTAACCAAGTACATTCAGAGTACTTAAATACTTTCATCTGACTGTGCGGTCAGCAAGTGATGTCTGAAATTGGCAGTGTTTTGATTATGACTTTGGCTTCCTAATTAATTGAGTTTTTTGACTCAGTACTGACAGGAGGTCAAAGTTTACTCATTAATGTCTGTCCTTAGTAGTGATTTTTTTTTTAAGGTTTAAAACCTATAGGATGTTCATAATTCCTGATAGCCTGAATTTCCCTGATTCTTACAATTTGTGATAAAATACAAGAGGTATGACTTGACCCTGCTATTCAGTTAAGTTACATGAACATTCTTGATTCTGTGTATGCTACAGAGAACACATCTTATGATGGTGCTGTTCACAGCAATATTGAGGGGGGTGGTTAGTAATTAGTGCTTTTGATAGTAGTTGTGTATTTTCATAGAAAATACTGACTCCCAAGTGTATTTCAGCATAAATCTACATTTGGTATTTATCTAGTTTGGCTAAATTATTTGTAAAAATGCATTTGAAGTTAGTGGAACAAAAAACATTTGGGCAATCTCAGGGCCTTGTGTCATGGAATCATTGAATGGCTTGAGTTGGAAGGGACCTCAAAGACCATCCAGTTCCAACCTCCTGCTGTGGACTGGTTGTCCCTCACCAGATCAGGCTGACCAGGACCCATCCAACCTGGCTTTGAACGGAGTTTGTTCTGGATTTGGCAGTAATCCCTTAATGGTATCGAAACATCCAAAGTAGGAGATTTGGTAGACAGTGACTCCCTGTACTGAAATGCCAAAACTTTGGCACAGTCCAGGAAGTCCATCTTGGCCATGGCCAATACATAACAATACAGTCACCAGGTCCCTGGAGCTGTTGCTCAGCAGCACCTTTCAGATGGCTGCGGGTAGCAAAGTTTGCCCAAAGGCTAATGGATAATCTAAACACCGGGATGTTACTCCTGTGGCTCTAGCAGAAGCCAGATTTGACAAAAACTTTATCCAGGACTATTTATCCTCTTTGGATGTGAGAATCCCTTTTCATTAAAAACAACATTTAGAAGCCTGTATTTGAAAATACTGAATAACATTTGACAAGTGGTCATGCCAGAAGCTGACTAATCCTTGCTCCCTGGGGGCGCACAAAAAGCAGCAGATCGTGCCCTTGTACTGCTGATCCACCCGGGTCTGTTTGGACAAGGCAGCAGCAACTCCATCTGCTCCATGGGCACCATGGCCATCTTGGAGATAACGGACCATTGTATTTAGTTGTTTCCAAAGCAGGATGTACAGTATTATGTGTAATACAACTCTAGAAAACAGGGTCAGTGTTTAAGTATGTCTTGGGTTAATATTCTGTACATTTTGAAAGGTTGCTTACAGTAAGTGATGTGACTGATCTTCCTGAGAATTACTGTAATTATAGGATTATTTGAGTGGAAGGGACCTTTAAAGGCCATCTTGTCCAACTCCTCTACGCTGATCAGAGCCCCATCCAGCTTGACCTTGAGTGTCTCTGGGGATGGGGGAATCCACCACCTCTCTGGGCAGCCTTTGCCAGTGCTTCACTGCCCTTGTTGAGGAAAAAAAAAAGTGCAACAAACCACCACGTTTTCTTTAATCTAAATCTCCCCTCTTTTAGTTTGAAGCCATTTCCCCTCATCCTGTCACATCAGACCCTACTAAAGAGTCTGTCCTCTTCTTATTGCTATCATTTGGATGATGCACGTGCTGTTGTCCGATGCCGCCGTAGCCCCTCCAAGCTGCAGAGCCGCAGCTCTCTCGGTTGTCTCTTAGAGGAGTTGTCTCTTAGAGGAGGTGTTCCATGCCTTGAAACATCATTATTTTGTGTAAAACCGCTTTGACAAAACTGACATTTCAAATTGATGCGAGCTTTTCAATTCACGTACCCCTAAGCAAACAAGTTGTTCTCTTTCTTATAAAACGGGATTTACTGGGAGATTTCAGCGTGGAATTGTAAAGGTAGGGCTTCGCTAGGCACATTCTGAGGCTAAAATTTTTTTATAGCTGAAAGTGCATGAAGAAAACTAATGCCACAATGTCAAAACTTAAATTGTATAAATGAACAGGTTGGAATTAATGGACCTTGAAGTGCACTAAGTTTTCCATTTGCGTATTTTCCATTTGTAAGCAGCATGTAACAGTCTTTCTTAACATTCCGTCATCGAGTTATTCTAACTAAAGTGGTCTGCCAGCTTTCATGCAGTAGCAAAAGCTGAAGAGTGGCGTGGACTTGAATGCATACAAGTTTAAACAGGGAAGCGGCAGAATAAGCTGTTGTCAGAGCTTTACGGATTTAAGTTTCGTGCAGCTTTAATTCACCTGGCATTACGTGATCTGAATGTAGCGTTCAGGAGTTCGGGACACACTGTCGCTTGTCTTGTCTTGTGTTTGCCCTTCTCTTAAATTTTCTGTGGGTTAAATAAGAAGGGAGCCATAAGCAGCCAGTTCTTCTTTTATAAAGAATGTACAGGTTAAGATAATTGCGCTGCGCTTATTGAACATTTTTAGCTTTTGGACTGGTTTGAAATGGGGCATACCATGCCGTTTTCATTGTTCACAGAATATCCATTTAAACGCATTGTTTCTAGACACAAATGTCAGTTTTCCCCTGTTATCTAAAGAGTTGAAGCCATGTGCGCATCAACCACAGTGAGGCATTTTGCAGGAAACCTCTCTTCTCATGCTCCGATGTTGCAAGTTAGGCAAACCCGTGACATCAAGGCTTTAACAGCCGTTCTGAGAGCTTAAAAAGCTTAGGAAGCCCTCGGTGACTGATGCTTACCTGGTTTTGAACCTTAACAAACAGCTCTGTACGGCTGAGTCAGGCAGTGTGAGCAGGTCGGTGGACTGGCTTCAGGTAAGCTGCTTTGTTGTTTGTATTGACCAAAAACCCAGAAGCCGCAGTACTTTCAGAGAAAGGATGACTTCCGAGTGTACAGTAACCGGTCGGAACTTATTCCTGAATGAATATTTAATCAGGAGATGTAAATATTTGTTAAAATAATTAAAAGATGCGTGAGATTTGTGTGACGCTGCGACTTACGCGGGGCGAAGCCTCTAAGGTCAGAGTTGGGTTATCAGTAAAGCCATTGTTGGAGTTGTTTGGGATTCATGTGGGGTCGAAGTTTGACCTAATCTATCCAAAGGGGGAAATTAAAAAATAATAAAAAAAATAATAGGAAAAGTTTAAAATAGCAGCGGGAGGGAAGTAAAGTATGATTTCCTCCCCATCAAAACAGGTTGTAGGACCTCTTTTATTGAGGCATGGATTTCCAACTTACGTCATCTCAAAAGATGGTTTTTACTGAGATTTGAGTAAGTCTGCCTGCAAGTGAAGTACCAGAAAACCAATCTGATAGGTGGTTTGTCAGCAGGACTGCTTGCAGATTGAGAAAGCTCTCTTGACAAGATGGTGTGTTGCACTACAGGCTTTGTCTGGGGGAAGAAATTGTACCTTGTATACAACTCCAGAATACTTCTTGAACTTTTTGTCTGCATACCTTGCTAATCATTTGAACTTCAGCTTCTTCAGCATGTATTTAAATCCTTTCAAATCGATTATAGGAAATTACTGGGTATATTTAATTAAAAGAATGATCCGATATTCGGTTCTTTATATGTATTCAAAAGTTTACTTTCGGGTTTATGAATTTCAGCCCACGTTAAAAATTGTCTGTGCTCTGAACATACCGGTCCTGTGTTTGCCATAATGCAATATAAAATTTTTAAGTTAATTGGAGCTCGTGTCCTTTGTTTAGTTTTAATAAATGTATCATTTTGAAGCCTGCTCTGTCCATTACTTTTTCTTTCTATTGCTTTTCATTGTTCAGTGTTGGCTGTTGCTCACGTGAGATGGTCGGCGATGAGCTGAGTATTGTAACTGAAATGTTAGGGGTGGGAGGGGGCACGTAAGAGGTGGGGTGTGTTTATATGTCCCTCTGTAGTCTCAGTGTCCTTCACAGAGTTCACTTCAGCCTGCGGCGGACTTCTGAGCACATCCGACATCTGAAAGCTGTTTGTGACTTACGGTCACCTCTTCCTGCAGCTTTGGCAGCCTGGGTGAGAAGGCAGATGGAGCCCAAGTCGGCAAGGTGTTCCAGTGCACGTGTGGTCCCTTGGAAACAAAGGTGCTATCTCAGCCATAATTTGTATTGCAGTCCTCGGAAAAGTTTCAGTGCTTGGCCCAGCTGTGCTCAGTGCTGAGAGAAGTGCAGAGCTGAGGTGATCCAGGCCCTGAAGATGGGGAGGTGCTGTTGCAGAAGCCTGCCCTGCAGGCGGTCTCCTGGCTTCTTTCAAACAAGATTTGGGAATATGCAAACGTGGATCTACTTTCTAGTGTCAAAGCATTTCAGCAGATGGCTGAAAACAACTTCCTGTCTTGAGACCTGCTGCATGGGTGAGGGTTGGCTGCAGATTTTTGCTTTTTCTGCTTAAAGCCAAACGTCACATATCAAATAAAGGCGGAAAAGGAGCAAGATCTGCCACTTTTTAAGCTTTGCTTTAAGATTTCCTTTAATGATAGGCTTATTTAGGGTGAATGGGATTGTTGTGCAGCTGTGTAGTAAAGCAGACAGTGGAGAAATGGAGGCTTTGAGCTCGTAAACTGAATCTGCATGTTGACAAGTGCAGCTGATCATAGGTGGCCTGAGCCCCCTGGACAGACTGCGTGCGGTATGCACTGAGATACGTTGGTTATATGAAAAAGTTCTAATTATGTATCCCTTCTGATAGATGATAATTATCCATTTACCTACTGTAGGGAACCTGCGTTAGCAGGAGTTGTCCTGTGTGATGTCCAGAGATCCCCTCCAACCCCTACAATTCAGTGATTCTGTAATCACAGATGCAAAGTTACCCATTGTCCACGAATACTCAGAAATGGAATGATAGCTAACTTTGCTAATTAGAAATAGCAGAGATACTGCTTCACTGATAGAAGCCTCCTGCATCAGACTGGTAGTGCAGGCGTGTAGAAAACTGGCAGGAAAAACTGACTTTGTGAAATGAAGCTCTTAACATGACGATAGAGAAGGACTTCTGTTGCACGCTGTTTGGTGAAAAGCCATTTAATGTGGGATGCAAATGCACAGTGGTGGGTGGGTGGGTGGGGAATCGGATGGCTGTGTGGTTGTTTCAGCGACTCGAGGCTTGAGAAATGTGTGCTGAGTTAATGCCCATCCTTCCAATAACATTTTGTGGCTCTTGTGTCATGGTTACATACAGCTGTTTGCCATTGGCTGGGTAGTACCTTCTCCAGGGCAGTATCTCCTTTTAAGGACCTGTTACGGTATTTTGTGATAAGGCCTTCAAATACTGAACTAGAACAGTGGCAGCCTATTACACCGAATAGTTTCCCTGGCTAAGGGACCTTGCTTTTCTCATCGCTTGTCTATTGAAAAGTGTTTCTGGTATTTTCTCGAATTATTTCTCAACTCTGATGCAAACAGGAGGATGTTTGTAGTATGTTTCTAATTCCCTGTCCTCTGTGCTCACTTCCATTTTGTGTATTACTGGATATAAATCTTTCTCAGGAGTTAAATACCCTTCACAGGTCAAAATTCTTTGGGGGCTCATTAGCATGTACAGTTTTACGTGTGCCAAACCTTCTGTGGTTTTCAGACATCGGTTTCTCTCATCTAGCTGGCGTAAAAGATTTCTGCTATGCAAGAGATGGATCTAATTCAGATTTGCCTCTTTCCGTCTAGTATTTCTCTGTATGTATATTGGCAGAGCTGGCCCCTTCATGAATGGCCTGATTTATGGCTCAGTGAGTGCTGCAGCCAGCAGTTCAAGATGTCAAATCTCCTGTGCGTGTTGGGAGCGGCTGTGGATTCTCCCTTCCCTGCTTTATGTCTTGGCTCCATTGCGGGAGTGAGCAAAGAAGCTTCCTCCTCATGTTTTCTAACCGTGTTTTCAGAGCCTTGGTTAAGCAAGGTCTTCAGAATCTGTCCCAGGGAGAGCTTCTGTGAAGAGCTGGAAATGAGCAAAAACAATACACACACACACGCACACACACATATATATATATAAAGATCTCCAGAGTCTGACTAAATCAAGGTGAGAATTAAGGGCCTTTTATGCAGAAAACTTGTGAATCTCTGCAACTCGCTTCAGACTTGAAAATGTAAGATTTTTTTCCCCTAGATTCAATATGCCCTTATATAAGTAAACAACTCAGCGTGTTTTTATTCTCTTAGATTCTGCCTAGACCTCAGCTTTCCCTTTTCCCTACTCCTTAGTCAATATGCAGCACTTGGTAGGGAAGATTTATGGAGCTCTTGCAGCACTTCAGCTTCCCCGTTGCTAGCTTTGTGCTGGTGGAAGCAGAGTTGAAATACAGCAACTGTTCATCTTTCCAGTCATTTCTGCTCACTGGATGGATTTTGGCGCTAGGTCTGTGCAAATTCAGTGCTTCACCAGCAGCCTTCATTAGGCTCCGCGCTGACTTTCTTTCAATGCAGTGATGCCAGTGGGGAATGACCAGTGCCCGGGAGAGCAAGATGGTTTTATCACTGAACCATAAGGAACCATTAAGGTTGGAAAAGACTACTGAGACCATCTAGTCTAATCATCAGCCTATGCCCACTAAAGTGTTTTCCAACAGTCCTTTCTTTCAAGTCTCACGTGCTTGTATCATGGGGAGCTGCATGTGTCTCATCATAAACCACAATGTATTAGCGGGAAGGTATACTCTTAGGCTTCATCTTCAAAAGCTGAGCTGACATGGAGAGGGGAGGCACACATACCTGTGTTTTTAGACTGAATTGCAGCCAAATACATCCAAATAAGAGGAGCACCGTGGTCTGTCAGTGACGCAGTACGATTTCTTTTGAGGAGTACGTAAACCACTCGAGTCACCCTTTTTATCTAGAAAATTCTTTGTACCCATCCCGCAAATAAGATCCTTTCGGCTCTCTTGGATTTGGACCTGCGAGCTCAAGAATTAGGCGATGACGGAGCTGCAGCTGCGGGGTCCGGCCGCTGGGTGGCGGCATGGGACTGCCCGGAGAGGGTCGGGGTGGGACGGAACGGAGTGGAATGAGATGGGCTGGGATGGGATAGGATGGATCAGGATGACATGAGGATGAGCTGGGACAGGACGGGTCAGGGTCACAGTAGGTCATGACTGCTCGGTGCACTTCCCCTCTCCCGCTACGTTCCTGATTCCTCGTGTCAGGAATTGCCATATTTTTACCACAGTGTTGTAAGTCCACAGTCTCCAATTTAAAGTGCTGCTCTGAGCATCCCCCTCCCCACATTCACGACTCCTCCCATGAGAGAGGGACCACGATTTTGCCCAGCCTGTATTTATGCCCAGTGCCTTATCATGCACTCTCGAGCTCAGTTCCCTGGGTCACTGTCCTCCTCTCTTCCTCTGAGGCCACATATGGCTGCCACAGCTCTCCCATCCCAAGCCAGGTCCCACATTTCCTACTCTTCTCCTTTTGTCAGCATGACAACACTTGCTTGCAAACCAAAATAAACCTTCGGCGGCCGGTCTTTCCGAAATTAATCCCTGTTTGAAATACAACATAATTTCTAAGAAATTTTCTCCAAATCTCCTGTTTAAAAACTGACAGTGAAAGAGAATCCACCACAATCCCTTGGTGAGCCCTTGTACTGGCTTATTGCTATCACTCTGTGGTTTGTGGGGGTTTTCTTGCGGAGGAAGGGAGAGAGGAAAAAGAAATTAATTCCTCACCCTTGGAAAATCAAATAACAAAAAGCCAAACTGTTTCTAATGAGTGTGTCTAACACCAATTTCTGTTCATTTGGCTTCAATTTGCCTGGTGGAAAAGCCCCTGAAAAGGTTTTCTTTGTTGGACCACTTATGTCACGCAGTAACATCTAACTTTGAAGCTGCACAGCTCCTCCAGAAGTCTCCTGACGTTCTCATCAGCAGTCTGTGTGTGTCCTGCCCTGTCCTGATGGTAGATATGTTTTGGTTGGTGATATATTGTGTTTGAATCGTAGAATGGTGTGGGTTGGAAGAGATCTCAAACCCATCCAGCTCCAACCCCCAGCCATGGGGCTGGTTGTCCCCCACCAGATCAGGTTGCCCAGTACCCCAACAAACCCGGCCTTGAGCATCTCCAGGGATGGGGCACCCACAGCTCTCGGGGCAGCCCGTGCATGGACTTTGCATGGACTTCTCCCCCAGTGTAGGACTTTGTTTTTGGTGCTGTACAACTTTGTGATGTTCCCTTTAGGCTTCCCCTGCCCATTGTGTTCCTGCCCTGTGAGCTCCACGCTGGGGGAGAAGAGTGTGTAGGAAAATTAGCAACGAAAACAAGAAGGTCAAAAGCACAACGTGGAGCAGTTAAGTCTCACTTGCCAAATGCGTGGGGTTATTTGGGGTAAAACCAGCATCATGGCAGGCATGGAACCGATGACAATTTACGCAGTCGTTATAAAGTGAACAAATCATCATGTGCTGTTATAGAAGGTCTGAAAAAATAAATTAATGGTCTGGTGGTGGTTCAAATATGAAAGCACTAAACTCGTCGACCGTGATGTGCTCTAAAAATAGAGGCTTGAGCCTCTGCATCAAAAACATAATGTTTCCCTTAGGAAGACTTACCCAGGCCTACAGACCTAAGCAGAAAAGCTCTCTGGCTGATGCCCAACTCCTTTTCTTTTTTCTTTCTTTTCTTTCTTTTTTTTTTTTTTTACAGTCTTGTAATTAAATTTCTTTTCATTATTTTTTGGTGGGAAGTTTTCCTTTTTCTTTTCCCCACCTTGGTGTAGCAGCGGTGTGTGTGCAGTTGCTATGAGGACAAGAATAATGGCATTCCTGCTGCTGTGAAACGTAAAGTTGAAAAGTTTATGTCACTTTGTATGAACTGGACTTACAGGTTACAAATGACTTGTTCAGTATTTACCTTCAACAAAAAGCTGCTCTTCCATTCACCTTCCCATTGTATGCTTTCTGCCCTGCACTTTTGCATGGGGTTGTTCAACACGTTTAGCAGTGCTGGTCACTGAGGTTCAAAGCTGCAGTGTCGCAGTGCTGGAACTCACCAGACCTTTGTCCAAAGTCAATGGGCTGTGAGGTTTTTGCCCAACCTACGGATTCCTGCACTGTTTTGCCCAGGTCTCACTGCCCTACAGCACTGTTTAAAATCCCGCCTCAGCAGTTCAGAGCTGCTGGGTGTTAAAAGTACTCCACAGCCATAGGGACCACTGGGGTTTTCGTTTCTCAGCATACCTGAGGGCTATAAAATACTGATCAACTCCCCGAATTTCCAGTTTTAGATCAGGCTGCCCAGGGTCCCATCCAACCTGGCTTTGAACACCTCCAAGGATGGGGCATCCCTCTTGTCCTTCCTTGCACAGCATGGACAACCCCGAACAGGGAAAATAATTAATTGTCTGAAAGATTCAATTGAGAATCTGCAGCCAGTGTGGTGGATCTCAGCAAAGACGTAAGCAGGAGGGTCTGACACAGCACACAGCTTTGTAATGAGGAGGCAACAACTGACGAGGTTGCAGTGTGATGGAGAAACACCCGAATGTGATGGGAGACTGTTCCCAAATAAGTGACGCTGTGTGGCTTCTGCTGGATGCTCTGGGCCATCGTCACAGCAGTGCTTACAGGACGAGCGAGGTGGTTGCATGGGTGCTGATGAGGTCTGGCAGCTTGAAGCCAGCTTTGGGTACTGCTCTCCATCACTGGTAGCAAGGGACCAGAGCAGGGCCAGACTGACAGGGACAGTGTGTGGTTGGTGAGGAAGTTAACAGCACTTTAACCTAGAGAATGTGGGAAGGATGGGAGGGAACACCCACATTTGGGAATGTTTGCTGCTTCAGTGCTCCCTTCTCCACAGCTACCAGGATCGGGTGTGAGGAGACACCAGTACTTGGCTTTGCTTGCAGTGACATAATACATAGAATCATAGAATCATGAAGTTTGGAACAACCACTAAGATCATCCAGACCAACCAACCATCAGCCCGCCCCACCATGCCCACTAACCACGTCCCTCAGTGTCACACCTCCATGGTTCTTGAGCACCTCCAGGAATGGTGACCCCCACATTTCTGGCAGCCTGTTCCAAGACATCACCATTCTTTCTGAGAGGAATTTTTTTCCTAATATCCAACCTGGAATTTGGAGCACTGGAAGAGTGAGGCTCTCACCAGAGGCATCTCCAGTCCTGGCTGCAGGCTGGGGGCTGCTGGTGCTGCAGGTAACAGTGGGCACCAACTCCCACTTTGACTGGGTCTGAGCCCCACAGCAGCATGACCATATCAGCTGAGCAACAGCCCTGTGGCTGTCCCATCCAATTGGCTCCTCTCCCACAAAGTTTTGCTGTGTCCCTTGGGGCATCTGCATTTTTCACCAGGCGTTGGATCCATCCCTGCACAGAGCTGGTGCACAGCAGATGGAAGACTTTGAGGTGAAGAGCTCTGCAAAGAATGGAGTTGTTTATTGTTCTGATTGCTAAAATTAAACTTCAAAGCATCCTAATGTAAGGAGTTTGTTGGAAGGTTTACAATTTGGGGTGTTAGATGAGGAGCGGATATTATTTCCAAGAACGAAATTACAGCAAGTCCCCCTTAGGACAATGCAAAAAGAGAGTTCAAATCTATTACAAAATGAGAGTGTCTGTGGCTTCCTAAGCTTCTAATATCCCTCAGTATCAGGGGGAAAGGGGAAAGGAGAGTTAGGCAGCCAGAACAGGAATCTGTCTCTATTGGGAAACCCTTAGAAAGATGCAATGTGGTGGCTGGCACCCAGACAGCACTTGAATATCATCCCTTTTCTATAAATCATGTATGAGCACCACCACATTTTTAAGTGCAGAGCTCAGAAGGAAGTTCTCTCTCTTGACCTGAGACATAGTGTTGTGGAATGGAATCTAGGAGTTTCAAGTGGAGGGGTCCTGGGCAAAGAAGGAAGTGGCAGGGCTGCAGCCTCTGGCTTTAAGCGATGTCCTGGAGGAATTACAGTGGGATGGTTGCTATCACTCATGTTTCCTTGCTGGACCACGTGCTGGGTATTGGCCACCTGGTCCTGGAGTCACAGGGCTGCCTTGGTGTCAGATCAGACTGATGCAGCTCAGAAAGAAAGCTTGCATGGATTTGGCTGTGACTTGGAACGCTCTGAGCGTGAAGCACTGCTTGAGTTTTCCCTGCTGCAAGTAAGAAAGGAGAATATAACTTCTTGCCCCCACTGTAGTCTCATATAATGCTAAAAAATTGCTTTTGGGTTGCAATATGTGTCATACATTTTTACAGGGACTGCTTATCTACACAGCCCACCCCCCTGCACCACAGAAAACTGATGGAAGGGAAACAAAGCAGTTACTAATTAGCAACCACTTCATTTATAGAAGATGTCTGTTTCACATTAGGCAGGGAGAGATGAAGAAGGCTGAATCTCACACCCTCAGTGACTGCTGCTTATGGGATGGGCATTAAAGTAGAAATCAGGTTTTTTTTTCAGGTTGCTTTTCTTCTGTCTCCTTACTCTCTGGGTGATTATTCACTGGGTGAATGTTGCAAAGCAGAGCAGGAGAAGGCGCAGCTCCTCTGGGGCAGCGGAGGATTCCCAGAAGATGGCAGGGGGAAGAGGATTCCCCTTTCCCTACAGAAGGACAATAGGGAGCTCCTGTAAATTTTCCTCAGCTTCCTCAGATATACTTCTGTCCAAATGTATTTCCCCTCTAGAAGCTGGGATATTTTCACTGTATTGAAGTTAAATGGAAACAAAACCTGAAAGTGATATTAAAATAAATAAAAAAAAATACTAATACAAAAAGCCTAATCATACAAAATGCCATTTTTCCTTGAAAACAATCAAAGTGACTGTGTTCAAATCTTCTCCTGTTGAAACAGCAAAGTTCCCCTCAATTTCAGGAGCTGTGGGATGGGTTTTGATGCCCCTGAGGACAGCAGATTCCAGAGGGATCCTTCCCCCATCACCATATGGATTTTCTCCCTATGGACTGGGTGCTTTTGTATTTTGAGGCTTGTCTACCAGGCACAATTGACCAGAATAACACAATAAGAGTTGTTCTGTAGCTGCTGCTCATCTGAACTCTATTTAGGAATCAAAGAGAGCTATACCAGAGCAATTACTTTTCCTTGGAGGAGAGCATTCGTTATTCTGCCGTAGAATGACTCTTACTGTGGAAGACGGCGGTCTGTGCAGGGAGCTATTCCAAAGCGGTTATTGTGGAGCAGCTCATTCTGCAATAGCTGTTCTGGTCAAGCTCCCTGTGTCGGCACCAGGGGTGGAGGCACGCAGCTCTATGGGCTGGCATGCTGCTGTGAGCTGATGGCTCCAACATTATCATGCTTGCCTTTCAGTGAGAAGGGCAGAAATCACCCTCACGCCTCTGTTACTGCGCTGTCTCCCGGACTTTTCCATTAGGTGTCATGCACTCCCTTCAGTTCTCTCCGTGCAGGTAGGCAGGATTGTTCACTCTTTCTCCACAAAAAAAAGTTGAGATTTGCCACGCTTTATCCATGTTTCTCAACCTTGTGGGATTTCTTCCTCTGCCCAGATGGCTGCAACCCTCTTTTTAACTTTTTCTCAGTTCTGCATTCCCTCTTTTTCCCCCAACGGCCAAGGAGGTGAGACAGCAGCAGGTCTCCATGTGCCATTCCTGCCTTTGCTGTCTTCTCAGGCAGCTTTCAATCCGCACGACAGCGTTTTCCTGCTGAAGCCAACTTGAGTTAATTTGGAGCGTAAGATTTCAGGAGACAGTATCAACCCCTCCAGACAAATCCAAATAGATTGCAGCTGTTCTGCGCTCTATTAGCCCTGTAAATTTGCAACTCTGTCCCCAAAAACTGGGGGAAGGGCAAAGAAAGCTGGAGGGATTTTGATTCCACAGAATCAAATGAAAGTCAGAGGAAGCATAGGAAGCTCTTTCCTTGGGCAGGTCTGACAGATTTCTATGTCTGTCACATGGGCTTTTACCCCTAAGCCAGCAAGCCCCTTTTATCCATAATTAATGACTGACATCCTCCCTGAAGTGCAAGTATTGAGCTCTCCCATAGCTAGCATAAAGTTTTCTAAAGCAATTTTTGGCTTTTAGGTTCTTAGCTATTATTTGTATTGATTATTGATGTTATTGGCTACCAGAGAGACTTCTGTTCCTCAAGGCAGGGTTCTTCATAATGGTTAAATGTGGGGGAAAACAGCCCAAATAATAATAAAATGTCTACTGCATACCCAAGACTAGAGATAAACATCTCAGTCCGAAGCTCTGTAGATTGGAACTAAGCCAGTGTGGTTTTATAGAGTAAGAGTTGTCTCTGGAGATGCACCAACCGCTCACCTTTCATCACAACGTGACATTCCCTGGAGGTGACTGTCCCTCCAGTCTAGAGGGCAGTTTTGGTGTTGAGGAATCCCAGAGAATCCCAGAACACTTGGGGTTGGCAGGGATCTCTGGGTGCCTTTGTCCCAACCCCATCAGGGCTCCCCAGGGCAGGGTGTCCACACCAGGCCTCCAAATTGCTCCTGGCTCTGTTGTCTTCCAGCTTTTGATGGTCTCTTTTTGTTCAGTCATTGCTGTTTCTTCCTCCCCTTCATTAGGTGGCTTCTGGCTTTGTAATGATCTTTGGTATTTGCTGTTCATCATGTATAAGCATGTCTTGGCCTTCAAGCTCATGACTGAAAACCAAACCAGAAGCAAACATCTTGATGGTATGAAGACCTGCCAGATAATCCCCACACTGGAGTAAGAGAAGAGGAGCTGAGCAAGCTTATTTGTGTGCGTTCAATTTTTCCAGGAAAGAAGAATTTTTTCCTTCCTAACTAGTCTGTCCAGAGTTAGCCTTTCCTGCTAAAATACACAGCCATCTGCCATAAAAGAAAAACTCTCTGAAGGACATCCAATGCAGTGAATTTATTGGGGTGGTTGTTGAGTCGCTGGGTGTTGCGGAAGGTTGGGGATGTGTCTGTGCAGAACCTCAGGCAACAGGGATGTATAAACAACTGAAAGTGCAAGGTGTAGTAATGAAAGAAGCCTCTAATAGCCCCTGACTCAAGGTACTGGGCTGTATGCATGGTGCTGCATTGGTTACACAGCTTGGGGATCCCTTGCCCTTGACGCCCTCCCTGCCAAAAGAACTCACAGCACAAAGCAGATATTTCCATGTACGATGCCTGTGGCTCTGTGGCAGTGAGGATGTAACTAAATCCTGCTCGAGTTTGTGTAGGAAATTGGATGTTCTCCGGCATTTCTGCTGAGTGGGGCCAGGCTGTGGTTACACAGTTCAGCACTGTGTGGGATTTGCCGATCTCAGGATAGTCCGTATCAGAGCAGGGAGGGAAAGAAGTTCAAGATAAAACCTCAGGAGCTGATTTCTGCTGTATTCATCTTGCCTTCCTCCCAGACACAACATCTCCCAGAACATTCATATGGGAGCACTGAGATGTCTTTGCCCTCAGATACCCTCAGCAGCCAAATCTCTCTCTGCTGCTCGTTCTGTCTTCCTCTAAAGAATGAATAAAACCCTCAGTAAAACCAAATTTCCTCTCTGGGCTCCCAACTCCAGTATATAGTTTTAAGCAGAAGAGCTCCATCTCATTAAAGTCTGTGCATTACTTCTGAAGAAAGAAGGTTATGATAGAATGCCTCTTAATATAAAAATCTGGAATACATCTGAAGCCAGATTTCTCTTTTTCTGCTCAAAAAGAACAGTGAAAGTTTGAAAAGAATTTTTTTCCCTGTACTTCTCATACGGTCAAGTAGAAAAGGAAGAAATAAATACCTTATGCTAAATTTGAGAGAGAAGGATCTGGGATACCTCTATGCTGTCTTTAACTGTGGTACTGACTCCCAGTGGGAACCTTCCTAGGAGACCCTGTATGAGGATAAGGTGCCTTAGGCTCTTCTCATGCTCAACTTTATCTTCCCGAGCCTCACTTTTCCTGTCTACAAAGCACAGGTAGTGCCACAAACCCAGCTCAGCTCCAGCTCTTCAAATGAGGCCAACAAGAGCAGCCCTTGCATGGTTGGTGTTAGCTATATATTCATCTGCTTGCATTGCATATGGCTCTTACCCTCATGTCATCTCTCCTCTGGTGATTTATTTGTCCTTTCATGCTGTCACATCTTGATTTATGCCATTGCTGCTGATAGCAAGGCCTTGGCTAGATGCTCTGTGCCTGGTGTGCTCTATGCTGCCCAAAAGTAATTAACAGTAGCAGAGACCAGGAGGTTAATTCCAGGCTCCTTTCCTCTGCCTGAGCCAAGCATAAATCCTCACTAAGAACAACTGTGCAAGCAGCTGCCACTCAGTACAGAAATTAATAATTCCAGGTTTAAGCAAGCAATAATTTTGCACTAAGCATAACAGCAGAGGTAATATTTAAGGCTATTTTTGTGGTTTCATCATTAAACTTTCTATATAGAGACTTAAATATTGATTAGCTCAGTCTCCTCATTCAAAACTCAGCATACGTGCTCTGAACGAAGCAGAGATCTCTAAAGGGGTCCAGAGCAAGAAATTTTGGCTTGATGACTGTTTAAAACACCACAAAGGGAACTAGAACTGGGTTACATAGTCCATGGGTTTCAACTGATGTCTAGAGCCAAGCACAACCCTCATGATCTGGTTTCTGCCGTGGGGTTGGAGGGCAGCCTGGAGCAATGGCTGTAGTGTTCAGGTGGCATTCAGCAGAGCTGCAGTCCTCAGCACTGGGTGGTTACACCCGGGAAGCCACCAAAACTCATCTGAAAGTGCTTATAAATCCAGGAATTGCAACTGAGCCTCACCTGGAGAAGCTCAGCCCCAGAACTCTGGCAGACTGCTGCCTGCACAGTTCTGAGGTACAGCTCTGCCCGGGAAAGCTCTAAAGCACTAGGAAATGGAACACTGCGGCTAGAAAAGGGGGATTGAGACTGTGGGAGACTGCACTGGCATTAGGCAGTGTGTGGCACGGCAAGTCCTTGTATGCACAGGAAATATAACAGCGATGTGGAAAAGTGTCTGTGAAAGGTGGGTTGCATAAAGGAGCTGAGGATCATGAAGCAGATGCTGGGGATGCAGCAGAAGGTACGGGAAATGTCCAGCTGAAGTGGTTTTACAAAAGGAGCTGCTCCAGGAGCAGGTCTTCTGTAAGCGGTTTACCTATTGGCCTTGTCATGAAAAGCCTCACTGCTTTGAGACTTTGGGGTGTGATTGAAGTGTCATGGAAACAAGACAGCCTTTGACTGCGCCTCCCTGTGTGGTTGCCGAGTGCCTTTGTAACTCCTGAGCTGCCACTGAAATCGTCTTTTGCTCTGCCCTTGTGAAGCCCCATCTGGAGTACTATGACTGGCCCTGTGCTCCCCAGCACAAGAAAGGTGGAGCTGTTGGAGCGGGTCCAGAAGAGGCCACAAGAGAAACTGGAAGTCCAAGAGAGGGCTGGAGCACATCTCTTATGGAGACAGGCTGAGGGAGATGAGAAGAGAAGGCTGCAGGAAGACATCATTGCTACCTTTTAGGGAGCTTATAAACAGGAGAGAGACTGACTTTTTATTCAGACTGATAGTGATAGGATAAGGCAGAATGGCTTTAAACTGAAAGAGGGTAAATTTAGGCTAGATGTTAGAAATTCATTACTCAGAGAGTGGTGAGGCTGTGGCACCGGCTGCTCAGAGAAGTGTGGGTGCCCCATCCCTGGTGGTGCTCAAGGTCAGGTTGGAGGGGCCCTGGGCAGCCTGAGCTGCTGTGAGAGCAACCAGCCCATGGCAGGGGCTTGGAGCTGGATGAGCTTAAAGGTCCCTCCCAACTTCAGCCATTTAATGAACTATGAGAAAGCAGGAGATCTCCCTGCAGATGCTGCTCAGCAGGCCCGGCCCCTTCAGCCCTGCTCCTGCAGCTGCTGCTCACGCACTTACTGTCAGAAGCACAGGTACCTGCACGTCCCATTGTAATTACACTCCTGTGAACGTTTTTGCTGGACCCAAGGACTTAATCCCACAAACCTCGCTGATCACATCACTATGCATAAATTTATGCTTGCAGGATTAAACCCTGCCTTCAGCTATGAAGCAAATAATTGTAAGCAGAAAATGTGCAGGGGTCGGGGGGGGGTGGGGGGGGGCGGGGAGGAAGGGCAAGGTTAAAATGCTCACACTAGGTGAGAGACCTTTCAGGCTGGTAGGTATGGATTTCTGTCACTAGGGCCTATAGGGTGCCGCTGTCCCAGGCTCCTGGTTACATGGCAAATGATTATTTACTCTGCATGACACAGTGCAGGAAATGAGACCTGATTTTAATTCCAGCCGCCTAAGTGTGCATGTGCCAGAAGCCCTGTGCAGCCCGTTGTTTGTAAGTAAAACATGCTGAAGTCACCTGGTTACTTGGAGAGGCCTCATCCATATCCCAGTGATTCTGATGGTGAATCTCACCAGGTGTAAATCAAGAACAACACTGCTGAAGGCGTTATCCGCTGTTATAATTGATCACAGTCCAAGGCACTTAACTGAAAATCTAGACCAGACCATTTGTCTCTTTTACTTTCCTTTCTAACAGTAAGGAGATAAACTAGGATTTCCAAGAAGCAGTATGGGACCTGGCATACAGCCCTCTCTGCTCAGCACAAGTTCATCCCTTGCCTTCAGTAAATTTTAGGGCAGTCAAAAGGCTCAGCACTGGCTTTGCAGATGTACTGAGCAGCACTGCGCTGTTGCAGTTCTGATAGTCAAAGGCTACATCTACAGCCAAGCTGGAATTGTCCTCATCCACCTCACCTGAACGTTTAGGGGCTAAGGGTGCCTTGACTATGATGTTTAACACTTACATTTGAACAAATAGATTGAAGGCATTCGGGGTGCTCTGCCAGAAGCCCCAGTGCTTTGGCACATGTCCTGAAGCTCATGCCTCTTCTTGTTTGCATTGATGTCCATCTTAATTATTTTATATATATGGTTCCTTGCTGCATGAAAGGGTTCAGAATATGTGAGAACAAGGCTTTGTTGTCTGTTATTACTCACGTAATTAGGCAGTACTGCTAACTTCATGTAAAAGAATATGAAAATAATTAGGTTGCTTTTGGCCAAACTCATTGCAAACATCAGGAGACCCAGAATTCAGATTAACACGTTTTTCTGGGGTTGCTGTAGTCTTGATCTGCATTTAACCTAGTCAGTGGCATAGCCAGGGTCTCGGAGTCTTTCTGTCCCTTTGCTGTTATGTATCAATATCTTAAGTCATGAATTATGGCAATGTCATTAGTAATATCTGGGAAACATAGTTAAAGCTAAACTAACTCAAATGCTTTAACAATCTGCAGCAAAAATGTTTGTCACCACTTCTGCTAACAGCAAAGCAAGCAAGTCTGAGACAGAAATGGCTCCACAGGACCAAAGAAAGAAATTGAAGTCTTCCTGTTTTATTAGCTCAGCAAACTATTTTTCACTCCTGTCTCTGTTTCCCTTTCTGCACAGCAGTATATATCTCTTTTCCAAAATGCTCATGTAAATAATGGAGAGGAAAGCCTTTTGTGTGGCTTTCACTGAATTTGCAAGCTGTGTGGTCAATATAACTCAACTTCAATGAGATTTGCAAACCTCTGCGTGCATAAGAAAAAATTTAATAACTCATATTTTCTCTTCATTGCCTGTTTTTCTTGACACGGTGGTGTATGTATGAAGGAAGAGAGGGAAAATGAATTGACAAAAAAGTTAAGACTGCCTTTGAAGAATTAAGGAAATTTTTCCCGGGTAGATTTATTCCATCTGTAATTAAAACACCTTAATGAAAATGTGGCATACTCCAAAATCTTTGAATCACAGCTCTGCCTGGTGCTCAGAAGATCTCTTTCCTTTGGGCAGTGCTCTGCTCTGAGCTGTACGTTATGCACTGTTTTGAAGAAACACTTGATTTTTACTTTTAGGATGTTGACATTCAGTCTTCACCATTTGGCTCCAGATGTTATCCAGGAAGTTCAGCCTCCCACTGTCTGTGCAATGTCCCCTTTTGTTCTTGATGTCTTTAGATAACTATTGCTTTATTCTGAAAGTGACAAAGAACTTAGGTACTATTTGAGTGTCCAGTGGTTAATGAGCGATTCAAACTGCTGCCTGTTTGCAGGTACTACTGCACCGAGCACTGACTGCTCTTGGCAAATCCTGGGTGTGTGAAAGCCTTGCAGCTCTCAACAGTAAGGTCTGACCTTAAGTGGAGTAGAGAGACTACACAGAGTATGTGCTGGGTGCTTCAGCAGACTGACTGTTGCTTTCCATCGCCCTGTTGGCACGCGGCTCTTTGCAGGGCTGGATGCCTGCACCATTTATTTTGACTTTTGTTTTTCTCCATCTCCCTCAGCAGTGCAGTGTTTGATATGCGCTGGTGGCAGCTTCAGAAAAATAAAAAACCCCAAACCTACAAAACCTACAAAAACCTACGAAAGCTTTGGACATGTCCTGAAAAATGCATATGATACGTTCTTACATTAAGAAAGTTAAACGCTGTGAGACTGGGATATGGGATGGGTAAAATCTTTCCTTCCCAACTTTTTCCATCTCTACAGTTTTGAAGGAATCACTGGACTTTGTACAAAGAAGGGGTACGACTATTACCTTGCCTCCTCTCTACAGAAGCAGTGAAAGGAAGCTACAGTCTTCACTGGGTAGGAGGTGAAGGCCAAGCAGCACTGTGTAGATCAAAGATGCCATGTGGAAGAGTGGGTGAGGTAGGTGGGGTTGGGAAATAGAAGGCAAAACAATCACATCCACAACTTAACGTTAAAAGGACAAAAGTATGAGGTGTACAGGCCATCTGGAAAAGGATTTGTGTTGCACGTGTAGTTAATTGGCTACATCAGAAGCATGGTTCAGAGAAGTGTGGGCTCATGGGCTAATCCAGGCACTGTATCTGCTGCCTGCCTTCTCATAGCGTAGAAGAAGCTTTGGGCAGAAATGATGTGCAGGTCAGGAAACACACAGGTTTGGTGTGTGGTTTGTCTTGCACAAGAATTTGTATATGTTCTCTTAAATCATGAAGCTTGGCGGTGTTTGAGCATGCAGATGCATGCTCTGAAGTTCTTACTGGTGTTAAGCAAATAAGACTCAAGCATACAGAATGGAAGAAAATTAAAAGGAAAATGTCTAGCAGGTTGTTATACAAATATCTACCAAAGGCAACCATGCTATTGGAGTGGCTAGGTCATACTGCATTGCATTTGCTTATGAAACCTCTCTGTTGGACCTGTGTGGTTGGGCTGGACAGGCTCCGTCCTTTAAGTTAAATGGTAGCCATTTAACTTGGATCTCAGGGAATTTCGTTCCACTCTTCACGTGGATCTACTTAACTGATGTGCTGACAGTAGAGGAGTGGCTTCATGGGACCTGCTCTGGGGGCAAGGATCATGCTTCTTTTTGGTGTCACTTTTAAATAGACAATGAGTATCACTAACACTTCTAGAAGGTGACTAGTGAAAAATAAGGAGACACAAAGCTTGGATGTGGGACTCTTGAGGAGCTTTCTACAGAGGTACCCAGACACCAAATATAGTACAGGGAACCAAACGTGGTACAGGGAGCTCCCTATGTCAAGGAGACACCTTAGAGCAGTGGGAAGTTTGTGCCCTGCGAAGGATGCTGGAAATTCAGGCCAATCTCTGCTCTCTGCTTAACTGGAGGACATCTTCACACGTTTCATTCTCTCTTCAGAATCTCAGATCCGAACTTTCCCAAATCCCGTTAGCCACGTCAGCTCTTTCTGTGAAAAAGCGTGGGGCGCCCTGACTTCTGTTTGCAAGTGGAGGACTTGGAGTGGATCCAGCGCAGGCAGAAAGGTGACTGCCCTGGCAAACTCTGCCAGCAGTAATGGAAGCATTTCTGCTGCCATTGGCACTAACAGGGCTTCTTGTTTTATTCTTGGCAAGCAGCAGTGGTGCTGATGTCCTGGGTGAGTGGGTGCAATGGGGAGCTGCTCACAGTGGGGTGCTGGATTGAGTTTTCCGTTAGGGAAAGCCTCTGTTCCCATTCTAGCACAGTCACTGCTCCAGAGCATCAGAAGAAAATACCTCTCTCAATCTTGTAATGCGCTGCCCGAGCAAATGTAAAATATTTAATCTGGCATTGCCAAAGGGGTGCTTTATGACTTATGCCAAATTACATTATATAAACATAATTAAAGGGTTAGCTTTGTTTGAATCTGTCATTCTAAGCAATAAAGATGTCAGATAATTTAGTGTTACATTTTGATACTCACCTTATTAAGCTAGTAAGTGTTTTTGTGTGTGTGTGTGTGTGTGTGTGTGTGTGTGTATGTGTGCACAAGCAGTGTTCTCTGGTTTAGGTTCATTTTAAAGATGACTGAGTCCAAAGATGTTGCTGATGGAGTCAGGGAACACTGCTGAAAAACTGGCTTCCAGTATTTGCCCTTGAGCCTGGGCACCTACGGTTCCCAAAACTGGAGGCTGGGAGAAGCAGGGTACCCTGGTGCCTCTACAGTAGCAGGAGAGGGCAGATTCTGGTGAAATTGCTGGGGTTGAGCTGGGACTGTGCTTGGGAACTCTTTGCACCTATGGTGGGACACGACTGCAGACCAAAATTGTCAAGCTGGTGTGCAAGGGATAAATAATAGAAAAAGTTTTTAAAAGGTTAATGCTTGTCTTCTGCCCTGCAGACCTTTTGTGTCTGGAATTTGACATTTTTACCTGCTAGTGGATAGCTTTCACTTATCCAGCGTGCTTCGCTGAAAGTCTACTACTTCAGCCAAATCTTGTCCTGGTTGTTGAGTTGTGGATGTTGAGGTGACTAACTGGGTTACTGAAGACACAGGAGGGTTTGGCCAGTTATTGCTCATGCTCTGGGTACCAGCCCTGAGCAGCCTCACTATGGCATGGGATGAACCAAAGCATTTGTTGGAGCCCAGGGCACATTCACCCTTTGCTATTGGGGATGTTCCAGCTTGTGATGTTAGGTGCTGTGTGTGCCACTATGCTGGGCCCGGCATAGTTTGATATGCTGGGTATGTACTGGAGCAAAAAACACCCTCCCTTCCCCAGCTACTCTATTTTGAGACCTGTGTTACAACTGCTATGTCAATGGAAAAACAAACCCAAATCCTGTCAAGTGCTAGGACAAATATTTTTAAGGTTATTTTAAGGTTTGTAAAAAAAAAAATTCAAACTAGAGAGTAAAATGTGCTTTGCATGATTAAACTATCCCAAGTTTACAGAGTTGAACATATGGACTCATTCTGGGATATAAAAATGAAAGGTGTCTCTGAGCCTAAGACTTGCATTATTGGTATCTGAGACCATTTATGAATTAGTAGATGCAATTACCCTTTTGAAATTTGTTGTTAAGATAGGCTTTGTTTGAAGTTGGCTTTCCTTTTGGCTGCTATTAAGTAAACTGATCGAGCTATAACATGCTGTTTGTTCACCTTTCCAGAACAGCGGGTACACACAGAGCTGAGTTTGTCATTCGTTCATCATTCAAATAGCATAAAGCCTCCTATTTAATATTGAGGAGTTGCTGCTGGATGCCTGAACAGCTCAGGCATACTAGAGGATTAAAAACAAAATATACCGTTCAATTAAAGACCAGGGCAAAAATAGATGCAGGGTTTTCTGTTTCAAATTAAACTCTTAAAAGCCACTTTCATGAATTTCTTCCATTTGAGTTTTGGATCCAGTCCTAAATGCTGGGTCTCAAATCCTGAATTACTCCACAGTAATGTCGGTGATAGGCTGGTGTTCCAAATGGCAGATCTGATCACACTGAAGTTTTGAGTCTCCTGCCTAGGTTCAGCAGAGCCCCGTGGCCCATGTGGGTCCACAAAAGACCTCCATCTGCCTCCCCACATCCTGTCCATCTCCAAACAACCCACCCAGTGCCCATCTGGATAAATATAATCAAGTATCTGAGGCCAGAAAAAGAAAATTTCTCATCTTTGCCTACCTCTGCTTGAAGTTCCATCGCAAGCATGTGGAATTTGTCTGTTGCGACCATGCAGTTCATTTGCTGTAGGATTTGTTCTAGCTGTGGGGGCTGGTAGGGGTTAAGCCTTTTACAAGTTCAATTAATAAATTAAACTTGGTGGGAGACCTGCAATGTTTCCCAGTCATTCTCCGAGTATCACAACAAACCTTCCTCATCTAGGGAATGGTATCTAGGGAGGTATCTGGCTTTCTAATCTGGGTTTGGTTTGGGCTCATCTCTACCCAAAATATTATTTTAACCACTCTTTGTATTTCGTTTCCCTACTTTCCCTTCAGTGTGCTTTGAGAAAAGATTCTGCCAAAGACAGAAATGCTTTGAGCCCTGGAAAACATTTTTTTTTTTTTGCCATGTATATGGAAGGCGGTGTTTTGCTTGGCTTAACTTGTGAAATACATGGCACAACCTGCATGAAATATTTGAGGCTGTGAGGAGACATGAGCAGTTCTTGAAGAAAAAAAAATGGGGGGGGGAGGGGGGAAAGAAAGTTATTTTTTCATTCAGTGGTCTCATTCGCTTAAAGCCACACCCAGACATGAGGTATGGGGCAGAGCAGGGAAGAAGAGTTGATTTATGAACTTGTAAAATTAAAGTTCTTTTTAAAATTAAAGAGAAACAAAGCAGTCTCCAAAAACCCTCAGACTCGTGGTGAGGCTTCTACATAGGAGAGCAGGAATTAAGCAGCTCATGCTTGATAAAAATTCATGAGGCTTCCTAGGCAGCAGGGGCTGAGATGAAAGCACTGCCTCATGTACTCAGGCTGCTGGGAAAAGGGCTGCCAAGTGCCCTGTTCTCATCAGGATGGGCTTTTCCTGCAGAGGGTCACAGTAGGAGGTAGAAGGGTAAATAGGAGCTTATAGGGTCTTAAGATATCTCAGGCTGGCAGAGAACTCCAGATGATTTCAGTTCATCCTCTGGAGGTTTCCAGTCCAACATCCATCTCAAAGCAGGGTCAGAATGAATTGGTGTCTTCAGCCCTTGGATTGGCCAACTGGCTCCCAATAGAAGGGTGGTGAAGACATGGAAGAAGCAATATTTGTCCCACTTTTCAGCACCTAGCCCAAAAGAAAGCAGCCCTTGGGCTGTCCTGGCTCATATTAGCCTGCTGGTGCTCCTCAGGGGCCCTGGCACAACCTCAATGCAGCAATCTTCAACACTGAGGATCAGCAAAAGCCCTGTCTTTTTGATCTGGGCATCCCCCAGGAAGGAGGGGTGCTGTGGTTACTGCTCGCTTTCTGCTCCTCACGGCAAGTCTGAAACAGTCTGTTTCTTGGAATGACTAGATCAGCACAGGCAAATTCCAGACTCTCACTGTGTCATCACACTGTCTATGGGCAGTATGTTTAGTTGTGATGAAGCAAGCTGGCCATCACCTGCACCCTAACGCACCCAGAGCCCTGTAATACCACACCAGAGCAAACCAAGAGACTAATCTTGCTTCTCAGGTTTCAAAATCCAACACCTGGCTCTGTGGAGGGGTAAGACAGGACACCAGGGGAAATGCTGAGTTGCTGGGGGACATTAGCTGGCTCCTTGGCACTTCTGCCTGCAAATGGTGGGCACTTGGTGCTCTGGTTTGCTTGAAGATTTTTGCTTTACACCTTGCCTAGCTGCTTTCCTAACCTCCATGTCTGCAGCACAGCGTGGGCTGCACACCAGCAGCTCAGTCACATCCCATGTCTCTTGGATACCTCTTCCTTTTGCTCATAGCTTTTAAGGATCTTACAGGCAACAGTGGTGTTGTGGGGGGCGAGGAGAAGACTTATGGACATTTAAAGCAGAAAAAAATTGAAACTGGCCCAAATATTCCTTGATCCCACCATTTCTTCCAGTAACCTGTACTATGGCTGGAGCTACCGCTTGTCCTTCACAGCATGGTGGTGCGTGGTCCTCAGCATAACCATGTGTTATTTCTGGAGTGTCCTAAGAAGTAATTTTCTTCTGCAGACCTCCACAATTCCAGTGCGACTCTAGGTCCAGGTTCAATAAACCAAAGAAGGCTAAAAACAGCACTTCTAAAAGGCAGCATTGGAGAATATATGATGTCCATAGTGGTTCCCACAGTGACATCTCAAATCAGTCCTTTCCTTCAGCAATGTAAAAGAAAATGTATGTAGAAATGAAAACAATGCACTGGGAGGAATGAGGGCACAATCATCGGGAAGACTCTGGTGAATGGTTCCTGATATAGTCTGTCTGTGATGGTTCCTCCCAATACTAGTAGCTCCTCCAATCTGAGTATCAACCATCCAAGCCAACATCTGCAACTTATCTCCAGAGTGAGCTTTTATCATAACTGACAGGGAAAATTGCCTTTTGGGTAGAAGAGAAGTTCTCCCTCTTGGGTTCCAGAAGCAGAGCACGTGTGCGGGGCCCTGGCACTTCTGTTGCAGGAGTCATTAAGTCTGTTTGATTTGGATGTTATTGGCATTCCTCCTGCGTGGCCCACGAGCAAGCACTGATATCGACCCTGGTACAGAAAATGCTGAGCTTCAGAAGAGGGGAAAAAGGGGAAGGGGAAATTGGAAAACTGCTCTCAGGGGGTAAGGACTTGCCATCACTTGATGAGGGTTATTTAAATATCGCATTAAGGCAGGAGAAAGGAGCACTGCCTCCCATGCTCCGCTGACAAGAGCAACTTGTTGCTATTTTCTTGTCAGCAGACACGGTTTTTTTTTGGACCCAGAAACAGAAGTTATTGTGCCCAGCAGGAGGGTGGGCTCAGGGGAGTGAGAGAGGATGTTTTTGCTTAAGAGAGAATAAGCTCTGAGCAGGTGAAATAAACACAGCAGCGATTTCTCTCATTCTGATGCACGGCCTAAACATAATTTTGAAGAGTTAAAAATTGGGCAAAAAATCATCCAGGTGCTTGACATAATGAGCATGAGTCCCACGTGGGCACCCTATTCAGCCAGACAGGTTCTGCCATCCGTGCTTAGTTTGATCTTCCAAAATAACTGGGTGTGAACTTGGATATTTCCATGCGTATGGCAAGAAATAACGTGTCTGTAACAGTTCTAATCCTGGGTATTACCTCTCCTCCAAACTTCAGAGATGTACTGATATACACACCCTGCCTTCCCGCATGCGGGTGGATAATTAGGAAGACAAAATCCTGCTGCTTATATGTTCATACACGTCTTTCTGAGCAACTCCGTTTTTCATATCAAACACGTGTGGTGGAAGCACAGTTGTTATTGGATACTCTGTGTACTGTGCTTGTAACCCAAAAGTGAGACAGATTTTGGGACGTAATCATCCTACATGACACAGTTAAATGATGGATTCCAAGCCCTGTGCCAATGCAGGAATGAATAATGTGCCTGACGTGCCTTAGAGGAAATTTCAAGACAGGACAAATTGAATATATTGAGTTGAATGACCATGTGGACTGTTACCTTTGCCTGATTTTCTTTAACATATTTTCATGATAAAAGAAACACCAACAAACCAAAATTATCTGATTACAATCCTCTTGACTGGTAATATGAATAATATTTAAATGTTTCTATTTCATAGCTACACTTCCAAAGTGAGAGTGCAGAAATGCACAGGTAATATTTCTTCCACTGGTTCAGTTGTCTGCACATTACCAGGTTACTCTGCCATAATTCAGGAAAAACACCGTCAAATCTAAGGCATTTATATGGAATATTGATTAATATTTTTCCTTCTTATATTTTTAATGAATTCTTAAGTACCTCTTTAAAAAATAATGATAATTTTAAAAGCCTTGCATTTTCCTCCTGGTGAATATCAGCTCTTAAAAGAGAGACAATAAAAAACCTTAAAATCCTTTTGCCAGCTCAGAACCATAGAATCTTAGAATTATTTAGGTTGGAAAAGATCTCTAAGATCATCGCATCCAATGCCTCTATTTCTGCTTTAAATTCTAGGATAACTGTTTTTGTGATGTTAATTGAGTTATTAAGGAAGCTGGATGCAGGATGAAATACAAGTGCATGAGATGAATCCATACAGTGGCTAAAGAGATTGGGAAAAAATGCATTTGGAATTGTAATGAAATGATTCCAAAGTATCTTCCTTGAAATTAATGGATTTCTCTTGGATTCCTTCTCTTGGAAGTAGGAGGTTGGCTGCAGATGGGAAAAGAGGGTGGATGTCTCTGAAATGCAAGAGAGAAAGGAAAGAATGTAAGATCTGAATAACACAGAACTGGTTCCTCAAAAATTGTGTCTATCTAAAACTTTTTTGTCTGACTTGACATTTTTTGGGGGGAAAAAACAGTTGTAGAATTGTAGAGAGGTCCACGTGTGTGAAACGGGTTGGCTTTGTTGCAAAATTTGAGGCTAATCACTGAGCCTTTTCTGTGCCACTGCCAGTGCTTCAAAGGCGTGTGGAGTTCCAAGTGCTGTGGTTAATGTAGCATTATCACAGGTGGCACCTGGTCGTCCTAGATGGGTCACTGAAATGGGAGCATGCAGAACAACCCAGCCCTTCCCAGGCATTGGACATGGAATGGAGAAAGCTTCAGATGCAAGTTTCTGAGCAGGCAGGATCAGACCTGGCTGGTAAGTCATCAGCTGTGTATCTGTACACAGGAAATAACTCTCTTGTGTTCAACAGGCAGAATAAAAGGATGGAAAATGGGTTAAATCACTTGCAAAGAATCAACCTGTTCTGTATGTATGAAATGACAAATGGTTATTTTAAAGGGCGACGAGGGATGTCCTCACAGTATTGAGGGGATTATGAGTAAAACCTTGATGTGTATGAAGCCCTGGAAATGAAAGGATAAGCTTTCAAAGAGAGCATGTGCAGCTGCTTGTACTTGCTTGCTAACCCTTCCAACATGGGTCCCATGGGCATTCCACCACAACATCAAGCAAATCGCTGAGGCAGGACGAAGACATGCTGGATGTAGAGTAGCAGTGAACCAGGGGTTGCTTTCCTCTATGCACATGGTGTCTTGGTTGAGTTCAGCCTGCTCCTTCTCACCTGGCTGCAATTTTTGACATAAGATTGGATATGGAAATATCGGTGCAAAATACTTAGACTGCAGTGTGCTGTGTATTTCTGACCTGACAATACTTTCTTTCTATAGGAAGACCTCTATATCATGTTCTGTTGCTTCTGGGCAGTTATTCAAGGCTCATGAACACAGGGAAAGACAGTTATTGTGTAACACCAGTCTGGTGGCTCTTGCTCTCCTAAAACGCAGTGCAGAAAGAGGAGTTGGAGATCAAGGGCTGCAGAATGGAACTAAAATGCACCGTGTGTCTTTAGCATAATACTTTAACATGAGAGAACACATGATCCTCTTGTCCTAAGGAGAGAATGATAAGAGACTTGAGGTTGGCATTATGATAGCCCCAAGGGAATAGTAGTGGTGAATTTGCATAACAAAGATAAAGTTGCATAATTGTTTCCATTCTAACTCCTTTTCAGTTAGCAATTTCTTGAAATTTTCAGCTTTTGGGCTTAAAATTTTCTGGGCTTGTTTTTAACCTGGAAAAAAAAAAGCATATATACATGTGTAAAAATATTTAAGCCAAAAATTACTAAGTTGTCTCTGCATCTCATAGAGAAAAAAAAGAGAAAACATTTCTCCCATTACAATTATTTTTTATAATTCCTTCTATGAAGGAATAGAGAAGAAACAGCTGGTTTTGTGTGCTGAAATGTGGCTTGGGAATAGCCTTTGCAGAGCAGTGTCTGTCTTTGTTAGAATAATGCCATAAATCTGTTCTAACCTTGTAAGTTTGGGGTGCAGGAACGTCACTGTCAGGGAGCTGAGCTGTGAACAATTTCTGGAGCTCAGCTCTTCACTTAGAAGTGGCTGTGAAAAATTCCTGCACCGAGGCGAAGGTAATAAATAACACAGTTTGTGCCAAGCCTCCATAGACTTCAGTTAAGGAAGGTTCACTAGTGATGCCTAATTAAAAGCATAATAAATATATAGAATCGTAGAATAGCTTAGGTTGGAAGGGACCTTAAAAATCATTGATCTCCAATCCCCTGCCATGGGCTGGTTGCCTCTACCAGCCTAGTCTGCTCAGTGCCCCATCCAACCTGGCCTTGAGCTTTTCCAGGATGGGGCACCCACTGTTTCCTCCTAACATCTAACCTAAATTTCCCCTATTTAAAGCCATTCCACCTAATCCCATCACTATCAGACTGTGTAAAAAGTCAGTCCCCCTTCTGCTTGTATACTTATTACACTACATAGTATGTAATAATGTTTTTCTATATTATGCTGCTTGCATTAATATTATAAACATATTACTTTAAAATGGGTTTATTTTTAAAGAATTTATTGTAATTAGAAAACATTATTGCTTAGGAAATTCTGAGTTGGAGGGAAGGAGTTCTGAATAGCTGAGCCCATATAGCTGCAGCTTTATATTGGGTAGCTGGGGGCTGTGACCATATCCTTGCATCAGCTTTTGCACCTCCTCAGTAGACAAGATGAAGAGAAACATTATCTCATCTCCTAACATTGTCCCATGGGGATCATTCTCTGCTGTGTGAGGCAAACCGTGTGCTGGGCTGATGCTGTGATATCATGGCCAAGCACGTCCCATGCATGGGGGCTGACCTCATGCGAGCTGCTGCTCTAATTTTCATTTGAGAATTTTTCGTGGGGTTTTCATCTTTTTTTTTGTTTGTTTATTTTTCAGGCCTGGAAAACTCTCCTTTCGCAGTGTAGTCTCTGTAGACCTCAGTGCCCTTTGGCCGAGCTCTTCAGCGTCCCATTGCGCACTGACTTCCCAGGATGAAGACTCCTGTGCTCAAACTACAGCACAGCTTGCTTGTAATGACCCCCTCATTTGACATTTTATTTTAAACAGCACATTTTAACACCTCTCCCTTTGTCAGCCAAGCAGTTCCTGGGTGCAATGGATTCACTTCTGCATTTGGTGGTTTTTGTTATTAATCAAAGCCACTCAGAATCAACTTAATGAATCTGTTCAACTCTTAGTGCCATAGTTTAAAACCCAATGTAAAATACTCTGATGGTGATATTAAGAACACTGAAAGCTGATTTGAAAATCATCCCTTTTTTTTTCTTTTTTGTCTTAAAATGCATGTAAATGCAGATCCTGACATTTGAGCTGGTGGAACTTTCCTGTGATACATAAAATTAGACTGTTGTATTTGTTTGTATTTGCTATCTGCCATTCATGTTGTTTGCCTTGGTTAGGTTTCCAATTTTTCTTTTATACAGTCTTTGCATACTGATTAAACAGACTCAGTGGGAACATTACTTTCTGCCTGCTTTGTCAGAAGATGCTCTGATGAGCTGGACCTGCACTGATTCCAGGCAAAGAGGCTGTAAAAGCCACCATCCCTGGAATCCCAAGTTATATTTTTCCCTCATGAAATCAGGTCCACTAGCAAACACCACACCTCAACTATCACACCAGGTGGAGACAGGGAAATAGCCTGGGTGCTGTATGTAATGCTAGGGGTAGAAATCCTAGAGCTGGATACAATATTCTTGCCTCTGTTCGCTGTAGAAATGGATTTTAGCCACAATCACAATCTATCAGCAAAGCTACAAACATGCAGCAGGGCAGCCCCATTCCTGAGTTTACAAGTACTGCTGGCAGAACAAAATGAGCTTTGAAAAACAAAGTGTTTGTTTCAGTTACAGTTACTTTGTGTTCAAAGCCCAGAATTATCGCAGGGATTTGTTTGACTGATCTTTATAGACAAGCAAAACTGACCTATTCATATCTACGCTGTAGAGGCTGAACATCAAGGCAGAGAATCGTAGAATTGGTTGTGCTGGAAGGGACCCATAAAGGCCACCTGGTCCAACTCCACTGCAATGAACAGGGATACCTACAGCTCCATCAGGTGCTCAGAGCCCCATCCAGCCTGACCTTGGGTGTCTCCAGGGATGGGGCATCCACCATCTATCTGGGCAATTTATGCCAGTGCTTCACCATGCTTATTGTAAAAAAAAAAAATTCCTTATATCCAATCTGTATCTCCCCTTTTTGAGTTTAAAACCATTTCCCCTTGTCCTATCCCTTCAGAGAACAAAAATTGTTTTAATGCAAAGTTAAAAGAAAAGAGGACTTCTCCCTGGTAAGATGGGCGACTCTCTGCTCAAGACAAATCTACTTCACGTGGGAAGGATAAATTGTCCCTTAAAAATGACTTTGAAGTGACTTTGGTGAGCTACAACTTCATCTTTCGATGAAGTGACCAAGTAGACCACAGGTCTGCTGCAGCAGCATCTGATATTTGGGGACCCTACATTTTCATTAGTGGATCCCATTGAGCTGGGGCAACGCTAATACATCTGCACCCAGCTCCTTGTGCAAGGGTAGATTTGGTTTTCAGAAGCCATGGCAGCTCTTGGAGGTAAATAAGCAGCTGGAAGCAAGAAAGGGATTTGACCAGGGCAGGAAGTTAGGTCTGTGGGAGGGAGGTACACCTAGGACATCTCTCCACAAACAAGTTAAATTGATTGTCCAAAAAGCTCCTGGACCACTTTAATTTCTGAGGGGGCTAAGAGAAAGATACCAACAGCGAGAAGATTGTGTTGGTCCTTAGCCATGCCACCCCAGAGTAACAGAGTGTAACCCAAGCTGTACTGCAGTGTAAGCAGGCTATAACGAACTGCTTTAGTTAGGAAAAAGCTGTAGGAGAGGAAAAGTTTCACTCTGTGCATTTCTTCAGTTGAGGGAAAAAAAAACAAAAAAACCAAAAAACCAGATGAGATGAGAGAAAGGAATGATGTAGAGACTAAATGGGGAGATCATTGCATTACCTTTTACAATGAGCAGCATGTCCTGGTATAGCACAGAGCCTAAGCTGAGCTGCTTTTAGACTGGGTATAAGGAACAAGTTCTTACAGTAAGGATAGTGAGGCACTGGAACAGATTGCCCACTGAGATGGTGGATGCCCCATCCTTGAAGACATCCAAGGTCAGGCTGGACAGGACTCTGAGCACTTGCATTGAGCTGCAGACATCCTTGTTCACTGCAGGGGATTTGGACTAGACGACCTTTGGAGGTCCCTTCTAACTCAAATGATTCTGTGATTCTATTTATGCTGCTCGCTATGCCTCAGAGAGGGACTGAGAAGAGTTATCTTGGTAAGAAGGAAGAAAAGGAACACAATGGTCATGGTAGTGCTTCTGGTTTTCCTTTCAGTGTTGGCAAAGAGAAGTAAGGAAAGACTCGTTACATTTAAACAGCGAAGAATTCAAATCAATAGGATTCTCTCTCATAGCGTAAGCCTGTAGGGTTATGGCCCTGGGATGGCCAAGAATTCATTCTGCTGTGAATATGGAACAGATTTTTATTTAAAGTAAAAGTATTCACCCGGAGGACTCTGCACCCAGCTCTTGGCATAGGGCCCTCCTTGGTTCCTCCCATGCCTGGAGGTATCACAGATAACAGGTACAGCTGAGCAGCGCTGGGTCTGGAACATCCCAGCCAGCCACTGCCAGTTCTGCAGGCTTGGTCCACACACAGGCACCCTGGGTGCATCCAGACTTCTGGTCACGGTGAGACTTTGGGTCTGTATCCCCTCCCTCAGCATCCAGACCCCTCCTGAGCTGCCTGAAGGTGTTAAATCCTGAAAGAGTTAAATCGTGAGAGGGATACAAAACGAGCCCAGCATGCAGAGCACTTCCTTGCAGAGCTGTGCAGTGAGCCAGCCCCTGGGGAATGCTGAGAGGAATGCAGCAATCAGGGCATAACTCACTCTGTTAAGTACTTTTTTGCCTCTATCTCGTGGAGAGTTTATTTTGGCAACTGTGGAGCGTGAAGAGAAAATGAATGTTCCAGTTATAAGTATTGCATATCTCCAGTGATCTGAAAAGAGCTGCCCAGATGGGATAGGACAGCATTATTTTCCTGAGAATGAAGCTCAAGTCTTATCCTTCTGTTTGCTGAGATCCGTAGCTGGAGTCCACAGGAGGAAGGACAAGGCTTTCTTGCTGAAACCAAGGGAAAACCTTCTTCGATGTCTGGTCCAGCTCAATAGCAGACAGAAAACTGTAGACCAGAATTTGTAAGTGGAATTAGTCCTGGCAGAAGGTTTGGGTAGAGCTTGAGAGTGAATGTGCAGTCGCATTTAATTCCAGAAAGGAGGGAGTTATTCCTACAATGTAGTTACATGTGCATGTCAGAAACATTGCTGGAAGATCCTCTGGGAGACAAGGCACAGCCGTGTTTTGTTGCGAGGCAGTAAGGCAAAGCAGGTGTGGGTTGGGTTCTGGTTGACAACAACTTTGACTCAGGCTGGGTAAACCTGCAGAACCTGGTACAGTGCGCACCATCCGCCAGTTCTCATAGTGGATAAACATCAAGCTCAAAGAAAAACACAACATCAAAATAATCCTCCTGCCACTCTCTATTGATGTGCAAAGAATGACCATCTTACAAAGGTCTTTTGATGAACTAATCCAAAATAACTGTTGTTCCTAACATAATGTTGCCAAAACTTGTGAGAGCTCTGAATAAACACCATTATCTGTTCTTCTGTTTTGTGTCCCTTTATGTGGAAAGAAGTCCAGAGGGTGTGTCTGCCAGCACTGTAGATATCCTCATACATTTGTGGCCCCTGAGCAGGCAGGATAGGCCATATTATCCTTTGGTGTGGGGATCACATTAGGAACAAACCCTGGATTGTTTCTTTACCTGGATATGCATCTCCACATGGCAGCCACAGGACCTGCAGACACATTTGCTCATGCTGTCTATAACAGTAGAGGAACTTGCATTTTCCAGTCATCTGAGTACTACTCAGGTACTACTGAAGACTTTGACATCAAATCACCTCTCTATAGGAATAAAAGGTTGCAGACGGCACAGCACACTGTGACCACTGCAGGTGGAGCCTTTGCTCCCCAGATATTGTCTTGACCCTGTATGTGAGCCAGAGTCTGTGCAGTGACGAGCTTGGGCTTGTGGTGGCTTCAGTCTGTGCTTGGCACTCAGCTGAAATGTAGATGAGGAATGTGACTAAAGGGTCAGTGAAACCAATGAAAATACAGATACTGCTGCTACTAATGTCCCAAGGAAAAGCCTAAGGGACAGGTCCTCAGAAGAGAAGCTTGGTTGAGTAAATACCTCTTTGTTCATCTTGCATCAAACTCTACCATTCAGGCCTAAGGCCAGAATCTGAAACCTATCTAACGTACAGATATCCCATGGCACTTGGAGGTATTACTTTACCTTCAGCTTTAGTCAGTGTAGACAGCAGGTCCTGTGGTCACCTTGTTGGTTTAACTGCCTCAAGTCTTCTGGCTCACATAGCCTGATATCTCTTTGAACTCTCAGCTTGTAAGGCATTTTGTCTTTAAACAAGGAGTCAATTATTGCTGCAGGCCAAATCCTTTAAGCCAAACCTGAATAACTGGTTAGTTACAGTCCTCTATGTCTTTGGTTTTCAGTGTTCCTCTACCCTTTTGTAAAGATCAGCAACAAGCAAATGACAATAACAGGGTATTTTCTTCTCTTGTAGATGATCAGAAAATTTATTCCCTTAAGAAATTTTGACTGGACTCATGAGTACTCTTAATTCTTATGACCGTAATCTTTCATTTTGGCACCTGTGGTATCCAACCCTGTTAATTTATTTCTTTCTGCACTCTGAAGAGCTGATTAAGCTCTAAAAAGTGTACTGGAGGTACTGGAAGGTGCAGTGATTAGGTCCAACATTCCCTTCTCACCTTTAACCTCATGTGATCCCTTTAACAGCTCAACGTCACCACTCCAAGTGTTACTCAGAATCTTAAATCAGCTTTTGCCACTATCACACAGGGCAGCTGAACAGCAATGTCACACGTCATGGTGGCTTTAGGGGAGGCAGGCTCACTTTTCTGGAAGGAACACAGACAGAGTGGTTCAATAACACATATCAGGGCAGACTGAGCTCTCTATTTGTTAGTTACCTACATCCTGACTGTTTCCTGTGGGGTGGTTGTGACCAGAGCAGGGCTTGGTGCTGCTGAAACACCTCCTTCCTCCGCGTTGCATTTTAGATGATAAATCCTCCCCACCTCTTGTCCATACTTCATCTGAGAATGGATGGAGATCTCATGTAGGATCAAACTGACTTGCATTTTAGTCATGGGGACTTCTTACTGACTTTTGGAGGACTATGGTAGGACGAATAATACAACAGAGGAATAGACTGCAGGAAAGTTATAAAATACATAAGTTTTGGTTAAACATCAGTTTATTTTCAACAGAGGTAACAGGCTTGGTGTTGCCTTGATCTGTTACTGAAATTCCAAATGATTCATGGTAAATTCTCCTGATCACTGTTGTTCTCTGGCACTGAAACAAACAACAAACTCATTTTTACAGACAGATCCACCCAACCTCTGTAGTTCACAAAGCAGTGCTGAACGCTGCTGTCCCTCTGGGAATGTCCAAATGCTTGAATTTAGGAGTCTCCTTGGGTAAAAGCCTAAAAACTCTGCTATTTAGCACTCTTAGTGCTGCTATGCGTGCTTTTTGTTCTTGGGCTTTTTTTTTTTTTTTTTCTCAACTGATCAAATTCTGCAAACCTAGAATTTCTTTCCCTAACGATTCCGTTATTTTGATAGGAACTTTCATTTTTCATTTTCTTGGCAGCATTATAACAGTACCAATGCCACAAGAAAAGCTTTGAGAGTTGTGAGGAGCACTAACATTTTTCCAGCTGTGAACACTGAATGGTTAAATAAAATTAATTGGCTTGTATATTTTATATCTGAATAACACATGTTAACTGCCAAATAACCAATACTCCATGGACTACTGCAATTGCATAGAAAAGCTATAAGAATGCCTCTGATAAGCTTTATCTCGGTCAATGTTTATGCAAAGAAAGCCACTTCAAATGAATCATCGTAAGTTTCCTCCTTTCCTGAGTAAATTACTGTGTTCACTATAAATTATGTCCCCGTGAATTCTGAATTATTTGTGTTTCTGTGAAAAGCTTTTTCCACTGTACACTCTGTGAAAATCCCTATTATTCCCTTTTCAGACAATTTCCTTCCAGTGACTGGGCTCACTCTGAACCTATCTGTGCCGTGTGATGAAAACTGATCATTGCAAGTATTCTGAGATTGTTTCAGCTGTGGTTGTGTGTATTTATTCTGAGCTTGGCTGAACCCTAATGCAGATGAAATAGGGATGGTTTGTTTTCCTGTGGCTGCACCCATTCCATGGATACTTCCATGTCCAACAGATTTTACTCTGGTTGAGTGTTTTATTGAAGAAAGGACTGACGAATGTGCTTTTTAAAAAGAATCTGCCAGAATAACAGATTATTGCACACACCCATATATAAAATAAAGCCTGTGTTGCAAAAAATACCTGCGATTATCAGAAATGAAAACATTTTACAAATGCAATTAATTTGTTGCTATTTAATCATATCATAATCATGTATGCTTCTACTCCTGATTTTGCTGATGGTCATGAACGCCACCATATTTTGGCTTTGCACAGTACAATGAAATAGTAAAACAGAAAGCTGTACAGTTTCTAAAAGCTGCCATTAAAATTCTTCCATTAGTGGGTGGCCAAATAAAAAGGTATTCAGTAAACATGAAAACGGGCATATAAGGGCATGCCTGCACGAATGGATGCAAATAGATGCGAGCTCCTCTCTTCCTGCCCAAGCCAACTGAGCACAAGCCAGCTTCATCTAGAAGCCATGAAGCTACATTCATGAAGTGCTGGACTTAAATATTATACACTGTTTGTTAGTAGTGGGCGTTAGATCTCTTCAAGTAGAGAGAGAGCTCGTGTGAGCATAGTGTGATGCTGAAACCAGCTCCAGTCAAGACGACTTGGAAGGCAGACAAAGGAGCCTGCATGTGTCTGCCCATCTGTGTAGACATGCCCTAAGCCAGGCTGAGTACAATCTGGTACCTCAATTAAAAATGATGTTAATTAATTCAATAGGCCAAAATTTTGCCTACCCTCGGCACGAATTTGTATTGGAACAAGAAAAATGTTTTTACATTTCCTGCACAGACAAAATAACAGAGCTTATATCTTTGAAGTCAGAGATGACAAAATTGACTTAGATTACTCCTGTTTGAAAACGCTTTTTTTTTGTGTTTTCGTCTCATGTTGGGTGCCCATGTGGTTCCCATCCACAGAGAGCCTGGGCACCTTGTGGTCTTTGATGTACCAACGCTAACAACACCCCTGTGAAAAAGAGACATGCTTGGGTGGATGAGGAACAGAGGCCCAGAGACAAAAAGCAGCTTTCCCAAGGCTATGTGCCTCATCATGCAGTGTCATCTTGAACCAGCTCTTCCAAAGAGCCATTCAGTGTCTTAAGCCTTCCTTTGAAGTTTTCTTTGGGCCTCTTTCATCTGGAAAAAAAAATATATATATATATATATATAGTTGCTTTTTCTTTCCAGATTCTGTGTGTAACAGGCCATGCACTTGTGGGGCAGCATGAGGTCAGTGCAAGCAGATCCCCGCGCTTCATGGCCACCACACCTAGCCATATCATGGTCCTGAGCAATGGCCTATGACCATATACACAGTTTCAATGTTACCAAATGCCTCGGTTTGGCCTGAATTATAATGTAGTCTTTGAGCTGGTGTCTTGGAACTGGTTTGGGGAATGCAAGAGCACAGGGCTGTTCCCAAAGCTCATCCTTTGGGAGCGTGTGCTCTTTTCTGCTGGGACAGGATGGAGAGAGGAATGCCATGATGTGGGAAAACATCCAGATTATAAGTACCTTTGGGGGTGAATGATTTCATACTGATGACTGGGAAGCAGCAAAGCAGGCTGAATTAGTGCAGCAAAGTATTAATTAAGGAGGAGATTGCCATAATGTTACAAAAAATATTTCTATGCTGTTTCTCCAGCACTGCTTTCAGGAAAGTCAAAATATCAAGCCACGCGTCCTAGATGTGATCGTGTATTTACTCATTTGATTATGGATGTTTGACTCAGGAAAAGTCTTTGAACTGGCACAGATTTTGCAGCAGTACACAGTGGGAAGTGATGTGAAGTAGCAGGGACTTCGATGCTTCGTAACAGTGCAGCTGGGAAGTAGGGCACAGGCTTCTGTTTCATCTCAGGTAGTGAGAACAGGTCACCAGTGCTTTGCAGGTGCACAGGGAGGTGTGTTTTTAGGGTGCTTCTTGATTCCCAAGGTAAGCAGATGCGCTTTGAAGCAGCTGAGGTTTCTGAGCTTTTCTCATGGCTCCACTAGCCTAAGGATAGGGAACGGGGCTGGGCTTCAAAAGATGAGTTGAATCCTACCCTCTTTGAAGTCATTGGCAGAAATTCCTGGTACTGGCTATGAACACTGTGAGTCTGGAGGAGCATCAGACGAGCAAGGTGCCTTGTCTTCTGCTGACCAGTTTAACTGGACTGGCTTGGACTGGGAGGATGCTGCAGGGCACACAGGTTGGGTTGGCCAGGCAGACATGCAGAGTGCTTCACTGACTTGTGCCTTGAGGTCTCCTTAGAGCACCCTGTTAGTATTTGTTACAACAATCCCTGTTTCCTCCCTCCTTTGAGAATCTGTTCATAACTCATGTGAACAGCCCTGAGTCCTAGGCTATGCAGCTACAGTTTAACAGGCTCTAAGAAGCGTTGACAGTTAAGAATATAAAATATTTCATATTTTTCAAAATATTCTCAGCCTTTCATCAGGGGAAATTAATGTGATTTTGCTTTTTCATGTGATTTGTTGTGTTTCTGGTGGCTTGAGGCTCTGCAAGTTGTGCCTGGCACAGCTGAATTGGAGGGAGAAAACAGTCAGAGAAGGTGAAGCGACAGATGGTGGTTGGCATTGTATTTTCTATAGATGAAGTGGACTTGAATTCTTCACCTGCTTCTGTGAGCTTGTGCTATGCTCCAGTATGTATGATCTGGCATATAGCTATAGGTACTAATACACACTAGTGGCATACAGCCATGCAAGAAACAACCGGATATATTGCATTGTCCCAGACATAAGAAAGTGATTTTGAAAATTCACATTACCACGTAGTCACTGATGGTACTGAGCAAGTTACCTGGATCACAAGATTGTTCTCTGGTCGTCCTCATGCTGTCTAAAGCCAACAGCACCAAAGGGTCCAGAAAACCAGGAATGGGATCTGCCTGAGCTTGCCTTCATTTCTCAGGGCTGCAATGGCTCCAACAGCAGCTGCATGCAATGTTGCTCTTGGGGATGTCTCTACTTCATCAGCTGGATGGATGATCCCAGCTGTGTGAGAGGCAACAACATGGCTCTTTGCCGTGTCCACTTCTTTTTGTTTCCCATTATGCAAAATACCAGGCTTGTCTGATGCCATCTTTTATATAGACTCATACAGTAGATATTTCAGAACTAGGAAACCTCCAAGGCTGAGCTGCCAGTAATTTACCCTCTGCATACTTGACTGCTGTTTGTCTGTAACTTATTCCTCCCCCTACTTCCAAGACAAATTTTCTGCTATCAAAGTCCGGCAGCTGACATATTTCTAATCATCTCTTCATTGCAGCCTATCTTCTGTAAACAATTAGTGAACCCTCTCTGGGACATGGAGTTATTGTGATAACTTCCTAATTACTTAGATTTTTTGGCTCTTTTATTGCTTGGCAAGAAAGATTTAGTGGCCAGAAGACATTTGTATGCTTGCTCTCCAAGTTCCTAAGCTTTGGTTAATCACTCCAGCTGAAGCTTATTGATGTTGGATGATTTCTGGAACTTTATTTTGTGAGTTTTAATAGTAAATTTAACCAAGGAACAATAAATGAACTAGGTGGCAGGCATATTTCTGTGATAGAAATTGCTTTCCCTCTGGGACAGGATCAGAGACAACTGAAGAGAAGGAGATTCTTTCCACCAACTTAATGGGTCTTTGATCTGGTCGCCAATGGAGCATATCAGGAGGATTGTCACACAGCTCTTGGTTGGGACTCCTTTATTCTCACTGCACCCTGTGCTGATCTGGGCTGCATGATGGTTCTGGATAAGAGCAACTGGTAGAAGCAGTTGGTAACCACGGCCTTAGTTATGACCCTAGATTTACTGTTGGGATTTTGGAAGTACTTATTCAATGCTAGCTGTGCTCAGTAAATTTAATTAAGAAAGTGCTTTCCCTGCAGATCTCCAGTTGTTGTTCTAAAATAACTTGTATAAAGCAAAATGATTTTAAAGTATTTTTCTCAAGTTGCAATGGTGATTATGATCTTTAACTTACAGAAAACCAGAATGCGCCCATTAGCTGGGTTTGGTGCATAAGGGTACACAAGGAATCTCAAAATTGTCTTTGGTTGAGCTCAGATATGTCCACCGTAACAAAATGACTCAAACTAGCCTTTTCTGACTGTGAACGTCAGGCCTCTTCTTTAATCTCCATGGGCTGTGTCATCATAATATGTTCATGCTGAAAAATTCCTTTGTTAGAAGTCTGGTTGAAACTACTTACTCACTGGACTTGGAAGGGGTCTGCTGTCTTGTCTCAGCAAGCTGCTGCCCTGAGCTAGTCCAGGGTAACTTGAGCTTCTGAACTTACAGAATGATTGAGATTGGAAAGAGTCCACTCCAACACCCTGCTCAAGCAGGTCCACCCAGAGCAGTGTGCCCAACCACGGCCTGGTGGATGGATACGATCCCTTTTCAGAGGAAAAAGGATTCATCCCACAAATTTTCAGAGCATTTTCAATGTCATTATTATATTAAGTCATGCATTGTTTAAGTTATGTTAACATTGCTCTTTTTCTTGATTACTCCATATTTTAGTGCTATGTCAGCATATTAGTTTGTTTTCTTTCCCTTTAGCTTTTCAAGAGCTTGGCTCAAGCCTTCATATATCTCTCATCCAGCTCTCCAGTTCATGCTCTCATCCAGCCAAAGTTAGGGGTCACTGCATGAATCATCTTTATGTGGGGAAAAAGAGCATCCATGCAGCACACTGGGCACCATATGGGACAGGATTAATAGATTTCAGAATAGAAATGATTGAGAAAACAATTGATTGAGGTTTAGGGTCTGGAGTCATCCGATCAGAAATTTTCCTTTCTTGGAGCTCTGGGATCCTTCTTCCTTCAGCTGGGAGAGTCAGATCTCTCTAGAGGGAAACTTGATTCTTTAGAGATTGTGCTTTCCTTCTGGAGAAGAACATCTCTGCCCACTAAACACGGGAGTAGCTTGATGAAGCCCTCATCCCAACCTTACCAACTCAGAAAAGTGTCTGCTTTGGATATTACTTCCACATGGACTAGAGGTAACTCTTAGTATTGGAGGCCCAAAGCTTGGACCTGGTCAGGTGCCCAAGAAAGTTTCATCACTTTTCAGAGGGGAAGAACTGGAGAAAGCCATAATATTGTAGTTCCCCCCTCCTTCCTGCACCCAGACCAATAATTAAAGTACTCATCTAATATATGGGAGACTCCCGTGAGTGTTTTTCCTCTGCTTGATGGGACTTGAAATTGCTTTCCCCAAAGAAATGTCCAAACCCAGCTCTCAAAGCCTCTCCCAGCCTCTAAAACTTTTAAAGATGTTCCCATTTGTATAACATAATTAAATTGCGACTGGAACAGTCCAGGTCTTTCCCCTTCCCAGCTGAATGCCCTAATAAGAGGGTGTAATGATTCAGAAAACCTGCCCACACAATTCATGGCTTTTGTTTGAAAGTCTGAACTCTCAAAGCCTACTTCCATTAAGAAACCCTTTCTTGGCTGGCTGCCCAATTCCCAGTAGGGTCTTTCCACTGAACATCAGGGTGTGTTAAGTGAAGGTGGTCCTCTCTTCAAACACAGGCATCGTGAACAGTACATCAGATCCTATGGAGCCCACCATGAGGGTCAACTTTATGTTCTTCTGTTCATTTTTGATTTTCAAGTATGCACTCAGTAAAGCGATGGTCTTTCAGGCCCACCGTACCACAGATTTGCTGCTGAGGAAAGTGTGGTGGGCCCCTTCTGTACCAAGTATAACATTTCACTCCAAATGAGATTTTTGTATTAGTTGTGATATAAATAAACAGTAAAAAATAATTATTCAGTCAGTAAGAACCACTGTATTTCATCAGCATTCAAGCAGGGATTCATTAATGTTCTAGTTATATTTTTACACATTTTTTTAAGCATTTAAAAAAATCCATTCACTTTGCAGTAAAATATTTTATTTTCTGATTGAGGGGGGTTCTATTCTAAAGGCAGACATTGTATGTGAGTTTATATATTTTTATATACATATGTATATGTATATATATAAAATATGTGTAAGTGTGCATGTGTGTTTTATATAATATAGGCCTGTGTGTCTATATTATATTTGGCCAACATCCACTCTGGCCTGACTGCCCTGGGCTTAGAAACTAAACAGTTGCAGGCTTGGCTGGTGCTGGGACTGGGACCACCTGGGAACCTGGGTGCTGCAGGGACTAGCCAAGGAGTCGTGGTTAGACACGTGGTGAATTTTAGACCGCAAAAACTGCACGAATGGAAAGACTTCATTTGGCACCACTGTCGCTGTTGAGCTGATGGATGGGAGTTAAAAAAATTTATATATATAAAATCCTCCTCCTCATGGCTGGGTGTGGTTCCTTAGATGTCTGAAGTGCAGAGCCTCCCTACCCTCTGGAGCTTATACTCTGAGGCCTTGAACCCGAAAAAACAAAAACAAATATGCTTAATATTACGCGTGTGAGAACTTGCATAACTGTTTGCAGGTCTGGAGCCTAGGAGAGCTCAGCTCAGGGCGCTGGAGAAAAGCTCACACTGGGCACCAGGGGAGAATTCAGTTTGGAGCAGCGTCGGCATGGATTGTCCCCATCTGTGTTTTACCCTTCTGTCTTGAGTGTGGTGAGCATCACCCTGGGAGGTTTGGCAGAGAGTCAAGGGGAGAGTTTTGCTTTGGTTTACATCACTGCTGGAAGCCCATTTTCTTGTCCTTCCCTACAGACAAGAGTGTGTGCACTTAAATAAGCCTGATGGACCATAGCGTGTGGCTGTGGGATTGCCTATGAAGATTCTTGTCCTGAGCGGACCTTGGGACACCATCATCTCTGTGACTGGGGGGGGCGTGTTCTTGAGGATGCTCTTCACAGTCAGGTTGCATTTCCCAAATTTTTGTGAAACCCTTTGCGTAACCTGTTGCTGATACTCTGACAATGATGATTTCATACTAAAGAGAGGCCTCATGGTGGCCTACAGCTTCTTCACAAGGAGCAGTGCCGATCTCTGCTCTCTGGTGACAGTGACAGGGCCTGAGGGAAAGGTACGGAGCTGTGTCAGGGGAGGGTCAGCTAGTGTTAGGGAAAGGTTCTGCACCAAAGTACAGGGGGCATGGCCCCAAGCTTGCCAGAGCTAAAGGAGCTTTGGACAATGCTCTCAGACATGAGGTTTGGATTTTGGGTGGTGCTATGTAGAGCCAGGAGCTGGACTCAGTGACCCTTGTGGGCACCTCCCAGCATATGCTATTCTATGATTCTGTAACTTGCAACTGGGTATTTGTAGCTGTATCGATACCAGGGGCTGGCCTTGGTGATGTGCGTGGCAGCTTCTGTCCATGTTGCGTTGTCTACAAAGGCCCCCAGACAAAAGCAGAGATATGAATGAGGGCCAAGGATCATTACCTTGGGCAACAAAAGCCGTCTGGGAGAACAAAAATAACACAGAAAGAGCCCACAAAAGGCAGAAAATCCTTCCTTCCTGCCGGCTTCTCTTCAGGCCTTGCCTTCAGCTCACGGGAGTGCAAGGGCAGGCGAGACCCTCGGAGCAGGAGCTCAACAAAGAGCGCATCAGCATGGCCCGGCCTGGGGCTACCTCTGTATCCCCTCCATGCCCTTCCCTGAATGCTGTCCCATTGTGCGGAGACACAATGGCGGAGAACCCCACGGTGACACTGAATGAGTTACAATGCCAACATCTGTGTGACAGTTTCTTTGCCGGGTAATGGAGAAGAGGCAATAAATTCCTGATAGGCTGACTTGGGAGAGCAGTCACCCATAGCAGGGCTGGGGCATGCAGGGAAGAAGTCTCCTATTTAAAGTTGCCGCATGTGTCCCCATCTCCCTCTCTGTGCCTGGGAACGGGGGTCAAACGCTGCAGCCCCCTCTGATGAGGCGCTGGCGAAAGTCAACAGAGAATTAGGGACAGGCGTGGACACCGAGCCGCTCAGCTCGTCTTCTTGTTGCTGTCTGCTCTTTGTACAGCTTAATGTGAATTGACCCGGCGATTGTTAGACTAATTCTTCAAATCTGAGCCTAGATGCCAGCTTTTTTCTTTTTTTTTTGCTTTTTTTTTTTTTTTAATTGAAATGACTTTTCCAGCTGCCTCATCTCCTCAGAAGGGCTAAAGCAGCCTGCAGGGTAATAGACAGCAATAATGATTTGAAGTTTGAGGAATATTCATTGAATATAACTTCTGGCCAGTTATCTGGCTGGTGAAGATCTTTGTGCTCACCTCTGATTATTTACTCGACTGTAGAGCAACAAAGGATGGATATTTTCTGATTAAAAGCAAGCTGCTCGCAGCCTTTGGGACTACCGTTTTTCAGATGAATATTGCTTTGCTCTTTACCTGATGCAGGTTGTGTAGTATCACCCAGTGCCTCCTGCAGCAAGGCTATCCCGTCAGGCTGTAATACTGCAGCTCTTTAATGAGAATGCAAAATTTCAAATTTGATTTTTCTCTTTCCTCCCAATTGTCTATCTATTCATTATCAAAGATCAGTTACCTACTAGAAAACAAGCCTGGCGTTTACATTTACTCCTTCCCAAAGATCTCTAAAGAACACAGAAATGCTGATTAACGATCCTGTTGCTGATTAATTATCAGAGTTTTAAGAGGCCACTTCTATCTGCATGGCAGCATGAGCCCATATGTGTTTAAACATTCTTTTTGACATTATACACCCGGCTCTTGGGACTACTCCCCATATGACTTGGAAAGCATTACAACTTTCAGCTCTTGTTTTTTTCTAAGGACTAACCTCCCTCTCAATGGCTGTATAAACCTGTATAAACTTGTGGGTGAGCTAAAGCAAGTTTCCCTTCCAAATTCAAACATCAGTATTTAGTGATGTGCAAAATTATTTTTGGCGGAGTCCTTCTCCAGTCAACGTGCTATCTCAAGTTAATTATTACAATTTGACCTAATACTGTTACATGTTCTGGTCACTCTTTGAGATTGAAAGGAATTCCTTTGAGTTTCTAATCCCTTAGCATGCAATCTAAAACCAACTAAAAGCTGATGCATTGATCTGTCTTTTGAACTTTTTTCTCTCTGAGAATATTAAAAAAAACCTGCTGATCCAAGATACCCTCAGTTTGTCAGCAAAAACACTGCATATTTATTTATTTGTTGTTCTACAGATCTTTAGTTCAGTTTGGTGTCCCCAAATCTCTTACATCCTTATGAAGATGCAAAAACAACTTGCACAGGATCCAAAAAAATCAAGCAACCCACAATCAGAAAATCGTTCATTGATGGTGGGTACAGACAGTAGGACCAGAAGGGCCCATTAGATCATCTAGACTCATCCTCTACAAAATACAGAGCTCACAGAATTTCACCCATTTACTATTGTGTTCACCTCAGTACTTTGTGTTTCACTGAATTGTATCTTCCAGAGAAGTATGCAGCCTTAATATTAGCATGTTAAGAGAGAGATAATCCCCTTGGGTAAAAGGCTGAGCGGGCACTGAAACGAGAGAAGAAAATATAATTTTCTACTCCCTCCTATGAATGTAGGATGTATTTTGTTTTCTGTCATCCAGTGTCTGTAAAATCTGTTGATACTCAGCCTACGTGCACAGTATTCAATTCAGTTTCCTTAGAAGGTCTATACTTGTTGTTCTCACTTCATTGCACAAATGCTTATGTTTGGCAGTCAGGAATTGTGACCCTTTGTACTGTACAAATGTAAAAGAGAAATATACTATTTCCTTTAAACAACTCATACTCCATCGTCTTTTTTCATTCAAATCCCCAGCTTTGCTGGTGACTACATTCTCAATATACGTCCTTTGGTTCCATTAAGAGGAGACAGGAGAGCTGATACACTGAGTTGGTCTTACCTCCTCCACATATCCGAATCTGTTCCCATTCATCTAAGAGCTGCTTGCTTCAGGGGATGAAGCTCACTTCATCTGCTTGGGGCTGTGGGCTTCTGGAAGAACGATGTGGTATCCTGGAGGGGATTTGCTGTTTGACTAAATCCCACCATCCCAAATTAGCCTCCCAGCATCGACCTACACTACATCCTGGTGTGAAGCTCACCCTTTATGTCTAATTGTAGAATCATTAAGGTTTGTAAGACCAATAAGATTATCTAGTCCAACCTTTAGTCCATACCTCCCTGGGCTTTCTGTTCCAATGCCTCACCACTCCTTCTGAGAAGAAATTTCTCCTAATATCCAACCTGAACCTCTCCTGGTGCAAATTGAGGCCATTTCCTCTCATCCTATCACTGTTTCCTGGGAGAAGAGGCTGATCCCCACTTTGATACAACCTCCTTTCTGGTGATTGCAGAGAGCTATAAGGTCTCTCCTGAGCCTCTTTTTTCTCCAGGCTGAACCATCCCAATATCCTCAGCTGCTCCTCATAAGATTTGTGCTCGAGCCCTTTCTCAGCTTTGCTTTGGACATGAATTTGGGCTATAAGCCCCTTGGAAACAAGTGTCATCTCTTACCGAGAATGTATTCAATGAATCAGAACTGCTGGAAAGGGTTAATTTACCAGTATAGTCACTGCCTGGTCTTAGAAAATTACTCCTCACCTTTACATAATATTTCAGTGGATTTTGGAGTCAAAGTGTCTGAGTCATTCAAGTGAAATCACCAGAGGGAAAAAATCAAGGCTGTCTTATATTTCCTAAAGGGATGATTTGTAAATTATTTTGATCTTCCATTTCTTCAGAACTGGATGCTGCAGCCAGAAGGCTAAAGACAGATTGCTTCTTGCCTGCTCTCATTCCTGACTGTCACTTCGGTCTTCTTGGCTGCAGAGAGGCCCTGGTGCTGCAGGTTTCTCTCAGGCTTTTCCTCCAGGTGCTGGTTGGGGCAGCACTGTGGGAGCTGCAAGTTTGAATCCCCTCATCCTGAGGAAGAAGCTGGATCCAAATTTGCTATTTCTTGGCCTGGTGCTGTGGTGCTGAGAGCTCCCACCTCCCTCTTGGAATGTGTTTTGGGTGAAGGTGCCAGCAGTTGCTGTGCTTTACACCAGTACAACTCATTCTATTGCCCCTGAAAAACTGTGGCGGTGGAAGTCAAGAATCACAGAATCACAGAATTGCTTAAGTTGGAAGAGACTCTTAAAATTCATCCAGACCAACTCCTTTTTCCTTATATGCAATCTAAATCTCTCCTGTTCTAGTTCAAAACCATTTCCCCTTGTACTGTCCCAACAGACCTTGCTAAACAGTCTGTCATGTTCTTTCTTCTAGACACCCTTTAGATACTGAAAGACTAGGTGTCTCTGAACTTTGTCTACCACAAGTGGATTTGGGCAGGAAATTGTCTTATCTTGTTTTATTCAAGGAAGAGGCAGCTCAGGTCATGCATGGTAAGAGAGCTTTGATCACCCGCTTCAACTGGGTGATGAAAATGTATTTGATTTCAGCAACCACTTTTTCATCAAATAGGAAATAAAAAACATGATGTACCTTCCGAACCTCCGTGTTGTTAATCCAATATTGTGGCAACACAATTACAGCTGTCTCAGTGCAGGGTCAGCACAGGATCCAGGTACCTGGGGCACAGGGTGTGGAGAGGAGGGCTGGGAGACCCAACAGGGCTCAGCAGCAGGCAGTGCTTTCACTCAGCAATCTATGAGCTAATGGATGGATGTGGTGATGGTAATTAGTGCTGATGTTCATAGTCAGAGAACTTGCAGGAGTAAAGTTCTAATGGTTCTGTTCTCCCCATACGTGGATTAAGTGTTTGTTCCTCCAACTTGCAGATTGGGTTATAGCCTTAGAAATCTGGATACTGAGGCACTGGCATTGATGACCATTTATTTTTTATAACTCTATTTCAAACCGTGTGAACATGTTTATTAATCCTTTAGAGCCATTCAAGAGGAAACTCCACTTGAAGTGTCACACTAGATTTGCTAGGATGAGGGCATGGTGTGCCTGAGAAACAGGAAGGAAATCTGAGCATTACCATTCATACTGCCTTTGCTGCTGTTGGATGTCTCTGCAGCTTGTGTTTATACCCATTTCTTTGCATCATAGACATGGCCCAAAATATAAAACTTGGTTGCAAGAAGTAAGTTGGGAACTGGCTTAAAAACTGGCCATTTGGGCAGACCTGCACAGAGGGAGTCTGGATCCAAGGGATGAGAGCTGTTCTTGTCTTGGAATTGGAGCCCCACATGACAGAACACTATCATGAAATTAAATATTTTCACGCTCCTCAGTGATCAGATAACCTGGTCCTTCATTCCACATTAACTTGAACTTGTACATTCCCCCAGCCTTTTATACTGTGTCTCTTTGGGACTCTATCAGCAGCTGCTCACATAACTGCCAAGTGAACATGACTGTGCGGCTGCTTTGAATGGAGAAATGCAAGGAGGCAAACCCTGCACTTGAACCTCTGTTATAGATATCAATGGAGAGACGTGAAGATGGCTAGACTGGGTTTTGCTCTAAGTGTGCAGGATCCAGAATACCAACAGCTTGGATGCTTAAGCAGCCACAGGAGCAGAGGCTGGCACAAGAGCTTGAGCTCTTGAGTCCTCACCCCTTTCCTCTCTGGATCCATCTTTCTGGTTTTGGCTCTTGTATTGGTCCTGGTTTATCTCCCACCAACCTTAGGAATCCAAGTGCAGAAAAAAACTCCATGTGGCCACAGCTGCCATGGACACCATTCTCAGACGCTGTTTGGAGCAGATGTAAAATGCTGGCAGATGCAATTGGTTATCCTAAAAATCTTGGCTTTAAAATGTTCCTATTAAGAATTGCTTTCTCTTCCCTATCCAAAACCTTGCAGCACTGTGCTGACCCCAGAGTGGGTTCCCACTCCCTTGCCTTACTGTTCAATCATTCTCCTCCTCCAAGGCTTGTCCAGACTTGGCGTGAAGGTGCTAACACGCTTGTACTGACACACTTCCAAATGAAAAATGACAGATTTTCAACCTAGCAGCTTTATCTTTCCCAGCTAACACCTGCTAGAAGTCAGCTCCTTTTGTCCTCACTGGGATTTGAAAACCTGCTCGTTCAAATATTTCAGCTTACGTGATTCAGAAATGCTCTTTTTGTTGGAGTCGGGACAGGCAGGATGTGTAGGAGTCTGTGTTCACTCCCCATTTGTGAAAGTGGGGCTAATGACAAAGCCTGGCTGATCTGAATGGTGCAGGATCAGGTTCAGAAACAAATGAAAAGCCTTGTTTGCACTCACTCAGCATCTGAGTTGGAGTGGGAGAGTAAAGGTTCGTTGGCTGTTATCTACAAACACCAAACTCTTGCAGTGTAACACGGCTTTTCAGTGAAGCTCTCAAATGTGAGCTTTTTGCTTCAGCAACTACTGTTTCTCTTCCATTCCTTTTTGACAGTGTCTTCAGCTTTGACTTATTTATCCTTGCCCATCTAGAAGTATCTAAACTTAATCAGAAAGATGATTAATTCTGCATTTTCAAAGGAACTGGCATCAGGTACCTCTGGCAAGATGAACCACCTCTGGAGCCAGCTGGACTAAATTTCTTCCTCCCCCTCGTGAGTCAGGTCAGGTCAGGATTACCTGAGGACTCATCCCTAAAATCCTCCAACCTCATACACATGTGGAGCTGATGTTTAAGTTAAGCAAGAGCTGTGGGAGTGGTGACTGTGGGGCTGGGCTAAGAGCTTCACAGGGCTCAGTAATTATGTCCTTGGCCAAAACCTGCCTGCTGTGTCCTGCCTTGCAATGCCTCAATACTTTAGTGCTAGTATTGAGTACACCAGGACCCTTACTGGGACTAAGGAACAGCTCGATGTGCAGAAGACGGATGGAGTCCAACCAGTAGTTAGTGAATGAACAACGAGACACCAATTACTCCTCCAGTGTGAAAGGAGTGTAAGATACAAAGCTGGACACTAGTGCATATCAAAGCATAAAACAAATAGATTAAATAAAAAAAAAAAAAAAGCAGAACTAAGTAAAATTTGATTTCAGAGCAAAACAAACTATAACCTGTGTCACTTGAACCTTCTGCCATCTCCCTTGTTCAGTAGTGCTGGTTCTCACCTCCTCCCCTATAACAGCTTTGAGTGCATCCAGAGGAAGGCACCAAAATGGTGCACAGAATGGAAAACCTCCCCAACAAGGACAGGTTGAGAGTGGGAGCTTTTCAGGCTGGAAAAGAGAAGGCTTCGGGGAGACATGAGAATGGTCTTTCAGTATCTGAAAACAGGCTATAAGAAAGAAAAGGATACACTCTTTAGCGGGGACTTCTGGGATAGAACAAGGGGAAATGGTTCCAAACAAAAAAACGGGGGGAGATTTAGACTGGATGTAAGCAAATTTTTTTTAATTTTTTTTTTTTTAATGCTAAGAGTGGTGAGGCGCTGGCACAGGGGGTGGATGCCCTGTCCTTGAAGACATCCAAGGTCAGGCTGGATGGGGCTCTGAGCACCTGATGGAGCTGTAGGTGTCCCTGTTCATTGCAGAGGAGTTGGACCAGATGATCTCTAAGGGTTTGAGTTGGAAGGCACAACTCAAACAATTAAATGATTCTGCGATTCTCCCCTTCCACTCCATGCCCCAGTTTATGTCTGCACAAGCTTTACTTTGTCAGCCAGAAATGTAACACCTTGCTTCAGCGGGAGCAAGGGTATGGTGGGCTGCACTGGGAGGTGAGGGCATGGGAAGTCCAGGGGGGCTTTCCCTGATGTTGGTGGAGGTGATGGAAAAGCACTTCTTTGGATATAGCTTGAAAGGCAAGAAACCTGGGAGTGTGCAGTTGTTGGAGCCATCCCTGGATTTTTGTACATCTTCTTGCACTGATTTGTTCAGCATGATGTAGGATTTCATGAGAAATTTTAATAACCTCAGTGATGGCAAGGGAAACTTTATTGTGTGTAATCTAGGGAGTGGACTTTGCTTCTCAATGTATTTCCTTAAAGTTACTGAAGTTCACTAACATAACAGGGAAAGGAATGGGGAAAAACCATTTACAGCCACCGTGAGAGCTAACTGCCATTAGCTGGGTTTGTTGTTCTAAACCACATTTTTGTAGGTCAGCTGTATAGCTATTGGTGTAAACAGATAATTCTGATTGTGATAGCTTTCATAGCCTCCAAAAGTTTTCATTTCTCATAAGAACTAGAAAGATTTTTTAAAGAATATTTTCTTAAACTAGAATTTGTTAATATTATCAGGTTGGGGTCAAAAAAGTTCATTTAAAAGAAATTCCATACCATAATAAGATGTCGCCCTTGGCTAGAGATTCCTCAGACTTCCACTTTCAAGCCCAAATCTCTTCACAGGGTGGCTGTGCTTCAACGTGATGACATGTGTTGACAAAATGGAAATTTTCAGGGTGCTTCCATGGCTGTCTTGAAGAATCTTTGGTACATAACATTTCAGATTTCACATATCTCTATGTCTCATGAGTTTATCTGTTGCTCAGCTCTCCCTGCAAAGGTCCTTGGGTACATCTCCTCATTGCTTTCAAAATAATTTCTTCATTGAGGAGCTGAACTTCTTTTAAATGTATCTATAAGGCTGCAAATTCAGTTCAGCCACTGAAAGTGGTTCTACTCACAAAATATACATGGTTTCCAAGCAGATAGATCTTAGGGGGCTGACTGTGCTCTAGCCAATGGAGCTAAGCCAGTTTGCCCCTGTTGGCCCCCCTTTTTAATGAAGTGATGAAAATGGGTCACACAAATGGTAATTGCCTGATGATTTTCATTGCCCTGAGCTCACTGGTTGCTCAGTGTGTTTTATGATCAAAGCGTGGAGAGGATGGGAATGGTACACTGTTTCTCAGGTACATTCCTCTTCTAGTTCTTGCATTGGCTGGTTCATTACAGATGGGTCTTTGACTTTTCACACCTCATTTCAGATGCGAACGCAACTAGCAGTTTTTATTTGATGTGAAAAAGAGAAGTAATCATAGAGCCTAGAAGCAAAAGGCACTGTTTGTTTTTCAATGCACACAGGGATTCCTGTTTTGCAGCTATGATGTGCATATTTCACAGTGTTGCAGACAGCTTCTGTCAATTAACTTGAATTATGGCTCCAGAAGCATTCGTTTACCATAAACCTGCAGTGCATTAACTCCTGAGTTTCAACTCCTGCCAGTGGCAAATTCATTGCAATGCAAAGAGAAATAATTTTGAAACTTGTGACTGGAAAGGCTTTTCTCTTGCAGCACTGCTCTTTGCAATGGTGTGAGGATCCTGTCTTGGTATAGCTCATGACTCTACTGTGTATATTTTGCATATCAGATTCAGGCTGCAAACCCCTGGAGCGTGGGGCTTTTTGACTCCCTTTCTGTCCTCAGCTTAAGAGGTGAAACCTTGCCCCTGGCATGGGGCTATTGGCATGGGATGGTAAACCTGTGCTGTCCATTTGCACGGAACGTGAAAAGAATCCCCTTGGGAAAAACCAAGTGTCCCTGTTTGGACAACCCAGGATTCCCTACTTGGGCAGTGCAAAAAGACCCTCAAAAGGCAACTGAAGAGTTCACCTAGGACAAATCCCTGGTCCATTCTTCTCCTTCCTCTCCCACGGGCTGCGTGGTCCCATGGCCCTCCATGCTCCCTCTGGGGTTACCATCCCCTGGTAGTGAACTGCCTCTTCTTTTAGACGTAGAATAGCTTTCTGCTGTTTGAATGCATTGCATTAGGGCAAGATAATGAAGAGTCTGGAGAACAAGATTCATGAGCAGCAGCTGAGGGCCCTTGATTTGTTGGGCCCAGAGCAGAGGAGCTGAGGGGAGGCATCATGGCAGCTCCAGCTCCTCAGAGGGAGTGGAAGGGCAGCGCAGAGCTCTGCTCTCTGTGACAGCAACCGGGCCCGAGGGAACAGTATGGAGCTGTGCCAGGGGAGGGGCAGCTGGGGGTCAGGGACAGGGCCTGCACCAGAGGGCGGTGGGCATGGAATGGGCTGCCCAGGGCAGTGGGCACAGCCCTGAGCTGCTGGAGTTAAATAAACATTTGAACAGCATTTTCAGACGTACAGTTTGGATTTTGGGTGGTCCTTTGTGGAGCCAGCAGTTAGACTTGGTGATCCTTGTGGGTCCCTTCCAATTTGGGATACTCTGTGATTCAACAATTCTGTGAACTGACTTGCGGAAAAGTCCCTTAATGGGGAATTTAGCAAAAGCATGTAGCCAAGAGAGGGGAACCAGAATAGGGTTTCAAAGACAATGAGTGGTTAAATCAGCTTTGTCTTCTGGCATTGCAACCTGAGAACACATGCTTATGGATGCATGCTGTGGACCTCTAGGAAACGTTTAGTACCTGTTATGGGGGAAAGGATTTGCAGGTGTAAAAAGAGTTAATTGCAGAAAGCAAAAGGAGATAACTGCTTGCAGGGGCTGTATCCATACAGCTGAGTCTTGTCTTCTATTAGCGAGAAATGCAGAAGTCACATATTTTTACAGGCAGAAAGAGTTTGCAAAGACTTGTGAGGACTTTTTTTTTCTGTTGGGTCTACAGATGGGATTCTGGTATATGGAGAGAGCATAGAGAAGTACACGTAAGAACGCACATCTTGTGTGTATTTAGGCAGTGTGCTCAGTCACTCTGCTGTGGAACAATGATGGATTTTGTGTGGGAGTCCTGACGTGATGCTCAGCTAAGTTCCCATCTTCATTCCTACAGCTGCAGGCTTTTTTAGAGTTGTTGGTCTTTTATCTTGTTTAGCCTCTGCTTTCATTTGCCATCTTTTCAGTGAGGGCAAGAGGAAGCAAAATGAAGGTTTTCTGGTGAAGGGCTGGCAGATAAGGCAAAGTTTGAAATGCTGGTTAAAAATCAATCCTAACTGTGAGAGGAAGGTAACTTCTAATATATGAACTTCTTAGGCTGTGGTCTGAGGCTCTTTGCTAGGGCAAATCTTTCTGTAGCTTTGGATTTCATGTCTGCCCCCATGGTAGAGTTCTCCTAGGCAGCTGGGTAAGAGTCAGTAGGTCAGAGCAGCCATGCCAACCGCTATGTTCCACTATGGCAATGCAAAGCAAACCAGAAAAACTGGCTAAGCTGCCAAGAGAAAAGTTCCCATGCACTGGAGAATCCTCTGGCAGGATGGAATCAGTGCAGGACAGTTTGTATTTCCAGCTCCTGGACTGGATTATAACTGGGGACCATGCCAGCATTGCCTGTGCTCTGATGCATGATAAGTGAGCTTACATAGACATAGTTTAGATGATGGCAACAACCATCAGAGGCCTTCAACAGTGGACTATACATTGCCAGACTTGGCTTTGTGTAGCCAGTAAGCTCACTGAGTGATGCCCAAATAGTTGTGATGTACATTGATTGGGTCTCCAGTGCTGCACTAATGCAGCTGGACTGACTGACCTATGCTGATCTCTGCCATGACTGAAGAATATGGGTTTTTTTTTGCTCTCATAATGCACCTTTATGAGCTTTTATCTCTCTCCATATCTCCTGAACAGGTTAATATGTTTATGTGTGTGTCTTTGGCCTAACAGATACCACATATATATGTGTGTAGGGCATTAGCAGCATCTTGAGGAAACATCTTACAGCCACAGCAATGTTTGCTTTCTCTGGAGAAAGAATGTTTGAAAGTGAGAAAGCTTTTAAGGTGAATAACATGAAACAGAACATGCAATCATAACCTTTGCATCAGTCCCGAGAAAGTATGACAAGAGTAAAAGGAGCACATCGTGATGGAAGCTGGGGTGCAGACACTGTTCCCAGGTCTGGAAAGGCCAACAGAGAAGCAGAGTAGATCCAGACAGGTCATGCTTGTGAGTGTGGCTGTGACCACAGCACAGATGCAGACTGATCTGGTGTTCTTTTGTATTGGGTGTGAATTATTTCATTTGGAAACCAAAGACAAGACAGGTGAGAGCTCCTAGCACTGCCCAATTCCATACTTCAGGCTTTGTTGGAAGTATATAGAGTTATTGATCCTGGTGGTGTGGTGCTCTTGGGCTTGTACCTGTAAGATGCCATTGCATAGGATTGCCCCTGCTATGAGGGGCTCTTGCTGGAGTGGGTGTTGACCCATCTCATATAATCTCACAAAGACTTTATTTTATTCAGTGACCACGGAAACTGGTTTTCTATGTCTTGTCTGTTCTGGGAGAGTACCTCATTTTGGAAAGTATATTATCTGACGTGCCTTAACTAGCATAATATTAAACGCTGTTTTGCCCAGATGTCCTTGCTGCTGCCAAAGGCAAAATAATATTGAATATTGTGGTGGTGGTGATTTAATCATGCGAAGAAATATATTCTAAGATGAACTTTTCCACTGTAGACATAATCTGTAGCTACAGACAAGTGAAGAGTACAGAACTGATTCATCTCTAGTTGGTGTCTGCTTGTTAGTTGTAATTATCATCCCCTTTCATGAAGATTTTTGTTGAAGAGGAGAGCATTAACCCATTTATCTCAACAATGACGTTAATGGGAATAGAGGAGTTAGAGAAAACTTGCTGTTCCCTCAGTTTCTTTTCCAGCATTAGTGCAGATAGAAAGAAGGTGGCGAAGGCTACCTGTATGAGCATTGTGCACTTGACTTCTCATTCTTTACTTTTGTTGGCATGATTTTGTGCAATGCATACACACATAAGGGACTTGGTAAATATTCTACTTTGCATCAGAAAAGTGGGCTTGGAAGATTGATTTGACAAAGTTTTGCCCTAATCAAAGCCAAAGGTGTATGATGGCCCATAGATGAATCTGAAGACTATATCTCAATAATAGAATAAGATGTAATGGCTTCATGTTGTGCCACAGGAGGTTTAGGTTGGATGTTAGGGAAAATATGTTCTCAGAAAGAGTGGTGATATATTGGAAAAGGCTGCCTGGGGAGGTGGTAGAGTCACTGTCCCTGAAGGTGTTCAAGAACTGTGGAGATGTGGCACTGAGGGTCATGGGTTAGTGGGTATGGTGGGGATGGGTTGGGGTTGGACTAGATGATCTTAATGGTCTTTTCCAACCTTAATGATTCTAATAGTTATTAGTTGGTCAACCCACTTCACACCAGAGATCTCAGTATAGCTACTGATAACAGGCATGCCAGGGAGCACCATGTACTCTTACACCATTTACTCTTACAGATGAATTAAGCAATATGTGGAGGTTATTAAATATGGCAGAGCTAGAACCCAGGTCATACAACTCAGTAACTCTTATTCCATCTTAACTTTCTCCTGCCAGTCAAAATCAGTGCATGACTTTCTATGGGAACCATTTCTAAGGGTAACAGGGGAAAAGCATGGCTACATGGATGATTTAATGGGGCTTGTCTACATGTGGAGTTATTTCAGTGCAGTGCTCATGTGATTGCAAACAGGCTTTTTAGAAGATGGTCTAGAATTGGAGAGAGAAATGCTCAGTTTCTGGCAGCCACCTGGAGCGTTTTTGGAGCTGAAGAAGTGAGGGAGGCAGTCCGGTTAGATCTGAGGTACTGCCATCCATTATGCATGGATGTACTAATTGATGGAAGACTGGAGGCAAATTTAAATAAAAACGTACTGTGCAATTACAAAAGATTAAATCAAGCTGGATTAATTGAAACTGCAGGAGCAAAGGGAATAAGTATAGTGCTGCAGTTTGAACAGGTTTTACAGAAACTTTGTCCACCTTCCTGGCACTGAGCATCCAACCAGAGGGAGCTCTTGAGTAACCAGTTGGTTTGAAGATAGTTTCTGCAATCGGCCTCTTTTGCTTAACACTAGGAACAGTCATGTAACTCTGCGAAGGACTAAGTAAAGGGGTATCTCTTTTGCATTGGTTTTGCAGTGACAATACTGGAGAGACCTGGAGGTTAGAGCTGGGCTTTTATTTATTTATTTATTTATTGGTGCTGAAGGACATAGACTCTCTGCCTGACTTGTCTACATCTTAGTTTTCTAACTCAGTCTGTTCCAGAACAGTAACTTGGAGGGCAGGGATCGGGTGCCAGGCATTTGTGCAATGCTCAATGCCATGAGATGTCAGCCTTATGAAATTTAACTAAAACTGTGTGACTAAAAATAAGAAGCTCAGGAAAAGCTTACTGACTGTGTCTTCTCAGACAGAGATTGATGTTTGCATTCTGACAAGGAAAACACAAGGGCACTGAAAACACAAAGTGGAGCTTCAAAGAGCACTGGGACATCTGGGACAAGAAATTTTAGCAACAAATTTAGCATAATGAGCCAGATGGCTGAAGATCAAGTGTGAAGCACAGGAATGACCAAAATATTGGCTCTCACGGAGAGTTTTAGTGGCCGGTCACCACTGCCCATTTAGAAGGTTGTCCTACTCCAAGTCACACCAGCACAATCAGAGCGGCAGTGGCAAGGTGGTATTGGTGGAGAAGTGCAGTCAGAGCTCAAACATTACCTAGATTTTTCAAATGTATGCATCTTTTCTGGTCTGAAAATTGTCATTTCAGGTCTGAATATTGCCAAGATTTTCACTCGTGAGTGATAAGTGAATTTGGCAACTGTTCTCTTTGCTTCCTGTCTTGTAAACCTCAGATTTTGGGGTAATGGTAGTATACAATATTTAAACTTCTTCACTGCAAAGAAAGCTGAGTTTAGAACCTTTCAAATTCAAAAATGAGAAATCAAATAAAAAGAGCTCCAACTGGTGATTTAAAATGAAAAGAACTGAATGTTTTGGGTGGGGTTTTTTTTTTGGGGGGGGGGGGGTGTCTTTTTTTTTTTCTTTTTGGTGTTGAAATTGCAAATGTTGGGTTCTATCAAGGCAGAAAATTCCTAAAGCCCCCCTACCCTGTATCTGTCTGTGCTTTCTTCCACGCACACCAGAGCAGGGCTTTTGCTCTTCTATGTAAATTCAGTTATTGTTATCAGAGATGGATCATCCCCAGGGAGATAAGGAACAGGAGCTGGCCAGAAACCAGCCCCAAACTCACAGTCTGTTTCACAGAAGCTGCAGTAGAAGCACTGGTAGAAATCTCTTCCTCTGTCTCTCCCTAAAAATGGATTCGATGTGGGGTTTTTCTCCTGGGGTGTTGCATAGTTCTCCATCTTGCTTAAACCGGTAGTAACCAGTGGTCCGTATAGTACCTGGGTAAACTGCCATAAATGCTTTTTTGAAGCGTATTATGGAGTGGAAATGGCAAATATTTCACCTTAACTGACTCAGTCAGCCTCCTTTACTTTTGCAAACAGGTTTCCTAAAATACAGGAGTGTTAGCTTGCGACTCTTCATTCTGCAGTGAGAATAATTTATGAGGAACGCATTTTCCTCCCCCCACTAAATACTTTTTCTTAGCATGTCAAGTGTGTATATTGCTGTTGGCAAAAAGCAACTAGACCTGTAGAAAGAGAAATTTCTGAAGAATGTGTGGGGTGTTTGGGTGGAGCTCAAATGAACAGATGTTCCCACAGAACAACAGGGTTTTATGGTGAATGAGCACAGGTAAAGCCCTGGCTCGGGGGCAACTGGATGTGTTAGGTTTACTCCAGAGTAAGAGTTGCAGAAGCAGCAGAACTGTAGAAAAAATAACTGCTGGATTATGCCCAAAGCTTTAAAATGATGTATATGGGGGTTTCCTGATGCGAAGAGTGGTGGGGATGGCTGTGCATGGGACACTGGGATAAGCCGTGTCCAGTGTGTAGCTTCCCTTTAAAGGACAGTGTTCGTCTTTCTAAGGCAAATACTAAATAATGGGAAGTTTAATGTCAGGCAGGAAGATGGTCCGTAGAATCGAATCACAGAATCATTAAGGTTGGAAAAGACCTCTAAGATCTAGTCTAACAGCCAGCCTATCCCCACCATGCCCACTAACCATATTAGTGGTCACATCCACGTGTTTCTTGTACACCTCCAGGGACTGTGACTCTACCACTTCTCTGGTTCATACCTGAGTGTTTGAAGCTAAATCCGCGTGTTATCTGAAAGTAGTAAAATGCCTTTTTTGTTTGTTTGGGTTGTTTTTTTGTTGGTTTTTTTGTTTGTTTGTTTGTTTGTTGGCTTGTAAGTCTTCTATTTTTTATGGGAGTGGTGAAAAATATTAAATACCTCTGCCATCTGATCTTAGCAAAGGTAGGGCTGAGAGAACCCAAGTGGTTAATCCTCTACCATGCCCCAGCTCCTAGGATTACTACTGTAGTGTGTTGTGTGACCAGATAGTTCATATTGCTTTAATTTGCACCATACTAGAAGCCTGAGCTCTCAAATGGAAATTAAGACAGATATTCCAAAAATACCTGCCTTAGTTTCTGTGCCTGTAAACTACATTAATTATCTGTCAAGGGCAGCAGCTTTGTCATCATCCTAAAAGAATATACAGAGATCCGAGAAGCCCCTCTTGTCACCAGACCCTATCCATCTCTGTGTACCTGGTGAATATTCCGCCAACTCAGCCTGTTCCTTGAGCTTCAGTTACTCTTGCTTAACTGAATTTGCAAAAGCCTTTCTCGTTTCAGCTCCATGGAGCATTTTGACATGAAAACAGAGACGGATGATTTATGTGTTATTTCACTAATTCTGTGCATTTGATTTCCCTCAAAAAAATCTGCTTCATCTGAGCTTTGAACTTCAGTGCACCTAAGATGAATGGAGAGGGTTATGCTCCGTGAGTGTTACTTAGAGTTTGGTGATATCTGATTTCCTTCTCATTGGTTATATCTTACTCATGCTTGAGCTCTACAGAGAAATCTGACAAATGTATAGCTAGACTAAATTGAGATGTTTCACCTTATCTGATATTTGATGTGAACCATTGGCTTCTTTGAGGCTGGAATTAAGTACTAGCTTTCAGTCATTCTAATTAGCAGTTGCTTGAAACGATCCATTTTCTGAGCCAGAAGAATCACTCAGATATTGAGGAAATAAAAATAAACAGCATTAGATTTGATCATTTGGAATAATATGCATAATATGGTGGGAATCATAGAATCATAGAATGGCTTAGGTTGGAAGAGACCATAAAGCCCATCCGGTTCTAACTCCTCTCCATGGGCTAATTGCCCCCTACCAGATCAGGCTGCCCAGGGCTCCATCTAAGCTGGCCTTGTGCACTTCCAGGAGTGGGGCATCCAAAAATTTCCTGGGCGACTTGTTCCAGTTCCTCAATATTTTTGTTTTGTGAACCATCAGAATAGTGTAAGGAAGAACAGAATTTGACTCTTAGGAAGCAAAGTATTATTCAATCCGTTGGGAAGCTTGAAAGGCAGATAGAACACGTAAGAACTGTTCCTTGTAGCTATATACACTCATTTCCCAAAAAACTCTTGCTAGAAGGAATTGGGCTGTGCTTGACCTGGCTGTATTGCATAACTGAATCCTGAGGGATGGCGTGGGTTTTCATAATGAATCTCTACAGCCCCGTACTTACAAAAGTGGACAGTTGGCTTGGTGTGCATCAGCTACAAGGGGCGTTCTAGAGTAAGAGATCAGCTAATTGCTGGCGCATGTTTGGGTCTCTTTTTTTGGCAGTATAATCAAAGGTTGTCTTGTCACTGAACAAACCAGCGCATTTCACAGATCTTGCCCTGCCTTGAGAAGACTGTTTGTTGCATGGATCCATAACGATATACAAACACACCGCTGCTGAACCTTATTTACTGGGAGGCAACATTACAGCTGAGCATTCAACCCTAGCACTGCATTGCTTGACTGCTTCATTTCTCAATTTCAGTGTTGCATAAACAACTATTTTTCTGCCCTGTTCTACACGTTCACACATGCACAGAGGCCATACTTCTCTGGTCCCTCCCACACAAGCAAGCTTCCTATGGCTTTGCTGGAAATTTTGCCTAACAATTAAGCTCTTGTCTTTTACATGGTTTCTTCAGATTTGCTTGGATGACAAGAATAAATGTATGCCTTTTGGAGACCTGCTCACTCTCCTTGGGCTCACACTATGCTTATGTTACTCCCTGTTCACAAAATCTATATTGCTATGTTGATCTGCGCAAGGCAAATATGAGCTAGTACCACCTAGCATTGTGGCACATTCAGGAAAATTAACTAGCTTTGGATCAGCCAACTGAAATTATTTTAGATTCTGCAGCCTCCGATCTGCTCCTTTCGCCAGCAATTTCTTGTCCTTCCTCTACCTTGTAAAAATTTCTTAGATTCTATATTTAAGTATAAGGCTGATGGAAAAGTCAAGAGTCTTTCTGTTCCAACATAACATTGTAATGTTGTAATGAATACAGCACTTACCTTTCTGTTTTCTGGATATCCAATAACAGCCTTGATTTGGAAACCTAATTCCTGAAAATGTGATTAAAATCACTCCCGAAGACTGAAAGCCGATAGTGGGGCATTGCGTGGAGTGGACTCGGGATCCGAAGGCTGCCACTGGCTCAGGTTTCTTACCTCCTGTTTATTCTTCAAACTGAGAAAGAAAAATTTGATCCTCACAAATAAATAGTAATTCCTAACAGAGGTAAACCATGTCACCAGCGTGCACATTTCCTGTGGTAACTTTTCAACAAAAAATCACAAACTAGTGAGGACATAATGGAGGCACAAGAGGCGTATCCAAAACGTTTCAGTCCTTCTGAGACTTCCCGCAATGTAAGGCTGAACCTTGACCTGAGCAGCAAACATCAGTAAAAGTGATAGGTAACATTAAAAGCATCAATTTTACCAGCATATATACTAGCAAAACTGTTCATTCTTGGACTGGAGGAACTTTGGGTGTTGGTCATCTTCACTCACTCCACCCTGAACATCTTCATTCAGTCTATGCAAGGAAAGAGCTAGAAGGTCCTTTGCTCACTTGAAGCCCAGGACCTGCACCCACCTGGATCTCTATGTTCAGCATCAGCCTAATTATGTGTGTTGTATTTATCTGCATTTTTTATCTAGTAGTCACCGTGCTGTTCAGGAGCCAAGTATGGAGGTTTCAGACCTCACTGTTTGCTTTACCAGACAAATTTCCCTGGTCATTAGGGATGTATTGCATAACCTCTCCTTTTCTCTCCTGGGCTATTTGGAAGGTGATAATGCTTGCAAAAACAGAATCTAAATTTTCATGAGTTTCTATCAGGGTAGGAATATTTCACTGGGTAATTTGAAGGGCTGCTTGGCAGATAATTTTTATTAACTAGATATTTAAACACCCCAAGCTGAGGCAATAAGGGTTGTTCTGAGCAGAACCACCTTTTTGAAGAGGCAGGCTGTGCGACTGTGCAGGGTCTCATTAAGATGGTCTGATTCTTGATTTTCTAGGTGTTCTCCAAGAATGTGACCAAAAATGCCTTTGGGAGGGATTTGCAGTTTTTCATGTGCAAGCCATAAACCTCCAAGAAAAGCATTAGGTAGGAGTTCGTACTGTCAAGGGTGTTTCCACAAATGTATTTTATAGTGCCCAGATCAATCAGCCCTAAAATTCACCCTGTCATCTGCAGCATAGAATTGGCTGTGTGGTTTCTGTCCAAGGGAGAATAAACACCTGAAATCTGCATTACCCGTGTAACAAGAGTACTAAGATGTCATTCAGACTACCACAGTTTTGAACATTTCTTATGCAGGTTATAAATAATTACCCCTTTCTGACAGTAACACATTGCAGCATGTGAACTCACAAGTATATGCAAATGTATCATATTGGGGAATGAAAGGATTGAGCACAGCCTTGCCAAAAAGGACTTTAGGATACTGGTGGATGGCAAGCTTGCAGCCTGGAAAGCCAACCGTATCCGGGGCTGCATCAAAAGCGTGGCCAGCAGGGTAAGGGAGGTGATCCTGCCCCTGTGCTCTGCACTGGTGAGGCCTCACTTGGAGTACTGTGTCCAGATGTGGAGCCCTCAGTACAGGAGAGACATGGAGCTGTTGGAGCACGTCCAGAGGAGGGCCACAAAAATGACCCAAGGGATGGAACACCTCTCCTATGAGGACAAGCTGAGAGAGTTGGGCTGTTCTGGAGAACAGAAGGAGGTAAATGCTGCAGGGAAGCACAAGAGCTTGCAAACAGGTATCTCTATCCCATGACTATTAATAACAAGGGATTACATGCCGGTATGACTAAAGCAGGTTTAATACAAGAATCTGCTTGAAAACAACTTCTACAAAGACTAGCTAAAATTTTTACTTCTGGGGAAAGTTCTATTTGCCTGCCTCTTTCATATTACTGGTGTGGAAGTGGAAAACTTGACACTGACTTATTGGAACCAAACAAATGGGTTTTCTGCTTTGCTGAGCAAACTAGACAAGTGTTTGATGGAAGGTCAGCACAAAGAATTGTGTCTTGAACACATTATTGGCTGTACTGGGGGAAAAAGATACCCATAGTGCTATCCAGGAAAGATACGGTATTATTTTTCTTGAATTGGGTTCAGCCATTTTTGTTAGGACCAGAGATATCTGAAGGAGTAAGTGTTGGCTCCTAGGGAAGTGCAAGGTATTGTGCTGGTATGTGTGCAGGCTGTGATCATCTTGTGTTTGTTACTCTCAAAACTGGATAGTTCACCGAGGTAGCTTCAGTGAGTGCTTGTAAGAAGATGTTTGGGCTCTGCCCAGTTTTACAAGTCTGTCAAAGTCTTCAGGGCATATGACGTTTCTTATTAACTTTCTTAGCTTAGATTTTCTGCTGTCAGTACTTTATGGTCTGTCCCTTTCCTCTTAGGAAGCGAGTTAAAAGGTAGCATGATTCTCTACCCCTGCTCTGTAATCCAGTCTCTGATGCCTGGAAGTCTCTGATTACCCTGTTATCTGTGTTGCCTCTAGTTGAGGGCAGAGTGCACCCAACTGCAGTACCTGCCTAAGACAGGTTTGATGTCAGGCAATCCTATCATCTTCCTCTCCTATCTCAGTCTACCATGCTCCAAGGGGATGCAAAGGATGGCAGGGTAGACCCAGGGGCACACGGGCATGGAATTTAGCTAAATGTCTGTAATAATGGCTGAACAGGGTGTGTTATCACTCTGGAGCCCATGAGTTGATTATCCAAGGCTTATCTTGTGCTGCTCAGCATCAGTTTTCATCTGTGATGCCTGAATTTCTGACCTAACGCGTAGGGATGGTGATGACACAGAGCCAGTGCAGCTGAGAAATTGGAGGATGGGTACAGGCAAGCATGACAAATCCCTTCTCTTTTGACAAGTTTGGCCATTCCCTCACATCTCCCCATTGCTGATAACTCTGTGATGTTGAGCAGAGCCATCCCTCTTTCTATTCCCTTTTAACGTCAGTACAACTCATGTCTCCACCTTCCCCTTCTGTAGGTCATTTAGAGCCTCCGGAAAGCACTAACTTGCCAAAGGAGTCCACCAGCAGCAGAGTTTTAGATGACACCAGGAATGAGGAAACTTGGCTATTTTCATTCTAGCTGCCTCCATGTCCTACAGACACCTGCAGAGCTTCAGACTTTTTTTTCCTTTTGCCAAATCCTCCCTGGCTTACCACAGAGCCATGGCCAACGAGGACACATAAAATATTACAATATTAGTAACTTGTTTGAACGTTGCTATGAAACAGGTCAGAAGGGCCAGCGTGAGGCCCTGTTTGTGTAGTCACCCGCAGAGGAAAAGAGACACTTGTTCTGTTTTGAAAAAAATACCTCTTTCATGTGGAAAGGAAACATGGTTTGGGTGGAAAGCTGCAGCCACTGAAGGGGAGGATGAGCGGTGATGGCCGGGTTGGGACACGCTCAGTGACACAGCCCCCCTGAAGCAGCTTCAATGGTCCTTCAGATTGTTTTGCAAGTTGCTAAATGCGTATCACCTGCAGCAGCCAGCCAAATATTCCTCCTTGGCTGAGAAATCGCTGCACAGTAGGGCAATTAAAGCAAAGCATTATCCCCCTCTCTAACCCACAAGCGAACAGCGCAGTGCATGAAGGCTGGCAGAGGAAGAATGACATCATGAAACTCAAGAGGAAAAGCAAACATCATGCCAGCTCCATGTGCAGGTCAGCCACAGACAAACTTTGTCTTCTGTGCTTGGAGGACTTTTCTCGGCAGCTGTAACACACAGGCGTGCTGAACACTGCAGCTAACTGCAGCTCTGTCCCTCTTGCGCTTTCTCATCCTGATGGCCAGCGGTGCACAACATCCTCACCTCCACGCCATGATGAGCATAGGTCATTCTTCACTCTGTGCCACTCCTGCTGGGACGGGGCTCAGTGCTGGCCATCAGAGCATGTCCTGAAAGCATGGAAACAACCCATTGCAGAAGCAAGATTTCTCCTCCCATGGTGCAGTGCGTCTTGGTAGTGCTAAAAAAGGGTTTTTCCTACTATGTCAAGGAAATGACCTAAATACCAAGCAATCATTCTTTAAAAAAAATAATTCTGCCAGGAAGCAGCAGTGGTTACATTGCTTCCAGTGCTGCAGAGAAAAGCATAGACCCCTGCGCTTTCCTGCCTGGCCACTTCAAGCTGCAAATACCTTGTAGTGAGATAAACCTAGAATCATAGAATCACTAAGGTTGAAAAAGACCTGTATCATCATCTAGTCCAACTGTCAACCCACCCCAATCAATGCTCACTAACCACGTTGCTCAGAGCCACATCTCCATGGTTCTTGAACACCTCCAAGGATGGTGTCTCCACCACTTCCCTGGGCAGCCTGTTCCAATGTATTACCAGTCTTGCAGAGAGGAAATTTTTGCTAATATCCAACTTGAATCTCCCCTGGTGCAACTCAGAGTCATTCCCTGTCACCCTATCATAGGGAGAAGAGCCTGACCCCCACCTCACTACAATCTCCATTCAAGCAGTCGTAGAGAGCAATAACGTCTCCCCTGAATTTCCTCTTCTCCAGATGAAACAATCCCAGCTCCCTCAGCCACTCCCCGTAAGACTTGAATGCAAAAGTTAAATGGTTTCTGGGGGGCACCTCAAAGGATCACTCATAGGAGTCTATTAATTTTATATAGCCAGTGCTTCCTGAGCTGCAACAACCCCCTGGCAGCCCATCTGCTGCCAGCAAAGCACAGATTTACAGAGTTCCCTTGCACATTCCCAAATACAAAGGAACCAAACGCATCTGCCCCTTGGGTGCTGGGCAGGATGGGGCCCTTGTGCCCTTCCCACAGCACACTGGAGACCTGCTCTGTATGCTCACACACTCTCTTTCCCAGCAACCACTCTCATACTGGGAGAGCTCCCGCTCCGAATAAACCCAGGTTTCATTAGCAAACCCTGCCCTTGCGCTAGGGCTCCATTTTCCTTTTCCCGAAGGACCCTCACAACTGGGAACAAACCCCAGAATTTAACAACTTGTTTATTTTATTATTATTATTATTATTATTTTGTAAAATTAAGTTTGCCATGTTAACAAAAGCAGAATAGTTTTATTTAGTGTTTGTCTCACACCTTTGACAGCTGCAGCTGTCAGGCACAGAAGTACATTATTAAAATAAACTGAACAGAGTTGCTCGTTGAAAAATCACACTATGCAAACCTGTGGATTGTAACATCAACAGTATAAAATGTAACAAAATTGGAATTTTAATTTTTTTAAGCTTTTAAAGATAACAGTCCAGGCTATAAAACTATATAAGCATTGAATAAGAAATGTTAAGTCAACAAGTCTACAACAGATACATCTTGTAAAAACCTCAATAAATTATATATATATTTATAATATCTAGTAACATTTGAAATCATGCACAGTTTTGTACATTTTCTTTCTTCAGTACACGAAATGCAACGCTTCGAGTACTTGGAATGTACACAATTAGCAGACATTTGTAAGAAAATACCAAAAAATTCCTTTTTTTTTTTTTTTTTTTTTTTTTAATCCCAACAAAACAAAATTCTATAGAAATCTACCTTCTCAAACTTCCATTGAAATAACCTCAAACTATAAATTATTTATTTTAGGATAAGGATTTTGTGGCTCTAGGAAGGAAAACAAACAAACAAACAAACAAACAAACAAACAAAACACCTTAAAAATGAGATGCTGCCATCCTGCTATTCTGACACTTTGATATGTAATATGCACCGGAGAAAAACGTAAAGGAGGAATTCAGGATGCAATTCTCCTTGCCTCTTTGTGGTAGCAGATAAAGTCTTCTGGATGAAAAAAAAAAGAAAAAAAAAAAGAAAAAAAAAGGAAAAAAAAAAAAGGAACAAACAACAACAACAAAAAAGCCCACCCCAAACCTCCCCCCTTGTCAGCCTGAGCCACGTGAAGGTTCTTTATTACTCATGTGCTTTTTAACTGCTGCCTGACTCTCAGGAACAAAAAAAAAGCACAGCATTTTGAAAACAGAAAACTAGGCATCACTGGCATTTTTCAGTGTGTTAAATGCAAAAGAAATATGCAGTCGTTGCATCTCCCCTGCAAACAATGTCGCTCCTCTTGCTGTTTTGCCCGTACGGTTTTTCTCAAACCCCAAATACAACATTACTGGCACAGGGGGGAAAAAAAAAAATGAATGCGCATCATCCAAAGTCAACACGTTGCTTTGCTGCGTGCTTCTTATTGACTGGACCACAAAGAATACCTTCATTCGAAAATAGAAAAATAAACACCCACGCCCCCATAATGCACAGTGGTTAAAGTGATGGAAGAAATCTTGGCCCTCTTTTTTCTGAAATACATAAAAACCATCCCTCTGCTATTTGTTTGGTTTTAACCACTGGTGATGTATTGAAAAATAAACTTACCTTTGCTCACTGCAATCCAGGATAAACTAATATTTTTTTAACGCATACATATATATATATATATATATATATATAAAACATTAAATGTAATTTGTTAAAGGCCTGTACATCTATACATTCTTTCAATATTTCCCATAAACACAAAAGAAAAACTTGATTAATATACTTTTTCTCCGTTTTTAATAAGTTAAAAAAAAAAAACAAAAACACAAAAAAAACCCCCACCCTTAAACTCGGTGAGATTTAAAGTTTACAGTAACGCTACGCTATTTAAACCGAAGGGCAGATATGTTAATGTCTATAAATAACTTTACAAATATACATGTTAACGTACAATTTTTAAAACAAAACTGTGAAGATATAAAACAAACACAACTCTTCTCTTTCACCCGGATCAGTATATCCTAGATTGCAATGCTTGTATTTTGAGACTCTCTCTCAGTACTGCTTTATGTTGAATTAGTATTATACATTCTTTTTTTTTCTTTTTTTTTTTTTTTTTTCCTCCCCATATATTTATTTATATATATACAGGATATATTTATAGATATATACACAGATTCTCTGGAATAAACCTTTTTGATATAAGTTAAAGGCTCTTGCCTACAGGTACCCGTAACTTTTTCCTCCAAGTCACTGCACGTAGATGGAACCAAACCGCTCGTGCCAAGGGCTGGAGGAGCTTCTCCCCTACAACTTGCCCTTTGTAAGCAAAAGTATGCAAACTCCCATCTCCAAAAAGCAAGATTTTCCCCAGATTGGCTCGTCCTGCAGGTTGGGACACAGCTCAAGATGCCACATGGGTGTGCAATCCCTGCGGGGCATGGCCAGCGGCCGGGCGGTGCTCTCCTCCTATAGGATGACTTGACTGTCTTTTTTTTTTTTTTTTTAATTATTTTTAATTCTTCCTCCATGTTGATTTGCGTATTACTTATTTATTTTTCTTCTTCTGAAGAAGATTCCTTCTATGTAGCTGGGAAATAAGGTCACGAAGCTATAAAAACGACGACAACAAAAATATAGATATTTCTATAAATATATGAATCCCTGCAGGCAACGTGGCTTTTCAGCTCCACCAAAAAGGTTCATGTACAGATTGCATAAGCAAAGAATTTCTACATTCTTTACATTTTTTTTTTTCATTAGCTTTTCTTTTGTTTTTCTTAAAAACAAAAAACAAAAACAAAAAAAAAAGGAAGATTTTTTTTCCTCTTCTTCGTATTGTAGGCACAGATTGGTTACTCTGGCGCTCGGCAAGCGCAGGCGGGAGGGCAGTGCCCTCAGGTTTAACATTCTGCTTAGGAAAAAGAAAAGAAGTTAAAAAGAAAATCACACACGATAGATCATCTTGGCAAGAGATGAGTTCCTTCAGGCCAAACAGTGCTTCTTGACTTTTTATACAGCAAATTGGGGAAAAAAAAAAAAGAAAGGTTTGTTTTTCTTTTTTCTTTCTTGTTTTGTTTTTTTTTTTTAACCCTGAACAGATCAACAAGAAGAATCCTCTGGCATCACCGAGCAGTTTCATGGAAACATCCTTCACTATGGGTTTGTCTTCGGTGCTCTGCGCTTGCGCCAGGGTGGGCACGCTGCCTGTCCGTCCATCCGTCTGTCCAGGGGAGCTGTCACGTGCGGATGACGCCATTACAGGGCGCATGCTTGGGCAGGCAGGGCTCATCAGGCAGCAGGTCATGTGCAAAAACTGAGTCGTCCCCTGAGGAGCAGGTGCTGTGGGTGTCCTGGCCGGCAGGCGAGTATTGCTCAAAGGGCACCGAGAGGTCCAGGTACTCCTGAAGGGGGACGAACCCGTTAGAATGCTTGGGGACAAGCCATCCCTCCCTGTATGCCCACACCAACGCCACACTCACATCAGTAGATGTCATGATGAGGACTCTGTCCAGGTCTTCCACCAGCTGCGTGAAGGTGGGTCGCTGCGAGGGGATGGCGTGCCAGCACTCCCGCATGATCATGTACCTACAAGGCATAGAATCAAAGGGGTTGGAAGTGACCTCTGGAGATCATCAAGTCCAACCCTCTGCTAAAGCAGGTTCCCGACAGTAGGCTGAGCATGAAAGCGTCTAGGCAGTTATTGGAAAGCTTCAGAGAAGGAAACTCTGTGACCTATCCAGGGTTCTGTCATCCCCACAGTAAAGTTCTTGCTCATGTTTTGTATGGAACTTCTTGAGTTCCAGTTTGTGTCTATTGCCTCTTGTTCTGCTGCTGGGCACCACCAAAAAGAGACTGGTCCCATCCATTTGACTGCTGCATTTTAGATACTTATAAATAGTTATGAGATCCCTCTCAGCCTTCTCTTCTCCAGGCTGAAGCCTCGGGTCTTTCAGCCTTTCCTCATAAGAGAGATGCTCCAAGCCCTGAATCATCTTTGTGGCCCTCCGCTGGACTACCTATAGATGACCCCTTATCTTTTTTTAACTGGGGAGCTCAGAACTGGACAGAGCACTCCAGATGTGGCCATACCAGGGCAGAGTAGAGGGGTAGGATCACCTCCATTGACCTGCTGGCCACACTCTTTTTGATGCACCCTAGGATACCGTTGGCTGTCTTGGCCACAAGGGCACACTGCTGGCTCATGGCTAACCTGCTGTCCACCAGGGCACCCAGGTCCTTCTCCACAGGGCTCCTGTCCAGCAGGTCTTCCCCTAACCTGTACTGACGCATGCAGTTATTCCTTCCCAGGTGCAAGACTCTACACTTGCTCTTGTTGAAACTTATCAGGTTCCTCTCTGCCCAACTCTCCAGCCTTTCCAGAAATAGGATGACAGGAAAGACGGGCTGTCACCCATGGCAGCGCTCATCACTCACTATGAGGCTTACCCCTAGGATTCTGTCTGCCCGAGAGAAAAGGTATGGGTGAGGGGAGCCACACAGGCCAGTCCCCCAACTGCCATGTCAGGAGCAGCAGGGAGGCAGCCCGGCGCTGAGGGGATGGCTGCAATTCCCCTCCAAGCATGGGCAGGCACAGCCTCCTCCACTCTGGCTTGAGGAGTCACTGGAGCTGAAGTAATGAGGAAGGAACTGAGTGTAATTATGTCATTTTCTGGGATACAAAATGGGCTGTGGTCGTATCTCTAAAGATGGCATCCCCGAGGTGTGGGGTGAGGATGGTGTGAGACTGCAGCCTCACTTTGGGGAGGGGAGGAGGGATTTGTGGAGCCCTTAACTCATGTGTGCATGTGCTCTGAAAGCAGGACGAGGGCCTGTCCTAAGGATGAGATGCCAGATCTGCACACCAAATCGCCGCCCAATGAATGAGGAAGAAACATGACACCCCAACAGCCCAAAGCAGGGCCTGGCCATGGCCCTGGCGGTCTGTGGCCACAGAGGGAAGGGGGAGTGGGCAGAGGAGAAAGGGTCACCCCCTTCCACTCACAGGTCATGGGTGCAGTTGGCAGGTTTATCCATCCGATGGCCTTCTTTCAAGAGTTTGAAGAGTTCTTCAACAGGAATTCCTGGGTATGGAGACCCTCCCAAAGTAAAGATCTCCCATAGTAGCACTCCAAAAGACCAGCTGGAAACCAAAGAAAGATCTTTAAAATTCAATGAGTTTTTGTGTTTTTTTTTCCTCCACATTCCCCCCCCACCCCCATCCTCCCAATATCCCCTTCCCCTTGCTCTGTTTTATTTCTGTGCAGCCATGCATAGCTAACAAAGTCATCAATAGCATGACTAATTGCCTAGGCCATTTTTACTAGTTACTTGGAGATCTCCGCTGATCCAACTCAATAGCAAAGAAATCCCAGGCACCAAGTCTGAAATTGAAATGAGCATTTAATCAGATAGGTGACAGCCCATCTATTACCCCCAGCTCTTTGTTAGGTCTTCCACCAGCTCCACTGAATGGAACAAATCAAATTATTCATGCACAGCTTCACTGAATCGCAGGCTTGGAACCACAGGCCACTAATTGTGCAAGCTGATACCAAAACTTGCTTGTTACAACACTCATTTCACTGGCCAAGATGAGAGAAAAATACCCCAACAAAAATCAGCAGAGCACTAATGTTACACACTCCGCTCCTGCAGCTGTGCTCTGGTTAAAAGTCCTCTTTTCAAAAATATCTTTTGACTTCTTCATTTTCTTTTTAAAAACAGGGATTATCTGTCTCTGTTTCTCTTTCAGGAATGCTCTCTCTCCTGTTTTCTAGCTTTGATTTATCTGTCATGCCCAATGCAGCATTACCTAAGCATGGAAACTATGATTTAAGATCAATAAAGCCAAAGTATGTGAAATTTACAGAAATAGAAATGATTCATTTGTCCAATTGCAAGCGGCAAGCCTTGGGGAACAGGCAGCCTGTCTGCTAAATTACTGTAAAAAAAAACACATTACTAACCGAATATTGAAATAAAAAGTGAGTGCATATTGAGCTGCTTTGGTCCGCGTGAAGTTCAGATGCGATGAAAACTGCTGAAACTGCTTCCCAGGCTGTTCTGCTTTCCATTCAAGTCAGGAAAACGAAAGAGCAGTCTTTAAGAGAGCAGCCTGCAGAATGAATCTCCTCATCTATAAACCACACAAGAAATACCTGCCTGCCTTCCAGTAATTTTTCAACAGCTTACTAGAGATCCTTGGTTAAAAGCAACCAGATAACAGTAAAACAAAACCACGTGTGCAAAGCTGCAGCCTGGAATTGATTCATCCGTGTTTACATCCCCCGGCGCCCTGGACAGAGCTTGAGTTTAGCAGTACGTTTGTCTTTGGGATAATATGAGTGCTTATTTTGCTGTCATTTTATTATTTTTTTAAAAACGTGGATAATGCTTACACATCGCTCTGGTGAGTGTAGACCCGGTCAAACAATGCTTCTGGAGCCATCCATTTCACAGGCAGCCGACCCTGTGATTAGGAAGACAATAGGAACACCCCATCAGCATATTCCCCCAGCCACAACGGCACCATCTGAATCTTCTTCTCTAATCCAGTTTGAAACATTTTCATTAACAATCACATCTGTCTTCCCGGTCACTGCGCAAAGCAGTAGTGGCCACATATAAACAGATTACAGCATTTGATCCCTGGATCTCTGCTGACAATCTTTGCGGTAAATGCTCTCTTCAGAGAACTGTACTTCCCTGCCAAGGCAGGTTTAACGTATCAGAGCATCTAAATCTTAGCATGGGAACTGCACCAATTGCTCACATATGCAGCTAGCACTGAAGCAGAGCATGGCACAACACTTTTCATCTCTCTGATTGGAAGAAACAATGTGATGCACAGCCCAAATCCTGCTTAGGCTGAACCACGGGGGGAACTTCTGAAAGTTCTCCAGGACCAGATCCTCCAAGAATCAAATCTTGATCCCACTGGAGAGAAAAAGAGCCCTGATCCCAGGTTTCCAGGGGACCAACCTGCATCAGGGTTATAAACATGCCTGTCCCATGCAAGAAAAGAGACAACAAATACTGGTTTTACCATGACTCTTTTGGGCTTTGCTTAGCCCCTGGAGTCCAAAAAAGGACTGCTTCTAGGCTGAGGTGTAATTTGGCTATGGGAGGGCTTTGTCCCTCCATCTGGGGGACAGGCAGCTAGAGATGGGACATAAGCAGAGTGCACAAACGGGGTTATGCTTTCAGCTACACAATGCAGTTCAAACAGGGGAAATCCATCTTAGCAGGAATAAAAATTCCCAGTATTTTCTAAAAATTATATGCTATGATATTGCAAGGGATTACAATGGGCTGGCGGGCTTTGCAGAAGTGCCCAAGCATTTAGATTCCTTGCAGTTATAAGGCTGTGGAGTGCTGGGACTTGCTTCGTGCTCTGCACTGTGGCAGTGATGGGGAGGGATGTATCATGGACTGCTCTGAGCTCAACAGCTGCTGTAGAGCTTTGAACCACGACACTGGTCTTCTCTCCTGCCCTTCAATCCTAACCTCTACAGAAAATCTAAACTGCTTTGGGACCATCTCCTCACCCTTGGTAGTGGAACCATGGAGCTCTGTTGTAAAAAGTAGAGAGAATACATGAAAGCCAGGTAGCTCCAGAAACACACAAAAAAAGTGATACTCCTCCCTCAAGGGCTCTGGCAGAGCCAGAGGTTGGCTCCTTGGGACCTTTATGAGCAGGTGACCAGCAGGCTCTCTTTGGTAAAATATTGGCTCCTCTTAGCCTAGAGTCTGCCTGACAGAGATACGAACCTCTCAACCAGCTGCTAGCACCTGCAACGTCTGTCAGGAAGAAAATGAATGGTGGGTGGATGCCTGGGACCAGCCTGCCTATGGCTCTTCACCAGGTTAGGCTACAGCAGATTTCTTTCCCCTAAGCCCCTTTAGCCCCTCTGGAAAGGGAGATGTGGAGTGAGGGCCACTTCCTGCAGGGATAGCAGTTCCTTGTGAGAAAGAAAGCTGCATGTGCATGGCAGTTCAATACTTACATTGGTGGTTTTCTTGTAATAGTCGATGTTGTGAACGTCTCTAGCAAGGCCAAAATCAGCTATTTTCATCACATTGTCCTCAGTGACTAACACATTCCTGGCTGCCAAGTCACGATGAATGCACTGTGAAAGGTGAGCAAGTCAATAAATAAGGGCTTGTTAGCTGCTTGAGCCTGGATCTAACAGCAACGTGTGGTTTATGAGCTGCCGTTTCATTGACTCTCAAGCTCATAAAGCTGTGAGTACTGCTTAATTCCTGGCTCTCTGTGTCACCGCCTCATCATGCATGCTCAGTGGGAGCCACGTCTTAGCAACACCTCATCAGAAGCCCCAGCACAGACACGGCCATGCAGCGTTTCTCTCCAAAGGGGATGCATGGGTAAGAAATCAAACCTTCCTCTTCTGCAGGCACCTACTGGTACACTAACTTGTCTCTAATGCATTTGCTCCAAAAAGAGGAGTGGTGGTTGAGTAAAAATCCTGAAATTAATTAAAATATCCACAATTTACCCAAAATACATCATAGTCATTAGCTGAGAAAGAAGTAGCCAGCATTGTGAAGAAAGGGAAGAGCTTTAAGCCACTGTGAACCACCACTATGAACTGCAGTCATACACCAACAAAGCACTCCCCAGAGACCATCCTGGGCATGGATATGCCAAATCCACTGCCAGCTCTGCTTGCAATGAGCCTACACATGCTGGCTGCAACCACAAACACGTGTGCAGCAAGAAGGATCTTGGCTTCCTCTCAGGTGTCTTGTATCTTTAGCAATCTCACAAGTGAGTTGGGGAGGGAAGTCAGGGGTGCATGGAACTCCTTACTCTGAAGTAATTCTTCCCAAGGTGAAAGCTCACAACTCTGCACGATGTTCACCCTAACCACTGCTGGCTGAGTCCCATTCTGAAAATAAATTAATTCTGCAAGTGGCAGATCTGAATTGCTGAGGGCGGGCACCAAGGTCTGGGCTGTTTGTGTTTTTTGTTAGCATTTTGGAGATGCTGGAGGGTCTGCAGGTGACAGCAAGACCGGTTCAGCTGCATGGCTCACGGATCTAGCCTGCACGGCTCATGGATGCAGCCTGCACATGGGAACAGGTTTCTACAGCTTAAAACTTCTGCAAAAAAAGACTAAGATCCTTTGTAATGAAAAATCTGGCCTCCAAAGGGAGAAGCCTGAGGTTGTCCTGCACACACACAGCACTGCTTGTCTTTGAACACATGGGTCTCTTCTCAAGGGTTGCTGAGCCGGGAGAAGGCTCTGGGGAGACTTCAACTGCAGTCCTTCTAGTACTTAAAGGGAACTTACAAGCAGGACTGACTTTTTACATGAGTGGATAATGATAGGGCAAGAGGGAATGGTTTTAAACTAAAAAGGGGAGATTCAGGTTAGATGTTAGGAGGAAATTCTTTACTCAGAGGGTGGTGAGACCCTGGCACAGGCTGCCCAGAGATCTGTAGGTGTCCCATCCCTGGAGGTGCTCGAGGCCAGGTTGAATGGGCCCTGGGCAGCCTGATCTGGTGGGGGGCAACCAGCCCCCAGCAGGAGGTTGGAACTGGGTGGGCTTTCAGGTCCCTTCCAATCCAAACCATTCTGTGATTCTACAACCAATGTTTTTATCAACTGAGGTTTCTCAACTCACTTTCTGTGATGCCAAGTACTCCATGCCCCGGGCCACCTGGTAGGCGCAGGAAACCAGGTCTTTAAATGTCAACTGCTCCTCAGGCAGCTTGCAGGTGTCGAAGGAATAGTCCATGCCAGGTGGGCGACGTGCCCTGAGGTATTCCCGCAAGTTCCCCTTCGATGCGTATTCAACCAACACGTAGAGTGGACCTGCAAGCAAGAGCACCATCAGCAGCCAGAAGAGACACAGGGCTAGGCTGACCCCTAAATCTCATCTTTTGGGTCATTTTGGACAGCCAGTCAGCAATTAAATAGAAATAATCACAAAACAACAGGACATAATTGTAAACTTATCAGAAAAGGAGAAAGACACAGAGGTGGACCTCGGGGAAAGGTGCAACTCGAGCCAAACCACATCAGAAACAGGCAGGAGCTATCTGGCCATCAGCAGGGCCTAGACAAGTTTCACACAGTTGATTTGTGAGCAAGCCAGAGGAAGGAGGAAAAGTTTCTCAGCAGTGATCAAATAAGGTGGTTTGGTCCTATTCAGGGCAAGAACAGCTCCAGAAAGCCATGCAGGAGACTACGACTAATGCTGTGGATGCAGGAATGTAAAACAGCTCCCTGAGCCCTGCCAGCACATACCGTCCTGCGTGCAGGCACCGAGGAGGTTAATGATGTTTTTGTGCTTCCCAATCATTTTCATCATCTCCATCTCAGAGACCAGGTCTGAAAGGTCCTTGTCTGTGGCATCATCTGCAGGAAGCAAGAGAGGAACAAAATGAGTGTTTTGTTAAGCATTTACTACAATTGTGGCATAGCCTTGCAGAGATTGATGGGGAACGATTATGCAAAACGTGCCACTCTTTGTTTTTATTCTATTTTGGGAAGAAGACTCAAGAACAAAAACTACTCAAAAAGAAAAATGGAATAAACAGAGAGAAATGCTCATACGTAAATCAACAATACCATTCATCTTCTGTTTCGTCCTGACGAATATTAAAGAAAAAAAGCCAGCTGGGGTATTTGGCATCGTTTTCTCGCTTTGTATCCCCTGTACTGCAATGGGTTGGAACGAGATATCTTTAAAGATCCCTTCCAACCTAAGCCATTCTATGATTCTATGATTGTTTCCCTCCCTCGTGTCCAGGGGCTTAGAGTTAAGGATGCAGGAAGGTCAGAGCTGGGATGGGGGACAGTGGAAGGAATGTTTATTTTTCTGCATGGAAAACTGTACATTTTCTACAGAAGTAGAAAAATGGGGGAAAATCTCCTCAAATGAATGCTTTGATGTGAAGAGATGGAAACGTTCCTGCTTCCAAAAACAACTTCAGAACGGACTGAAAGAAATCTAAAGAATCTTTTTCTGATAAGAAATATTTTGGTGTAAAAAATGTCACCCCGTGTAACCTCAGAGCTGGGCTGCACACTGCCAGAGTGTCTGCCCTGCCTGTTCCTGCTGAACTCCTGGAACTCCTGGTGATTTTGTCTATGTACGGGGAACAAGGACTCCTACGGCAGTGTCCTGTGCATTCCCCATTTTGGGCTCCCTTTCAGCTTTCTGCAGTTTTGGATTGAGGTTATTCAATGAGAGGGCAGAAGAAGTTTAGCAGCTGAATTTCTGTAAACTCCAGCTGAGTATATTGCGTAAGCTTTTGCTACAATAGCCAGTTTTGGTTATGGGGAGAGTAAAGAGCAGACTGGCTCCTGGAAACGACTAGAAGTGAAGGTGCTTCCCCTCCTTCTCCGTGATCATATTACCCCCTTACAAAGAACTGAGTTAATTCCCATTCCCTTCTCCTGATGGGATTTACACCTTTACATCCTCTTCAAGGAGACAGCCCTCACCCCGAGGCTACGTGGGTGAAGTGGAAGGGTGGATCTTCTTGCTTTCTTCTACTGGATCTGTTTGTACAAAGGACTTAAAAGACGGGGGAAGAGAGGAAACCCCAGCACAATATGATGCTCCACCCTCCTCAGATTCCCCATACCTTTTAACATCTTGACAGCCACGGTGATGGCCTTGTTTGGCTTGTCTTTATCAATCCCAATTGCTTCTGCCATCACCACTTGGCCAAAACAGCCTTCACCAAGCGGCTTCCCCAGGGTCAGGCTAGAGGGAGGAACAAGCAGGTGTGTTAGCAGGTGCCGGGGAGGTGACACGCCCAGGAGGCATGGGGACCCTGCTGGTGGGTTTGACTGACCGAGAACGTGCCAATTCCCACTTGGGATCTGGAGGAAGTTCCAGCTCAGAGACGTTGGCCAGCATCGGCCCATCGCTGGAGGAGAGACGAGTGATCCGGACCAGGGGTGTGTTGGAATTCATGGAAGAGTTGGACTCCAACGACACCTGCTTGGGTAGAGCAAATTAAGTGTTATTGCCAACTGTATCCCAAGCGGACGAGAATGTGCTCAAGATTGGGGGTTTCGAAGTAGCTCTGTACACTGACACCTTTCTGGTAATTTCTACGTGGGAATTGCCCCCCACCCTTGCAAAATTGTGCTGACCTAGGCAAACATGGTTGGGTTGTTCACTGGTGGAAAGCAGGGACAGGTCAGCCAGGGCTCTCCTACGTGGAAGACTCTTAGCAGCTGCATAACAATGAATTAATTTGCTCTGTCTGCTTCCACACACATCTGGGTGTGCATGACAGCCTATGGGGTGACTTCTCTTCTGGCATGGTAACTGACCTCCACATGCCTGAAGTCAAAGCTGGGACATCTGTATACTTTCCTATGTGGTTTTACACAGTGCCTTTTGCTCCAGCCCCTTTGCAATTACATGTGGCAGAGCATCTCTAGCTGCATGGAGGAAGAGGAACCTCTATGAAGAATGGTTTCTAGTTTGCCAGTGACCTCACTGAAAACAGCTCTTGCTCCCCAGATTACCCCTCTAGCACCATCAAACTGCTCCCCCACAAGATCAGCCTTCTGTGACATCCACAAGTGCACTGTGAGCATTGGGAACTGGTCATGAACCTGAAGCAGCTGCCACCAGGTAATGCTCCACAGAAATGGAAACGAATAAAAGGCCAATAAACTCCTACACTGCAGCCAACTTATGTTGCTCTTGGACAATGCCCTTCTGGTAGAGTATCTCACCTATAAAGAAAATGGCAAGGGAAAAAACAAAAACAAAAACAAAAAGGAATGACCATAGGGGGGAATAGGAATCTTGTATCTACTTTCTGTTACCTGTCTCTTGAGTGGAAATTTGGAGACTTTCTGTACAGTGGTGGTGTTCATGGCTTTTTTGTTTGGCATTTTCATCCTGCAGATAATCACAATGACCAGCACCAGGATGAAGAGGACTAAGCCAGTGCCATAGCTGAGAATGCCAGCATACACTGAGCCCGAATCATCCATTTCCATCAGCTCCTCTGCTGCAGGGTGACAAGAGACAGCGGTCAGATGGGGCCAGCACTGCCTGCCCACAACCACACACACACAGCTCAAAGAATGCGGGGAGGACCTGCTCACCCACACAAACTTTCTGACTGACTCGTGTGAGGTGACCCTCCTAGGCCAGTGGTTTTCCACATGCGACTGCAGCTAAGATATTATTTTGGTTTGCCTTTTCCTGGGATACTTTTACTGACTTTTGATGTAATGCTGTAGAGCCTTCAGCCCACAGGTTGAAAACCACTGCTCTAGACTGAAGGTACCTTCATGCGTCTGTCCCTCTGGACCACATCTTGCTTTCTCCACACATCCAAACCATGTTATGGGGTGCCTTGGATGTGCAAGAAGTGCAGGATGGGGGTTTGCTGCCCTTTGCTGATCTGGCCCCTCTGGTGAACACATCTGGACCTCACTTGATGATCTCCATCAGATCAGTGCCTGTTCTGAAGGACCAAAGGGCTCAAAGGGCACCCAGGGGTAATGCACCACAAAAGGAAAAAGTCTCACAGATACCTATGTAATTATTTTGTGAAAATTCAGTTCTTTTGGAGCGTATGGCTTGGAGAGGTGGCTGAGCCAGGACATCGATGGCATGAGCCCATCAGCAGTGGCTGGCCACCTTCCACCAATGTCCTCTTGGGACCAGCAAGGCTCAGCTGCAATTCTCGACTTATTCCCTTCAGGACAGGCACTTTGCTCACTTCACGACAGAGGAAGGGCCATGATGGAACCAGTTTTCTGTCCCCTAAAGGTAGATCAGCATCAGAGGAACAGTCAGCAATGGAAAACTTTACAATGAAGTCATGCCAGCATGGTTAGCTTGCTAATGTCTAATTTAAATCCATGCTTTGCAGTCAGTGGGAGCTTCTCCACCTGCAGCAGCAGGCTCCAAATCAGGTCTTTGATGTCTAGGATGCACATGGAGAAACAGCCATGGGTGACCATGGGGGCTGTACCAGCACATGTGCGCCCATTTGCCAGACAGTGATTTCTTCCTATGGGAAAGGGTTTTCAGATCTCTTGGGATCACAGCATCTCTGCTCCATTGCCTACCTAAAAGAGGGCAGGGGTTTACAAGCAGAGGTTCCCCAGGAGGGCTGGATCCTGCTCCTCCTTTACTGTGGAGGGCAGTGCTTTGGAGCCTGCTGCAGCACAGATGGCTGTCCTCCTCCATGGCTGCCTCTGTCATGAAATTCAGGTGATTTTCTTCCTTCCCGTTTTAATTTGCTTAAATAGGAAACATGGGTTCATGCATTTTAAAAGCAATCTAATGGTTGAATGAGACAGGATGAAGAGATTCTTAAATAACAGAGATATTAGTGCTCTACCCAAATAAAGTGATTTCTTATCCAGTGGATGGCAGAAGCAGAAACAGGATCAGATCAGCTATTTTGAAGCTAGCAAATGAACAGAAGAAAGACCAGCAGATCCTACCTGCAGAGGGTCATGCACGGAGGAAACCCTCTTGAGAACCAGGAGAAGTATTTAAGATTAAACCACCCACACAGATAAAGTCAAGATTAGAGATGCCAAAGTTCCTGGTTGTTAAACACATCCCAAGACAGATGTGTTTGTGCGATAGACACAAGTGTGGTCTGCAACTGGGTGAGCCAAATTGGGGGGTATGGGATTTTGGGTGCCTTTTCAGTAAAGACCTACTGAACATACTCCAGGGCTGTTGCTGCAGCCTTTGCAAGGCACAGCACCCACTTCTTAGCTTCCACGTTAACACTGCTAGTGCTTTCCTGGGCTGCCCCCATAGCTAGAGGCAGATCCTGCAGGTGAAGGCATGGCCCTGAGCCCCTTTTCAAGGCAGACCTCTCCTGTTGCATATTCTGTGCTGACTTCATTGTCAATGGGAGCTTTGCACACGAAAGGATCACAAAATTGAGGACACTCTGGCCTCAGGTTTCAAGTCTACGGCAGCTCTCATCATTTTCAGCTGTGGCATTTGGTGCCCTGGGAGCCAGGGCTCCTGGGCTCTGACCATGGATGACTTTGATGGACCTCCTGTTTGAGATCACTGTCTGGGCCTGCTCATCCATGAAGCAGAAATAATAGCGCTAGAGGAGGGGACAGGTGTACTCATACCAACCAGCTATGCATCTGATTTTAGGTTGAGATACGAGGTGGAACAGATCTCCATAAAATGATCCACTGTATGTGCAGGGTTTAGATGCCCTGGACCATCTGATGAGGAGTTTTCTTCTCCCACTGTGTACACTGGCAGCATATGAAGCCAAAGTGTCTATTTTGGTACCTAATGACAGCCTCCTAATGCAGAGGCTGTGAGCACCATCTAAGAAGATATATACCATTCTGTATCATTATACCAGTAAGAATTTAAATCCTGGGATGAAATAACTGCACTAGATGATCTTACAGTTGGACTAGATGATTTTAGTGTTCTTTTCCAACTGTAATGACACTGTGATTCTATGAAATGCAAAACCTGTCAGCTGTGAGTATGCAACAGGGGTCTTCTGCTGTGGCAATTTGGCACTGGCACAGCAAATCACAGAGGGGGCCCTCCTTGGGTAACATGTCTGCAGGAACCTGGCATCTCTAAAGCAAATGTCAGAGCACCCTGGAGAGGGAAGGAGAGGCCAGCACAGAAGGAAATACCTGGTAGCACCGTCAGCCAAGCAGAATGATGTGAGAACCCAATAGAATTCCCTGCGAGACAAGTATATTCCCCAGCATCCTCAAAAGTAACATTTCGCAAGTACAGAATCTCTAGCTCCTTATCCGTTGTGTTAACACCTGCCGTCTACAGGGGGAAAAAAAACACACACATATAGAAAGAGGGAAAACAAGAGAATAAGCCACATTCCCAGCAAGTGTGAGGACACCACAGGCAAATTTCAAAAGCAGATTAAAGTGTTTTTTGTTGTTGTTGTTGTTTTTCTATTGGCCCATCTTCCACATATATTCATTCATTCCCCTCTGCAACCTGCAGTCAAAAGCAAAAAAGTTCCCTTCACCAGGTTCTTACTCTGTCCCACTAAAGAAGCATGCAAGCAAAAGCATCCAAATGAAAAATTGCCCCCACAATATGACTGACTTTGGTTAGTGGCGTGAGTACAGGGTGGGAGAGAGAGAAAGTAATGGGGAAAGATGGAAGGAAACGAGACAGGAGGGGAGAGGTGGTGGGGAAAGACTCAAGTGCTGATCAGATGAACGTACAAACGTTGAGCTCATTGAAGAATATTGCATTCTTCCTTATTTTTTTTTAATGATTTTCAGAATGAGCATTTCAAACCCATCATCCCATCATCCAGCTTCTGATACCACAGTATCACTGATCACAAGAAGGTGTCAGACCCTCCAGGAGTGCAAGAGCTGGAGTCACACCAGAGAGCTCACCACGCCGTGCTGCTCTCCGCTTAATGTGTTTGCTTGTACAAGCCAATGTATGACTTATTTCCCAATTACTTCTCCAAGGGACAGAAGTGAGTCCATAATGACTACATCAGTTTTGGATGCAAAAACCTTGCAACAGCTTGGTTTTCCAGAGCGCTGAACGTCACAGGTCATTAGCATGCAGTTCTGTTATCAGCACTCAGTTGAAAGGAAGGGGAAGGAATAAAAGCATGAAGGATTGATAGCAAAATTTGACAGTCATTTTATTGTGGGAATTTTTCCATGGCAATTGCTGTATAGGCGTTACATTCTTGCAAAAAAAAAAAAAAAAACCAGCAAGAAAATAAGATAAAGCCATTCATTGTCAGTTGACAGGGTGTAATACAAAATGAATAGTAATTTTAATCACTAGCTTCTTAAAATGTTATAGCTCATTCTTGCAGTTGCCAGGGCCTTGGGACAGAGTCTGTGGTTTACCTGGTTTTGGTTTGCGAATGTGGAGCCAAAATGGCTTTTCGGCTATGCCTACGAAATTGTTGGCTCTACACAGATATTCTCCTTCATCTTGTTCTGTCACATTGAACAGATTTAGGTTAGCATCGGCTTCAGCGTTTTTACTGATCCAAGACTGCAGGAATAGACAGAAACCTGAACTTCAGTAAACCAAACAATAACCTCAATCGAACCTACATTAGCTAGGATTGACTGTTCAATGCCTATTTTCCTTCTGGCTGTAGCAACATCCCCACATCACCCTACGATGAACAACCTACCCAGGACCTGGGCAAAGAACAGAAGTCCCCAAACCACACACAGGTCACCCTCCTGCCCTTCCTGCCACTGTTCCTGCTGCTGGAACATGCCATTTCTTCCCAAAACAGAACAGTTTCCCACCTCTCCATCTGACAGTAGAGACCCTGCAGCAGTTCCTTAATAACTGCAGACAGGAGCACCAGAGAAAGGGCTTAAGCAGAGATTTGTGTTTGCAACTCAGCTCGGCAAATACTGTTTCAATTATCAGATTCCAAAATAGAATTTGGAAACAAAATATAAGCAGTGGCGGTCTGAAACTCACTGCTGACTTTGCCTTTCAGAAATTAGCTGTAATTTTTTCCACTGCTTATAGGAGCCTCTTCTTTACTAAATAAAGTGGCGCACATAAATCAAACAAGCTTCGGACTGTTAAGCAGGGTTTTATTTTTCTTCTTCCAGGCTGCCACAACTGCACATCAGTTTGTTCCTAAACAGTTGTTTGCATTTTGCTTGAAAATAAGCAACTATTTTGGGTGGCCTCAGTAGTAGCTTGGGGAAAGTCTAGAAAAGTATCAGCTTCAGTCCTGGAAATGAAAATAAACCGACTGCATCTCTCAGTTTTGTTCCTATGCTCTCCAGCCCCACCTCAGTGCTTTCCATTTTCAGGGCCTGATCCTGCCAATGTGGCTTTCAGCCCATTAAAATCAATGAGGCTGACAGATCTCATAGGTTATTGGAAGCCAAACCCAGAGGTGGCATCAATACGGAGCTGATCTGCCCATGCCTGATGGCAAACACCACTGGGTTTGACCCGATCTCATCCCTGAGGTTCACATGCTGCAAAGTCTGTCTGTCCTGACCAGTGGGGAAATGTGCCTGCCTGCTGTTGCTGTCTTGTTTATAATTAAACCAGGCATGTTTCAGTGCAGAACGTGCAATTTAGCCTTTGACAAAGCCTGGGCACTGTGCTGCCAGCCTCCCTCTGAAATTGGAATGCATTTAGTGTTCTTCTGCAAAGAACAAGGGCTTGCCTTTGATCACAAATGAGCCCTGGTTTTCAGGAACTGGTGCAGGTGATGGCTTGGTTTTGTTGAGCTTTTTGAAAAATGGGTTAAAAGCACAGCATTCAATTTATCCATCTGGTCTGGGGTGGGTTTTGTCCTCGATTTAGATTTATGGAGAAATTTCACATGCTGGGCACCTCTCCTTGCTTTGATGGAGGCTGAGATGTTCCTCCTATACAAACTAACTGCCCCATAGCAGTTCCAGTAAATCTTCCAAAAGCAGGAGGGAAGGGCAGGCTGATAAAAAAGCCTTATCTCCCTGCAGGCACCATACTGCTGGGCAGTGGGGGGGCCCTTTCTCAAGAAGCTGTGGTCAGAAAGACCGCTGCCAGGACCCTGCAGCATAGGCCAGATCATAGAATGTCTAAGGCTGGAAGAGACCTTGAAGATCATCCAGCTCCAACCTCCTGCTGTGGGCTGGCTGCCCCCACTGCGTCAGACTGCCCAGGGCCCATCCAACACTGTATTGAGCACCTTCAGGGATGGGGCACCCACCGCATTCTCGGCAGCCTGTGCCAGGGCCTCATTACCCTCTGAGTAAAGAGTTTCTTCCTAACATCTAACGTACATCTCCCCTCTTTTTGTTTAAGGCTATTAAAGAGGATCCTGCCTCAAAGCAACGGCACTGCATGACATAAGGTCGACAAGTCCATGCAGCCAAAGGACACAGGCCTGAAGATGACAGCACGATCATCTTTAGTTTTGAAAAATACCAACCACATACACCCCAAAAAACAGAAAAGAATCCCTGCAAAGCTGGGCCTGCTACAGCTCTGTGGAGGCTCAGGACTGGCACACAAAAGATGCATCCCAAAATGGAAATGCTCCGTGCCCCAGTGCTGATGCCGGCATTAACACAATTCAAAGCATTCCTGATTAACCAGAAGTAGTAAATAGACGTGTGCTGGTCCTATTCAGCAAAAATAAAACCAAACAAAACTTCTGCTTTTAAACGCCTGCCTGTGCTCCCCTTCGAGGAATGCGTCCACAGAAGAGGAGGTATTTGGCAATTCTAATTACCTAGCCACCCCGGTGCCGCTCCAACGTAATTTTAAAACGCTATTTATACGGACTATTTATATGTTCTTTGCCACAGCAAAATGGGAGCCTGTGCCTGTGACACAAGGCACTGTTCGCAGCGGCTCTGCGAACTTCCAAAAGGTACCACTTTATCCCATGGGGACCACACACGGAGCTTGGAGACTATGCGAGATGGCATGTGACACAGGCAGCTATTCAGAGCGCGGTGCTGGGCTGTGAAACCAGGGGGAAATTCAAATATGCATAATTCAAACACATTTGGAGACGCAGACAGAAAATAAAAAGTTTTATCAACTCGCGAGAAGCGCCTGCTGCCAATCCTGAAGAGCTGTCTCCAGCCATTTCTTCCAACCAATCTGTTATTTCAATCTGCGTAATTATTTCCAGGGTCTCTGGCTTTTATTATCATGCATCTGGCTGAGTTGCAGTTTTGTAGATGCTGTCTGATAAGTTTTTTTAATAAAAAAAAAAAACAACAAAACAACTTCATACAAAGAGAAAGAAGGGTGTGTGCAGCAGGGTGTGCACAGGGGATGTCCATGAGGACAGCCTCAGCTCTACGTTGCAGGGACAGAATCTGTTTCCAGAGGCAGAAAAACTGGATTTGGCACTATTCGAATACACACAAGCACAGGATGCCTTCAATTATCAAACAAAAAGAGGGGGAGGGGGGCTTAGAAGTCCAATATTTTTTTCCCTACTTTTCTATCTGCACTGGTTCAGGAGAGAAACCAGACCTGCTGGCTTTGTTCTGCCTGCAACCTGGAAAATCCCTTTCTAGAAAGCATTTGCAAAGTGGAGTTTTACCAAGTGAGTTTTTTGCTCAATAAAATATAGGCTTTCCTGAGCATGGATAACAGCACGGCTCACTAATGTTCGTGGCTGGAACAAGGCTCTCTTGGCTCTCAGGTGCTGGGAGCTGAGCATTATTTAGTACATGTGCGCTGCAGTGTACTTACTTGGAAAAGGAAAGAATGTGTTTTACTTGGGAGCCTTTCATTTTAATAAGCCCTGAAAATACCTCCATTGAAGCAGTAAAAAAGGGTTATTTTTCCAATTTTAGGTCAAATGCAATCTGACAGCTTCCCTTTTATAATGCTGCATTTCTCACAGTTGCCTCAGCCCTTGCAACTCCTTTGCTTATCTGTGCCACTACAGTAGTTGTGTTATCTCTGGCAAACAGAAGAGTCTGGAACACTGACATTAGGACATTTTTGCTGTACCCCCTCCAAAAGCAGAGTATTCCACTGCACAGTCTTAAAGGAAAGAACAATCCCAACAGTGGTCCTTGGCTTATTCTCATTATTTTTTCTCACAGACATGAAACAATCATATAAAATGAAACCCGGAGCTCACAAAATCTGATTTAAATAATAAACACCCTTCTAGGAAGTGTGGTATTCAGCATATTCTGTCGAGAGCTTCTGGTTCTCACTGCACTGCTAGTCTAGGCCTTATTTATGAATATGTCTATAAAATTTTATGGCTTCCATTGACGGCAAGAACCTTTACTCAGTGCTAATCTCTTTTGCCGCACGACAGTGGGCTTCTTTGAGAAGCAGCCCCACAATGTAGCTGGTCTCTCTAACACTGAGACCAAGGCAGAGGAAGAGATGCCCTGAGAGTAAAAAGGAGTGAACACCAACCTTCAGCACTGTGACGTAGGGTGTCCCATCAGGTCCGTACTTGCTGCCATTGACTTCCACGTGTTTCAGCCACTGGATGTGAGGCTGGGCATCGCTGTAGACCTTGCAGTGAAATTCCACATTGCTCCCAACCACCACGGTCTGATTGGCAGGGAGTCCTGCTTGCAGGATTGGTCGGTGAGGTGACCGCTCTGAAAAATGTAGGAGAGGAAAATGTGAATTCATCCATCCTTCCAGCAAGGACTTCTCTCTGCATCCTTCAGTGTTCATGATGGAAAGAGGCAACACTGCTCAGTGGTAGCAGCTCACAGTGATCTGGCAGGAGTTGTTCCAGATAAGGAATCTCCTTGCTTTTCAGCAGAAAGGGTACAGACTAGGAGTGTCATCCCAGGTGTCCTGCCCACCTCACCAGCCAGTGCTCCTCAAGCCAAACAAGGAGGAACCACAAGGAACAGAACAGAAATCTCAGCCCTGCTCACACCTTTCCTTCTCTGGCCCCTCTTGAGGCCTGCTACATAATTTGTTCATCACAATCTGAAACTGAATTGCTGGTCAAAAGGAGGCTTCCTCTCGGCTTCAGTTATTTGGGAAAGAAACCAAGCTCCTGCTTCCTGCATCCTGTCATATGCCTGTTCAGCACCACCACAGATCAGCTGCTGAGGGAAAAGAGTGAAAACTCACCTAAAACATCAAGCTGGTATGTGTGCCTAATATTGCCATATTTGTTCTCCACAACACAGGTGTAGTTTCCTCGATCTGATGGCACAACGCTCTCCATCACCAAGCTCCACTGCTGGTGTCGCAACTGGAAGAAGAAATGAAACCATCAATTCCATGGTCAAGTGTTATCATCATCAGCAGACCCTACAACTCAGTGAGCAATCAGTGAACTTCTGCATTCTTGACCAGCATGAATGGACCCCAGAGCCAGCCCCGAATATCACAGGTATCCGTTTCAAGGATCACTGAAAGCTTACTTTGAAAAGAAATTAAGACCAGTGCACAATCCCAGGCAATGTAACACACTGAGATTACAACAGGAGCCTGTAGATGCTTTCACAATAATAATAGCAATGAAACCTGCTGACTGCTGCACTGGATGTGGCACCTCCATTAGAATAATGAGTTTAGAAGGTATCCGTTGAGACAGCTCCGATGTGAATCACAGAATTATAGAATCATAGAATAGCCTGGGTTGAAATAGACCATAATGATCATCTAATTTCAATGTGTTTGTCCCCTTTGCCTGACCACTCAGGTCCAGAGACTCCATCAGCTCAAAACACTGCATTCTTGTCTGCAGAATTTTACCGATTGCTACATAACTCATAAAGACAACTAAGAACAATAAAGCTCATAATTGTCACCCTAACATATTTTAAATGTCTATGCTATGGGGACAGCATAGCTGTCAGAACAGAAATGGCTGACTACAACTGAGTCAGCCCCCAACATTTTCTGTCTAGAACTGAGGAGAAAATATGCTCAGATTCACGTCTGGTCAGTCGTTCTCATTCTGCACTAAGCCTTCATTCTAGTTGTTTTTTCTTTATGCGATTTATGTCCAGAATTACTGCTTGTGCAGCAGCAGGAAGGGAAAGCACAACCCATGTCTCCAGTCTGACCCAATGCCCTGCACTCCTGGATAGAATGCTTGTTTCTAACGAGTGCAGAGGAAATAATGGATATGGAAAGTAAATCTTGAATTAATACAGAAAGCAACCAACATAAACAAAGATGACTTCAAGATGCACAGCATATAATAAAAGCTCTCCAAATCTCTTAGTATTCATCTCATGCCTTCTGCCACTCCGATCAGGACATTTAACTTCATTAAACATTGTGGAGGTGACTCCAAGGACACAGAAGCTGGAGATTACAATAATGGTGAGCTACAGAATGTCAAAGGCTCATGGGAAAAAACAAGGATGTAATTTCCCCTGGAGTTTCCTTGCTGCAGCAGGTGAACTCAAATATGAAGCTATTTAACCTCTTTCGCTACATATAAATTGCATCCACATGCTTTCCTTCAAAGGGCCAAGTTGCAATTAAAGACAGAACTTTGGAAAGAGAAGGTTTGGAGTCACACAACCTAACTGTTTAAACAGCTCGTTTAACAAAAAGCCATTTTGATGAAGCCCCATGCTTTGTACACCTCTACATTCCTAGGAATAGCAGTGCTGAGAATCCTACTTTTCAGATGCGTGAACATAAGACTTCTTTTCATTTCAGCACTGGTCAGGCTGGATGGGGCTCTGAGCAACATGATCTAGATGTAGATGTCCCTGTTCATCACAGGGGAGTTGGACTAGATAACTTTTATGGGTTCCTTCCAACTCAAACGGTTCTATGATTCTATATATGTAGCAGGAGGCCATGGCTATAGTCTTCAGAGGAGCCCTGGCTGTTGCAGATGTCCAACCGTACCCACTGTCCACCCAGAATGGCACATACAGCACTCAATCTGGAATTAACATTTCACCTTTTGTAAAGCAACATCTCACTTGGTTCACCTCTAACAGCACTGCAATTAGAGGGCAACAAGAGCTCTAAGAGCTGAACCCCAAGTTCACATCTGAACATACCAAACTATCTGAATGCAAATTTGTGGCTGCTTAGTAGCTTATGTCCATACTGATTTGTCTCCTAGTTGTATCTGAAGACCTCTTTTAATCCACTCTTCAGCGCTGCGTTTGCCTACGGAACCCGAAGGAACTGCTCCAAGGAACTGAGGCTCCAGACACCTGGCTAACTCCCTAGTCTAAAATGTATTATAGAATCAGGTCCAAATTAGGTCTTTTACTTTGCATGTCTTGTATTTACTTTCCAGTATCTTCTTATCACTGGGTTTGTGACAGGGACTTTGGACTCTGAACAAAGATCTGAACCTGGGGGCACAAACTCTGGGAGAAAACTCTTCTAGAAGCAATGGTGCTTTTTTAAGGTCTAGATGTAATGGATAATAAAAAGGGATGTTCCCAACTTAGAATGGTTGCTGTTCTTGATAAAACACTAGAAACACGACATGATTTAATGCAGCTATTAATCCAGTTGGTGAGATACTAGAAATCCCTCTGGTTTATTTGGTGTTGTCATTCTTGGCTTCTTGTGAAACAAACATTTGCAGACACACTTAGAAACTCAGTGAGTGTTTGCCAGACTGGTATGCAAGTCAGTGTGATGGTCTGGGGAAGGGATAATCTCCAACCTTCCCTCCCCCTGGATCTTTCCTTCTAGGGTCATTTAACACACACAGGCTTACAATATTAGAGATTCCAACAAGGATTTAATCATTAATGCTCTTTGGGAAATTTCATATGATAAGTCATATGAATTTCTTTCCTCTATCAGTTAAGGATGAACTGTAAGAAGCCCAGTTTAACCCAGGTTTCATGTTTTCAACACTTGCCCTTCTCTCTTACAGAATTTACAGAGGGCTCTGACAATCACACAGGAACTAAATGCCACTTGCGAGAGGTAGAAGTGGAACAGTGGTCAACTTTCAACTGCTGGCCACAGACCTTACACAATCAATGTTTAAATTCTCCCACATGTTGAGAACAAATGAAAAAATTCTCAGCTCAAAGATTTCTGGGTTAAGACCAGATCTCGAGATGAAGCGAGCCAACCAAAGTCTGCCAGATCTGGATATTGCCCATTGTTTTCAAGCTGCCTAATCCTTTTATGATGCTAAGTTGTAACAGGGAATTTAAATCTTAAATACATGAGATATTAAGCAGGTTTTCAACTTCTTCGTCTGGTTCAAATCTCAGCTGATATCTATCAGTATATTTATATTGGATGAGATTTACATCAGACTACTCACAGCTAACCGTGGCTCAAGAGGAAAAGCAGGCAGATATGAGAAGGAAAATTACAGAGAGAGAAAGATGTCTTTATATCACGAGAAGGACAAGGAACTATAGCTAGACAGAAAGCTTAAACCAATCTTGCTGTAATTGGCCTGACATTGCCTTCAACAGCTTGTTGCTGGAAGGTGCCCCTAGAGAAACAAAGCACAGTGATGCCAAAGACTCACTACCGTGTTGCAGAGGATGAAATGTGTCAATTTAAAGTCAAGGATAGCTTAAAACCACTGGGAAGTGGGTAGGGGAATTGCTTTCAGATTTACATCTTATTCTGCAAACATAATTTAGTGCAGCTGATGTCACATAGTTTTGTAAAAAGCCGTTTAAACAGCGCACGCAAGCCTGAAAACACTTCATGATGATCCTTACAGCATACAATTAGTAAAAGATGCTTATGCTTCGTAGATGTTTTCTGCTGTAAGACTGCTTACAGATGATAGCAGTTGCTTCCCCACATCTTCGCTTTCCTTAAATTTTCAGATCTAAAACCAAGCATGCCCTGAGCCTCGTCCAGGCTGGAACGGGGACAGGGCTGAGGAGGGACCTTCAAAGGCTTTACTGAAACGACCACAATGGGCTCTTTCAGGAATGGGCCTGAGCTAACAGGAAAGAAACAGGAAAGAAAGTCCGAAAACGGTGGGGAGGGAATGCTTTTTCAAATCCTTTTCTGGTTTCTGGAGCCCTGCACGCTCTGCATGCCGAGCCCCTTTCAGAGGGTTACAGATGTGGTAGACATCAGCACAGAGCTATTTAAGGTACTGGTGAAGGTGCCTTCTGAAAAATCCCCTTCTTTCCTCAGAACTAGATCAGAGAGATGCCAGGGCTGGTGGAGTACAAGCTGAAAATAATTGCTCAGAGTCTGATATTGTTATATCCAGCTATTGCCAGCTGTACTTTGCCTAAATATGTCTTGATTGTGACCTTCAGGGGACAAGGCAACAACAGAAAAATTGTAGCAGATGATTTTCTAGTTAAAATCCTGTTATTTGGCATGTACAGTAGCACAGAAACTTCTGGATAATTCAATTGAGTGCACTGGGTTTTGGTGTGCACTCCAGCCAGAGTATTTTCCAGAACACTGTATGGTAAAAAGGAAAGAGGGAGAAGGAAAAAAAACAAGTAGCAGATTGCTATTACTATGGATACAGGGGGATCCAACACTTGATGATGATTTATACCACAGAAATATGAATGACCACCAGCAAAGCTGTCCAGCCCTTTGGTGAGGTACTTCCCACAGCGCAGTCATTTCTCCTTGGAAACTGGGAGTAGCTACAGCTTGGTCTTGCACAGTGTACTGGGCTAATCTCCATAAAAACAGATGGAAGCTTCTGCTCCTACTTTCTCATTACCGTCCACAATGCACCCAATACACTCATCCTTTTTTTATCTAATCCATAAATAGCCAATGTAAACCAACTCTCAGGCAACTAGTCTTAAATCCCAGTGGACAGCAGACCTATCTAACACTTCCATGTTGAGCAGCTGCAAGGACTGCCAGAAATGCCCCTTTTCCAGCACAGCTGTCACCATGCTCTTCCACGTACCAATGTTCATCACAGCAAAATGCCATTTCCTACAGTTGGCAGAAAAATTGTGATAGAGACCCAAGCCTAGGCCTTACCTTGATGCCCCCGATCCTGTGCTCTCCCTTGAACTCTTTGCCATTCTTCAGCCAGTAGATGGTGGGAGTTGGGTTTCCACCTGCTGGACATCGGAAACGAACGGTGTTGGCGGCGGGAACTGCCAGCAGCTTCTTCTCCATCTTATCTGGCCGGGTCCAGAAGGGGACACCTGAGGAAAAGAAGACAAGATGAGAAAGCCCGTTTATGCAGTAGAGGATATCAGCTGCTGAGCAGATGCATTTGAGAGGCTTTGGCATGTGTGGAGTGACAGCTAAATTGCTACCTGCTGCAGTTAAGATAAATGACAGAAATGCTTTCCAGCTAAACGACTCTTATATACGTAGACAGGGTGTTTGCATTTTAGGTTTGTGATGAAAGGTTCATGACCAGGTTCTTGTTTCGGTAATGCTGGTGTAAATCTAGAGTAGCTGCTTTTAAATCAACAGGGAGAGAGCTATCAGAGTGAGGATATGGCCTTGGTGTGTAAAAGGATACTGATGTACCACTGGGACAATAGTAGCCAAGAAGCACGAACGGCAGAAAGATGCTGGAACTGTAAAAAGAGAGAGCGAGAGTGCAGAGAAAAAGAATTAGCTGAGTGCTTTGGAAAGTTTTGCTTCTCTGTGAGCACAAATGTAGTGCAGCCTCCTTAAGGGAAGGAAAGGGAAAGAAGCCAGTGCCAAACTGGTTTATCACGTTTATGTTCAGAAAGTTCAAGTGATTTTATTTTTAAAGATTCACGTTACCTTTGAACAGGGATAAGTTTTAAAATACCAGTGTTAGCATGAGATACTTTTATAATCTGCCTAAAGTACAGCAATGTTTCTTGGCACCGTTACAGACATTACATATTAACTCCAAATTAGGGCAGCAACGGCAGCAAACTTATTACACGGGAAAGGAAGACAGAAAGAAAGAAAGAGAAAGCTTTAAAAACAAACTTTCGTTTCTGCTAAAGGAAGCAGTGCAGAGCTGAGCTTTCTATCTTCCCCTGCCATGGTGAGCCGCCTTCAGTCAAGGCCGAAGGAAGATGGGTGCACATGGTGTTTGCTTTGCAAAACAGCAAAGAAACTCCACCTCAGTGAAGACCCCCTTCATTGCAAGGGTGTGCAAAGGTCTTCTCTCTCACTTCAAGCTACTCTGAGATGCACTTGAGCTCTTCGCTTTCTCAGGAGCTCCTCTGTGCAGCAGGCCCTGATGTGTTTGGCTCCATTCGATACTGACTCCAGGTAAGCCCCCCTGCCTTGAACTAGACAAAAAATGCATGACAAACATTGCTCATACATCACTGCACTCTGCTTTCCCAGGAATGAACAAGGATTAGGGATTTTGAAAGCCTTTGACAAACATGACTGAAAGAAGCAGGCCTGACCAACGCCAGAGCCTCCCAGTGGATTCTACTCATTGGATCACAGAATCACTATCCTTTAAGGTGACCTTAAAGGTCACCCAGGCCAACTCCCCTGCAATGAACAGGGACACCTACAGCTCCATTGGGTGCCTCATCTAGCTTCAGCTCCAGGGATGTTTCAGGCAGGCTCATACAGCTCAGCTCCAACATGCACCATACTAGCACCTGCTGATGCACTCCATACAGCCTGGTTTCCCTTTGGCATCTGGGTGCATTGCTCCTGTATCTTACCTGCTTCTACATCGCTGAGGCCAGGCTGCTGGACATTGGTGCCTTGGTAGTGACACAGCCTTGCCAAGGGTGAAAATTCAGTATTAAGGGCTTTCATTTGCCCCCAGATTGCCTCACATAACATGTCATGAACCCCATCAGTCACCTGCATGCATCAAAGGAATGTGGGCACACAGACGGACCCATCCCTGTCCTTCTTCCTGCTATTTTTCAGTGAAACACTTCCTTTTGGCAGTGCACCCTGACTTCCCGGGGAATTTAAACACAGAGTGGGTTCAGGGAGAGGCCAGGCACTGATGGAGACATCCCCATGCACTGCTGCAGACAAGAGTAGCCCCACAAGCTCTTCCAGGCATCAGACTCGATGATCCTTACGGGTTCCTTCCAACTCACGTTATTCTATAATTCTATAACCTGCTGCTCACTGTTTTACTGAGCATCTAGGGATCTTCTCCAAATGGGCTCCGGTCACTGGACATGGCTTTTTCCCCAAGTACATCCCTGCCATTTGGGTTCTCTCCCAAGTGATTTGGGGCTTACAGGGCTCAGCACCCCCAGCTTAACACACCAATCAGGGCACAGCACATTTCAAGCTGGAACTGGCAAGAAGTGCCAAGGCATTCAGAACGGTGCCTTTGTTCTTGCTCTCAGGAGTAGCAAACAAAACATCAGCACTTGGTCTACTGTGCCCCAAGAGTCCTTTCATCACTGCTTTTTAAAGGGGGTGAAAATTTTAACTCTTCTTTTCACACAAAGCTTGCAAAGTTCCACAGAGCTTTGGGAGTGAGAAAGAATGGAAGACAGAAAAATAAATTATTTTTGAGCTGCTTGCACTGAATTAATGACAAGCAATGATTCTGCGTGCGCAGGTGTGAAAAAAGGGACCCGCAAAGACTGTCGCCAGCCCTTTCCCATCATCGAGCACTAAGCCTGCCGGTCCGTTTTGTTTGTCAGACACTGGCCACCCATCCACCTGGAATGACCAATTAAAAAACCAAGAGCAGTACTTGGAATAATTAATACAGCCAAGCGCTCATTTAGCAATTAGGAGCAGCCACAAAATTTTGCAGCAGACAGAATCAACCCTAATTGTGTAATTTCCCCAGCTGACGCCTCTGAGTACACAGCCAGATTTAATTGGAGATTATAGGGGCTCTTTGAAGGTGCTGGGGCTACACAGCAGGGGCTCCAAACAAACAGATACAGAGGGATAGGGAGCACTGGGGCAGAAGAGCACTGTGTGAAAATGGAGCTTGGTTTTTTGTTCCACAGCCAGGAAAAACAGCTGTAAAGAACAGAGGTACTGGGAAGCCTCTTTTTGCAAAGGCAGATCACAGTTTGTGACAAGGCTGCAACAAACGGGACAATATGAAGTTGCTGAGCTTCCTCTTTCCTCCCTTCAGCTGCCTGTCTCTAAGGCATGCTGTCTCCATGCTCTCCAAGATGCACCGAATACTTATTTCCTTTAGGTGGAATTTTCTTTCACCACTCTGGCTTTGGTAATTCCAGCTTGAATTTCAGCAATCTAGGGTGTAATCTCCAAAATCAATGAGACTGGCTTCAAACTCATGACACTATTAATATCAGCTCTCCAAGCCCCTCTCTATAAACACGAGGGTAAGAAACTCTTGAACAACGGGAACAAGCCAGAAAATATACACAGTGTTACATGAGAACAGGATATATTATTATTCAGTGATGTGCGAAATAGGCAGCGCACAAGAAGTCAGTCCTGGACACGTTTATCTCCCTCTGCATAACTCCTGGTTTTATCATGCTTTTGCATGGAAGGCATTTTTTTGCCCTCACTCCTCTAACTCCTGACCGTGGTGATGTCTGATGGCCAGGCAAGAGCTCATACACCTCATCAGAGTGCTTTTTGCCTCAAGAGATGAAGGACATGGGACTTTGGGACATGGCACTGGCGATAGCCACATGCCCCCCTGCTTGGGATGACCCAGCAGCCTCTGTCCCTGCTGAGATGTCCCAGTGGTGGCGGTGGTGCTGGGGTTAACACAGAGCTCCTCAGATTCAATAGAAGATTTGTCAATGTTAACTGGAGGGTCTGACATTAAACAAAGCACCATAAAGCACATTCATGTCACTTCACAACACGGGGCTTCACCCCTCTGTTATGTTAAGCTAATCAACAGTTTTTAAAGCAAAAGAGAATCCAACTTTTTATAGTGAGACCTTTAAGCAAAGGCAGTGGTTACCTTTGGATCTAAAAAAAGAGACTGTCTTGAAGTCAAGAAGACCCAGAACACAAGCTATAAATACATGTGGTAAAATGTGTTTTCCCTCTTGATGAAGAGAAACGTGTCTTTCTGTACCAGAAAACAGCTCGTGTTTTGTGATACCTGCTGCTAAGAGATGGAGTTTACTACAAATCACATTAAAAAAGCACAGAGCGATGTATTGTGCTCATCAGCAGCTGCTCTGCAGAGGAGCAAACCCTGAGCAAAGCTGCCCCTTCCCATGACTCCAATGGGCTTCAGTTGGCATCAGGAGAGGCGAGCACCTCCGCAAAGGTGCTCTTCAACTCATGGCATCCAGCCCCCTAATTAAAGGCTATCAGAAAACCACTAACTGCTGCTGATGGGCTGCCTGGCACCGTACCTCACAATTACTGTCCACACGCTGCACAACACAGCGGCACAAATTTATTACAGTGGGAGACCTGTTTTAAAGAGTCCTCCATGTCCAATGCTGTGGGCAGGAGAAATTTTCCAGTCATGCTGAACTTCTGCCAATGTACATAGCTGATTTGGAGTTCAAATGCAAGACATTTATTTATTAAAAGCACATAAGCACAGGCAGCTCGCTTTTCAGAAATATAAAAAGCATAATAAAGCACAACACTAACGCCTATGAAGCATGTAATGATCCTGATTAATGATATTGCACTTAGAGAAACAAGCTCTGCGACTGAATGAGGTTTAGTGTGGAAGCACAGAGGCTCTCTTTTGGGGCTCCCTTCCCCATACAAGTTAAAGAAAATCCAGAGGGGCTTTGCTTACAGCTCCTGCTTATGGCAGCTGTAAATCTGGTGCTTGGCTAGTGTCAATTTTATTCTCTGAGCTGCTTCTGCCTCCAGCTGAGATGCTCATTAGGACCAGAGTTAAACCCGACAAAAATAAAAGCAGGCTGAGGTTTGCAGCGTGTAACTGCAAGGTGTGACTTCAGCGCAGTAAAAAACACGATGACAGAATGAGTTACACTGGAATTTACATTCAAGGAGAATTGATAACCCGAGCTCAAGTCAAACTCACAGAATCGAGTGGCCAAAAAAATCAAGCTACACCACTCTGGCAGCTATTTCTAAATTTCTGGTGCCAGGACCCAAGAGTCTGTGCTCCTGTCCTAAGGACACCCATTTCAACATGGATGGAGGCAAATGTCTGAGCCACATAGCAGACACATCTCTGTTTAAAAAAAAAAACTCTCTGTATGCTGGAGAAACAAATTACCTGTATCCTCTGACTCGTCGTCATCATCTTCATCATCACCTGACGAAGGGGAATCTAGGAGGAGAAGGAGAAAGACATGAAGCAGAAAGAGGACAGCACATGGAGATGAGGCTGGATGAGGCTGTGGATGCCACAGTGGGCTCCAGTGAGGGGGGACTTGGGTGACATGTGGGTGACGTCCCCCTTCCTGCAGCTCCACCACTCTGGGGTGAGCAGCCAGGAGCTTTCCAAAAGGAGAGAAGTGACACAAGTTTGGCAGTGCTCTGTCACGACAGAGCAGGGGTTGGTGCCAACTACTTTTTGATGTGCAAAGAGTTCTCCTAAACACAGAGGCTGCTCAAAAAGAGGAGGTTTCTTTTTGCAAAACGAGCTCTCCCCTGCTTTTTTCCCCCCAGCATTCACTCAGAGACTTTTTGTTTCACCGAGTCTCAAAACGACAGGTCAGCATTTCCAACTCACTTTGTACTCTTTTAACTCAATACATCGCTGCTACATCCTCCTGTGTTACCTCCTTGCTAAACGACTCAACTAAAGCTTTTAAAACTTCCCCTTGAAACTGAACCTCTCTCTAGACAGACATTTTGATGGCTGCTCTGTGAACCAGCTCCTTTCGCTTATATTCCTTCTGCAGATAAACCTCAAGGCTGTAACTGAATCCAGGTTAGCAGGTGGGAATTTTCCATCAGTGTATCTCTAAAACTTTCTGTATTCATTCTCTACACGTGATCTAACATCTCACCTTCTTCAGGCTGCGCACAATGAAGCTTCAGTCTGTAGATGTGAATCCCATGATAAAACAGCAGCTTAGTGTTTGATTCAGTTTATACTATTTAGCACAATTCAGTGTCTGGAAGATTTAGTGTCTTCTGACTTTATATAATCTCCAGGAATTTCTTTTTTAAATAAAGGCAAAATGCTAACAACGCAACAGCATTTATATTCCGAGACAGAGGTAAAAGCACTTGGCATGAAACAGCAGCAAACAGGAAACTATACGAGTGTTCACCATGAGCCAGAACAACAAAGCACTGACTCAGGCCAACCCAGGCAGAGCTTCTTCCTTCCATGATCCACTGCATTTTGGTTGGGGAACTGGACACCCTTCTCCAAGTGTTAAAAAACCATGGAGGTAAAAAAAACCAAACAAAACAACCAGAAGGTGGGGGAAAGGTAATAATAAATATCACTTCTCTGCAGAATCTGGAGGGAATTTCCAAATGCATTCACCGCATATAGGAGCAGTAAGCCAGGAATCATCTCCCTCCATCAGCACCCGGCTGCGCATCATGTGCTGCACCTTCTCCTTGGCTCAGCCCCCGGCCCTGCAGCACATACCCAACTGCACACTGCAGCTGAGGTCCTGCTGGCAGCAGCACTGGGGAAATGCCATGGGGCTTGCTGAGAGTGAAGTGTCTGTTGAGGTGTTTCGGCTGAACCAGCAGGTTTATTCAAGTCCTGGCGAAGGCAGAAGCCCTGCCAAACACCCACCAACGCTGGAGGAATGAGTACGTTCTCAACCCTGAGCTCTGCAATTTGGTTACCTGTATATTAACACGCCATTGAAGTTTCCTCCTGGTTTCAAATGAACCAATCAGGACCAAAACAGCAGAATCAATCTTCGGATCAATTCAACATGCTTCCACAAGATCAAAGGAGAGAATCACAGAATATCCTGAGTTGGAAGGGACTCATAAGAACCACAGAGTCCAACTCCATGCTCCTTTTGACCTTGCTTGTGCTTCACATGAGAGCTTTTCAGGGAAGCTGCAGCCTGGGTTTTAACACAAAATATCCCATGCTCAGAGCTACACTCCTATTCAGGTTACTAAAAGTTACCTTCTTCAATAAGTGACTAAAAATCCATCAGCTATTTATTAATCATTTACAAAAACTGTATTCCCTTCCAAAAGACAACCAGTACTGGCATCAGTAGGAAATGCTGGATGCTATTCCAAAAGGGCTCTGTTTATGAGCAGGAAGAAATTTTGTCTTGGGTACCTTGAGATATCTTTTTGATGCTCATAGCAGGGGTGCTGCTCAGTCACTAAATCCCAAGAAAGTGTATGAAACAGCTGCAGAAACAGAGCCTCTGTCAACAGGAGATCAGTTTGGGCATGCAGCCCCTATTTGTGATCCACACCAAGCGCTCATGTTTTAAGAGGGCAGTACGTTTCATCCTGTAAACCCATAAAGCAATCAAGCCCATGTCTGTCTATGGAAGCATTCTGCAGAAATCAAGCCCTGTTACGTATCAGACTAGTTTTCACTGTGCAATAGCAGCTTCTATCTCCAGAGGTACAGGCTGCTTCCTAATGCCAACACCTGCTCTGCGCAGCACATCATTCACCACCACACTCCATCCCCGTCACAAATCCCAGAAGGGCTTGCAGAGTGTGCTCAGCAAGTCCACTGCCCTGCCAGGATCTGCAAGCAGCTCACAAAAAGGGACTTAAGTGCCTATCGGCCATATTCAGCATTACACCTTGTCAACCAAGCCTGCTTTTGCTCACTTCGGAGCACAGACTGGAGCAACTCCAGTTCATTAGTACAGATTTAATCCAGTTTAACACAGAGAACACCTCCAATCCCGAACATCAGATAACTACATAAACACCCAACCAGATATCCAAGCTCATCGCTGGAGTTACCTTCACAAAGTGGGAACGCAAACCACAGATCTCAGATAATGATCTCCTCTCTGCAGCGGAACACAGAGCAATCAATAATAGTTACAAAGAAATATCTGCGCGCACGAGAGGCGCCACTATTGCCACATACAGCAGGGCTTCAAAGCTCGAAAGGAGCACTGCTGACAGCTAAGACAGAGACTCCCACATTGCCAGCACTTCGATGGTAATGACAGCGAGCTAATAGAATCAAAGACTCCTAATGCTGTCAGAAAGCAGGTTCAGGTTACTCGCTTGTTCTTAAGCTGTTATTAGCTATTATTAGTGAAGAGGAAAAACACAGGGGCTTAAACTTTTAAAAAGCAGAGGATTATGAGCCCTTCCACTATTAAAAACAATTTCTCACTTTACAAACTTTTGGGGCTGGCAGCTGTTTCACTTGAATGTGGAACCAGCTGCCCTCTTCTGCCTCCCTGCTGCCCCTTGAACTCAAAAGCATTTTAATGTCACTTGAAAAAAAAGAGAGAGTAACATTTCTAACAACCTGCAGTTCTTCGGGTAGTCCCAGTAATCGTACCTAGTTAAAGAAAGCCTTTCAAGGGCCAAATACTTCTTCAACCATTTAATTGATATGACCTTGAAGCGTTCACAGCACTCTCCGGTAACATTCAATGAAAAGCAGATGTTGGTGAAGGCTTGCTGAAACGGGCTTTTATTCTCACGATGGTTTGATTCTCTTACACAAATTCTACTTCTGGCAGGAAAAAGAACTTTACGGTACGGACACGATTTGCTATGACAGACACCTCTGTGTTCAGTTTTCATACAATTAGATTCATTAAGGTTGGAAAAGACCTCCAAGATGATCTAGTCCAACCATCCACCAACCATCAATACTGCCCACTAACCATGTCCCTCAGTACCACATCTCCACCTTTCTTGAACCAAGGACAGTGACTCCACCACCTCCCAGGGCAGCCTGTTCCAGTGCTCGATCACTCTTTCAGAGAAGACAATTTTCCCAATATCCAACATCAATCTCCCCTGGCACAACCTGAAGCCATTCTCTCTCATCGTACCTCTAGCTACCTGGGGAGAAGAGGCTGATTCCCACTCTGCCACAACCTTTTCAAATAGAGATTGGTGCTATTTGAGGGAACTCAGCTTTTGGAGGCTATTGGGGAAGGAAAGTTTTCAGAACCTTAGATCCACGAGAGGTTAACCCCTGTGAAAATTCAGGCCTTGAATCTGTGTGATCAGAAGGCTTTCTATCAGCTCACGATGATGAGCATTGTACCAATGCAGCAGGCTGAAATCAAGATGATCTTAGCATTATTTGATAGTTATCTGGGAATAATAGATTTTTTGGCACCTTATGTAGAGTGATCCAGGCTTGTACAGCTTGTAGCTGTTCTGTCCTATTGTCCTCATCATGGAAAATACAGATACGCAAACGACAGCAAGTGCTTTGCTCATGTACCACTTGTTGTAATACATGGTTAGCAGTAAGTTCCTCTGTTGAAGCACATATTCTACACATACAGTTTGCAGATAGGCTACTTTTGAAACAAACCAGTAATTTGTGACAACTGGGATGGAAGGAGGAGATGGCTGATGATCTTTAAGGTCCCTTCCAACTGAAGCTATTCCACAAGCCATTCTAAAATATGGAAAAAGTTTTAGAAATCTCCAGCTTTTACATCCAATTTTGCCAATGATTTGCCACATAAAGTAAAAAAAAGTCATTTAACCTCCCTGAGTCACAGCTCACTCACTCACATTCCAAAGGAACACGTAGCATTGTGTCTGTTTGAGTGGTAAGGAAGATCGAGGGCTTAATCTGACCAGCACTGTTTCCAAGTCTCTCTCAACCTTAACATCAAGCTTTTAACACTTGGTACTAGCACACAAGCATTCTTTGATTGTTTTTTGTTTTGTCAGAATGATTACTGACAGGGCTTGCTGGGGAGGTACAGACTGACCAAGAAGGGACAAAAACCTGCAGATCACCAGCTATGCTGAACAAGTGAAGGGGTAAAAATACACAGACAAAAAAAACAGCAAATCAACTCTATTTCAGCACATACCTGTCACTCTGACTGTAAAGTTTCCCAGGACCTCGTTGGAATGCCTTGGCTTGCAACTGTACAGCCCCGAATCATCATACGACACATTGATTATCTTCAACAGTTTTTGTCCAATATGAGTTCTGTTGGAAGGTGCAATCCCAATGCCGTCTTTAAACCAGAAAACTGACACAGAAGAGCTTTGGGTGTTACAGGAAAGTTCAATGGTATCTCCACTTCCAAACACCAACTCTTCCAGAAAGGCGGTCTCGCTCCTCAAGTATTCTGCAAAGGGAAAAAGAGAGGGAAATGAGTAAATAAGAGCATGTGTCAGAGAATGAAAGAGTATTTTAACAAGTAACTTGTATTTGCTCTATAGGTGCTTCCATGTGCGCAGAAGACTCTCACATCAACGATGACAGTGAATCCTGTCATGAGCTGCACAGTTCTGTTTTACAGGAGAGCAGTAACAAAAGGAAAGGTCTGAGCTCAGAATGCTTCCCACAAAGGAACATGAGGCATGATGGTTTGACAGTCCTCAAACTCATTTTGTAGTGATGTATAAACTTACTTCAGACACCCAGTGGTTCCTTTATCTTTTACATCATTTTGAAAAAGAAGACTCAGTCCTCCATAGCTGCCCTCAACCCAGTTATTCCAACAGCATGAGCAGCACTGCCTTGTCTATGCCAGCCAATATTTTCTCATTACATGTCTCATGTTTCTTCCAGCTTACACCAGCTCTGAGACGTTATGCTCTGCCAGGCATAAGTCTTCTTGGTTTTGTACACTCTGGGATCCTAATTCACAGCAAAGACTCTCTGGTGCTATGATTACATAATTAACAAATAAGTAATGCAAAACAAATCTATTCCCATGATCCAAACTCAGGTGGCCCAATTTTACCTTTGATAATAATCAGATATGAATAGCGATCTTAATTTTGCTGCTCACATATATGCATAGATTAGAATTTAACTGTGAAACCAATGTGATTACAGCAACTCAGAACACCTGAGGATGGTGTTCTGATGATGAACTGTTTTCAAGTTGTTGTTCTGCTATTAAGTCAAAGAATTGGAGGAGGTAATTAAAGAAAAATGTACTGCTTTTCGCCCCTTGTAATGCAACTTTTCATTCCTGTGGAACTTTAAAAACATAAAAATGCTTCAGTCAGTAGTCTTACATGGAGAAACCGATGAATTCTAAGGGCCTGAAAATGTGGTATTTCATGGGAGGTATCATCCCACAGCAGGCAAAGCCCACACACACTGGGGTCGCAAAGCACCTTTCCCTTATACTCTGGCAGCAATTCCAACTCAAATATTTCTGGGTTTGGCCAGAATGCTGCGGTGTTCATATAGACAAGAGTTTCTTTTTTTTCTTTTTTTTTTTTTTAATTCTCTTTTTATTATTTTTAATGAAAAGATTTTCCCCAAAAGCTTATGCTAATAGTAAAAAAGAAAGAAAAGGAAGCCGAAGAAGCATCAGCATCTTTCTCCTTACAGAGCAGCTCTTGCACAGTTCTGTGCTTGCCCATGGTCTGCCTCTTCCCATCAAGGAGCTCCTTGGGGAAATATGGTTGAGAAGAAGAAACCTGCAGCACCACGTAAAGAAGCATTTTCTGTTTCAGCTGCTGATTTCAGGATACAGCCTTCCTTCTCTGTACTGTAAGGATTTTCCCAATGGCACCAACTTTGGCTTTAGATTAGAAGTCCCTCATACAGCTTTGCAGGCAGTGCTGGGTGCTGATCTTTGCTGACTCGAATGGAAGCTGTTGCTAATTTAACCTACTGGAAAACAAACCCCATGCAGCTAAACCATTCCTCCGTACAAAATGCACTCTTCCACCTGACCTTTGGTAACTTGTGTATTTTGGCTTTTGTACCCTAAACCTACCGAAAGGAACAAGCCCAGACTGAATACAAACCAAATGATGCTGTTTAGTCATTTAAAAGGAAGTCACTTTTTTCTTAAAGTGATAATGAATCTGTGTTAATGACAAAGCAGTAAAGCAGTTTTATAGAACATAGCAGAGGAATATCAAAATGAAGAGTAAATTCACTTTCGACTCAGAACAATTGGGGTTCGCAGCTTCTTCTGAGGAAAGAAACCTCATCTTTTAATTATTTTGACATCTCTGCCCCTCAACAGCCCAGCTGGTCCCCAGCAGATATCCTGATGCCCTCTGTATACACCTCAGTCCTCCTGACTGTATTCAGTCCTCCTGACTTCATTCCTCCTAAGTACAGTCTCCAGAGATTTCAAGGAGGGGCTACTTGAAAAGGAAAACAGTACTGATGTTTTTCAGCTCTTTAAACAGCATTTCGAATTTCAGTTTACACACCTACGGCGAAAAACTAAACAGAACCCAAGTCAGAGACCTCCACAGAGTTGAATGTGCTTTAGTATTTTGCCTAACTGGGACCTCAGAGAATGAAGATTTGCTATTATTACTATACCTCATCCAGCTTTCAAATATGACAAATGCAAAAGCAGAGACAGAGGTTACAACACCTATCACCAAAGCATCAGTCCTGGGTCCTAAGCAAACCATCCATGCTGTGGACAAGCAGCAAACCCCTTTAAACCTTTCTGCACTTTGGCTGGTGCCCTCCCTGGGGCTGGGGACTGTTTGTAGGTGCTATGCCAGAAGCATGAGGGCTGCTGCGGGCAGCGAGGGATGATGGAGCCTGTGGGATGCTCATGGACCCCACACCACCTTGCACAGTGCAGTCACCCCCAGCCCCAGGACACTTTGTTCCTTTATTTCTTCTCTTCACTTGTGATTTTCCCGCTGGAATATCTTCCTACAGCTCCACCTTTTGAAAAAATCCTAGTGTTTGGGAGTATCCTTTTCAGCTCCAACTCCTCAAAGGAGCATCCCCAAGCTGGGGCACAGCCATTCATCATGCATCTGATAAGCAGATGGCCCTGACCACACTGCCACTCCCAGGGTGGAGGGCTCAAGGCTCAGCACGCTCAGTGCTCTGAGTGGAATATCCCTCACGTGCCCCTGAGAATCTCAGGGAGGTTTTTCTGTGACATGGACCAAGAGGCTCTCTGGCGGCTTATATTTTCCTATATTCAAGCTATATTTGCCATTTTACCTGCATGTCCTCACACTGGGAGCTGAGGGCTTCTGTGCAGTGTCTGGATGAAGAGCTATGAGATATGGTTTGGTGGTTTGTGGTAGCAATGGTAATGGCAGAACAGTTGGATGAGATGATCTTTTAGGTCCTTTCCAACCTTGTGATTCTATGATTCTATGAAGGGTAAGCCCTATTGCCAGAAATGGGAATCAATCTCTCTTTTCTCCCCAGAGTTTGGATACTTCTGGAAATGAACTGACTTGGTCCCTCCTGTAAATACCTAAGCTGTGATTTAGAAAATTGCCCTTAGGAAACCATATCCGCAAAGAGTTTGCCTCAGTCATTTGAAAGGGTCAATTTATCATTCACCTGTTGTGTATGTTTGCTCTGGTGTGGGGTGGGGGTTCCCCTGGAAAAGCTTAACATAGTTTTCCTAAAAATAGGTTTATTCAGTACTACCACTGCAGTGTCTATGCAACTGTTACCAGTCAATATTTCTACCACAGACCTTAAGAAGCGTGCTGCACTCTATTACCTCCCAGGGTTGTTTTCACGCGTATATATGTGCACTAGAAGGAAAGCAAACTTTCTTCCTAGAGAATATGCAGAACCATGACCAGGGTTAGTTCTCAAGTCATATGCTTTTTTTTTTTCTTTTCTTTTTTTCCCCCAAAAGCAAGAGATTATGGGAGAAAAAAAATCTCTAGTGTTTAGCTTGGCTATCCCCAGCAGCGACTTTGGAAGGGCTTCTCAAATGGAAAAGCAGATGTTGCAAATCTGCCTTATCTACAGAGCAACTGTTGACTCTGTTGTGCAAATCCTAATTTACATCTGCATGAAAGGTTTCAGAGATTAAATGGCATTCAAGGAGGAATATTAGCTTTTCTCCCTCCCTCCAGCCCTCCTTTGAATGGATTTACTACTGGCAATTAGCTTTCTGTTCCACCGGCCAAGTAGAAAACAGGATTCATCGAGACTCTACAGTATCCTCCTTTTAATGGACTGTTTTCTCAAATCACCCAATTCAGATGCCGAGAGTTAGAAGGAGAAATAAATCGTCACAAAGCTAAAATAGTTACAAAAACGCTTTAGCCAGGAGGATTTCCCTCTGGCAAAGCCCTAAGGAGTAAAAAAAGAGAACAAATCAAAGGGGTCTCCTGGCTACATCCAACAAACATGGGAATGCAAAACCCCAAGAACACAAAGCTTTGGTTGCTGTCCCAAGGACAGCCTTTAGCTGTGAGTTTGCTGACTTAAAGGAACATACAGGGATGGGTATTTTCCTTAAAATTAGGCCAGACTTTCATTAGTGTCTAATGTGAAACGAACAAAAAAGAAGCAACTACCAACTACAACCCATGTCTATGGGTTCTGCATGCTTTTTTTTTTTTTTTTTTTTGCTTTTTTTTCTGAAATAAAACTAATATGAAATGTCCTTCACTAGCCCACCTCACTCAACCATGGTGGCCAAACTCAGTCAATCCTGACTACTTCCTATGCAATGCAGAGTGATGGGACACTCGCTGCACTAATTCTAGGAGCACAGGAGACCGTGACTGTAGGCCATCCCCTTCGGAACCTGCCTCTCATCCACTCAAGAGTGATGGCCAACTCAGCCTTTGCTTTTAGATGGAGAGTGACAAACTTGTAAGGGAGAAAGGAGGCCAACCAAAACTGTTGGCTGCACAGGGCTGCCAGGCTGTCCTGGCCTGGTGTCAATAGATGGATCCCATCACAAAACGGTTGGGATTTTACATTTTCACTCTTTGTGCTTGAGGAATTTTAAAAAGCTCATCACTGTACCAAAGAAATCACAACAACCTTGCTCTCAAACCAATGAAAACTGAGGCTCAGGCTGGGGTTTCCCAATGGCCAGAGCAAAATTCATCTCCAGCCGGCACTGCAGTAGAACAGGTTTCCAGCAACGTGCTGAAATAACCAAAAGCCCCATGGAGCATAGGTCCTGAGCAAACTCATGCTCTGCAAGCATCAGCACGCTGTGTTGCCCTCCTAGAGGAGGCCAACTAGCTGGATTTTACAGGTAACATGCAGTAGGCAATCAGCAGCCAGAACTACATTTTACACGGATGAATGGTCCTCGAGGCACAAAGAAAGGACAGAAACTGAATCTTTGGGAATGTTTTTAGGTTTTGTTAAAAAATCATTGAGTTATTTCTCCTGGGCTCCTCCTCCCCAGCCTTAAACCCTTCAAAAATGTACTGCGTATGGAGCTCTTGAGCTTGGAGAAAGTCTTCAGCTTTCTGGCTGAATTCTAGAATTTGGTGAACGCTAGCCAAACATTCACCACCTTCTTAGTACCTCTGCAGATGAGTTTTCTGACACATTCTGTAGTCACCAGGCCCTCTGGTTGAGGTTCACCGCAGAATGACTTTCTAAGGGATGCAATGAATTGGAGCACCACTACAACTCCAACCTGGTCACTCGCAATGAGTCCCTGAAGTGTGCTTGGAGATCACATGGCAGCGGAAAAAATTTGCCATAAAGCCAGCCCCAACCTTTCCCCTTCGGTTCACAGCTATGCAGCGACCAAATCCCAGCTCCTCCGTGTTTCCCTTCCACTTCCAATGTGCGCTCCTCTAATCTTCATTTAATGCAGGCAGCTGGCTGTAAATACCCCAGAACAATGACTTTAATCCTAAAGATCCTGAAGCCCCCCTTCCTCCCCGCACCAAAACTGAAGAAAAATGAAAAGAACAGCCTCATGACAGCAAGATGGAGAAACCCAAGCTAGCCATTTGGCCAAAAGAGCAGAATGACACAATGAGCTAAATTTTGCCTGGCCTGCTAATTAAAAACGGAAGCTACCATACTCCTGAGCCAGCGATGGGAGGTGGGGGGAGTTTCCATGCTATTCAAAAACTGGCTTCCAACTGGGACCATATTCACTCCACATTAATTGTCATTCCAACTACGAGTGTCCTAGTTTCAAAATGAAAACTACTCTCCAGCGTAGCTAGTGAAAACCAACACCAGTTTCGAGGCATTAAACAAAATTTATTGATTGCATTTTCCCACCCACTAAAACTTTAATAAGCATTAAACCTCAAACTCCTGGCCCTGTTTCCTCCCTCTACCCTCTCTCTCCATAAAAAGGGTCAGGCCCCTCTATATGGAGATTAGGACTTTATGTTTGGTATTTGTTTATGAGCCTATCAATTGCCTCTATTTCAGGGGGGGAAAAAGCACATCTAAAAAAAAACCCTCTCGTTCATGGATTAAGAGAGGGCAAAGGTTTAGGGTAGTTTTGGTGTTTTGTTTTTTCTTCCAACAGACTGTGGGGTTTAGATATACTACGGATCATGTTTACATGAAAAAGTGAATGCTCCCCTTTTTTGAAAGCTTCCCTTGAGTTACATAAAATGGCATATTTCAAAGATCCCTATTTCTCAGTAATAAAGACACAGAACTTCCAGGCTTCTCTGCCCGCTGTTTTCAGCTGTGTTAAAGGAAAAAAAAAAAATGGGGGCCACTCTGTCTGCATACTTAGCAAAGAAAACAAAGGCCAAACATTTGAAATGCAAAGGTCGGTGATTAAGCCCAGAAATCCATATCTAGGCATCAAAATGAATAACCAGATTTTAAGAGTGCTTAAGAGCTTGAAATGCAGAGCCTGATCTGGCTCAGCATCTTTCAAACCCAAGCCTGTTATTTCAGTGCCTCAAGCGGGATGGAGGTGCCAGGTACCCAAGTTGCAGGAGCCCAAAGCTAATCTCCTGCTCATGAAGTCTGAGCCAGTTCAATCTGAAGTCGCGAGCAACAAACCCAGACTTTATTATTTAGAAAGCACATCTCATTAATACTGCAACACTTTGTCCCTGTGCTAAACTCAACTCCAACCCTTCAGAGATGGTAAAAACAGTGGATATCAAAAATTCTTTTATTTCTCTTCTGTGAAGTGGGCTGCCGAAGGGACTAGAAGGTTTGGAGTTCACTGCTCTGTTAAATCAACCTTACTATATTTTTTCAGCTTGTTTGACTTGCTGTTTCTGTATACATTTGTGTTTTCACCTCTCTGCATTCAAATCCCACGCTAGCGTTTGTTCCGTGCTTCTCACAGGAAACTTGCTCAGCTCTTTATTTGTATTAAGTCTACGGACTTATAGAAAACAGACTTGGAAAACAATCCCTAAATTAGCAGGACTTACCAGCATACATGCATAGGCACACACACAGGGCTGCATACCATCCTGCCTGAGCGTGGCGTTTTATCATTTCCAGCAGCAACAGCAGGGCATCGGGTTCAGCAGAACGGGCCTTTTAATGGTCTCGTGCAACCGTATCTATTACAGCAGGTTTTGGACTGCACGTCATAAATCAAGGGAGAGTTCAAGCAAGTCATGCGTGCCTCAGTTCCCACTCTCTTCAAACAGTTTTAATGCTCCCAAATCACTGTCCTCCATATACTAAGCCATGCTGGGCTCCAGATATGCCAGCAGCAGATTTGACACCTCCACGCGCAGCTATTTTAATGCTGCTGTATGGAAATGCATGCTTTGCAGAGGGTCCTGTGCTCGGGCATGGCCAGTCCTGACTGCCTGTGGGACCTTCCTCAGGCTCTCTGACCTCATCCCCATCCTCCGCAGTCTGACTTTCCCAGCTTTTCTTTATGTTTTCTCAACGAAAAACACATCTAAAACCTTCTTCTCTCTGCAAATGAGTGCCCAGTGTTCCCTGAGAGACAGATGCCACTGCAGCAGCAGGGCTGGGCATTGCAATGGGCATGGGGAAGGAGGAAGCCAACAGCTGTTTCTCTTCTGCTAACAAAACTGTGGAAGATAAAAACCGAGGCCAGCAGCCTGGATTGGTCTGAAAGTCAAGCTCTGCTTGATGGCAAGCTCCGTGTGGGCTGCCTTGGGCAGGACGGGTGTGATGGGGTGGATGAACCACCACAGCAGCACTTTCACAGCCATAAGTTGGACAGCCCCCTCATATTTTCACCTATTTCTTCATGTAGACACATGTACCTATAAGCAGTGAGGCCACTGAGTGCAGTGATCCAAAACCTGGACTCTGGCCCCTTTCAGAGGACCAGCAGCTAATTCAAGTCATGTCTTCCTCCCTGCTGTGTGCTACTCCTACTGCTGCTCCTCCTCACCCCAAAATGGCCAGGCACACACAATGGGTGAAGCCACTCCAGCAAAGACTGCATCACTTGTCCTCACCTCATTTGCTATGCACTGAGAGCAGGGGAGCGGAGGAGATGAAAATCTCACTTCAAACATTTACACAGGTTTTGAAAGCGCCTGAGAAGCTTTCAGGTGCTTACTGCCAGGACTAACACATTCCACCGAAGCCATTCCCTTACACAGCACGCAGATGCATAGACTCATGGAATCATAGAATCATTAAGGTTGGAAAAGACCTCTAAGACCATCTAGTCCAACTGCCAGCCATCCCCACCATGCCCACTAACCCATGTCCCTCAGTGCCACATCTCCGTCTCTTCTGAACACCTCCAGGGATGGTGACTCCACCACCTCCCTGCGCAGCCTGTTCCAACATTTTACCACTCTTTCTGAGTTCAGGTTCTAACCTGAGCCTCCCCTGGAACAATTTAACACCACTACCTCTCATCCTAGAAAGCATTTATGCTGTGTGGGGTCACACAGGAGAAATGATGGCAAGAGAAGGTTTCAGGGGCAAGGCGCCCCTCTCTGAGACACCCGACACTAAATGAAACATGGGGGAACTGTACCATAGCATCTACAATTAAATTCTATGGTACTTACTGCATTTATACTGTAATCCAGCAGGGCTGGAAGCCTGGGGCATAGGAGGGCCAGGACAGTAACGTGGGTTTACAGGGTATCCAAAATTCAACATCAGCACACTCCAACAGTGGCTTACACCCTTGCTTCCAAGGCAGGGAAATCAGCAGCCTGGAAAGCCTGAAACTTATTTTTATGCCTGATTACAGATCTTGAGTGCTCAACACTGAGCACTCACCCATTACACTGCTGACACTGATGCCTTTGGGCTGACCAGGAAGGAACGCTTCATGCTCGATCATCACTCACTCCATTCACAAGAAGGAGGTGGGTGATGGATGTGGAGAAATTTCAGGAAGGGATGCAGTGAGGACACCATCTGTTGTTTCTTACTTTTCTTCCCCCCCCCCTCTCCTTTCTGTAATTGATCAGTTTGCAAAGTGGGATGCCGAGTTTCCTCACAGCTTGCTCTTCCTTCAGCCTTAGGAAGAAGAAGACTGAAAGGAGCAAGGAAGGTGATGGCCAAGGAGCTCTGGGCTCCCAGCCCTGCAGTTCCGCTTGCCAGGCGCCCAACCCACCATGCTGCATATAAAGAGGCTTTCTGAGTTTTCCCTGGAAAAACAACAACAGCAACAAAAAACCCCACATGCTTTCATGCAAAGCTGTGGGAACATGCGTAACACGCTGGCTGTAAAATGAATGCATTTTTTTATTTGATTTTGCAAGCGTTCCCTACCGCTCCAACTGTATTCATTTGCAGCTCGTGTCTTACACAGTAAATACCAGCGAAGTTATGCACCTCCATTTACCGCCCGCCCCACTCCTGCATGAATCCTCAGCCTATTAGCATAACTATTTAAACTGGACATGTTTTCTTCAACATTCCCCCTCTTTCATAAACTGCCAAGTGACAGTTGTTTAGTGTCAACATACCCGGGTACTCCAAGACAGGGAGGAATATGCCCTTTCAAAAGGCGGACCTATCGGCTAGCAAAGGAAGATGAGAATCTGGTGTTTTCCTCTTCTCCCTCCTCAGAAATGCTTTATTCGTAGGGATGCGCATGATACAGATCAGCAGAGATGGTGCTGTGCTTAATTCCGAGCATTCTTTTAATTAAAGACGGGCTCATGCAGGGTTTATCTTGGGTTACACATGTGAGTTGTCAGCGCACACCAAACTCCTTAATCTTCCCATTGCAACTGCTTTCCCACCTCATCTTTAGCTCCAGTACCCCAAGCACACGGTGAGGAAGCAGCATGCTCATCTGCTATTGGTGAGCAGTAAAATTCTCGCCCTGAGGATCTATACAGAGAAGTAAAAAAATTTAGGGGGGAAAAAAAAAATCCAATCACCACTCATTTCAAGACCTACAGTCTCTGAATAAGCTGCTGAGATATTTTGCTGGGAGGGAATTTCTTGCTCTTGAGTTTTGCACATGAAAGGGGGTGGAATAGGAGGGGAAAAAAAAACAAAAACCAACAATAATCCTCTGAGAAAAGTGGTTTTCCATGCCTGCACAAAGCAACAGGGGAGCTCCTAGTGGGTTTACTAATTGCCATTGCTTTACCATAAATGTCACCAGCTCCTGCTCTCCTGCAGACCCACAGGATGACATCAGGTCGCTGTGATGCCACCCATTGGCATCCAGGATGGACCTGGAGACAAAAGCTAGCCTCACTTGGTATACAGTGAAGGTGGGATGGGATGCAGACAGCCCCAGCCATGTAGAGCCAGGTACATCCCCACCACTTGAGTTTCCTCATTTGGGTCATTAGAAAACTTTCCAAACAATCTCTTTTTCTTCTCAACAGTCGCTCCCACCACAATCTGTGAAGGGTCCCAGCCTGCCCCCTTGGAAATTTCTGCTTGGGATTAAATAGGCATGAGATGAGGACCTTGGTATGACTTTTACAGGACAACAGGCAGCAGCAGACGGTGAAACTTCCGAAAAAGCTGCCCCTGAAGGGTCTTTATAAACTCTGCTCTGGATGGGGAGAACATGGAGTTAGTAAGAGTTGATTCCAGCATCTAGATCCAGAAGCATTTTCTATATGTCCTTACCCCCAAATAACAGCCTCCATGGATGCGTACCTGGCTTTTCCCAGGGAAAATGCCCCCCCCCCCAAAAAGCAATGAAAATAAAAACACACTGCGATGTGCCAGAATGCGTTACACAACTCTTAGGACCGGGTGCAGGCACTCATTGCCGGGCAGGGCACAAAGCTTTGCAGCCACAGAGAGCAGCCCCAGCCTGCGTCCTTCCCTCACCCGCAGCCTTGGAAGCCTCTGCTTCTGAGTCATTAATACGTTTAACCCCTCACAACCTGCGGAGATGGCACGGCCCCAAACTCTCACAGATGCTGAACGTGTAAGCACATGGTAATTGTTTTGCATATGGTTCTGTGTGATAAAGAAACTCCGAGGTGCTTCCAAGTTTTAATAGAACCTTTTTATTCTATCAAGTCTTCATCTTCCCCCTCCTGTGGCTTTGGGAAAGCAATGCCAGCTCACTAAAGCCGACTCCCCCTCCGCTATGAATACCACACCTTTTTTAGATGAATACATCTGAAACTGAAGCAGTTACTGGAGAAGTGTTTTCTTGCTTTGCTGCACCATGATTCTTAAAAAAAGAAAGAAAGAAAAAAAAGCTTTGCTAAATTGTGTAACCTGAGTGTCACAGCAGGAAAAAAAATAAGACCTAACCTCCCCATCCACCTGGGCTCTGCAACTCCCCCTTATCAGGGTGATACGGGGCAGGTTTACGTCTCATTACCTTTCACATTTTAACTACCAAGTTTACCAAAGGTTTTACTCCGCTGCTATCGCACAGTTTTTGTTTGCTTTTGATATTATGGAAACTTCCTGGTCATTTGAGCCAAGGAGCCGATACTTCAGGGGAAAGCACATCACATATTGGGATCACAGTGCCGTCACTGCAGGAATAGAAGCCTTTCTCCACTCATCCAGGGCTCTACATCCTATCTCTGCCATTCGGCAACCTGAGCTGTGAGCTATCAGGAAGGGGGCACCAGGGCCGGCAGCTCCAATTCACAGAAAAAGCACCTTTTTTTCACCAGATCACCAGATAAACGACCCCAAGGGTGGCCAACAGCAAGCCGATAAGCTATGGAGGGAGGCCCAGGAGAAAAAGGCAATGAAAGACCTCGTATTTGGCTTCAGATGTGGTTCAGCCAGCAGTTTGCTCAGGGGGTGCTGTGGGACTTCTCCTCTGGAGGGTGCTGAGTCAGCAGGCTGCTTCAACAAGCTGACAAAACGGTATGCAGAGCCAGACCGACCGACGGGCAGGGCACGGGGAAAGTTACGAGCATGCAGCATGCTGGGAGAAAGTCAAGTCCTCTCAGATGGGAAAGGAAATAAAAATCGAGTGGGTTTCACTGATGCCTGGGTTCAGCCTAGCTGGGAAAAAGTCACCAAACTAGATGGAGATTTCACTGTATCCCTTAATAGAGCTGTAAATTTGTAGCACTCCTGATCAGTATCCACATAAACTACAAAGCAAGGAAGACACTGAGGACAATGCGGCCACATCTCCTGCTCCTTTGGAGCCCGGGCACTGGCTCCTGTCCACTCAAATGTCATTCAGTTGGTCATCAAAGTTCACTAAAGAAAAATTTTGTTTCCAAGAGTTATAGATAGGAAAAAGAACTCTCAAAGCTTCACGCAACAGGCAGAAGGACTGGATGGGATCATTCCTGGGGCAGCGGGTGCTGCAGCCCAGAGCCCAAAACCCATTCTGGGGCTTCTGGACAGGGACACTTCCCAACAGTGCCGATGTGTTCGGGAGTCATAAAAGTGAACGTGCTGGTCAGAGTGGCTTAGTTTAATTGCAGGACTTAATTAGCAGATCAGCACTTCGCTACACAATCTTCAGATTCATTTTCATCACGTTCCCTACCCAGTGGCTGTTCATAAAGTCTTAATTAAAAGGAAAGAAAAAACCCTTGGATTTAATTGGAGTGACCCCTGTCAATACACGGTGCTATACAGCCTCTATCAGGTGCTGTAATGAGTCAGTCCCTGCACCACCATCGGCTCTCTGGTTCTCTATTTGCTAGGTAAGGGATGACCAAAAAAAGCCATATTTCCACCACCTTTTCCTCCGTCCTCTTATTACATCCCTCAATAAAATATGCTAGACTCGACATGAAGGACTTTGTTACCTTTTTCTGCTGCTATTCTTAGAGAACAAATGGATCAACTTTTTATCTCAGCACCATATCACTCACAGCACTGAATCTGAAGGATTTCAGGTCTTGGGCACAAGATTGGGAGCACTACCCATTTACAAAGGGCCTTTCATAGAAGGTTTCAGAACACTTTCCTGAATGGAACCGCTCCGGTGCCGTGTGGCACTCACTCAGCATAAGGGCAATTTAGGGTGAACTTTGGAACATCTGGGTACACAAAGCTCAGCAGAACAGCCTGAATCTCTGCCATCGGCTGCACAAAGCCAATCTGCCCCAACCAGTGCATCCCCAGTCATTTCCAAGTGGGAAAGTCACCAGAGCCCCTGTGTGCCTCTGCTGGGCTGGAACCTAAATTCACACATTCTGCTTGGTGACAACATGATCACAGCCAGGGAATCATCAGTCCTGGCTCCTAACAGAGCTCAGCTTTCTGCACAAACCTCAGAGTTCAATACACACACACACAGCTCCATAGCACCGGTACCAGGAATCCCAGAAATTCCCTTTTTCCCTGTATACTGTTCCGGGAGATGGGATGGGTATCACAAGTTTTGCAAAGCGAAACGCTGCCGTTGGTCAGCCCTGCTCTCAGAGCAAGCAGCGTCACTTGACATGCACAAATCGTACCCAGTAATATCTTTATCTGAATACTAATGCAAATTGGACGGCCTTTTTTTATAGGGATGTCTATTCTGTGACTGCTGAATAGAGTGACCGCATGCTCAGGGCTGCAAAGGAGTTCACTGACCTCCCTAATCATCTCTGCCATAGCCCCTGAATGACACACACATTCACTCCTGCCTTGCCCCTCCGCTTTCATTCATAAAAAAAAAAGAGAAAAAAACACAACAGGGAGGGGGGAAAATTTTGACATTGTTCTTCCTGCGGCAGCCTCGAGAAAGGGAGAGGGGAGAAACTCAGCCCAGATGAGGCCCCTGGTGTTTTGAGTTGAGCTTCTATTCAGCAACAGCCCCGCCATCTGCCTCCTTCCTGCCAGCAGCCCAACACCTCCCCGCGGAGATGTTAAAACCTGCACCCCTCCACCTCCGCCAGCAGCGCGCGTCCGTATTAGCAAACACACACATACCTCCAGAACGCCTCCCCTCAATGTGTGTTTTATGGAGCTGGGGACAGGCACAAAGCAGTAGCTGTTACAGCCTTCACAGCCCCGTGTGGAGAATTAGATCACTGGGGAAAAATCCTTCCAAGCCCCTTTATGGAAAATAAGGCCTTAGACTGTAAATGCAAAGCCCGGCGAACAACAACCCTCAGTAATGAGCCAACACCCCATGGCCCATTTGACCAGGAGAAAGAATTTGCTTTTTACCATTCCATTCAAGGGCTCAAAAGCAAAATGTGTTTTTACCCGGCTTGGAGAGTTTATGTTCTTTACAGGTTCTTTTACACAACCTTTCCCTCTCCAGTGGATGCTGCAGGCTGGACGATGCTGGGCTTCCCACATCCCCATGCATGTGGCCAGTGTCACCTTTGGAGACATTACTGGGTGGCCCATGGGGAATGGAGCTCGGAGAGCTCAGAGCCTCATCCCACTCCCTGGGGTTGACAGTGACACCCACATGGCCACTGTCAGGTTGATACTGACACCCATATGGTCACCGACAGCAGCGCGAGAGCCTCATCCTGATGATTTCCAACTCAAGTGACTCTACAGTCCTATGATTTCCACTGGAAATCCCAAAGCAGTGATATCCCTCCAGGTTAACCCCTCCAAACTGCCCCCCAAATGACATCACAGAGACTGACACACGCTCCCTGCCCCTTCACTTCCACCCAGATGCCCACCTCGATACGCTCGCTGCCGTGTTTGACCCATAAATCAATTCTTTTGGCTGTGAAAAATGAGCCAAACGAGTTACACTAAGAATCTGGGGTTTTATTAGGACTTTCTCGAAAACAAAACCAACCCCAGGCTTGATTTATGGCTTTAACCAAAAGGAGTATGAAAGTAATGCCCCCACCCCCGGCCTCCGCGAAGCCCATTTATTCCCCTGTCACTTTTTTGGCAACGGGGGCTCTGAAACCCAATGGTGAACAATGGAAACTTTCTGCCGGGTACATGCAACCCCGGAGCCAGGGGGCTGCGAGGGGGCTTCGAAAAACAAACAGGGGCTCAGGGAGCAGCTGAGGCGGATCAAGGAGAAGTTGCAAACCCACCCGAAGAGATTTTTTCCTTAAAGCAGCTTTTGTCCGGCTTTTCCTCGAGAGGAGGTGTTTAGCGGCTCTTTCCCCAACGCCTCGTCCCTAAGTCAATGAGTCGCGACCGTTGGTGCGTAAGAAGCGCCCGCCGCCCCAAGCACCGCGAAGAACCGGAGGCACGAATCCCCGAAGGGCACTCGGCACCGCGAGAGCCTTTTCAGCAACTGTTCAAAAACCATTTTCCCTCCAGAGCACCACCACCGCCACGCACGATCCCCGCCGCGTTCATTCATAACTCCCGCTCCGGCCGTTCCCATCCGCCCCGCGAACGCTGCCCTCCTTACCTGCCGCCTGACCGCCGCTCCGCTCCGCTCCGCGCCGCCGCGCCGCCGGCAGCGCTCCGACGGCCGCCGCCAGGCACAGGCACCAGACGGAGCCCCAGGCCGCCCGCATCCCTCCGGCGCGGCTCCGGGGCAGCGAGGCCGCCGCCGCCGCACCGCCGCCCGCCTCAGACATCCCCCGGCCGCATGCTGCCGCCGCTCAGCGCTCCGCTCCGCTGCTGCGCTGCCGGGAGAGGGAGAGAGGAGCTGAAGGCGGGAGGAGCTCCGCACGGTCCTCCCGGGGTTGGAGTGGTGGGGGGCGGGGGGGGAGAGGGGAAACGGGGATAGAAAAGGGAATGGGGGTAAGATGGGGATAAATGGGGAAATAGAGATGAAAAGAGGAAAAGGGGGTAAAAGAGGGTAATGAGGGTAGAAGGGGGAAACGGGGATTAGAAAAAAAAAGGAAAATAGTGACAAAAAGAGGGAAACAAGTGACAAAAAGGGGAAACGAGTGATAAAAAGGGAGAATGGGGATAGAAGGGGGGAAATGGAGAGAGAAGGGGGAAACGGGGATAGAAGGGGGAAACGGGTATATGAAGGGAAAACTGTGATTAAAAACGAGAAAATAAGCGATAAAAGAGGAAGGTAAGTGATAAATGGTGAAAAGAAGTGACAAAGGGGGAAAATAAGTAATAAAAGGGGGAAATAGCACTTAAAAAGTAATACGAGCAAACTAGTAATAGAAAAAAAAATAGTAACAGAAGAAAAACAGCAGTGAGACGGGAAAAAAGTAATAAAACGGAAAAAAAAATTAAAAAAAAAAAAAGGCGATTAAAAAGTAGGAGATCCAAGAAGCGCCCGGGGAGGCTCTGAGCGCGGCGGGGCCCTCCCTACCTGCGCAAGCCCCGCGGCCGCCCGCGCACCGCGCATGGAGGAGCCGCCGCCTCCCGCCCGCCGCCGCGGCGCTCCTGCGTCTGCCCGCGGGAGCTCCGGAGCGGAGCGGGGCGGCCGCGCTGTCCCCGCCCGCCGGGCCGAGCCTCCCGCCCCGGCGCCCCGCCCCGCCCCGCTGCCGCCGCGGGGGGCCGCGCCCGCCGCCCGCTCCGCTCCGCGCCCGGCCCCAGCGGGGGCCCGAGGGGGGGAGGTGGGAGTTGGAAGGGTGAGCGCACGCTTTTTGTCCGGGGGTGAAGCGAAACGAACGGCCGTGGGTTGGGCTGCGGGTCCCGCGTCGGTTCTGTGCCGGGATACACGTCCGCACGTTGGTTTTGTTTTGTGGCCCCGTAACGGCAAGGGTGTGCTTTCTGAAGGGAGACGGGGGGATAGAGCTGGAGAGGGGTCTGTGGGTCGGGGCAATCCGGGAGGGCAGCGCTTGGGCGCAGCGTGGTGAGAAGGAACTCGCCCGCTGTACCCCACAGTGAAGCCGCCAGCGCTTCTTCACCCACCAGGGACCCGGAGTTTGTTACCGACAGGAGGAATTGCAACCTACTCGAGCTCTGCGCTGTGGCAAAATCTGATTCAGTGTCACCGGTGTGTGAACAGCTCCCGTGGCGGGTGGTTTTGCGGGCATCTCCCGCCCCACCAGAGCCGCCCCTCCTGAGCGATGCGCACCGCTCATTGCCTCCACGCAGGGAGAGTCACGGCGCTGCTCCAGGAGAAATCACAGCGCTGCTCTAATCCCCTGACGCAGCAGCACGCTCACCAAAAATAGATGCAAATATCAGAGCTGGGAACGCTTGGCATCGGGGGCCCAAATGCACCAAAGACTGAGCATAACAGCTAAGCTTCGGGCTGTGCAGGTCCCGACAATGTGCACGGAGCTGGGGACTGCTCAGAGCTCCCAGGCTCTGTTCCTGACACCTTCATCAGGCGCGGGGGTCTGACATCTCAATACCACCGCATTGTGTGAGTGCAGGGAGGAAATGCTCCGTGTCAGACAGACCCTCACCGCTGACCACCAGCGGGCTTAGAGGAAAACAATGGAGGGAAAAGCAGTCGGCAGAATACAGCGTGGTTATGACACCGTCACTGAGGTGGCTTTTTGGAAAAACTAGGCTGAGTTCTGATCTCTGCAGGAAATCAAAGGGGTATCAGGGTACTCCTGCATGAAGCACTTCAGGTTTGCACTTTCCCTTGGAGCAGGGGCATTTCTAAGTTTCCTGCTGAGTGACCACCAGGCAGCACATGTAGAACTGATAAGAAGTGCAGGCTCTGGGAATGCTCTGTCAGTTTTTAGGACTTTATGCCATGAGGCATATATTAGCAATGTGCTCAGTGTCTGAGCCTGTCACCATCACTGTCCTGGGAAGGGGATTTTGGGAGCCTTGTGAGTGCTTGGAGCCATCCCTTCTTCCTCTCCATCCAGAATATGGGGATGGGATGGGCTGTGAGATGCCCCAAAGTCCTTGGTCCTAATGAGTCCTCTTTGGTGACTCTGTGTGTGCTGATGCGGGTGGGGATGGCGTGCAGATGGCATGCTGCAGAAAGCAGTGCCCAAATCAACATGAGCCTGGAGCAAACAAGTGGGGAGGGTTAAACTGTAATGTAAAATTTAATGTACTGAGAAAGATTGATCAGAATCACAGAGAGCTGTGGTCACACGGCTCTGAATCCTATCGGATGAAAAAATTTGGAGTGAAGCAAGAAGAGAGAGCTGGAGAGATGCACGTCTCTGCTGCAGGAATTGTGTATGGGGAGGTGCTGGCAGAGGTACAGTAATTTGGCAGCTTAGAGAGCAAACAGTTGGAGGAGCGGTGAGAAAAAGCCTGGAGAGAGCCTGAGGAGGGTGTGAGAAGCACAGATTTCCAGCTGATCCCCAAATACTGCTGACTCAGCAGTCCCCAACGGGCGTCCCTTGCTCTGAGATGCTGATCACTGGGTTTTCCCAGTCCTTGGAGTAAACCATAGCAATGCTCTGGAGCCTGGAGGGAAGGAGATGGGGATGGTGCATTGTCTCACTGCAGGCAAAGCCTGCAGCATGGGGACAAATTGGTCATTCTTTGCACTGCCTTAATACTGCCTGTGTTCTCCACAAGGCAGAGCTGACACAGTGCCTGCTTCCAGCCCTGCCACGCTGACAGGCCCACTTGTACAGCCGTCTCCTTGCAGTCCCTGCCATGGCTTTATTGTTCCAAAGAGTGCAGCGCTCTGGGTCAGGCATATATTCATATCATCATAGAACCATTAAGGTTAGAAAAGACAATCTAGTCCAACCATCAACCCATCCCTCCCATGCCCACTAACCCATGTCCCTCAGAGCCACATCTCCACAGTTCTTGAACACCTCCAAGGATGCTGACTCCATCACGTCCCTGGGCAGCCTGTGCCAGTGCATTATCACGCTTTCTGAGAAGAAATCTTTCCGAATGTCCAACCCGAATCTCCCCTGATGCAACTTAAAGCCATTACCTCTTGTTCTGTCTCTAGCTTTTGCTGCACTCAACATACAGGTTGTCCTGTAGAGTTGAGCAACTTCATACATGTGCACGTTTGAGCTCCAATGTGTGCATCCAGCAGATTTGCAGTGGAAAAGCAACTGAAGTTCTCGGGATAGTTTACAAGCAGAGATAACTCCTGCAGCTGCTCTTGGGGATGGCTGAATGTCAGCACCCCATCACAAATGATCACTACCAAACCCAGGAGAGTGAGCAGCCTTCCTGAAAGCTGACTCCTAGTTTGGAGCTCCTAGGTGGCTTTTGGTTGTAAGACCATGTCCAGCTCCATTCTAGCAAAGCGATACTGAGCTCAGGGACCCTGTGCTGTTACAGAAATGTGATCCCCTCCCGCAGCGTGCTGATGCCCAGATCAAACACAGTGAAGAATGCAATGCAACCTGTGGTTGGGAGGGGGGGAGGGTTGGCCTCCACCATCTCTGAAAGGCCTCCGTGCAGTATTTGTGGCAGAAATCATTTCATTCATCATTAAGAGAAAAACATTTGTGGTGTGGAAAGTGGCAGTTACATAAGAAATTGGATAGGAGGCAGGTAGATATTGACTTTAAGATGTAGCGTGGAGTCAGTGCCTTTAATCAACAAGGGAGATGTTTGAATGTTAATAGAACTAACAATGAAACCAGAGTCGTGTTTTGACAAGTATTTCCAAACATTCCAGGAACACTGCGATGCTCTAGCAGCGGGTTTCTTAGGGAGGTAACTGATTGCTCAAGCTATATCAGGGTTTACTGTGCATGAGCAGCCTCAGCAGTGCATGCCGCACCATGAGGCTGCTGAGGGTGCCCTGGTGGCACTGCTGGAGGTGGGCAGGTGGCTACTTCTAATAAAGGACTAATTTTGTCCCCGCAAATTATCCTGCAGGCACGTTAGAAGAGAGGTGAGCTCAATGCTGGAAGCTCCTCCTGAGAAATTCTCTTCTGGATTATCCCTCCATCCTTTGCCCCATCCCTGAAGTGTTCAAGGCCAGGTTGGTTGGAACCCTGGGCAGCCCAGCCTAGTGGTTGGCAACCCAACCCATGGCAGAAGGAGTTGGATCTTGGTAACCTTTAAGGTCCATTCCAACCCAAGCCATTCCATGATTCTGTGATTCTACGATCATAGGGAACTGAACATGGTGGTTGTTCCCCTTCATCTGTTGGATTTTGCCTCATTTATTTTTTATTTTTATTTATTTATTTTGCATGTATTGCTGACAAAGGTCACCTCTATCTATTCTGAAAATAAACACTGAGTCATTCATAAGTGACCAGAAAAGTGCTGGGGGACAAATGTATCTCTGAGATCAGACCTGTGAGTCTTTGCCACGCTTTTCTCGCTGATTCTGGTTTAAGTCAATAGCTCAGATGAATCATTGATGAGCATTTGGAAACATGGGATGCCAGGTACTGCTTGTCTTGAGAACTTTGTCAACGATTGACCAGCTGGTCAAAGGTCGATTTTGTTTTTATGGAGAAGACCCACAGTTTACTCCCAGATTTACTATTAACTGCATAACTCTGGAAGCTTCTCACCCTCTTTGAGTCTCCTGACCCTGCAACAGTTTGCCACCCTTCTCTGCATAAGATGAAAAAGAGAAGTTAGCAAAGCACGAGTTAGGAACCTGATGGACCTAGGCTATCCCTATGGCCAATGGAGAGAGATGCTTTCAATACATGATTTTTTTGAACTAAAGTGGTTCTCATGGTGGCCATCTCTCTACACTGATAATAAAGAGATCCTGGATGCTCAACTGCCAAAGGATCTGGCCATGAGCAAGGAAAAGAGCTGGGAATGACAGGGGCAGATTTCACCTCTGTCCCTCTGATTCTAAGCTGCTGTCACTGAAAGCTTCGTTTCTCCAAGCATGCTCAAGGTCGAGCTCAATGCCCATCGCTATTTCACATCGGTACAGCATCTTTAAATCTGAAAAATATCAATTTCTTTGCAAATCATACCCAAGTGTGCCTTCAGTATTACCAAGAGGCAAATAGGTACTTCTGAAGGCATTTCTACAGCAAAATCCTAGTCCTCCTTAAAAAGAAAACCAAAAAATGCAGCCAGAATAACCAGTGGTTTTCAGTCAGTGGTTTTCCATCTTTTTCATTTGCAGACATTGACATTTTTTTGCAGCAGAGGCTCAGCCCCTTGTATACTTAAATTGAAGCCTACTGACAATAGGCTCATTTTTCTTGTAAAGTTTTGAAGACCATTCAGAAGAAGTCAGGGTACCCTGGAGACCCACAGACTACAATGAAAATGATTGAAAACTGCTATATATTTATTCTTCTGTAACTAAATATGACTTTTTTTTTTTTTTTTTTTTTGGCTGTGTATTTATACAGACTGTCTACTTCAGCCTCTGTAGTGTCTGGAATCTGTGGGTCTGGTGGTGAGGGGGACAGAAGTTTGCTCCAAGGCATAACTGAAATATGATTTAGGTATTTTCAATTGATTTAGTGACATCCCTATGTGGACAGTAACTGTGACATTAGCTGGGAACATTAATGAACAAATCAAGCCACTCCACTTGATCATTTGTTGCCTAACTTGATACAAGGAGTGGAGAAGAGTTCAAATGAATCAGGAGAATAGCAGTAATTGTTGAAAGATTGAATGTATTTTACACAGAAATGGCTGCTTAATTGCTTCTTAATTGCTCTTGGTAGGCTCATGGGAGGCAGCATGCAAACACTGCAGATCATACAAATGTCTCCAGCCCAGCTCTGGAGCACAAGCCTTGATTTCATCGTGGGTGAAAGGAAGGACATGGACGTGAGCTCTTCAGAAAGAACCACGGGCAGCTGCAGCATCCACTGTGCTCACACAAGTCACCCAAATGGGACAGCCAATTCGTGTTGTTTTCCAAAACTCAAGCATAGTATTAGTAATATGCCATGGTTAAGACAAAAGGGTTGCGTATTGCCAGGAATATATTAGCTCCTCTTACAATTGAGAACACAAGTAAGAAGTTGGTTGAAAAGGGCAGATTTTCTCTGTGGCTGTTGTTGCCTCAAACCATAGAAATATGAAAATATTTGTAATAGTTTGTATCTCATTACACAGCGCAGGGGGGATGGATCATCCACTGCCAGCCTGACTTCTCCATGCTGCTGTGCAGCCAGGCTACAAGAGGTATCTGCAGAGTAAAAAGCATATTCCAATCAAACAGTCCAGAATTTGAAAATATCTTCCTCACTGTGCTGGGGTTAACCTGGGAGCCATGCAGCGCTCTATCTGCAAACCAGCAGAAAAAGAGAACAAGTATTTGCTCCCAGCAAATCGAGCAGCTCATGGGGTAATAAGAAAGACAAGGGCACTACAGAGAAATTATCATTTTTTCTTGAAGGCTTTGTGACAAATTTCCAGTCACTTCTTTGCCAAAATACTTTCATAAATACTGGAGATACTTGGTTTTATCCTCCCTGCATTCATAGAAATGTCAAAGCATGTTCTCACAGGTAGCCACAGTTAATCTGAGCAATCTTGAAATGGCTTCCAGCTTTTAGAAGTTTACATTAAGTAAAGATTATCCAATTATAGTTTTCTTTAAAGATAAGAAAGATAAGGTCGATGGAGAGACATGCTAGATGACTAAAATATGCTACTCTTTTTCTCATACATTTCTTTCATGTGAGACAGCTCTAAAATTAAAATACGGGTTTTGGCTGTACAGAAATATATGACATAACACTGTAATTGAGGGATAAGCACAACAAATGATGACAATTGTTGGTCATAAGTATTATTACTATCTACAAACAAATCGTGGCACTGTGGATTTCATCCAGGGTTATACATTATCTTTCAAAATACCCAACTTTAAATTTTGATTTCAGCCTATAAATCAGCTGTAAATCAGCTGACTCAGCCAGTTGAAAATAAATGTAGACTGTTGAGGAAATTATATGCATTATTGAGAGGTCTGAAGTCAGACCAGAAGCTGGCTAGGGGTCATTTTGCAGGAGGAATATTGTGTTCAGATAAAGGAGAATACATGAGTGTTATGTTAGGAAATGAGGTCATATTCCAACTTTAAATTCTAATTCTCTCGGTCTCTTACAATGTGTGAAATGTATCATATGTGCTCCTACCTCACCACAGCTTTGAAAACTATGTTTTCTTTATGAAAATAGACTTGGGCAGATTTCAGTAACGTTGTAAATACTGGTCCTGTTGGGGCTGAACATGAAGTTAACATCTGTTTCAATTGTATCAGTGAAAGACTTCATGGAATGATTGGAAAATATTACTATAATGTAAGCAGATTTTTAAGTAAGATGCTGTGGATCATAATGATGATTCTATGATTCAGTGATTCTATAATTCTACAAAATACCTGAATTACACAAAGCACATTGTTTGTCCACGTTGCCAATGGCTTATCCAGGTGGAAGCCACAGTGTAGGGCCATGGCCTCAGGCCACTGGTAGTCTAAAAGGGAACAGATAATAGCTCGCCATTGGATTCCTCTCTCCATCCTAATTCTCTGTCTTTCCTTTCCAATAATGCTGAATTCAGGAGAGTCTTTCATCATCTCACGCCACATACTTTGCAGGCAGAGAGGTTTTCATGTTATAACGTGGCTGCCACGTTGTTTGCAACCAAGAGTGTTTATCTTTTTGCTTGATGATGTTCAAAAACCTTGAAAGATCTGTTTGGAAATATAAGTCAGAGGACACATTGTTCTTTGGGTGAAAAAATACCAGAAAGCATCACCTGCCCCATGGCTATGGGGAGCACAAGGGCTGTTATGAGAGAGGACCTGGGGGAGGAGGTATGGGATCTCCACGCTGAGATTTGCAGAAGAATGTGGTGGTTTCTAAAACAGTGAGATCTTGCCTTACCCAGACCACCTGTTCCTGTAATTTTCTATGTGTCTCACCTTGGCCTATGTTACTATTTTGGCTTCTCAAGGATGCCAAAACCTTAAAGGGCAGAGCCTGAGGAATGTACCTCTGTGACCAAGCAATGAAGCTGACTCTTCACCAAAGTCTTTAGCACAGCCCTTTCAATCAGGCAAAAAGCACAAGTAAGATCCATGCAGTTTGAGCTAGAATTGATGGGAAGCTAGTTTTCACTTCTCACCTCTTCATATTCACGCTGAGTTCAAGGAATTGCCAGCATCAATCCCATTTTTAATTCCAGGTGAAAGACATTGCAGACAGAGGAAATGAGCCTGGGGCAAGTTTCTCAGAAATGAGAGAAGGTGCAAGAAAACAGAGGGAACTGAGGAACAGAAGCATGTAATTTTACAGGGGATCATTTCCACCAACCAATGCAACACTGTGTCTCAGTGCTGCAGAGTCTAGAAGAGCAGTTGGCCTCTGTGGCACCAGGTGCCCTTTGCCCATGTATCTTCCTCCTAAAGCAATGAGATGGATTCACATGCTCTCTCTACCTCCTCGGGATGCTGTGGATTTTCTAAGTGAGGAGACAGTTTGAGTTGTTGTGTTTGTAGTTATTTTTCTCTACCCGTCCCAGGATTTTGTTAGCATTGCAAATTCCCATTTCACAATCAGCATTCTTCCAGTGAAGTGGACAAAGGCATTTAAAACGGGCTGCATTTATCTCTAGTGCTCAAGCTGGATGAAAGACAGGGTTGGATCCTCCGCAGGAGGTTACACCATAACTCCACTGACCCAGGGGAGCTGCACTGATCTGCCACATCTGAGGGCCTGGCTGGTGGAGTTTCATCTGGCAAGGATTCAGTGATGCTCTGATCAAAGGCAACCTCTGCAGAGGCCAAATTCGAAAGGCCGAAGACAAATGCCTTGCTCTTGGGGCACCCTCTTCCTCAGGAGATGGCTGGAGAGTCCTGGCTCAGCCTGTTGTACAGCAGGCTGTTGCAGATAACAACCATATGGGTACTTGTCTGGTGCTCTCCAGTTGCATGTCCACCCCTAAGGCAATTGCTGTCCCCTGGATGGCCTGTTAGACCAGGTTTAGGCAGTACTGATAAGATTAAAGAAGTGAAAGAAAAAGATAGGGCATTTGCCCTTGAAAGTCTGTTTGCTCAAGGGCCATCATGCAGGGCAGTGCTGAGCTGGGGAAGCCCTTTGCTCCCTGTCCCCAGGTCTGTCAGGTTTAAAAATCTAGCATAGGCTTGAGCATCAGAATAGCTGCTAACAAGAGGCTAGTGGAGACATTTTCATAAAGCGGGCTGGTTTTGGATTTCATTTATGTTTATCCTGCCGAGCTTCAGTCAATTTTAGCTCAGAAAACACTGAAGGACAGTAGTGGAAACAAGCCAAAAAGTGAATTATTTCTTTTTGTCTTCTGTTCTTCTGCTTGCCCGCTTACAAGACTTTGAAAAATCTGAATTTGAATGCTTCCCTCACCATCAGAGGCTTAAGGCAACTTCTTGGTCACCCCTGCCTAGCTTGATCAGCTCTTTGCATGACCTCCAAGTTACTCAAGCCCCATAAATGCTCCCTCCCAGCTTGTTTTGCTGTGTGGCTTAGAGCAGCCTCCATTTGGGTTTTCTTCCTGTTGTCTGATGGCATGATGGCCACTGATTTGCTTTCAGTGTCAGCACACACTGGCAGCATGTTTTTTTCTCTTACTAGGTGATGCTGGAGACTCAACTCTTGAATTCTTTGGGTCCACTCTGCCGTTACAGGTGTGGCCGTAGCACAGTGCAGACACTTCTGCCTTAGGTTCAAACCATGCATCCGTAGCAGCAGATGTAGGGAAAGCAGTGGCAGAACCCACCCAAAGAACGTAGTAAGGATGTGAGCAGTTACTGCACAATGCTGCTGGGTTAGGCTGCTGTTGATCCAGTGCTTAGCATGTTTAATGGTGTGTCTGCTGGCTGTCCCCTCCACAGAAAAGGCTTTGGTCAAGTTCTGAACTTTCTTCAATGAATTCAGTTAATCAGGTACACTGTTCTTCCCAAGGGATTTGCATCCAAAGCCATTGGGCTAACTGGCTGGACCTGTGAAGGGTTTTTCTGGTTTTCTACCCATTTGTTAACAGGGGGATAACATGCAAAACAGAGCCAGGATGATGGGACTTACGGCTGTGGATTTTTGAGGCTTATGTCTTGGTTAACACTGCTGTGCTGACTGTGGATTTCCTTCCAGACATTCCTTCTGAGCTGCACATCGCTGCCAAGATATGTAAATTGTCTCACTGTGATTCCTTTGCTTTCTATCATCACATCGGGTTAGGCATTACCTGGATTCTTGTTAAGTTTACTTTTTTATAGCTAATACCTTAACCTTCTTTTTTTGCTGATCTGGACAACATTTTGAGCTCTGCTTATATGTCAGTACTGCTTTCATCTGGAAAACTGCACTGCTAGTACAACCTAAGCAATATAGGAAGCTACTGGGGAGTCACAACAAGCCTGGGTTGTATCCATGCATTCTTTTTTTTTTCTTTTTCTGGGCAATGCCAAGGATGAGAGGTGAAGGAAAACATCATTTTGTGATGTCAGTGCCTGTGTGAAAGCATTTGCCCAACTTGACATTAACTCTGCACCTTCATTTAAAGCATTAATGATGCTCATTCATTTTGCTGGCATGGAGGAGCATGGTGACATGTTCCAGGTTGAATCACCGCAGCGATATTAGCTGAGATAAATAAACCATGTTTAAGAAGGCCTTCAAAGCCAGGTGACCTCCGTAGGTACAGTACAGTACAGTTACAGTAAGCACTGCTAGTCATATTTTACTAACATCATCAATAAGGAGAAGCACCTTGTGCCATACATAGACAGACAACTTTAAGGAGTGGTTGAAAGACTAAAACTCAAGTAATAGTTTGAGAGTGAAGCACTGAAACAACTGAGTGGAGCTCCTCGAAGGCTCAAACGGGAATAAAGTTAAGAAGCCTGTTTAAATCTGGCCTTGGGAGACTGTTCTTCTCCCAGCCTTGTGTTACAAACGTTAGCTTTCCTTAACAAGACAAAGGTGGACCTTTGATGACAAAGCTTTTTCTTGGTTGTTTAATTAAGGCAATTAAAGATTAATTTCATCAGCAGTTTCTATTTTCTCTGTCAGTGGCCTCTGGCTAAAGGACACTAAAACTCCTGCTGGCTCAGAGCATCTCAGTGCTGGACACAACTGTAGCTTATTTTGCATTTAGTTTTGTCAGCATTTCCAATAATTTGGCCAATTTCTGATAGGAATTATTCATTGATATTTGAAGCAGCCTCCGTTTCCTTTGGGTAAGCTGAAACTCCCCAGCCGGTTCACTTGGGTGCCTGTGGACTATGGCTGGCCCATTGGCAGTTGGCTACTCTGAAGGAAATCAGGCTGCATGCCCCAGAATGCACAGATCCTTTGGAAAGTTGTTGGGACTCTCTCTCTAGTCTCTAAAGGCCATGGGTTTACTTGGAAGATTTGTCCATCTGACGTTTGTTCTTCCTTACAGATGTTACCTGACTTCTGGGCTTCCAGAAAGATACCAGTGCAAGAAAGGACTCGGAAATCTCTATTTTATTTTGATTCGCTACTATGTCCAGCTTTGAGCAATTAGAAGCTCCTCACCAAGCAAAAAGTGAAGGCAATATCTACCAGCATGTAGCTCTATCAAATCCCCTATCAATCAAAGATGTGTTTATAACAATGTCTGAAGCTGTACCCCATCACTGCTGCAGGCTTTTTTTCATCTGAGGGTATGGATGAGTATGTCTTTAAGTATGTAAACTAGTCTTGTACCAAAACATTTGATTAAAAAAATTGGAAGGTGGGATGTATCTCAGTCAATCTTGAGTGACTACAAGTTCATCTTTGAGCTGTCACTTTAACCTTGGTAGGGGTAGGCATCCCCTCCAAGGCGAGCAAGACTGGTGTCTCCAGCAGGGGAGCCCTAGAGCTCCAGGGAACTGCTGATGAGGATGTTCAGGCCCCCTGGATATATGCAGGGAATATCCTCGACTGAAACATTGCTGGCTTGAGGTCAAAAAGCTGATTTCAGTAGAAGTCTGAACTTCTGTCCGTATGGTGTTTGGGAAACATCCTGATTTACTTAATTTAAACAAAGGCAGATATCCGGTTAAAATCCCTGGAGCTGCAGCCAATAAGTGCCTCATTTCAGCACTGTGCTTGCAGCAATGACTACCCAACATAAAAACACTGTTCAGAGGAATAAAAGTATTAAGAAAATAAATAGTTTCAGTACTTGGATTAGACACAGATTTAAAATATGTGAGGAAAGATGGAGCTAGTAGGGAGAGTTGATAAAAAATAAATAGACAGACCCCAGTGACAATGTTTAATCCAGGCTGCTACACGGGATGTGTTTTTATGTTGTATATTTGCCTTCTTCCTGCTTACCAAGTAGGTGAGAAAGGGACTCGTATTGTCTCCAGCACAGTTATCCAAGTACCTAGGTAACATGAATGGGAGTATCAATATGCGTTACCCTGGTTTTGCAAAGGCAGGGGGAGGTTAGATATCTTGTCTAGGCTCATACAGGAAATCTGGCATAATACCCCAATCTCTCCAAGCCTGTGGTTTAATGAAACGTTTTCATAAAACTGTAAAAAATCAAGCTGTAAAAACCTTGAGAGGTCACTGAGTCCTTCCTCCAGCTCTTCCATTGCCTGATGAAAATCAGCTAGCTTGCTCCTCTGTTTTGCACAGCTCTGGGTGCAGGAGGTGATAGGTAATGATTCCTGCAGCCTTTCTTCCTTCATGCCAACTGTGCTCTGAAAACTGCAGCTAAGCTTCTAGCTACCTGGGGAGGAAGGATTTATCTCCTTTATCTGATTTTATAGAGCAGCAAAGAAGAGGCAAATTCAGTGATGGGGCTGGAGTTGTCACACCTTTGCTGACAGGTATTGCAGCTTTGCAAGGTCTCGCGTCTCTTGGCCTGCTATTCAAATGAAGGCTGCTTCAGAACTTGCCTTCCTTTAGCCTTGTGTTAGCAGTGGGGGCCATTGGCCTTGGAACCACTTCAAGGTTGTTGTTCGGAGTAGGCATGGAGCTGGTTTGATTGTAGGGTAGGTGGAAGTGGGCAGTTTCTTGGTTTATTTGTCCACCTCTTCCTAGCAGCTGGGGTTTTCCGAATCACTTCTCTAGTGAGAAAATCTACATGTGTGAGTAAAGCAGCCTGCCTGCAGCCCAGACCATTTGTTGCTGCTGCTGTGGGACTGAGGAGATTGAGATGATGGGGCTGGATGGATGGCAGGGTCAGACTCGGTGTCCCCTGCTTGGGTGCTTTGTAGCGACTCAAGCATATCAACTTGAGTTATGTTTTTTTCTTCGCTTGAGGGTAATGATACTTGCTGGAGTCATCCTGACTCTGAGGTTAGATTCATCTGGTAGGCAAGTTCAGAACAGGCCACCCTCAGACTCTAAACAAGAATGCTGTCGCTCAGTTTATGAATTCAAGATGTCAGTTTTTGCATCCCAAGATCTATTTTCTGCTATGGTTTCTATTCAAGAAGGGCTGTGCCCGTGTAATGAATAGCAGCTGACAAGATCTTACAGCTCAGCATTACGCAATCAAAATGAATAGCATGTATGCAAGAGTCCCTGGCATAGCACAGCAAGGAGTGCAACCTAGGGCCGGGTCCTATTTCTGGGGCTTCCACGTCATCACCATACTTGGGGTGGGATGCTTGACATCCTCAATGGGCCTGGCAGGAATGGAGTTTGTTCCTTGTTTTCCCAACAAGAGAGCAAGCCAAGGAACCTGGTCCTGCTGGTTTTGTTCCAAGACGTCAAAAAAAATGGCGAGGATGCTATGATGCCCTTCGGGATAGAGCTGTGCTTCAGCAGCGACCATGCTTCATCCTCCAAGCAAAGTAAGTCTTGTGTGTGCAGATCAATTATCTTTTATTTTGATCTAATAGAAGCTCCCACATCTGCCTGTATCTGGTTGAAGTCCTGAGGACACTGTGGCTACGGCTGCACCAAACCACCTTGACTGTGATCGGAGAATCTAAACCCCCTTTCAACCCCCTTCACAGCCAACACAATGTGACCTTCTTTAACCCCCTCGGTCTTCCTAATTCCCCCAAGAGAAAGGTGTCAGGGAGCTGATGTGTTGTTCTACGTAAACAATTGATTTGGGGTTCCAAGAATGATAAATAAATATCTTTGGGTCAAACCAAAGCAAATCCTTTCAGTTTCCTTGCGAAATTGAAAAAAAAAAAAAAAAAAAAGTGGAAAAGATTATTGTAGGGTCAACCCTTGAATAGTTTCTTCAATCCAAACCCCAAGTATTTTTCTGGGTTTATTAACCTTTTCATTCAAGCTTGTTTTCTATTTTAAAGAAGAATTTATATTCTTCTTTAAAACAAACAAACAAAAAAGCTGTTTTGAGATATGAATGTGAAGATGTTGAAATGAAACATTTTGTATTTGAGAAAGAAAACAATCCATTTTGTTTAGAAGATGTTGAAACAATATGTTTCTTTTTCTTTTTTTTTTTTTCCAGAATTCCCCTCCTACTTTTTGTCTCTTCCTTTTCTTTTTTCCCCTCTGCTTTTTCCTCTGGCTGAAATTGTTAGCTCAGATGACCCTTTATTTGCAATCCGAATTTTATCTTCCAAACTCTTTGATTTCTGGCGTACTTGCTGTGCCAAATTGGTGTTGCTTTACAGACCCCTCACTCAGCAAGCCAAGCCTCCAGCATATTCCATTGGTGTAGGATCTTGCTCACTAGCTCAAAGTTAGGAGCTTCCAAGGGATATAGGAAGGGGGACACAGTCAGTGAGGTCACTGATGTAGGTGCTGCATTGAGGGATGTGGATTAGTGGGCATGGTGGGGATGAGTTGATGATTGGACTAGGTTATCTTACTGGTCTTTTCCAAGCTTAATGATTCTATGATTCTATGATAGGTTGATCTCATGGAGGAGTAGCAACTCCAGCAAGTTTGTTGGTGTGATGTATTTACACAGAGTTCTGTGGGATTTTGCAGAAGCTGGGATCACTCTGGCAGAGCCAGCTGCTGCTCTGCAGATGGTGCCTCATGGTTTGCAATGTAGTGCAGCATGTGCTTCATCATCATCAGCAATGAGTCCAGGCAAGGTAGGAGGGATTTGTGGTTCAGCAAAAATTATAAATCACACGATGCTTGATGGTGATATACGATGAATAAACTACAAGAATCATGATTATGAACCCATGTCCACATGTCTTGTGGCCTTCACACCCTGTGATGTAAGCTGCTTGGAGCTGATCCTGGACATGTTGATGTGCAGCCAAATGCATCTTTCCAACAAGAGGAGGAAGAGCTTGTCCATGATGCTCAAGAGCATCATAGCAAGCTGAGGAGTGCAATTTCAGGGTATGTGTTTCTAAACACAACAGCTTCTCCTGGCAATACTTAAAAAAGTGAGAGAAATGAAAGAAGGAGGAGGGGGAAAATTGAAAAGGAAATGGAGGAAAGGGGAGAGAAAATGAAGAAGGAGAGGGAAAATGAAGGAGAAGTGTGGATCTGACTAAGAGCACTGTCTTGTATCATACAGGCTATGAGAGACGAAAGCTGGCTTTGAAGATTTTTGCTTTTGCTCAGACCTTTCTCTCTTCTGTTCTATATTGCTCCAGTCTCTGCTCTGTTCTTGCCCACAAGAAGAATGAATTGAAAAATGAGAACAAGAATTTTAAAGAAGTCTTTTTTCTTTTTATGATGCAGCAAAGTCACCATCAAATTGGTTCTTTGAAACTGATGGGGTGGAAGGCATCGATTAGAAATAACTTTTGCTATATAGACCTAAGACCTTTTTCCCTGGCAAATGAGTTATGTATTGTGTTTTGCATTTATAAACACCAAGTTGGCTTTTCATTTCAGTAAGTCTGAGCAAGCAAGAACAGATTACTCTCTGGGGTAAAGGGTGGGGGGGGGGGGGGGGTTGTAAACATCGTTTGTTTTTTTGACTGGTCGGTGAGAACTCAGTAAATGAGCAGTGCATATGGGGAGAGGTGGTGGGGGATTCAGCTGCTGACTCGTGTGGCTGTTGCTGCATGACCCTCATGCTGCTAGAAACCCAATGTGTGTGGGAAGACCCCCAGTGCCTGTAGATCCTTCAGGGAAGCTTCAAGGGCTGAAGAATATGACCAGAGGAGGATGCAAGGAAGAGATTCAGTTTCAGTAGCATCTTACGCTCTCTTTACACTGCTTGGAATAAATGCATGCAGTGCAGAGCAGAGGAGAAATAGGCTCCCTTACCATGGGACTATTATGTTACACTTCCCATAAAACAAGCCCTTCATTTTGCTCATTAAAATCAGGCATGCTTGTTTGTTGGAGTTTTGAGTGTACAGTATTTCTTCTATTTGTGGGTTTAACTATAAAACCAAAAGAAAACTTTTCTTATAGTTAATTTTCCTTTTTAATTGCTCATAGCGGAGTCCTTCTGACTCCAGACCATTTCTATAATTACTGGAGCACATTTTTCCCCCTGTACTGCTTTTATAGGGTAGGAGTACTATTTGCCTCCCCTGTATCCAGAGTCCTTACTGAGATAAAGCTGCAGAAATGTAACCACAAATTAAGGCTGTCAGCTCTCATACTTGCATGTTTGTTATTCCTCAGGCCAAGTTGGAAAAAAAACATATATACATATACACATATATATATACACATATATATATGTGTGTGTGTGTGTATTTTAACTGATAAATACACTAAAATTAAAAAAAAAAAAAAATCAAGCCTATTTCTTGTAATCTAGGTCTGCAGTTAGACAGAGAGACTGCTGTGACTGCAGAAGTGGTGGGGTGAAAGTCCTACCTTGGCGACTAAATTATGGCCCATGGTCTTTGGCAGCAGAGCACAGCTCAGCTCAGCTCAACCCAGCAGCCTTCCCAGGCTCCCATCCCAGCAGAGTTGCTTCTCTGTCCTGCTTGAGGCCATAAACCCTGGCTGCATTGTCAAACCATCTGGGTGGTGTTTCACAGTTCTTTGTAGTTCAATAAAATCAAGCTGGTTTTCAGGGGTGACTGGAGGAGGTGGCTTCTCTTTGGGGAAGTATTAGGAAGGCAGAATTTGGGAGTGTTTAAGTCTGTACCCTCAATGCAATTGGAGGGGGCACCTCAGGTGCAACCCAAGCTGGTTATGCCTCTCTTGTCAGCCTTATTCCCCACTTAGGGAATTCCATTTCACTCCCCATCTAGTGCCTTCATGCAATCTCAAGGCATCGGACTGAGTCCACAGGACCTGCACCCTCATTTTGATCAATCCAAACTGCACCAAACACCACTGCCCTTTTTTTAAGTGAAGCTGATGCACTGCTAGCAGCAAGTGGCAGAGAACTGCTTGGGATGGATATGTTCATCAGCCATGAACAAGCATCACTGACAGTAATTTGAGTGAAATGACCTCTGTATTGATTTGCACTCATAATTAGAAGAAATGAGCAGGTTTGCTGCAGTGGTATAGCAGGGGTACTGGTAATCTAACAGAAGGACAGATCATTTTGGAGCACGCAGTGGGGCTTCAACATCTACTCAAGGTATGACAGCATCCAGGGACAGTGGTCACGGCCCCCTGTGGGATTAAATCCTGGAGGAACCATAAACAATGTCTTTGAAAGAAAGCACAGCAAGCCTTCATGGGCAACTTACTGCAGAGGGTTAGTAGATGGGGAAAACACATTACAGTTTATCATTTGATATGTGTTTGCCCAGGCAGAAGCAGCCTGGATGTAGTTGATCCTGGTGAAAAGGAGGGGAATGTGGTGGCCACACTGTCCAGGCTGGAGGGTGGTTGCTCCATGTCTTTGGACAATGGGGGCTACAAAACCCTGCCTGCACTCAGCCAAGGACGGGCCAGAGCTACTCCAGGGCTGTGACACCAGAACACCAGGACCACCCTCCAGCCCTCTGAGGGTTCCTATTTATCGCTTTGGTTGCCTGTGCATCTGGTCTCAGCTGGGGATCTCCAACCACTTTGCTTGCGCTTGCGCCATATGTCTCCAAGCTTGCGACAGCTTGCTTCATGCTCCAAGGTAATGCTTATTTACTGGCAGTAGGTTCAGTAATTGCTTGGGTCGGCAAGTTATTTACAGAGTTCCTATTTCCTAATAGCCTTATAATGCAGCCCACTGTTGACAGTTTGTTTGAAAAGTCACTTTTCATATATAAACATGTTCCAGTCAGTTATTATTTGTTTTTATAACTCCTGTTATCAATAGAATTTATTATTAACACCCCTCCCCACTTCACTAGAAGATGTTGTTCTGGAATATTTGTGTGTCTGCAAATGATAAATATTGAGATTTCTGCTTTTTATATTTGTGAAAGGGCAATTCATTTATTCAAGCACTCAACTTTTGACCCGGTCTTTGGAGTAGTCACTTCTGCTGGTTGAATTATTCATCGTGAATAAATTATCCCATGAATGTATCCCCCTTCTCCGCCTTCTTTTTTCCTGTTTGTGAGGCGTACGTAGAGAGATCCTGATTTCTGAGAACAGAACCATCATTTGCGAGAATTCACTGAATAGTTGCATGCCTGTTTCTTTCTGCAGCAGCCACAGTCTGGTTGTTTCCTTCTCTGGCTGCCCCCATGGAGACCTCCACAGGTCTCTGTAGGCCTGTGGTGGAGAGAGAAGTTTAAATGCAAGATGTTTTTCTTGGGAGCAATGAGACCACCCTACCTGCACATTTAGAATAATTCTATCTTCTAGGTTGGAAAAGACCTTCCAGATCAGTAGGTCCAACCATCAGCCTGACCTACCAAGTCCCAGCACTAACCCACGTCCTTTTGAGACACATCCATGTCTTTTTAAAATGTTCAGGGATGATCTTAGCTGTCTTTCCAACCTTAATGATTCTATGATTCTCTTTTCACGTAGAGAGTGATGAGGTTCCACCTCAGCCTTCGCTTCTCCAGACCACACTACCCCAATTCCCTCAGCAGCTCCTCACAACTCTTGTTTCATCAGCTTCGTTGATCTTCTCTATACACTTGGGCAGCTCAGTATCCTTCTTGTAGAGAAGGGCCTCAAACTGAATACAGTTATCGAGGTGCAGTGTGCCCATTTGAAGGGGCTGGGCTGCAATCCTCAGCTGGAGGAGCAGGCCCACAGTGCATCACTGTAGAGGGGAGCAAGAAGCCTCCTCTGCCTGCAGCTGGCTTACCTCTGCATTTGTCCCAACATGCATAACGAGTCCTAGAGATGGGGAGGGGGGAAGAAGCAAAAAGAGAGCAAATCCCAAATTTCAATCCGTTCTCCAAACAGCCTCACTTGCAAGCGAGGTCCCAAGGAAAGTTTTTCGTCACTCTCAGTGAAACTCCAGGACTTTCATCACTTAACGCTTGCAGAGCTGCTGCAGATGAAAGGCTCCTCTCTGGAAGCACTTGCACCTCAGCTTTTGATCTCTGCTGTGCCCATGTGCTCAGCTGAGGAGAGAGCTGCTGCAGCTCCACTTTCCTCTGTCAAAAGACAATTGTTTTCTTTCCCTTTCCCCATTCGGTATTACTGCAGCCCGTTTACTCAGGGATCAGACGTTCCTATTTTCCGAGGGTCAAATATTATGATAGCTTTGGATATTAACAGGCTTGCAATACCTCTGGCGGTTATCTTCCAAAATAACCTCACCAGTCCTTTTAAAGAAATAAGCTCTTCCAGATAGCTTTGATCCTCACTGGGTTCTGGGAAGACTTAGTTCTTCTCCCAGGAGTGAGGAGCAGAGGTTTATTTGTTTTTTTCAGAGGAAAACCCTGACTGTTACAAGAGGGCTCTTAAATGAAACGCGGAGCGCTGCCAATCATCCTGGAAGATGAGGGAGATACTGAGCTACCAACTAGTGTTGGAAATAGTATTAAAAATTGAGGTGACAAGGGTTTGCAAGGAAAATCACGTGTGGGCATGAGTTTCACTGCTGGGGACAGGCTGGGAAATGGGCTGCTCCCTGTGCTAGGAGTCCTGCAGGTAATGTTAGGGAGGGAAGAGCTGTATCCTTTACGGCTACAGAAAATATATGGAAAAGCTGCCATTCCAGAAATCCCAGCTCAGGGTTTGGTATTGATTTACACCCACTTAGCACTCAATTTGTGCTGATATAAATGTCTATGAAAGGCAGCAGAAAATCAGGATAATTTTCTAGAAGTCTGGAATTGAGTTACAGAGCAATTAAGAGTAATGATCAGAATGGGTTGACTAGTTCTGGAGATGCACTTTCTCCTCCCCCTCAGTGGGATGCAGGCAAGGAGGTGTCACGCAGTGGGTGCTGGGACCATGCCCCAAAGCCAAGCTGATTTGTTATGCCATCAATTCTGCCATCAGTTAAATCCCTTATTAAAACACAGTCTTGGACTCTGCCTAAGAACTTTGACTCCAAAGCAACCTGATGCAGCAAGCTGGTTTAAATTAGAAGGAAAAGTGTATTTTTAAAACATTTTGGCTAATGCATCCTAAAGCCTTCTGGAGAGAGGACAAGTTGTGTTTTGCACCTGCTGTGTTAGTGAGGAGGAAGTCCCAGGGGCTGCTCTGCCTGGGTGATGTGAATACACAGTGTTACCTGTCTTAATTAGGGCTTTTGTCAGCCCTTTGATGAATCTCTGAGCCTGTTTAGTCACACCCTATGTCTACAGTGGTGTAAGTGCTCACTGGGTTTTAAGAACTGAAACTGGTTACAGGCCAGCATGGACAGGAAAAACAATACTGCAGCATCATGACGTGAATCCCTTTGTCAGGATACACTGTGTAAAGTGGTTAAGGAAAAAGGAATAATCCCAATCCTGCATTGGTTGGACATCTCTGGGACTGTGATCTGAGCCCATCTATTCACTCTTCCACGTCTTCCTCATTGCTGGCTCGTGGTCCTGGGTTTGGTCTACCCTCTTGAGCCTCACAGTCTGTTTCTTTATTTTCACACTGTGGCTCCCGGGTGTTTGTCTGCCATGATGAACCCAAACCTAAGCTTTTTGTTCCCCTCTTCAGTACATCCTTGATCACCAGTAGAGCACTCGGGGGGCTGCAAGGACACCCAGGAGTGCCTAGATGCTGATACGATGGCATCCATATGACTCCCTGCACCCTCTGTGCATTGGAGGCCCTGGGTAGTTTCACAGAGAGAAAATAATAGACATCCAGAAACTTATTACATCAGGTGTTGTGGAGCTTTGCTTGAACTCTCCTTTCAAATTTGTAAGCCCAATGGATATTATTATTATTTTTTTCACAGCTTGTTGGCCATCTGTTGATCCTCCATAAATACAGCTGATTTAATGCTTTGTCTTAAAAAAGGAAGAGGATACATATCTAACCCAGAAGAGTGTGATACTTATGAAAGGTGTTGGTGAATATCACAGCTGGCCAGGAGCCATGAATCATGCAGAAAAGGATGAATATATCCAAGGGAGTGTGTACGTCTAATCTATTTGCCAGGAGCTGAGCAACCTTCCAAGACAGCCTTCCTCACCCACTGAAGGTCATGCTGGTGACATGGTCTAGGTGTCTAGGATATGGTGGTCCAGGGGATATCCAGCATCTAAAAGAGTGGTTTTACCCATTCCAGCTTTCATCAGCTTTTCACAAGACAGGGAGACTACATATGGTTGAACACAGGGAAGGAAGGAATGGAGGAAGGGAGGAAGGGAGGGAGGAAGGAAGGAAGGAAACACACAGCTTATCAGTGTGACTCCCATCAAACAGAAGAAGAATGTATCACATGCATTCTCATGGAGGTTGCTACATGTTTTAGCAATTTCTTCACACACATTCAAATATCCTGGGATTTTAAATTGGCCCTTTAGCTGGAGCAGCCTCATCACCATGCAGATACCCTATAGCCTTGCTCCAAGCTCCTAGCAGAGTGCATATTCCCAGGCAAGACATGAGCTGTTGATGTACAGGTATTTCTTTTACAAGGCTTACAACTGGGAGCTGCAATTTTTGGATATGACCATCTCCCCTTCTTCTGATTAGTGGACCTTTAAATGCATTTGCTCTTGTTTTTGCAATAAAGGAATTTCCTGGCATTTTCTTTTCCCTTGTGAATCAGCCTGTTGCCTTCTGGGCAGTCCCTGCAGGCAAGCGTATGCAGGCAGTGGGCACAGCACAGCAAAGGGATCATCAACAAGGGGAGATGACCCCTTGGCTGGTTATAGAGCCTGGGGAGCAGTGGCCAAATCCAACCAGAGGATCCGAAGGACAGGACAGATGTTTATGTTTTCTCCCCTCATGTTCCTTGCCAAGCATGCCCTGAGAAGCCAGGGCTGTGAGCACAACCTAGTTGTGCAGTTTCTCTCCCTGGGAATGTCTGAGCCAAGTAGGCTGGGTGACAGGTTCCTCTTCTAAGGGCAAGTAAGGAAAAATCTTCCATTGCTGCAAATCAGCTCAGAAGTGCAGCTCCTAGCTGTTCCTCCAGCTCTGTGACTGGAAACCTCAGCAGCTCTTCCACGCCTCTGTGTGAAGGTCAGTGCCAGCATCCTCTGTAGAGGAGGGTCCCTTGCCCCTGACTTGCCTTCTCTCCTTGCCCTCCCTCTCTTCAGGAGACCCTACAACAGGCGAGGTACCGTGCAGGGGCTGGTGACTGCAACAGCATCCCAAAACCCTGCAGGCAGGGCCCTGGTGGAGGGGGAGACATGGCCCATTGTGCATTGACAAGGACTGGAACATAGTAAACAAATAAATCAAAAATAATTGAAATGACACCATGGGAAATAATTCCCTGGGGCTTGTAAGCAGACAACTTATTCCCAAGGAAAGTTACTGGGGATGCTGCCTTGGAGATGTCAATGTAATGAAAACTAAAACAAAACCCACCCCAAACCAGGGAGCGTTTTACTTTGAATAACGGATCCCTTTTAAGTGTAGGATATTGGCATTGTGTTTGAATGGGGGGAACCTTAGGAGCTCAAGCTTGCCATACATGTATTTCCAAACCTACCACTTTCTGTAGAAACATCAAGGGAATACATTTGAATGGAAATAAATTCAGCTAACGCCTATTGATGCAAATGGGTAATTTCAAGTGCATTAAAGAATGCAGCCAGAGATGCTTCAGCAAACAATCCAGCTCATGTCTTAATTAAGGTATTTTCTTTCTTCTTCTTCTTCTTTTTTTTTTTTTTTTTTCTTTCTTCCTTTTCTTTTACTCCTTCATTTGCGGGCACAATAGCAAAGAATCTTTGCGGTCCCTGAGAAGGCAAAATCATACCTAAAAACCAACGCAGCCTAAAAGCACGTGCTTTGATAAACATAGATAGACACGCATTTAATTGTGTCCTTGCACTTTCACTCTGCGAGGGTGACAGCTGAGCCAATCAGCTAACTAATTAACATACACTGCAAACGAGATTCCTCTTTTCTCAGGACCAGGACAGATGGCCTGTGCCACTCAGCTAGCTTCCTGCGCCTAATCCCTGCTCCTATTTGCTCCAGTGGCTGCAGATATTTGCATTCACTCAACAATAACCCATTCAAACAAATCACTCCCTTTTTTCTTGCCACCTCCAAGAAAGCACTACACGCCACTGCCAGCATGGAAATGTTGCCACAAAGGAACCAATTATTATTTACAGGAAAATATCAGAAAAACAGAAAAAAAAACCAAGATCACTGCTAAAAATAAAACAAAGCTATTAAAAAAGGAAAAAAAAAAAAAAAGTAGAAAAACAGGAAAGAAATAAAATGACATGCTGAAAAGGTTCTGGTATATAAGGGCTGCTTTCAGAGTGCTTGGAGCAAGTTGTCATACTTTTTTTGTCTGCTCCTGTTTCAATTGAATCCAATAGTGCTCTTTGCTTGTTAACAAGTTTTATGCTTGATTGTGGACAATAGTTTTCTCCCTTGGCCAACATCACAGATTCTGATTTGTTTTTTAGCAGTCCCTTTTCCAACAGCCCACCCATTGCCAAGAATAAAACAAGAAAGATTTATTTTCCGCAATATCTTTTATCTAAACATGTCCCTAGGTGCTCCACAGAGAAGGGAAGTCTGAGGCAGCACTTGGTTATGTTGGAAGATGCCAGCAGCTCCTGCTCTGTCAAAGGATCCAGGGAGAGCTCTCAGGAGCAAAGGATGTGCAGACTGCAGGGTGGTGTAATGCAGGTGTCTTTGCTCATGCTGATGGTCTTGGGCATCCTATCGTTAAAGAGTTCAGCCCCGGTTTCTCAGTATCAGGCTGCAATATTTTATTTTCTTCTTTGTATCTCACGGAAAGAGAGGTTTTAAAGATACTTTTGCCTGTACTGTGATGCTCTGCAGTGCATTCGCCAAGATGCAGAGGCTGAGCCATGGCCCTCATCCCTGGCCAAGTGCTGGAATGATGCAAGGAGGGGGCAGCAGAAGAAAAAAAAATAAAACTATCCAGAGATTGCAGAGATCAAGGAGAAAATCTTCTGGAAAAGCCTCCAAATGTCACTGATACAGTCTAAAGAAAAGACTGTGGAGTTAATTTTTTGAAGATGTGCCCAGAAAGGCTTTTTCAGCCACTCATTACAACTTGGGTCCAAATGAAGACTGCAGCAAGCAAATGTAGGACTGGCAAGCCCCAACAGCACACCTGTAGCATGCCTTGATGTTGGTAGAAACCATTACCGGCTTGAATCAGGTATGAAAGCATGGCTTTGTTGTTGTTGTTGTTGTTTTTACAAATACAGAAAATATTCTGCCCAGAGAAGCTGTAGATGCCCCATCTCTGAGGTTTTCAATGCCCCTTTGGATGGGGCCCTAGGCAACCTGGTCTAACAGAAGGTGTCCCTGCCATGGCGGGATGGCTGGGACTAGATGACCTTCAAGGTCCCTTCCAACACAAACTGTTTTATGAGGACTGAAGAAACGTGACATCTAAAATCTTTCAATGTGTACATCAGTGTTGGTATAACTTTAGACAGTTCCATTACATTTCTGCTGTATTTTATTTCATCTGACAGGGATGATCTCAGCCACTGGTTCAATTGTTGAGTGATGTGATCAAGTACTCAAAAGTCTTCTTCCCTGGGTTGTGAAAAATGACCAGATACGAAAATGTCTGCTTTTGGAGGTGGCACAGTTGGTTACTTGACTTCGTATTTGGCTATTGGAGCCTTTCTGGGAAAGGAGCCAGCTTTCCAATTTCCACCTGCCTCAATCCAGCAGTTCACACACTGGGTTTTTAGTTCATTATGGCTTAATACTAGCATTAAAACAATAGTGTTCATACTCAAGAAGGAATGCTCAGTGACAAACTGCAGATTAAACATCCTCCTCTCATTCTTGCTGCATTGTTTGCATCAGTTCTGAGGTGTTAGAAAACTCAGAACCTATTAAATCAACGGGAAAACAATTCCAGGTGCAATTCTACACCAAGGACTGGCAGGGAAACTTCCCAGCAACAATTATACCTCCATCAAAAGAATTGAATGCATGAAATTTTCATCCTAGTTTGAGAAAATCCCTTACATAAGCCTGGTGTCCAGGCTCTCTGTACTTGGCTGGTGATACAAGGTTTGCCACAGATGGGCACAGCCTGTCCTATAGTCAGGTTGATCCAGAGACTAAAGAATCAGCATGTTTTACTGAGTACTGGTGTAGTATGTACCACTCCCACCCAGCATTTGGACTTTGTTCCTTGGCAGACCCCTGTGATCTGATCCCAAGGAACAGAGGAGGCGTGGGATGAACTTGCACAACAGATGCTGTGCACTGAGGTTCACAACAAGGAGAGATTGCCAGTGTGCCCCACCATGCATGGATGAGAAGAGGCAGCACCCCTTTGTGGGGCTGAGCAACCTTGTACCAGGTACACTGGGAGCGCATTTGTCACACAAACTAGAGCTTCCCAGACATCCAAAAACCCAGCCATTTTTACTTATTTTCCCAAGATTTATATTTTCTTCCTGACTGTTACCAGATTCACGTGGAGATGCCAGAATAAAATACAAAAGACTCTTCTCCATATATCTCCAGTTCCACTGAAGTGATGACAAGCAGCCAATGGACATCCAAGTAGACTGTGATGACATTTCCTCCTTCTTACTTTTACATCAACAGCAGTGCTACAGGATCCTCATTTGACCTGCAGCTTCACAAGCTCGACCCTCAAAAACTGGGAAGCCCTAATAAAGCCAAAAAGAAGAATGCAATTCTGCATACTACACCTCACCCCGCAAGTTCGTCCAACAACTGCTGATACCTTTTCCCCATCCATCCTGTGCAGGAATCATAGAATCACAGAATCATTAAGGTTAGAAAGATCAATAGGATCATCTAGTCCAACCAGAATGCTATGCCTGTGACCACTCCTGACCCTATACAACATCTACCCTTTTCTTGAAAACCTCCAGAGATGATGAATCCACCACCTCCCTGGACAGCCTATTCCAATGGCGGCAGGAACATGCCCATTTTGGCAGTGAGGGCACATTTACTGTTTCCACCATTTACTCCTTATCTTTCCCCCACAGTCAGCGCTTTCGCAGAGCTAGGAATCTGACCCTGCTTTTTCCCCTGGAGCAGACTCCTCATCCAGCCATTGAAATGAATACGGAAGGTGGCAAGATTATGGCCTGGCCAAAGGCTCTCTTTTGCCTGTTAAATGACACCGATCCTTTCAGTATCTAAGGAAGGGCTATAAGAAGGAATAGGGCTGACTCTTTAGCAGGGTCTGGTGTGATAGGACAAAGGGAAATGGTTTCAAACTAAAAGAGAATATTTAGATGAAATATAAGGAATAAGTTGTTTACAGTAAGGGTGGTGAGGCACTGGCACAGGTTGCCCAGACGTGGTGGATGCCCCATCCCTGGAGACACCCAACGTCAGGCTGAATGGGGCTCTGAGCACCTGATGGAGCTGTAGGTGTCCCCGTTCATTGCAGCAGAGTTGGACTAGGTGGCTTTTACAGATCCCTTCCAATTCAAACGATTCAGTGATATGTGATCTTCATGCAAAGTGCTTTCTCCGAGGAGCGCACAAGCTCACTAGCTGGTTTGCAATTAAAAGAAACCCAACAATAACCAAATCCCCTGTATTTTCGAGACAAAGTTATTTCTCAGAGCAGAGCCTTAAAACTCCTTATAAATGTAAGATGCCAGTGGTTTCTCATGCAAACAAAAGATCCTGGGGCTTAACTCTCTGCTGAGAGCGGAGGAAGCGCCAGAGAAGGAATAAGGGAACATTCAGCCGGGCTCTCCTCTGACAGCTTTATAGCCCAGATACAATGGGCAGAACCTCTGTACCGATGAGTCTAATTTCGGCAGCTCTGGCACCCGCCCCCCATGGCTCCGCTGCACACTGGTGCTGTCTTCTTCAATTCTTCTCCCCGGCCCTACAAACAAATCGGCGTATCGGTCACAGCGGCCCCGAGCAGCAGGCCCCCGCACACCTTTGTGATGCTCTGTGCAGAAAAGCTGCTGTTTAGCAAAACAAAGCCACTCTCATAATCTACTTATTGTGCCTCATTAGGATTGCGGGCGCCCTCTTCTAATGGGAAAGTTATAGGATCAAGCAGCCGGTGCACTTCAAGGTTACCATTCTGGGTAATAAAGACATTTTTTCCTCCGTTCATGTCCGAGCATGACAAGACATAGCAGCTCGCTCCCGAGAAGCAGCTTGACATCTTCATTGTTCTACCTTCGCTGCTGAACGCTTCGTGAGATGGGCATCCCAAGACCGAGCGCAAGGTTCCCAGGGAGAGATGCACACTTTGCCCTTTTTTTTTTTTTCACCCCTGTTTTGACTTGATTATTATTATTATTATTATTATTATTTATTTGATCCTTCAGGCTCCAGTAAGGAGCAGGGCAGGATCTCTGTGCATTTTCAAAGGAGGGTCTTGGCCAGATGTTATCACGGACAGTTTATATGAATCCAAACCTGGGTTAATTCAGAAAAGATGTCGTTCCCGCAGCGGCTGTGAACCACACAATGTTATCGTGCGCCTGATATGCGGGCGCTTAGATAACAGGACAGTCCCTGGATGATAGGGTCGGATCCACCTTTGATGCTGAAACACATGTAAATTCCCTTTTAGTTGGAAATGCGGTGCTTCGGGGCTGCTTAAAGGAGACATTGTTCACTTCGCCTTTCTCCCCTGAGCTGCAGTTTCTTATTTCCAAAGGAGAGCAGCCAGCTCTGCTGGATATTACAGAAGTCACTTAGAAACATTTCAGAGATAGCTTAAAAATAACCATTATAGCTCAGTTTAAATGGATTTATGGAGCATAAACAAAACCAAACAAAAACTTGGCTAGTTCAAGGAACTGTAGAGTCAAAAATCCGCTGTGCTCCGTAAATGTAGCCAGAGTCGTCCTGCAGAAAACATTAGTGAAGTACTGAGTATTTGACTTTCTACTTCAAGTGTAATTTAACTCTAATGAACCACATTGTGTCATCAGTTTCGAAGTGGGAGTTCCTGATGAAGTCTTTCAGGGAAAGGGTTTAAAAAACCCATGGCAGGGTGAGGACACGAGGATTTCAGAGCCCTTCAGCATCCCGGAGAGGCTTCAGTCTCCAGCACTTTATGTGGCTCTGGGCAGCCTGGTCTGGTGGTTGGCAACCCTGCACATAGCAGGGGGGTTGAAACTGGATGATCATTGTGGTCCTTTTCAACCCAGGCCATTCTATGATCCTGTGATTCTACATTCAGTGCTTCCTCAGGTGAACCACATTTAATATTTAACAGTTCATAACAACACAGTGTTTCAACTTAGTATCACAACTGAGAACTGTTACACTCAGGGAACCAGAAGGGAATATTGGGAGGTGCCATATCCTTCCCAGCTTTGCCAGAGATCTCCCTTTCAAAATGTTCTGGTCTTCCCCTGCCAGCCCAAAGATCACCAAGAACCACTATGGCTTCTTTAACACAATGAACTGTCGATATTAAGCTTCACATGTCATTAATTAAAGTCCAAGTCTACAACCTCATCTGAGGAGGAGCTATTGCCCAGAGAGGTGGTGGATACCCCATCCCTGGGGACACTCAAGATCAGGCTGGATGGGGCTCTGAGCACCTGATGGAGCTGTAGGTGTCCCTGCTCAATGCAGGGGAGTTGGACTAGATGGTCTTTAAATGTCCCATCCAACTCAAACAATTCTATGGATTTATGATTCTATCCTTGCAGAGGCAAAATAAAATGATTAGATCCTGATGCCATTGATATTGCCAGTATGGTAATGTCAGTGCATACATGTGGGATTTCACACATCTTCTTGAATAATCCCTTGCACACAATGTGGATGGAAGTCGATGTGCAGCGGTTTCCATGAGGAGCTACAACACCGAAGAGATTTGCTGGTTGTGACCACTGCCAGATGACACACGTTCTGGTTCTTCTAACACTGGCCAGTTTTCCTCCTGCAATTTAGACCGATTTCAAATACAGGTGGAGCTTGAAAACATAGAATACATCAAGTCATAGAACAAAATTCAGTAGCCAGCAGATATGGTGAGGAGGAATGAAGTGCAGTCACTGGTTTTTGGAAGCATTCACTGAACCAGCCCAGGAGAAAAACCACCTCGGAGAAAAACAGCAGTAGGAGCTGCCAGGGAGTACAACCTGGGACAGCGCTGCCCTTTTGGACAAAGCAGATGGATTTCACAGGGCTCTAGGCAATGACGAGTCTTGGAAACTCCTAGCTAATGTTTCACCCAGTAGCCTGCAAGAAGACTAGATTTCTTGGAAATAAAACATTTCTCATGGGTGTCTCATAAACAAATTATTCTGGCTCCATTTGCTAAGCTGTCCCTTTCTAGGAAAAAATACACAACGAAGCCCAACCCAAAACGAAGCCAAGCTACCCTGGCACTGAAAGAGCAATGCATGGGCTGAACCTGGAGCTCTGCCATTTTCCTTAATCTGTTTGTAGGGAGGTAACAAATATCCCGTTTCTCTCGTGTATCAGCAGCTTTGAGGCCTCTTTGTCAACAGCACTGAAGTCAAGTGCATCTGTAATGCCTGGTATTGTGGCAGACACCACAGAGAGAGCATTAGGAGCGCTCCCTCCTTGCACCGAACACAGACCAGGGTGTGTTTACAGCCCAATAATTGCTTGTTTGTGTAAAGTAATGATGTCCCTGTTTGGCTTTTAGGCTAATTGGTAGAATAAAGGTGGTAAAAACACCAACATAATTAGCCTAATGACTATAAAACGCTGAACGAAGTGTAAAATCTCTAGCCTTTTTGACACCCCAGTTTTATAGTGCAATATAAGGAGGGCAGTAACATTTGGATGCGGAGGAATCCCTCTGCTTTTGTGGTGGACTGTTGAATGCCCCTGCATGATCTGATGTGCCTGGATCACCCTGGGTAGTCAACTGTGGTCTCATATTAAAGGAAAGCTCCTTATGCTAATTATTTATTGCACTGCTATTTCGTTTTGCTAATTAAGAGTGGCAGAGAGATTTGATGATCTCTTTTCCCTAGTAGTTAAAAAAGGCAAAATCAACCCCAAACACATCACAAATCCCATGGCTGAAGACAATACCTTTCCCCTGTGTCTGGAGTTCTGTTTCTTCATCAGTGTGCCACCAGCTGAGATTGCTGGAGGCTGGCTATGAGAAGGGACCAGAAATCAGCCTTTTAGTGTCAGCTACAATGCCAGGGCTGTGCTGGGTGGGTGAACAGAAGGAGAGTTATGTGGACATGCAGCTCTGCCTGCCAACATGAGCAGCATCACTGTGATCCTGGCTCTCCCTTCCTGGTGCTGTCAAAGAGGGATCAAAAGGACTGGCAAGGCCAAGATACAGCCCAGGATAACTATTCACTTGGATGCTCCCTTTGCAAAAGCAATGCAGTCTCTTTGGAGAGTTTCTTCTTCTGTGTGAAAGCCCCCTTGGTTGGCTATTCTTTCATGTAGCAGTTGAGCCTGAGTGGTAGTACAGTGCTGACGTGGGTCATGCTTAGGGCAGCAGAGCTGCTATAGCTGAATTTATCCCTCCCCATTGAGATGGCTACTGCTGGTAACATACACTTTTCTGTGCATGAGACCGTGCAGTGTCACCTGATGGCATCACATGCTCAGAGCTGTGTCCCATGTACCCGCCACAGGAGTTGGGTGCTGTGGCTGAGACTGGACTGACTTCATCACAGCAGTGTTCCACTGCACAAGGGAGATTTCCTGATGTTTTTTTCACAAACCATAACAGTCTGCAGTTATTTCAGTTCTTCCTCCAAAGCCATCCCAGAGAACGGTCTCCAGCTGCATTTGTACCAGTGCAGAGTGAGGGCTGCTCTTGCTGTCCTACAGCTCAGGAGAGTCAAACAGCTCTGGTGCAGCGTCCCCCACTGTGATCCTGCTCTGTGGGTCCTTAGAAATGCACAGACAGATCGATAGGGACCTTCCTTATGGCACTGTCTCATGGGCCGAGTGTGATGCTTTAGAGGTATTTTTTTTTCCTAAGGACTCAGCTAATAAAAACAAATTAGCACTTTGACCTTCAGTTTGAACCTCTCGGGACTCTGCTCTGCAATTCCTTGAATTTGCCTTGTTTTAATGCTTTTTTTTTTTTTAATTTCAAATGGTTTCATACGTGAAAACTGTATCTTGCTGAAATAAAACTGGGTGTAGAGAAGATATCTCCTGCCTGGGGAGCTCAGCTTAGGGGTTTTGAAACACTTATCTTTAAAAAGAAGTTCCTCTTCCACCTCTGCTGAAGCTCAGCCTTCATGCTCTCTTTCCACGGGTTATCGGCAAAAGGTTCTGCCTTCCCTCACTCTCAGATCAAAGGGAACACTATCGGTTTACAAAGCATCCTGTCTCCCAGCAGCTCTGCCTGGCATTAACCTTTCCTACAGAGGTATGGGACTGGGACCCGTGATGCTGGGCAGCCCTGTGTCCCCCAGAGCAGGGTGTCTGCTCCATCAATCTGCAAATTATTGCCTAAGGTTCCTATTTCCAGAAGACAACAGTTTTCCAGTTGCTGATTTTGGGCCGCCAAACGTTTCTGGTGGAGCACTGCTGAATGTGGGAAGTTCCCGAAGGGATCAACTTGACCCCCTGTCCTTGATTTGCACTGCAGGGAAGAAAGGAATAAAAGGCATAAAAATGTAAGTTAAAGACAGAGTGTCACCCTTTGCTTTGAATTTCCTGCCTTTTATCAGGCTAAATGCTCAGTGTTATTTAAATGCAAGTTATCTACAGGAGAATCCTCCCCCAGTCAGGCTTTCATGGTGAGGTTTTCCATGCCCATTGCTTCCAAAGTTGCAGGTTTGGGAAGAGTTCATACAAAATCTGCCATCAGAGAGCACCCCCCATCTCCATGTTGCGTTATAGCTGGCTGATGCTTCCTTCTCCATCAGGGCAAAGAGATGGGAAATAGTTGTACCTCTACCACGGTCAGATTTTGTTCCCTAGTAGCAACACCTAACCACCTTCTGCCTCAGTTTACCTGTCAATCCAATGGTTGTAACAGTGCTGATAGACCTATAATATTTCCAAGTGCCCACATTTGTCTTGCGGGTTGCATTTAAGCTGGAACAACTTCTTCAGAAAGACTATTGCTAATGGCGTATCTTTTCTCCTTGCCAAGAAAGCCAGATGGCTCTAAGTTAAAAAATAAAATTCATACTTTTTTTCCCCCTAGATTCTTATTACAGTGTGTTGCTGATAGAGCACTTACTTCCTAAATATTTGCTCCCTTCTATCCATCCCACCCCAATCGTGCCCCTAAACAGATTCTCAATTATGGGAACAGATTATTAATTATGAGTGGGCAAATCTCACCAGTTCATTTTCCCATATTTATATGGGTGGTCAATGTTGTTCTGTCTAAGCTGATATTTCTGATTGGTTTTCAATTAAAAACAAGCATCTGTTCACTGGAAAAAATGCTTCGGCAAAACTGAAGTGACAAACCAGTCTTGTTCTTTGGCAAAATATGTAGAAAGGAAAAGTCTTTTATGTTGGTGGTGAAAATAAGAAATTTCTGAGCTTCTTTTTTTTCCAGAGCCCTGAAAATTTCCTGTTGATTTAGTAAAGAATGAGATAAAAAGCTTCTAAAAATGAAGTGAGTGGAAACAAAGGGAGGGTGCAACTGTCCAAGGACAAGCATACCTCTTCTGAATCCTGCATTTATCAGCAGTTACCCCAGTGTTACACTGCTGAATATGTGAGTCCTCCTTCAACCTTTATGCTGTGCTGGAAATCCAGACCAATGTGATATACACAGTAACCTCAACACTGGAAATTGGAAATGGAACAAAAGAGAGAGATGAATTCATCTTCAAAATCACTGTGTTATTTATCAGTGACATACAAAGTGGGATCGAGTGTACCCTCAGTAATTTTGCCGATGACACCAAGCTGAGTGGTGAAGTTGATAGCAAAATGAAGGGATGCCATCACTGGATAGGTTCGAAAAGTGGGCCCACATGAACTTAATGAGGTTCAACAAGGTGAAGTGCAGGGTGTTGCACCTGGGTCAGGGCAATCCCAGATATGTGTACAGACTGGGAGAACTCATTGAGAACAGCCCTGTGGAGAAGGACTTGGGGGTCCTGGTGGATGAAAAGCTGGATGTGAGCCAGCAGTGTGCCTTGCAGACCAGAAAGCATCAAAAGAGGGGTGGCCAGCAGGGTGAGGGAGTCCCTCTCTATTTTCCCCTTGGGAGGCCCCACCTGGAGTACTGCATACATGTCTGGGGCCTCCAGCACAAGAAAGACATTGTTGGAGTGGGTCCAGAGGAGGCCCATGAAGATTATCAAAGGGCTGGAGCACCTCTCCTATGAAGAAAGGCTGGTGGAATTGTGCTTGTCCAGCCTGGAGAAGAGAAGACTTCAGGGAGACACTGTGGCCTTCCAATACTTGAAAGCAAGGGGGGACTGCCTTTTCCTCGGTCTGATAGTGATAGGACAAGGGGTAATAGCTTTATACTAAAAGACAGAAATTTAGGTTAGATGCTAGGAAGAAATCCTTTACTCAGAGAGTGGTGAGGCTGTGGCACAGGCTGCCCAGAGAAGTGTGCTTGCCCCATCCCTGGAGGTGATCAAAGCCAGGCTGGATGGGCCCTGGGAAACCTGAGCTGGTGAAGGGCAACCCTATTCACAGCAGGGGTTAAAACCAGAGATTCTTTTCAACCCAAGCCATTCAATGATTCTATGATTCTATGATCACTGAGCTCATGCAGAGCCCAGGAGAGGCCTGATTCCATCACAAGCTCAGGCAATAATAATAATAATAAAAATAATAATAATTTGTTTGCCCAGCTCAGGCCATTCTTCCTGTGATATTCTGATACTTGAAAACATCACCCTGGCCTCTGGCTTTCATAGTTTCAGGCAGCAGAACCCAAGTACCCCCTGCAGCACCACGAAGGCGAGCAGCCTTCTGTTTGGTAAGGGGATCTGCGCTAGGTTTAAGGACTGGATTAGCCACGGAATAGCTAAGCTCCTATAAGGCTTGGGAAAACATGCTGCCCTTCCATGCTTAGTGGGTTTGCCAGGCTCTCCTGTCACTTGGAATGAATGGGGAGAGAAATCATTATTTAATTATCTGGGAAGCCCTTTAAAAGACTAATCAGCAAGGAATTTCACTCCAGTAGTAACAGCTGGCTCTCACACCATGAGCGACAAAGAAAGATATTAAAAGGCTGCGTTTTTCTCAGTTAGTGAACTTATTAACTGTGCTCTCCTCTTTTATAAAAATGCTGCATTGTTCTCTAACAATGGTCCTCAGCCCTTGAGAAACATGACAGCAATGGTGGGGGGCTGCTTTACTGTAAAACCGGGGTTTACCCTGCTCAGCATCTCACATTTAAATCCCTCTTTTTTCTGGGGGGGGGGGAGGGGAAGGGGAGAGGTGAGCGGGTCAGTCCATAGGTGAGGATCTTGTCTGCAGCCTGGAGGAAATGGAGTCTGCAATGACTTCATTCATTGAGGAAGGCTGTGAGAACACAGTCAGCAGTTTGCTTCCTCACTGCCCTTGCAGGCAGAGAAAAGAGCATCCCAGCTGTACTGTGAGGTGGGATATGGACCCTACCCCAGCGTAGAATCATAGAATTGCTTGAGTTGGAAATGATCTTTAAAGGCCATCTAGTCCAACTCTCCTGCAGTGAACAGGGACGCCTACAGCTCCATCAGGTGGTCAGAGCCCCATCCAGCCTGACCTTGAGTGTCTCCAGGGTCACCACCTCTCGGGACAACCTGTGCCAGTGCCTCACCAGCCTGATCATAAAAAACTTTTTCCTTTTATCCAATGTAAATCTCTCCTCTTTCTTTTTTAGTTTGAAACCATTACCCCTTGTCTTATCACAGGTGGTTGTAGATGCCCCATCCCTGGAGGCATTCAAAGCCAGGCTGGATGTGGTTCTGGGCAGCCTGGTCTGGTGGCTGGTGACCCTGCATATAGCAGGGGGTTGAAACTGGATGATCATTGTGGTCCCTTTCAACCCAGGCCATTCTATGATTCTATGAAATAGCCTGCCCCTTTCCTTCTTACAGCCCCCCTTTAGTTACTGAAAGGCCGCTATCAGGACACCTCAGGTCACCTCACAGCCTTCTCTTCTCCAGACTGAAGATTCCCAGCTCTTTTAGCCTGTCCTTGCAGGAGAGGTGTTCCATCCCTTGGATCATTTTTGTGACCTTCCTCTGGATGTGCTCCAACAGGTCCATGCGTGTCATGTACTGAGAACTCCACATCTGGATGCAGTATTCCAGGTGAGGCCTCACCAGTGCAGAGCAGAGAGGCAGGATCACCTCCCTCGCCATGCTGGCCACACGTCTTTTGATGCAGCCCAGGATATGGTTGGCTTTTCAGGCTGTGAGGGCACAGTGCTGGCTCATGCCCAGCTTGCCATCCACCAGTACTTCCAAGTACTTTTCAGCAGGACTGTGCTCAATCCTTCTGTCCCTCAGCTTGCATTGACAGTGGGGGTTATGACCAAGGTGCAAGACCTTGAACTTGGTTTTGTTGAACCTCATGAGGTTCACGTGGACCCACATTGTATATGTATGTGTAAGCAACATAAACTTCATCTCTTTAAAAGAGAGTCAAATGAAATTCCTCATGATCGAGGAAGAGTCTCAGCACAGCAGAGAAGAGGCACCTCTATCTAGAATGCCCAATGTTATTCACCTTGAGAGGCAAAAACAGTCCAAATGCAACTGCTCCCTCCTCTCCTGGGGCCCTCGCTAAAGACAGACAGCTCAGCAGTCTGGCAGTCACAGCTAAATCTCACAGGGCAATATTTCAGCTTATATAAGGGGATGGGGCTCTCTGCCAAGAGAGCTTCTACAATTTACATCAGAGAGGATTTGGCTGGAGATAAATCAGGCAGTCCTTGCCCTGGAGCAGTCATAGTACCAGCAGTGCTCACCTGTCTGCCTGGTGTCAGAGCAAAGCCTGTCCTGCCTTATGCAGCCCCAGGTATGAGCTGAGCATTTGAGGTACTCTGGTGATGGTATTAAGGAGCACTGGCAAATCTGAGAGTTGAAAATAGGTGTTCAGGGGGAGTGTTTCCTGTGTAGGAGGTGTCCTTCCAGGGACATACGCTGACCTCCCTGCTTTGTCACCATTTTTTTTTGTGCTGTCAGTCTCTTGGTTTTGCTACCCAGCACCACACTGATCATTGTGAGCTGCAGGTTTAGAGGAGGTTTGAGGACGACCACCTCTGCAAGGTGGGATGGAAAGGATGGTGAGTAGCAAGTGAGTTCCAGGTCTCCAAACTTGCATCTCCATGCAGATGCCACAGAGGAACACCCATCCACCATCATTTTCAGGTCGGATATCAGGAAAAATTTCTTCTCAGAATGAGTGGTCAGGCACTGGAAGAAGCTGCCCAGGGAGGTGGTGGGGTCACCATCCCTGGAGGTGTTCAAGAAGATGTGGATGTTCAAGAGATGTGGCAAATAGGGACATGGTTTAATGGGCATGGCGGTGATGGTTTGATGCTTGGACTAGATGATGGTCCAGTGGTCTTTTCCAACCTTAATGATTCTATGACTTTATGATTCTGTGATTCCATAATTCTGAGATTCCATTATTCTATGATTTTGAGGCAAGTGTGGGCTTTCTCTCCACTCCTGCTCCAATGATTTAGAACTGCCTGAACCACAGCTTGTCCTGGGGCTACTCTGATGGAGAAGCTGCTCATGATCAGCCATTGCCTGCAGCCCTGCCTCCAGCTGCCTGGCAGTGGGCACATTTCACAGAATCATAGAATAGCTCATGTTGGAAGGAAATTTAAAGGTCATATGGTTCCAAAACCCTGACATGGGCAGGGTTGCCACTAACCAGATCAGGCTGCCCAGGGCCCCATCCAATCTGGCCTTGAATGTCACCAGGGGTGGGGCATCCACAACTTCTTTGGGCAATCTGTGCCAGTGCATTTGTTCCTTGGTTCTCACTCACGATCCATCATATGTCAAAACATACAGTGCGGAGAGCAGCACCCTGCTGCAAACACAAACCATTCCCCTGCCAGCCAGAGTCCAGTGCTTTACCTGGGTCTGCTGGACCAGAATGAAGCACTGGGGCTGATGCAGAGCATGCTCTACCTGATATGCATGGGGAAGTCTTCAGCAGCCCAAAACAGGCCTTCCTTTATCACCACCCTGCACGCCCACTGCTTGTGTTGCATAAATACAAAGCAATTTGCTCTTGCCTGTTTGTAGTTGGTTTTGCAGTGGGCTCATTGTGTGCGGAGGAGGCACACACATGGGCTTGCCAGCCTTCCAAGGAAGACCTTTGAAACCTTTGAACCTTTGAAATGGGGTGCACTAGGAAAGGGCTTTCCTGGAAACCGCTTTTGGTATCTGTACGACGGAACATAGCAAAGTCTGCTGAGCACAGAACCTTGCTGTAAATCTCATCCTTGTAACTTGCAGGCTGTTTTAATACAAGGAGAAAAGGTATTTCTAGTTCTGTAGACTGCAACCTGAGGCATGGAGACATTAAGAGCTGCACCAAAAGATCAGACCCAAAGGGGTTTGGGCCATCCTTGTCCTGGAAGCTGGAAGGACACTTCAGGCTATCTCCAACAGCACAGGATGCCCATGCGTAAGAACCTGAATTGAACTGTGATAGGAGCCCTTAAATCAAGTCACTGTCAGAGGGAAAGACCAAGACAAGTCCTCCTATGCCTGTTTCTGCAAAAATCTCTCCCATTACTGGATACTGTGAGATATCAAATGGCTCCTGGCCTTGGCTGCTATGAAAGCTCCTTAACATATGAGAAAGTAGGTCTTTATATTAGTCATTTGATTATGAAAGGAGACATTTTAATCAGCATTTGTCAGCCTGTCTGATTTAATAACAGTATATTATTCTGTTAAACCACTCTTATCAGGGTCCTATAGTCTGTTCACTCACAAACAATGATTACCCTTTCTGTAACAAAACTGTACCTTCTTTTTCTTAATCAAGGTAAATGTCCTGGGGGAAAAAAATTGTAAAGGGAGCAGACACAGAAGTTTACTGGAGAGTAAATTCAGAGACATAAGGCCAGGGTTGCCCATGTAAGCAGCTGGCCACCATGAAGGAAGTTCCTCAAGATCTGGTGATCTGGCCTGGCCAGGCAATCCTGGTGCAGCTGTAGGGACAGCTTCAGCACAAAAGTTGAAGCTGGGAGTATTTATGAGATACAAAGGAAGAAACAGCTATGGTAAGCAAACCTTTCTTCTCCTTCCATCTGTTTTCAACCTGTGCAGCAAAACCCTGCATCTCCCTATTCTGTCTGTGTCCCTGCACTCACCTCCAATCACTGGCATGCACAAACCCTACATCCAGGACAGAGGCTGGAAAATGCTTCACTCCTATGAGAACCTCAGACTAGATGCTCAGGTTGGATATTAGGAAAAATTTATTCTCCAAAAGAGTGGTAATGCATTGCAACAGGCTGCTCAGGGAAGTCATAGAGTCACAGTCCCTGAAGATTTTCAAGTAAAGGGTAGATGTGACACTGGGGTGGTTTAATGTTACATAGTTTAAAGGGCAAGGTGGTGATGGTTTGACATCTGGACTAGATGATCTTAGAGGTCCTTTTCAACCATAATGATTCTATGATTCTGTGGTTTTATGATTCTATGAAAGGTTCCTAGAGATGTGTCTATCAATGTCAAAGGAAAAGCAATCTTTGAGTGCTCTTGTCCCCGGCATGGGAGAGCTTCTTCAGAAGAGAGAAGCTATTGCTTGCTGCCCTCATACCAACTGGCAGTGTGGTAAAGAGAAGGCAAAGTAGAAGGAAAGTTTTGCTGAATGCACCAGAGATGAGTACAGAGATGAAAAAGAGTGTTGTGTTTTGTCTGCTGTGGGTCCTGCAGCATGGAAGGGCAGTTTCTGCAACAAATCACTGCGCTTGTTTCAAATGGGATGCATGGAGTCTGCCACATCTCAAGTTAAAACCAGGTGAGTCCCAAGCAGCACTGTGGTTTGCATTCCTTGGCTATGATAAATAGAGATTTATGATGTTCAGCTATATTTGTGCTGCCTAAAAAAGTCCCCTCTGCTTTTCCTTCTGATATTTTTAGTATGCCCAGGGTCCTTCCCGTGCTGCTGTTGCTGACGATGAATCTAGTTTGTGCTACGAAGTGCTGTGAGCAATGGATATTAACCTACCTGCATTTTGAGAGATTTTCAAATTCTGCGCCAAAGTATGGGTCTGGTGGCCCCCTTTTTTTTTCTGCACAAATAAAGCCAGACCCAAAGGCACCTGTTTATGAGCATTCAAAGCACAGCAGAAAATACTGGCTTGATGCTATTTCTACTCCTTCTGCAATGGTTCTGTTAAAAGGCCTTTTTTTTTTTTTTTTGGCTGAGGAAAATGTGACACTTAAAAGGTAACATATTCTTTTCACCTTCCAGTTTCCAATTCATTTTATAACTTAGCCCCAAGAAGCGATCAGGGGCAGCTTTCCTTTCAGCCCCAAATCTCTTTTTCATGCGTTGGATGTCAGTGCTTCCGAAAAGATTAAATAAGGCAGAGGTAATGTAGATTTAAAGGATTTTCCAGATGAAGTGCCAGGGCACTTTGAACTGAAGAAGAAAGAGGTTGCTGTGCAGGGACTGCTTGGTATGGGGGAAGGTACTGTGCAGCACTGCCTGGTGCATAGCCTGTGGGTGAATATGCTGTGTCCGCAGAGCAGCACCATTAGCACAGTACATAAAGGGGGTTCATGTCCAGCCATGGATCTGAGGAACAGTTCTTAGGTCTTCACCAGGAGGTACCAGGACTACTTTGCAGGATCGGAGAGGTGGAGAACTCTGATGCTACCATGCTGAGTCTGGGTGTGCAACCACAGGCAGCACTGGCGGAGCAGAGGGGATTTCCATCTCCCTTAGCCTTTGTCTGCAGATCCAGCCTTGCATCAACACCAAAACCCTGCCCAGCATGGAAAGAAGAGTTGTGAAGACAGTACATGGATTCCCTGTGTTTGTTCAGTGGCCATCTCAACTAGCAAATGGGCATCAGGCATCATCAGGGTCAAATGTTACTGATATCACCATAAAAAGAAGCATCAGGGCATTTTTTCCTGCTTGTCCTCCAACAGGGAGGCTCCTCCCAGCTTCAGCACTGAGAACGTCTGGGCGAGAGCATGAACTGCTGGAAAGGATAAATTATTCCTGTTATCTCCAGATGGATCAGATCTCCAACAGAATCTGATACTAGCCCTCCACGGGGAAGGTTCAAGGGAGGTTTGTGGAACTGCTCACTCTGTAAGGAGCAGAGCTACCTTCTGGATGTGAGCAGTGAGCGGAGAGAGAGGTAGGGGAAGGAAAAGGGTTTGATACAAAATAAAATAAAATAAAAATAATAATAATAATAATAAAAAAAAACCCCTTCATGTTTCAGTAGCAGCTCTTCCAAGGAGCCCAGGCCAAATTAACTCATGAAAAATTCCTGGCAGGTCAGCATGAATTCCACAGATAGATAGGTAAAAAGAGATCTGGAGGCAGAGTGAATATACAGCTTCAAGCCATGCACAAGGGCGGTGCAGTGGGTAGAAAAAGCAGCCAGGAGTCCAGCTCCATTTATACTCTCTGGCTGGCTTTTCCTTGCGCCACTTGATCTTCAGGGTTGTGCTACGGTTAACTCTACCTAGTGGCATCTTTGAAGAGCTTCATAGAGGCATGGAGACAGGAGGCTGGAGGAGTTTGAGCATCTGATGCCCCTGATCAGATACCCATCACTACCTGTCCAGGCTTGTTCACACTTTGAGATACGTGGATGTGTAGGTGTGGGGCAGTATGGGACTATTTGGGAGCAGCAGGCAACAACAAAACTACAAGTCCTGACAGGAACCCAGGGGCTGATATTTGGGTGTTCTGTGTCTGCAATGGGCCTGCTTCTTCCTGAGCTCTTCACCAACCTTCTGAACAAACTTACAGCGGCTGTTACCTGGTGAGCTCTGGTGAAAAACATTTATTTTGAAATCTGACCATGTCTTGAGTGGTAAATCCTTGGGAAGGCTGATGCATAACCAGATGCTTGATGCATAACCAGATCAAATAAATGGCCACTGGGCAAATGACTGCAGATTTCCATATTCCACATCAATAGACACACATAACATGTTTGTTATTTTTGGCTTCTTCTCATCACTTCTGGACATTTATTTATTCTTTCTCTTATTAAGGGAGCATCTTATACTTCTCAATTAGCAGCAGGGTAGGCAGGTAGAAGTTTTTGCAGTGTGCTTGCACAGCTCGTGGGACATTGGTCCCAGTCCTTAGTGAAGTAAATGAGATGGCAGAATGACTGGCAATAAGGACTTCAGTTCTAATCCCAGTCCTCCTTCACCACCTGCACCTCTGCAACATATGTCCAGGACCAAAGCCACAATCAAAGAGCTATTCCAATAATTACACCTTCAGTAGTTATGCCTATATGCTATGGAACGCAGAACTCTCCCCTGCTCCCCATAACAAACTTCAGACTTACAGTAAGAGACCCAAAGCCATCTTATAAGATGCAGGAAAGCCCAAAGGCATACTCAGCCATGCAGTAAGAGGAAAACTGTTTAGTAAAATTGCCCCTCAACTTTATGAAAAAGGTCACAGCTCTTACTGTAGATGAAAGAGAAGAGCCTGCAGATGAAAGGGAAGAGGGCTCCTATGAGGCTAAGTCAAGGGAGGCTTATTCCTGTTCCCAAATCTCACGTCATGTGTAGCCCCTTGTAGGTTACATGTAATTCAATACCACTAGGAGACTCAGTCCACACATCTTTCACTGCCTCCTCTTCCCAATTTCAGGTGCCTCTAAGGAAGCTGAAGAAACTCCAACAAAAAAAGAAAGGAAAAAAAAAAAGAAAGAAAGAAAAAAGAAAAAGAAAAAAAGAAAGGCTCCCAGAGCCTGCAGGCACCCAGAAACAGCCCTAGGTGATGGCAACAACACTAAGATGATCTAGTCCAACCACTGACTCATCTGCACCATGCTCACTAAACCATGTCTCTAAATGCCTATCTGCTCTCTTCTTTAACACCTCCAGGGAGAGTAACTCCATCGCTTCCCCAGGCAGCCTATTCCAGTACATTACCACTCTTTCTGAGAAGAAATTCGTCGTAATGTTCAGCTTGAACCTCCCCTGGTGCAACTTGATGCAATTACCTCTCATTCTATCAGTTATCTGAGAGAAGTGGCTGACACCCACTTCACTGCAATCTTATTTCAGGTAGTTGTAGAGAGCTATAAAGTCTCCCCCAGCCTCCACTTCTTCAGACTGAACAATCCTGGTTCCCTGAGCTACTTCCCATAAGACTTGTGTTCCAGATACTTCACCACCATTGTTGCCCTTCACTGCACACACTCCGGGGGCTCAATATCTTTTGACATGATCCTACCTGGTCATAAAAACCCAACAGCCCTTCCTGGACTACCGCTGAAAGGGTTGTTTGTGGGGTTTTCATCATTTTGAGGCATCAAAACCTTGACTTTTAGTGTACTGAGCACCAGAACCTACTCCAGAACTCCAAAATTTCACCCCCAAATCCTCTAGAGATTGACTGTCTATTCACAAGTGCAAAACAATCAGGCCCAGGCAGGCAAGGGCAGGACGTTTTCAGTTGTAACCTTAAAAACTGCAGCCCAGGTTACACTTTACAGATTATATTGGGCACCGCAGATGCTCTCACGCACCAAGGACCAGTTGATCACATCCAATCTTTGCCGTGTCACCACCCCCCACCCCGGACCCTTCATAAACACAGATGTTCCTTCTCCTCTGACAAAAATCATTCATGAAAAATTCAATGGGACATTTCTTCCCCTCTCTTTCTCCCTCTCGTTTTTGTTGTATTCTTGACAAGCTTGAACTCCATAGGGGGGGAAAAGAAAAGAGCAGCCCAGCCCCTGGTCCTCCCGCATCCTGTGCAGTGCCCATTTTACATGGTACAAAGGTCATTTAGCATAGCATGGAGCCCTCAGCGAGTCGCACAAGGCAATTTCATCTGATCCGTGATGGAATTCCACTCAGCCAAAGTCCTTATTATTATGCATTTTTTACACATTAGGATTTTCCCTTTGTTGGCAGCCAGATCTCTTCATGAGGTGTTAAAAAGTGCAGAGGGGCTCTCTGCTCCACTTCTGGGAGCTAATCCTGTCTTTAAGGCCAGGATAACTGTTTCATTGCAAGTCCGGCTCAGCTTTAGAGCCTCTGACGTTTGCTGACAAGGATCTCAGAAGGCAGCACAAAACCTGTGATGGAAGAAAAACCATCCCTGCTTCTTCTGCATCCCAGTGAGGGCCATCAGTCTGTAGTTTCTTCCCTCTCTATTTCAGTTTTTTCCCTTCTTCTTCTACTTTTAGTCCTTAATTTTCTGAATGCTTTCCAAGCTTGAAAACATGTGATGACTCATTTGCACCTGTGAAAAGCAATCCTCCGGGTTTGATGGATGATATGGCAAACCTTAAGAAATAAAGGTTAACTGGTAGAGTTAAATAAATAGATTGTCCCCCAGCAGTGAGTGGAGCAATGCTGTGGGCAGAGCAACCATCTGCTTCGTGCCAATCATGGCCACATGTCTCCAGCGTAGTGGAACAGCCGCTTTATTGAGTATTTTGGTCCTTTGAGTACTAATTAGATTATACCTGAATCTGAAAAAAATTTTTCACAGCTCTTACAATGAGATCTCAAGGCCTACTGTAATGTTTCTGGGTGAAAACTAATCTGTACTTCAGGCAGGAGGATGTTTCAGTGATTTTAAACTGTTTTGACTTTATCAGAAGAGATGAATTCAAACAGGAACAGGTGCAGAGAAAGCAACAAGGATGTAGCATAACCAAGACCTGGAAAGACTGTCTGAGAGGAGACTAAAAGAGACTGGTTAAGCCTTGCAAGATGCATGGGGCTCTACTGCTGTCTGTAAGTACATTGGGGAGGTAAATTCAAAGGAAGGAAAAGAGCTGTTAAAGCAAAAGGCAGGGCTGGCATGAGAACAAATGGATGTAAGGTGGTCACTGATAGACACTGTCAGGAAATTAGTTGCTTTCCAGACCTGACACCTGAGTAGCGTGGCTCTGAAATGGGCTTCTAGCAGAAGCCAAAGCATGGCATAGCACGAATGGTGCTTGGGCAATTTAGGGTAGAGATGGCGTGTCCTGAGATGTGAGGAATGAATGCGGAGCCCACAGAGATGGCCAGTGGTCCCAGCACAAGGATCTTATCTTATAATGAGGGAGGGTGGGAGTTAAAAAAAGATGGAAAATTGCAGCAATGCTGACAGTTTGGTGAGAACAGGCTACTTCTGTGGAAAATCACTTCTCAGGAAACAGAAATAACCAGTGAAAAAAATTTCAACCAATGAGATAAGAGCTGATAATGAAATGTGTAATAGGAGTAAAATGGTTTTCCTGGTTAATACAGGAAGCAGATAGGAGAACTGGGAATAGCCGTAAGCCTGATTTCTTCACAACAATACGTGCTTTCTTCCCTGAAATGTAGCAAATCCCAGAAAAGCTATAGTGGACAAATCCTGTAAGCCTGGGAAATGACCACTCCAGCTGTTGGCAATGAGCAGTGTTTGAAAGAATAAACCAAATTTTGTCTTTTTCCTCATCTTCTCCATGACCAAAATTGTAAAACATAGGCAAAGAATTCCCTTCGGTACACTGCCTAAGGAACACAGGGCAAATAAGCTATTTAATTCCCTTGCTGAAAGTGGCTCTTTTTCCCCTTCTGATTTAGACAAACTGAAATGTTGAAGAGAATTAACCAGTCTGGCACAGTCCCTCCAGCTGAACCTGGTCCATTGCATGTGAAGTCCTTAAACAGACTTGGCTCAACAGGAATACGAGCTGGTTTTGTTTTTTGAGTAGAACCTGAGTGCTATTTGGTGTCATCCTCTCACAAATGCAGATGGCAGAGCACCATGTTTTAGTAAAAACAATCTTTCAAGTGAAAGGCTTTTGGCTAATTGGTTTGTAAGTGATCTGATGTATAGTCATCATCTTGTGAATGATAAGAGGAAAAAAGTTGCCTGCTTCTGGATTTGCTTATAAACCAGGAAAAAACACAAGTGACTGGGTAAGGTCTAGATCCCAATCTCAGCACTTCTACCAGGTGATTGGTGTCTTTGTAAGCACAGGATGGTTCCTTCAAGATACTGTTCTTACCTTGTTTTTCTGGTTTCTCAGGTGCATTTTGAACTTTTTTTTTTTTTTTTTTTTTTTTTTTTTTAACAGTTAAGAATGTACTGGTCCCCTTTCACTAATAATAAAAGCAAAGAAAGGAAAGAAAGGTAAGACAAATAGTTACCAAACAACTGAAGGGATTAAACAAAGAGTGACACCTGTATGTAGATGTGTAACCCCAGGTACTGGGACTGGAGCATATCAACACAAGCACACATCAATATCAGTCAATACTCTGCTGTAACCAAATATCATATGCACTGCAAACACCCAAAAGCATCCCAAACATCCACCCTGGTTACCCAAGTGTGATGCATCTTGATCTCTTTTTCCAGTTAAGATTCAGGCAATGACATAGAGAGGTTACTCAATCCCAAGGTTAGTAACTAGGTAGTAACCTGGCCCAGATGGTTCAGATGAAAGATTAAAGGTGGTTAGAAAAACCTGGACCAGGTAGCTGCTGTTCTAATATACAGTTATAGGTTCATGACAACCAAGTGCTCCAAAGAGACACTCGCTGAACGGCAGGGATAATACAGAAGGGATAAATTTATTACCTGGGTAATGGTTTTACTTAAGTACTTGCCTCCACTAGATTGACTCCAGAAACGATTTGTGCACTGTCCTTATGCACACACTGCTACTATTTGTTCCTGTTTGCATCTATGAAGCTCAGGTCTGCGCTGAAACTTGAGAAAATCCTAGACAGAGTTCAGAGATGTGGAAACGGCCTTAAACTATTTGATAAAAAGGCACTCTAATCCTCTTATAGACATAGATATCAGGACATTCATGTTAGATATTTGCAGGCTGGGCAAACCCTCATTGAGGCTTTAAGGGTTGGGTGCTCAATAATGGTAGTACAATGAGAGTGGTAAGACAGTTGTGTATTCCCATCTATCTCCCAGAAAATGCCTTGAAGTGAAAAAAAACGACATCCATGATATGTATTATAGAGAGAAGAATAACTGCGTGGATCATGAGTTTCCTGTTGAATATGTGCAGCAGTAATATGCCATATGAATCAATTAATGGTTAGGCAGTCGCATAAATGTTTACTGATGCGGGCTGTAAAGAACTTTTTATTTTATATCACAGAAACTCCATTGCTGCTTTTGTTCTTCCTTTAACATGAAGTTCATGTAGAGTATGGAAGCCCGCAAGCTAAATAATCAGCTAGTCTTGAATTTAGGCTGGTGATTTCATATTACTTGGAGTTTCTATGACAGTTTTCTTCTGAAGCAGAAAAAAGACATCATCTGTATAAATGATGGGGTATGCAATTTCATTTAGAAAGATGGAGAGAAGAAGGGTAGGATGGAAGGAAAGAACCTCTGTGCATTTTGTTCTGAACTCCTGAAGAAGGTCACCTTCCTCCTGAGAAATGGAAGGGAGAAAACCCAGTGCTGGCAAGGTTGTGTTTTGCATTCAGATCTTGTATGTTATCTTCATTACTGCCCCATGCCTATATGGACTTCCCCTTCTCCTAACTTCTTTGCTTTCCCATACTGAAGAAAAAAGAGGATCTTCCCTTTTCAGCTTCTCTCCCATAGATGTTTCTTCAGCTTGTGCTCCAAGTCTGTGTGAGCTGATAACAATGAAAGACATTACTAACTCCAGTTTGACCAAGCACCTGTCAGTGGACTGATAACACAACATACAATACACTTATATACCAAGAGGAAGGTGTCTTCTAGTTCAGATCTGACCCAAAAGCAAAAACAAATGTTAAATTAAGATAACCAGAACTCAGAGGGCTTCATCTCTGGGACTCTAGTTTTGATCTTTTTATTATTTATTTATTCCTCATGTACACTTAATTGTTTCCAGCAGATGTTCAAGATCCTTCGTGCCACCTAAAATTTACCGAAAACAAAATGAGGTGCAACTAATAAATACATATATGCATATGCCCGAATCATGACTGCCTGATCCTAGATGATTACTGCAGGGATCCCAAATTTCATGCTGCTGAAAAGTATTTAAACATGAATATCAATTTGAGACTTCAGTTCTGATCACACTAGATGACTCTTAACAACCATGACCAACCTCTCCTCAAATCATTACCATTCGTATAGCCACAAAAGGCAAACTTGATGAGAGAATGAGAAACTAGTGGTGTCTCAGGCTAAGCATACAACAGTGGGATAGCTATAAATGAACCTTTTGAGCCATAAATTACATGTGGCCAGTAATTCCCTTTTCTCCCTTTCCATCCCCTCCCTCCCTTTTCTCCTCCCCATCCCCCTTCCACTCTGAAAACCCTGGGACAAAGGCTTGCCTCTCTGAAGGATGCCTTTCTGGAGGATTAAGCAGCTTTTGTTGACAAAATACAAATTACAACTCCTTTGCTTGGTGTCCCGCCTTCTCAGCTGGGCTCCAGTCCCTGAGGGACAAGGCTCTATTACCCCTGCGTAGATGAAGAGCTCAGAATAGGCAGATGTAATTATTAACACCATTCAATGGGGTGTCTTTCTGAATTATCAATTAAAAATCTCTACTGTTTTTCCTCACACTAAATAGAAAGCTGATGGCAGTTAATCTATTGTGCAGCAGAGCTTTATATGCATATTTAAGCAGTGTGCTTCTCTGCTGTTTTATTCCAAGGGCAGTGTGGGGTGAGAGGGACTCCCATGAGGGAACACAAAGACCCCTGTCATTTGAATGAGAGAAAATTCTCTGGAAAAATATTGTCGCCTTCCACCCCTGCAAACAGGTCCCGTAGAGATGGCCAAACAGACGAGAGATGCTCGATATTGTGGAAGATGACAAATGAGCGTTCCCTGATCGCACACCAAAGTGCATCTAAATGGCTCTTGTGACATGCTCTTAAAATGCAGAGTTCACGGGCAACAGACACGTGAACATGAAGTGAAAGCAGAAATCAAACAGCTTGATTAAAACCAACAGCCACGCTGAGCCGTGCTGCCAGGAGCTGTCAGTTTTTGGCAGAGGGAGAGGACTGACGAAGCAGGTTTAGAGGAAGGGGCTGTCAGTAGGGCTCGAGCAGGGGTTAACGGGTAGAGCTGTGTCAAGCCTCTTGCTGCTCTGTAAGTACTTACAAGAATAAAATTCCCTGCAAAATTCCCAAGGTGGCTCGTTCAGCTCCACCGAGAGCCTCAAAATTTCCACCAATGGGAGTTTAGATGGAACGATGGGGTGCTGAGCTATTGCTTCTATTTGACAGCTCCAAACATGGATCCCAACATTTCCCTAGAACTAAGTTCAATTTTTTCTTGTGAGAAATTTCTCTCTGGTCATATAATGACCAGAGAGAAATACAGAGTGAACTCCTGATTTACAGGTAAATACAATCAATTTTTTTTTCCCATCTTCTACGTTGTCTTTTATTATAGATGTGATTCTGAGTTCACAGTAGAGTGAGAGAGGTTTTAAATGTTGGAAAAGTGGCATTATGCACTGCAGAAATGGCAGTTCAATTATTTCAGTCTTCAGAGTGGAGCCAACTGAAAAAGTACCCAAAGAAAGACAAAACAAGAAAAAAATTGGGACTATCTCCGGGTTTGGGTAAGTAGAGCTAGAAGTGTCATATCAGACAATAAAAATAAGAGCTGCTAAGGAAATGGAAAGCATTTTGGGCTGGTCATGTGCCTTCAGCAGTTTAGGCTCTTATTTTATTAGTGCTTAAGACCTAGAAGTAGCACTGAACTCTTGACATGTTGGACGACTTCCACCTATTGCCTAATACAAACTCTACTATTTTTTCCTAGTGCTTTGGAGTCAGGATTACCTAATAGCATACAATACCTCGGTGCTCTCTCTTTCTCTTTTTGTATTTTAATAGTATAATTCCCCTTGCCTCCACAGCAGGCGGACCACAATGGACCATAATACACATGCAAGTGTTTCCAAGCTGCACTGCTCTACTCAAAAACGTTTCTCCAAGACAAATAGCATTTGAACTTTGTCCAATTTTTCTTATATGGTATGTGCCCTTTATTTACTCCATCATGTATATCTCACTCCATTTAAAATATTCACAGTTTGTTTTCAGTGCTATCTGGCTGGCCTTCAGTCTGGGTTTAACAAATGTTAGACGTTACATTCACTTGCATATTTCAGGTTTTGTCATGAACCAGAAGGGAAAAAAAGCATTAAAAAAAATTGCCTGCACGGTGATTTAAATAACATGTTCAGATCCTTTATTTTTCTGTTTTAAATGCCTTCATCTCTTGGCCTTATAAGGTACAGGCTGTCTTACACTGAACTCTAGCTGGGTGGCCTCAGTCAGCCAACAGCCCTGCAAGATCATCCCATTAAAGTCATTATGTTTACTTCTTATTTCAACAAACGAACCTGGATTTTGAGACAGTAGAAACTAAGGGAAGGAATCTCTGGTCCATTTCTGAGTAAAAGGGTGTGAAGTTCCATTGCCAATAGGCTGCAAAAGGGGAGCTTTCAGCATTTGCTGAAAAGTGTATTTTTTCACCATGGGAAAGGTCTGTTACTTTGCCTATGAAATCCAATGAAGCTGACAGATCATGGGCAAGAAATATAGAAGAGGATTTGCTGACAACCAAAGCAATTTCATATCCAAGCAACGCTGCTTATGCACAAAGCTTCACCAAACCTCCATCCCCATTTCCACCAAGAGAGTAGGTGCTCCCATGAGTAACACCAATAACATTGCTGAAATACTCTTGCTGGTTGGGGAAACTGAGGCACAGAACCTTACTCTAGCATGCACAGAGCATTGCTGGACTAGCCAGGGAGCAGATGTGTGTAAACTATGCACCAGGGAAGGACTTGAAGCACGTCCTCCAACAAGTAGCTTATCTTATGCTGGGAGTGAAACATCTCCAAGTGCCTCTGGTGCTGTGCAAAGGCAGTGGCACTCTGATATTTCTCCCAGGAATGTGTGGTCTATGAAGCAGAGAGAAAAGGACAGGATACTGAAGGCAACAGACCTTGAAGTCAGAAGTACCAGTGCAAATAGTGAAGGGTGATCAGACATTTAAAGGGGAATGAAACTAGGAAAACAAACACTGGTTCCTGGATGAATGCTTTGGTTCTGGGCTGAGATCACCATCTTCTGCTGCTTCGTTTCTCCATAACACATCCCACATGCTCTCTGGGCAGGGATGAGTTCCTGGAGGAGCTGAAGAAGGGAACCCTCTCCAGGGTGGTCCCCAGGATCTCCTGGCTTGCAAAAGTAGGAAAGATGAGTGAACATTTGCAATCCTTCCAGAGCTGGACCTGTGATTTGCCTGGGGCGATCATCCTATGCATGATTTCCCTCCTATCCCCAGATAAATAGGACAATAAAAAAAAGTCTGAAGGACGAGTTGACGTGATTAAGTGTCCAAGTACATTCCAGAGATACTGGGCACCACAGGGCTTTTCAGATTCAGCCAGAGAGCAGCACAACAAGAACCAGTAAGAAGCTCATCCTGGAAGTTAAGGGCAGTCAAATTCACAGGGGAAATAAAGCATGCAACTAAATAATTAAAACAGCAAGGCTGATTAACTCATAGAACAAACTGCAGAGGGGAGGCAAGACAATTCCAAGTCAATACTGAATGCCTTTTTGGAAGTCGTGCTTTGATCAAAATAAAAGTGATTTGGCTCAAGAGAAGGAAAGCAGGGTGAACTTGGTTCCCTGGGGGAAGTTTCCAGAAGACTCCCAGCTGAGCAAATGTCTCTTCTCTAGTTCTAACAATCTCCTGAACTCTTCGTTATGAGGTTTTGTTATTGTAAATGTCGTCCTATCAGTTGCATGGCAAGAAGTGTCAGCACTCGCCCAGCAGTTCATAGGAGGACTTTTATCCTTTTGTGTCTCACAAATGTCTCTGTGCACAAGGGAAAATGAAAAAAGGGGAGGAGTGAGTGCTTCAGTGACTCACTGCAAAACTGGAGAAGAGTCCCAGTCTGGTGGAAGGCTGCACCGTGCCAATGCTCACAGCCTGGAGAACTGCTTAGCAAGCTCTTGTGAGATGAAATACCAAAGCAGCAAATGCAAATAGATGAGCTGGATAAACAAAAACATCCCCCGAATAAAAGTCTGGGAAAATGGATTGAGGCTGCTCCATCCTAGGGCTGTTGACTGCATTCCTCCTTAGCAGCCGGATTTGGCCTTGCAGCTGGCAGGCCTGTGGCCACATGAGGAGCTCCAGTCTGTGTTTGAAGAGGCTTTGTAGCCACATTGTAGCTTGGAACAATGTGCTAACGCACCAGCCCAAAGGCACTGCAAGTCCCATCCCTTCTGCTGCCTGCAGTAAATACGGAGATGCTGTTCATAGCTGCATTAAAAGCCATATTAAAAGTGACCTCAAGATTATGCCCTGTGGAAGACATATAAGTTATCAGACAGTTCACTTGAGGTTTTTGTTGGAAGAGGTAAGAGCTGAGCAGAGGTCTGATCTTCTGTAGACAAACTCACCCACACAGCTTTCAGAAAGCATGGGCTGAACTTGCTGCCTGAGGAGCCTGGTGCTGGACTTTTCCTTCAGTCAGGCTCCATACACATGCCCAGGCTCCATACAAGTTCACCAAATCATATAATATCCTGAGTTGGAAGGGACTTAAAAGGAACATTGAGTCCAACTCCTGGCTCCACACAGCACCACCCAAACCCAGCCCCTATGTTTGAAAGCAATGTCCACGTGCTCCTTGAACTCCAGCAGCTCAGGGCTGTGCCCACTGCCCTGTGCAGCCCATTCCATGCCCACCGCCCTCTGGTGCAGACCCTTGCCCCTCCCCTGGCACAGCTCCATGCCGTTCCCTCGGGCCCTGTCGCTGTCGCAGAGAGCAGAGCTCAGCGCTGCCCCTCCGCTGCCTGTGAGGAGCTGCAGCTGCAATGTTGCCTCCCTTCAGCTCCTCTGCTCTGGGCTGAACACGCCAGAGGACCTCATCTGCTCTTCACACATTATTCTCCTCCAGACCCTTCTCTATCTTTGTAGCCCTCCCTTTGAAATTCTATAATAGCTTTAAGTCCTTTTTGGACTGTGCAGCCCCAAACTGCACACAGTACTCAAGGTGAGTGTAGAGTGAGACAGTCATTTCCCTCTCTCTGACTGCCACAGAAGAGCTTCAGTTGATGCTTGTAGATGAAGTGCCAAGGAAAAGCATGGCTCCAGCTCACTGATACAGGGTGACACTCCCCAGATTACAGTGCCATATTGCATTCTGTAACTATTTGTGTAAGTGACCCATGTCATTCTCCGCTGGTGGAAATGCCAGAGACATATGCAATCTACACATAAGGAAAACACATTTCATAGAATCATAGAATTATTAAGGTTGAAGAAGACCATTAAGATCATCCAGTTCAACTATCAACCCATTCCCATCATGCCCAATGACTGTGTCCCTCAGTGCCACATCTCCATGGTTCTTAAACACCTCCCGGGATGGCGACTAAACCACCTCCCTGAGTAGTTCATTCCAATGCCTCACCACTCCTTCTGAGAAGAAATTTCTCCTTATATCAAACCTGAACCTCCCCTGGCGTAACTTGAAGATATTACCCTTCATTCTATTGCTGTTACCTAGGAAAAGAGGCTGGCCCCCGCCTTGCTACAGCCTCCTTTCAGATCTCCCCCGAGCCTCCTCTTCTTCAGACTGAACAAACCCAGTTCCCTCAGCTGCTCCCCATAAGGCTTGTTTCATTGCCCTTCTCTGAACACGCTCCAGCACTTCAATGCCTTTCTTGAAGTGGGGAGCCCAGAACTGAACACAGTACTCAAGATGTGGCCTCACCAGTGCCAAGTACAGAAGGAGGAGGAAGAAGTGAAAGGTTGAAGGCTTAAACCTGTTTGGTGATTCAAATGAGTGGTAAAAGGAAACAGACTTCAGAGATCTTGAAGCGCACATTGTGGGTGCTTTATAAACATCGCAGAACCTCCACTTTCACACACAAGGATGTGGTGCAGCCTTTGGTTTATTGTTGCCTTTATAGTGAGAGCACTTCTTTTAAGACCTGGGGTCAGGACTTAGCTGTGGTTCGTTTGTGTGAGGTAATTTTGCCTGGATGCTCCTGGATTCTCTGAAAGCACCAGATTTGGCTTCCCACAGCCATCTTCCACACAGCAAGGATCAAAAGTGTGACATTTATCTTCTTCCAAGAGCCGGATAACTGTGGGAAGACACAATTTGCAGATTAAGTTTTTACTTGGGAGGACCAGTTTGATCCCAGATTACTTTATTTGGGATTCAATCCCAACTGTTGGGGCTTCGGAATCCTTCCTTTGGTAAGAACTGGAATTTGCTGCAGCGCCAGCCCTGCTGTAATAGCTCTTATAGCTCTGTTTGCTGCTATTTAAAAGGTAGCTTTAGCATCCGGGCTTCACAGCTGCCTGAGACATATGTAGGTTCTGTTGCTATGTAGGTCTGCAAACTGGGGACATCATTGCTCACAGCTGTGTACACCAGCATGAATGGACTGAGCAGTCAACGTAGCTCTCTCAGCACACCTTTTGCCTTGTGCAAGGGCATGGGACAGCTTCACAGTGAAAAGCCTTGTACAGAACTATTGAAACCAAACAGTTCTCAATGTTCCCTGATCTTGCTGCTGTTCAGCACCCAGGGTTTTTTAATGAGGACAGACAGACTCGTGTTAATACATGTTCTTCTCTGAAAGGAGCACATACATGAGTGGGCATGCTGCCTTTGTGCCTAACAGCAAAGCTGATTTTCTCCAGGTCAGCTGGGTGTTTTGGAGCACCACTAACGTCCCAACTTAAGGGTCTTCATTTCCAAGGGATTTGCTCAGAAGTTCTTATACTTCACTGTAAAAGTCACACATTTACATTCTGAATCACCATTCAGTTCTCAGCTTCACACATGAGTATTTCTGCATGATGTTAATGTCTAGAAGCTTTCTTTTTTAACTGAAAGCTTTTTTTTTTCATGTATATCTCTTTATAGCAGTCAGTGGGCCTTTAGTAAAACCTGAACATTTCAAGACCTACAGTGAGGCTACAACATTTTAGACTGTATGTAACTAAAGCAAAATTACTAACCTCTATGAATCTTTTATGACTGTTTTCCTATGGGCAGCTACACAAGAATTCATCTTTCACGAAAACACAAATAAAAGTGGCAGTTGCAAACAAGAAACTGAAAAATATAAACTGTGATACTTTAATCACTGGAATTCAAATTAGGAGAAGGATGTTGCTAACTTTTGAGCCATCTCATGATTTCTTAAGGTGATCTCAGGAATCTGAAAGGCTTTGTGAACAATTTTTCAACTATGGAGCTGGCAGCTCACTAACCCTTAAAATACTGAGGTTATGACAGCACCCAAATGAGCATATTAAGCATGTTTTCTTGCTGTTGGATTCCTCTGTGTACACACTTCTATGTTTTTTTTTCAAAATCAGAACATTCATGTCAAAGATATTGGAGACAGAAAACAAATTTCAACATAGGTGATGGAAAAACAACTATGCTAGTACAGCCAGCATTTGCCATTTCTGTTTCCAAGTGACTGAGACTTTCCAGAGGCAGAGCACCTTAGCACTTGTAAGAAATAGCGTCTTTATCCAGGCAGTGCGTGTGGTAAATTGAAAAGAAGGGTTGCATTGCCTAGAAGGCTGCAGATCAAGTGACAAAGGCCTTAACTATACCTCCCCTCTCCCATCTGTACTCTCATCCAGGACCTGAAATGATTTTTTTTTTCTTCCTTGTAAATGCTTTGCTAATTCGCCAGTGTTTATGTACATACAAGCAATATACGTGAACTTGCAGTTGTGAAGTGTCACATTTAGGAACTGCATTCTTCCATCATCTTGGCTTTTAATTTAGAGGACAGGCTGTTTTATCTGTCATTCATTTTAGGCAATTTTCAAACTCTTTGGTGTACTGAACTCTTCCTAAGAGGCACTTTGCTCTATATTTACTGGAGGAGATTGGCCAAAGTCAGGCAAATGCTGTTAGCATAGCCACATAAACGTATTTTTCAGTAGAAAATTATATTTTTAATTTTATTATTATTATATAAACATTTATATATATTTTGTCTTGGTAATCATTACAAAGTGGTGTATAGAAGTGTAGAACAGCTTTAGCCATTGAGAAGCCCTTAGCCTGGAGCTCACATTGAGAATAATGCTTAAGAAAGCAGGAGACTTTACACCAGATTTTGGAGTAGATTGTAGTAGTGCTCAGTACCTCACATGAATTGTCCTTAGACCATTGCTCATGATGCCACTGCTAAAAACAGGGTCATCCTTTTGGCCAGTGCTATTGTTAAGAGTCTGACTAGATTGAGCTATTGTGATTGAAGTCAAGACTTTTGCTGAGTAGACAGTCCCAAATTCATTTCCTTTGTGAGTAAGATACAAAGGATAGCTTATAAACACACACGGATCAGTGCTCCACCTAACAGAAGAAACATCCTTCTGGAAATATACAGCCTCATCACTCATGCAGAGCAACACTGATTACTGGATTGCACAAATTATGCATTGTAAGAATGCAAGAGCATTGGAATGATTGAACAAATATTCTGCTAACCTCTATCCTGTTTCTGAACCTCTGCTAGTAGTAGATGCCCAAGTGTGTAGGAATGAGTCAGCAGCTAATAGGACTCACCAGTTTGTGGTCCAGGCAATTCCTCAGCCAGGTTGCATCTTTGCAAACATACTGTACTAAAATAGTCACAAATAGATGGCTGGAGGGGGCAAATTAACATACAGTTGCTAAAAATGTCAAAAGTAACTGGACCCCCGTGAGTCATGAGGGGAAGAAAATCGGCATCCTGCTGATGAAACCCAGTGTGTGTAGTGGGGGATCTGCTGCAGAGGCAAAACATTAACTGTACTGCTGAGACGGACGGGGAGCACCAGGGGAAGAGATGCAGCCCAGCAGGACTTCAATTTCTACAGCCTCGGGAGATGACTCTGTCAGGGAGGAAGGCCAAAGTGAATCAGTGGAAAAATTGTGTTGCGCTTAATTTGGATGTGACGGTTTTCCCCGTTTTTAAATCACTATAGAGCACCATAGGAGGAACCTTGCCCAATTAGGCAAATGTAATTTAGTTGGTTCTTGGACCTAGAGACCTTCCTTGTGAAGATTTTCAGCTTTAAAGTATAGCATGTTGGCTCTCTTTTTTGTTGTTTTTTTTTTTTTTAACTGCATCTGTTGCGCCAGGCCTCTCGTCCTTGTCTCTAAACACTACTAAAAGCTGGTGAAAAGCATTGATCCTCCCCGGTTGTCTGTAGCTTCAGCCATATACTATATGATGAGCCAAAATAAACACAAACCGGGCAACTTTTCCAAGAATGAAAACACCTCATTTGTTGAACCTCTGGGTCTCAAAGGCGCTTTGTCCATTTTTACTTCAAACTTTCCAGAAAGAAAGGCCTGTTCTTCAAGAAGATCATGGATGTAAAATTCCAGATGGATTGTTGCAGACTTTGAAAATTAGGGAAAAAACTGTCAGAGACCGGCAAACTACTGTGACATGAATACTGTTTTGGACTACAGTCTCTCCACAAAGTACTCCCCCAGTATAGCAGCAGAAGGCAATGTGATGTATTGGGTAGCTTGAACAAACCTCCGTACTGATGGTATTTTCAGGATTTAAACCATCCAAATTGCATTTGAATGTAATAGAAACACTGAGCACATTATGGCACATTTAAATAAAACATTTTACTGAGCATTAAATGAGGAAGCATTCATCTGGTTTTGGCTGGAGATTGAGAGGCACATAAAGGCAGACTTCTCCTTTCCTTTTTTAGTGATTTAGAGTTTCAGGGTACAGTCAAGCCAAGATTAGTATCTGACACTTTGGGAGGTTTTCCCTGTATAAAATTGTATAATATTTATCTGCATAAAAATGCATAAAATTTTATAGGTCTTATTTTTTAGGTCTTTAACTGCCCATGATCCTCGTTTTGACAAATATTTCTGTTGAAGTTCAACATTTAAGTTCTGCGTTCAGGAATACAAAATAAACTATTATTTGTTCCTGCCTACCTCTGAGAGTACTGCCTTAGGAAAACGGGACACCCGGAAGTGAAATGTGTACTTTTTAGGTGTCAGCTTGCAGTGGGTCACAGCCTTCCCTCCACTTCCCTTTGCTCTGGTCCTTTGAGTGAAAATCAGATAGAGGTAAAATAAAAAAGCCTTTGAGAGGTATGTTCTCACTTCTGGAGAAAAACTAAAACCCTGGGATTCAAATGTGTGCAATTTAGGAGCAATGTTTACTCTCCAACTCTGGCTGAAAACTATATTGATATAGGCATAATTGATCTAAAAATTAAGTCTAAGACATGCCAGCTAACATGAATTGACAGTCACTAACATATGAATATGAGAGGAGGGAGAAAGCAAAGGTCATCTTGACCCACTCCACAGCAAAAGCTTGGAGCCTGTTCAGAAAACTCCTGCCTGCTAAGACCCACTAAAAACAGTGCTTTGATCTCTGTACAATGCACTCAATTAGAGGGAGGGAATTCTAAAACAAAAGCTTTTTAAAATTTCCTTTAGAATTAATAATTTTGAGGGCGGTGGAGGATGGCGGCAACAATAGAAGGAAATCATCACTCACTATTTGCCCAGACATTTTGCTAAAACATAAAAAGCCGAGAGGAAACACGGTTTGGAGGGTGGGTACAGGTATGAAATTGTTCACAGCATGCTGATGTCTGTTCGTGGTGCGTAAGATGATATATAGCCATAAACACATCACTTTATACAGTACTTTTTTCTTAGTATTTCACCCCGTGGATATCACTTTCTTGAGTGAAGCTAAGGCATGCAAGTGATGACATCAGTTAGAAACCAGAGTGCTTCTTCCTCAAAATGCTTTCCTCTACCATAGAATCATAGAATATTCCAAGCTGGAAGAGAATGACAGAGCTCAGCTCCTGGCCCTACACAGGACCACCCGAAAGTCAGACCATATGTCTCAGGGCATTGACCAGACACCTCTTGAACACCAGCAAGCTCGGTGCCATGACCCTGGAGAGGCTGTTCATGCCTGACCACCCTGTCAGCATAGATCTCACATTAGCTACAAAGAGAAGCAGAGCCAGAAATACGGAACACATCCCTGACCATTATTTACATCAGGACAGCAGAGCTGAGCTCACCTTACACCGGTCCCCTGAACCCCAAATCTTGGGCTTGTCTAATGCTCTCCCTAACTCTGTGAGGAGCTGTGCCTTGCAGCCTGGACTGTAGGATGCATGGCAGATATCCATCCATACAGCTCATCCTCTCTTTTTTTAGGTCCTACTTATTTGTTGCCTGACATTCATTTCAACTATGAAATGACCATGGCCCTCTGGAAGTATGGTCTTCTTTTATTCCTATCTTTTGATAGCATCCCATGTTATTGACAACCATAGACTAAATTAAACAGTGTTATCAGTCACTGTAAGCAGGGTGACAGAAAAATCCCAAGCACACCTGATTTAGCAGCATTCCACAATAGGCTAAAGGCTAGTACGCTGCTGGTGTTGGCAAAGTCAAGTCATATGGATCTAACAGCATTTTCCACACAAAAGAATAAAATCAATGCGTTGAAGAGAGAGGAAGCTCTTGAGAAACAGTACACAGAGTTCAGATTAAGGTTTTGGCTGAAAGGTCTTGCACGCAAGTGAAATTATGTTATTTGTAGCAGATTACCAGAAAAAGGTAGATAGATAGGGATGTGGAAATATATGTCATCCATGTCAAGTCTTTTCAGAGAGTGCATTACAGAATGGTATTTATGAGTAATGAAAATGCATCTAGGGAAAAGTGGGTCTTAGAAATCCACCTACAGCCCATGCAGTGCCTTGGATTTCTGTGAGAAAGTCTGTGTGAGGATCATACTGGTGGTGGTATTAATGGGGAACAGCATATGGCAGCACTCTTTCCACTCAGCAGCTTGGAGAGGGAAAGACATGATTTGGCACTGACTACATTTCAGGACACGAGAAAGTTGAGAAGCCAGAACTCAGCTGGTATTACTTGCTGAGCTTTGTAGCATTTCAAAACCAAACTTGAATGCAATCTGCAAGGGGCTTACTGTACATTTGTAAGGATTCCTTACAATCTGCCGTAACCACCTTTTGAAAGATCCCTGCTGTGAGAGTGTGTTTAGACATAGTGTTTCCATGAAGTCAGGACTTGAACGAGAGAGGACGTGCTGAAGAGCAGCAGGTAAGGGTGGTTGTAGGCAAGCTCAAGAAGGATGTGTCTTGATACCCTTAGTCACGGCACTTGGTGCTGGGAACCTCAACTCTCCCTTCAGCGATGGAGAAAGCATGGCACTTCTAGGGTGCCATGACATCTTGATTGACCTCTGGGGCATATCTTTCGGTCAGTTTGCTGAGATGCTTAAAGTCAGCTGATATGCATATGAGGGCATTTGCTTTGCCAGTCCAGAGCTTAAACGGGAAGTGCCTATGTAAGTTGTGTGAAAAAGGAGATGAACATGAGAAAATAAGCTGCTACACAAAAACATCATGACTTTCTGAGGAACTGGCAAAGGTATAACATGAAATGTTGTCTCCTGGTACCACTCCTGAAGAATGGAGGCCCTCACTGATGCACTGTGCTGTTCAGCCCAATTCCAAAATGCACATTCCTAGGAATACCAAGGATACCAAGGTGTAAATTACACAACATACAAGCATGTGTATTTGAAGGGCTAGTACAACTCCTGGTTCAGGGCTGAAGTCACTCCTTAAATCTTGCAGTGCAGGATGGGTATTATGAGAGATAAGTTTATTACAGATTTGCTTGAAGTCTTGATTTAAAGCAGTTATCTCAGGTATTTGCCACTGGCTACTGTCAGAGTCAAGAAACTGGATTAGATCAACTTTGGGTGTTTTCCAAAAAGTCGGCTTCTGTATTCTGAGGATGGGGGAAGAAGATAAAGTGTAGATATGTGGATGTGATATACAGAAGATAAATACAGTTTTCTTGTCTTTCTCTTATGCCTCACTGATTTCTCCAATGAGTCATGAAGAACAAGGGATATCTGAACTTAAATTCAGTGTTTCAAAGCCCTGCTGCCTCTGCTGTCTGAGAGGGGCTAAAGAAAACTGTAACCAGTAATTGGACCTTGTTCTTCTGTTGAGAGATGATTTTACCAAAATTATCATTTCCAAGCAAGACACCATCTTGCTTTAAGTGGTATTTCATCCTTCTCTAAAAGACGTACTCCATCCTACCCACTCATTCCTGTCACCAATATTACACCTGGAGAGATGGGATTTGAACACCTTACACAAAGCCTTCATAGCTACACACAGCTTTCCCAGGGGACTTTGGTCCTTTAGGGTTTGTACTTCCATGAAGGGGACCCAAATCTCCCGCTGTTATTTGCGTTCTCAGAGAGGCAACCCACTTCTCCGAGAGAGACCAATTAAGGGTCCAGGCTCCACAGGGCTTTCTGTCACTGCCTTAATGATTTCTGTAGGCTTTGGATGAGGGGCACAAGCAACATCAAAATAAGAAGTTAAAGAAACAAATACTAACAGGTTAAAACAACAACAACCCACAAGAACACAAACAAAATCTGACTCCGTTTTTTTTGAAGTGCAGGAGACTCAAATAATTCATAATGGATGGATTCCTTTTGATCTCTGTACTATCTACTTAAACTTTTCCATACAGTTGCTCAACCATGCAGGGCATAAGGTTAAAGGAAGAAGATTTCCATGGTCAGATGGAGCAACAAGTTTTTTTTCTTTTTGAACCTTAATTCTTTTTACGCAAATGTGATGACAGCAAGTATACAAAAATGCACCAGCTCATGCGTTTCCCTCTCCAGTCTTTGATAGATGACATATGTGCACATATCCCAGCTGTTACTTAAATAAAGCTGCATGTATACAATATGTCAGAGACAACACAGGCCAAATTCTGTGATACAACCATTTAAAATATATAGGCTAAAATCCATATTTTGTCTTGAAAAAACTAAAACAAATGAAACTCATCTAACTGAAAACATACATAGGGCCTCCCTGTGAACCATAGGAAGACCAAGGTTCAAACACTGCAGCTGTTCTTTCGATTTTATATATGTATAAAATTATCATTTTTTTATGGAGTATTTTGTTTCCCAGCCCAGTCCCTCTCCATTCTGGCACCCTGACTGGGAAGTGATCTTTATGACTCCCTTTATCCCCAGGGAAGATATATCCCATGCAGTGATGCTGACTGCACCTATCTATGCTAGATTTGGGACTTGCCTTTATCACAGGACAAAGTAGAGTTATGAATGTGGTACAACTGATAGCTGAGACAGGCTAGGGCATGCCAAAATTGCTCTGGCAAAATGAGACACAGCACAGCGCAAATTTTACCCACTAAAGAGTTACTGGGTTTAGCAGCCAGCCAGGGATCTTTGAGGCTCAGCATGCATTCAGCTGGATTGGGGACAAGACTGTCCATCATTTCTTACCAGGACAGAGTGAGTAGGCCAGTGGTTTGCACATAACTCAAGTCCATAACAAGGTATGTCCACCTACTCTGACTTCTTTGTGGCTAAGACGTGGCCAAGACCTGTGTTCATTCTTAGGTATCCCACTGCCTTCTTATACAGTCTCAGACAAGTCACTGCATATTTCTTACCCACATTTCCATCAACTCTTGCCTCCTCCCTTACTTTTAAAAGAAAAAAACATTGTTTAGCACAGAAAGTTTTCAGGGTGCTATCTTTTCCTCTTTGCATACAAGGCGCCTGTGTTCACCCAAGACCTCCAGTGATGAACACTGTTGTATCTACATTAAATCAAGACGCCCTCTCTACTGCAGATGCCACCAGCTTTACTTCATTCATCAATTAACCTGGGAGACCTGGGAATGTGGCAACAAATACTTCATGAAGATCCTGGCCTTTTACAGATGAAAGACTTAAGGAATAAGAAAAACATTTTTGAACAAACCATGCTGTGATAAATGAATGTAGGAAAACACAGGGCTTGACACTCACTGTCAACATACAAAAAGGGTTTCACAGCCTTTTCTGATTTGCAGACCCATTGAATCTGTGATTCTGTGCTAACTCAGAGTACATAAAGGTCCTCACTCACCCATCTGCTGTGAGAGCATGTGGTTTAGACAGGTGAAACATCTCGTATCTGTCAACAATGCTTGCAAATGGAGAGGGAGGTTTTTTCTGAGTTATTTGCATCGAGCCTCTGGCTCAGTGTTTAACTGCAATCATCTGCAAGCTGAAAAAAGAGGAACAGCAGGTAAGGAAAGAGAGTGGGAGCTGCACATGGAACAGGTCTTGTGTTGTGTTATCTCAAAACAAAGGTTGGCATAATCTAGAAATAAGCACTATCAACCCAATAATGGGTCACCTGCAAGCAGAGCATCTCAACTTCACTTAGTGAGACTTCTGCAACACGGGACTGCCCCTCATGCTGAGCAAAGATGAGCAAAATACAACAAAGGAGTCGTCTGCCAGTGTTTTCAAAGGTAGCCTCAGTCAAGCCCTCTCTGGGAGGAGTTTTCCACATTCATCATCTGGCTTATCAACGCTGTCTTGAGCAAAACCCAGATGCAGGCTTTGTGAATGCCAGAGCACATGAACAATGGTTAAAGTTGGGAGGGCGATGATAAGAAGCGAGTGCAAGGCACATGTTTCAAGTTCTAACTTTTTAAGCAAGCACTGGGGCTGGGGGAGCTGAGCTTGGGCTGAATGCCAGCGTTCCCTGCAATTTAATCCCAGCCTTGGAGGAACAAGCTGTTATCCTAGCTCCATGCCAGTGTCTACCCTTTATCTCACATTCAAAATTCTTTAACCACTTCAAAACAAAATATCTCCAAGGAACACTTCAGAAAATGTGTTTTCTTTTGTCTCTTGAAAACACTGATGAGAAGAAAAGCTCTTTTGTGTTTTGTGTAAGGAGCCTTTCAACATCTCAACTTTAAGTGCTCTCTTCTGTTCATTCACTTTCCCCGAAGTCTCACTCTGTGTAAGACGAATAGCCCTTTCCCCACAGTAGGCTGAAAACCTGAGAGCCCTGCACTGAAGAGGAGGAAGCTTAGGCAATGGGCAGAAGACCAGGCATCCAAAAAAAAAAACCAAACCAAAAAAACCATTAAGGCAACACCAAGGGGCTAAGGAAGGCCTGCGAAAGTATTAGGTGGAGCAGAGACACAGCTTGACAACCTTTCCTTAAGTCATATTGGTGTTGTCTCCATTCTGGCTGTAATGACAATGTTCAACTCAGCGCAGAGAGGCTGGTTCTCATGTCACCAGATAGGTGAAGATTTCTGCATCCAGCCAGGTGAATTACATGCTTATGGGAAGTTTTGATGAGGGGCAGTCTTCTCTTTCTGGTGCATGAACCTCCTGGCAACAGGGTCTAAGCAAACATGGGAGATTTGTTGAAGTTGGTCAGCTAGATTTAGGGCTCCTTTCCTAGTTGTAAGAGTAAGGAATTGCAAGGAAGTGGCCCATACCACCCTAATGGCATCAAAGTGGAAGCAATCACTTGCTGACATGGTTGACATGACACTTGCACGTGGTGCTATATCCTATCTGCCAAAATAGCTCACCCCACTAAGTCCAGGTAGTAGGAAGTCAGTGGTGAGAGGAAACAAGGAGCCATGGAAGAGGTTTGTGTGCAGGAGCACTCAGAAAACCTGAAGGAAATTTGAGTCATGATGGATTTGAAAAGCCCAAAAGGCTTCCTGCTTTCTCCCTCCTTATCAGAGTTTTCATACATGTGGCAATACACAAAGATACCACAGTAGAATCCTGCAATCTTTAAGATAAATGTAGATGATGTGCTTGAAGCAGTTGGTATGGCTCAAACCAAACAGTTGAATTTGTTGCAGGAATTATTAGGTGAGGGTGTCTGGCCTGTACTTCTTGTTGAAGTTTGGAACAGATGTGCAAAATGATTGTATTTGAGGCATAATCTCTGCATTATGAAAGGCCACTGCTAGTGGCTTCCTGATGCTGATTCAGAGAATTGTGAGAATAATCTGAAGGCCAAGACTGTATTTTCACCACTACAGTTTTGATGATGCTAAAGATTCACCCAAACAAACAAAAAGAGTCTAATCAAATGTCAGTTCAATGTGATGTTCCTCTGCACGGACTTTCCTGTTCCATAAAACAGAAAATCTGAACTGGTCTGCAACATCCCGGCACTTAGAGGTGTCCACACTAGTTTTAAATTTCCTAGCCTTAAAAAGAAGAAAGCATTTCTTTCTCAGCTGAGGGTCTGTGTGCAAAGATCCATCCTATAGTAAAACTTCTGGCTGATGTAGAAAAACCCTACAAGGTAGTGTTTATGATTCAAGTGCTGATAAAGTCACAGGCTGCGCATACTAGATCTCTGTCTGGGAAAATACACATAAGATGGCAAAGTTGCTAAAGCCTCAATAGCATCTTTTGAGCACAAATTATTTTTTTCACTTCCCCCTCAATGATTTTGAAGTTATGGACTCATACTATGTAAGCAACTCCTATTGTGCTCTGGCAGAAGAGTGCTTATCTCTCTGAATGAGATGTGGCAGTGACTGTTTGTGAACAAACCACACAAAACTTGGCTAAGTCTTAATGGGCCTATTGACTCTGTATTAAGGGTGAAGTAGACTTGGACCCCACAGCATGTTCAAATTACGTGGCTTTAAATGAGTTTAGGGCTTGTCAAAGGAGCTAGTTTGACAGCCCAGGAGACTAAAATCCTCTGTTTACCTCCAGAGCAGATATCACACGGACCATTCACAAGTCCCCCTCTGTGCTAATCCACAGAGGGTTCGAGTTGTTACGGCTCCCAGCTACACAGCCTGGCTCCGAACCTCAGCCTGCAATAACCTGGGCTTTTAGCTCCAGAGGCACCTAGTTCAATCCCAGCGTGTCAGCCAAGACAGAGGCCATAACAAACTTCCCTAACATGTTCCAGTCCTACCCCAGAGAGCTCTTTGTGAGAGATGAAAAACATAGCTCTGAAACTAATTACTCAAACACTACTGTTGCACTAGTATGGAGAGGAGATATCAAGAAAGAAAGGAAGAAAGGAAGAAAGAAAGGAAGAAAGGAAGGAAGGAAGAAAGAAAGAAAAAAATGAAATGAAATGAAATGAAATAGCAGAAAAGATTGGCCTGCCTTACACTTGCTGAAACAATATTGTTAATGTAGCTGCACTGGGGAGAGCTTTCCATAACAGATCTTGGAGATCTTTGTGGCTTCACTTTTATCCATCGTGAAGAAAGACCTAACTTTCAAGATGCCTTCAGTGATGGAATACTCCCCCTCTTCCTTCTCTGAAAATGTGAAGACCTTCCAATGCCTTTCTCCTGAAAGGACTATCTGTTCTGGCTGGAAAAATTATTTTCTTTCTCTTCTGTTAAGAGATAGAGGGTCATTTTTTTGGCAATTTGGGCTAGAATCAGTGGGACTTTTGGGAAAAAAAAAACAACACAACAAAACTTACTGTAGGGAAGAAGGTGGATATAGGACAGTAGAGAATGGAAGAAGCTCACAGGCTCTTTAGGCTGATAGAAGTTCTGCTAGTCACAAACAACGCCCACAGCAGGCCTATGTTTTACCATACTATTGGTTATGTTTAGATCCAGCTGAATTGTTGTTAGATCAATAAAAGAATCTCTGCAGATTTCAACAGAGTTTGGGTTGGACACAAAGAAACAATGTACTGCATCTTGTGGTTTACAAGCTGCCATTATTTCCGTAAGTCCACGTGAGACTCTGTATTGTCTATCGAGTGGTGTGCCACCAGATGCCTTTCATAAGGTATTTGTGCAACTCTCATGTGGAATGGAGTTGCCCTCTCTAACAAGATGTGGCTAGAAGCCCTCTCAAATTGGGGGAAATAATTGTTTGTTTTGGCATTTTGTTTTAGTTCACAAGCAGCCAGTAGAGTTTTCCGGTGTTTTTTTTTAAAGTCCAAACTCATCTTTGATAAGAAATCAAATGTAGAAAATTTCAGTTAAGGTGGCTGACTTTTTTGGAAAGCTCCACCTGGATTTTAAAAAACATATAGAAGTGGTTTGTAAAGTTGAGCATGGAAATTGAGGCGGGAGAGATCTTCATTGCCCCCCCTTGGATTTGGGGGCACACAAGTGCAGGGCCCTTCTCTGCAAGCATGAGGGTAATGGTCACCTTGTACTAATTGGAGAAAGCACCTTCCTGGAGGTGTTTAAGGCCAGACTGGATGTGGCCCTGGGCAATCTGATCTACTTGATCTAGCAGCTGGCAACCCTGCCCATGGCAGGGGGGGTTGGAACTTGATCCATGAGATCCCTTCCCACCTAAAAGTCATTCAGTGATTCTGTGATTCTGTGATCATTTGCAGCTTCTAAAAACTGGAAGGAGATAGCTGCTGTCTGTTCTGCACCCAAGCATCAGCCAGTTTCTAATTTGCTCATCGTGGTGGTGATTTCATGGCAGTCGGTGGAGCTTCACTGGCATAAAGAGGATCAAACACAACATGCTGTGGAAGAGCTATGCATTAAACCAAGCACTTTTTATTCCTATGGCAAGAATAAACATGAAGATGGAGCATTTTCACTTCCTGCTCTCTAGCTTAGTTAAATTTCTTCTTTGGAACTCTGTATTGTTTTCCTTGTATTTTAACTGCAAATAGGAAGCGGTAAAAATATACTTGCAGGAAAGTAAAGCAAAGCAAAGCAAAGAGAAAGTACCTCTAATGTCTTTCATTACACAAGTCTGATTCTGATCTCACGGAGTAAATACAAAGTAACTCTACTCAAGTGAGCGGAGTCAGTCTAGGAATTCAGAAGTATGTATAGTTCTGTTGGTTTTGTTTTGCTGGGAAGAAGTGTCAGGGCTTTAGAGCAAGTACTATGCCCATTTCTCTAACGAAAACCCTCTTTCTTACATGGTAGTCATGGGCATCTTTCTCTTTTAATTGCTTTTAAAATGTACAGTATTGGGGAACTGCAGTGGTAATTTTATATCCTGGCTCCATTTGGCCTTGATTGCATCAGTAGCAGGTAAGAAGTGAGGGCTGAATAACATCTCACTGTTTGGTAAAATAATTACTGCTCTGGCTCAAGATTTCAATTAATCCTTTCAGTGCTGCTGGAAAATACTTGTGTCTGTGAGTCCTAACCACATATTCGGTGGAAGGGTCCTTCCTATTCACGCTTGGATTATTTTGTGTAGAATCCCTCATGCAAGTTGAAATAGTGAGTTATGAAATGATGAAAAGAAAAATAAGCCATTTGAAAGGTGTAGAAAAGGTAGAAAAAAAGGTGTTTGGAGACACCTCCTGTACTGCTTCACATTGCTGTGGAACGGCAAAGGGCCTTTTTTAAAATGCCTGAAGGTTGCCTACCTGGACTGAGGCTCAAATTTCACAGAGCTGCCGTTGGTCATGAAATTCCCACAAAACTGCCACCATCCATCGCCTTGGCTTGAAGCAGTGTCACAGCCTGGTGGGACGGGGGAGGAGGTGTGAAGGTCTGGTGTTCAAGACTTGGAAAAGTGAAGACCCTAAGTGCACTGTCCCTGTCAGCTGGTGGTAGGGTATGTGGAACTTAACCCATTCGTGGGACACCATGCAAGGGTATTAGTCTCAAGCGAGTCTCAAATGGGCTTATACTTTGCAAGCTCACTTTCACGGCCTTTTCTCCAGACTGATTCAAGAGTGTTCAGAAGTTTCTCGTAACTTGAGAAAATCTTGATGTTGGGGTTCAGCTGTCTGCAAAGAAGAAAACACATCTAAAATAAATCCAAAGACTAATGACTGTTTTCTTTCACATCACCTAATTTTTAAGCCATTAGTTTTTCAAACTTGGCTTACACATCTTCGGTTCTGAGGGTTGTAAATAAACCTTTCCAGTAGTAATTAGCTCAATTCAAGATAGTTAATGGAGACAGGGTGTGGGAAATAAACAGCATTGGTGTAGCACTGAACCCCATATCTGATTGAAATGAGGGGAAATAGTTGGAAATAATCTGGGGATTTTACTATGTCTGTGTTTGTGACCTTTTCAAATTCTTGCTCTGGAGAAGATGGAACATATGAAAGTTCACTGAGAAAATTGACATTTGAGTCATTTGTTTTTCAAAGATGATCTGAAATTGGTTTGAAAAGAATTATTTATATTTTTTTAATAGGAGTTTGTGAAATATAGTATTTTTGATCAGAAACAGAACCCTCAGCTCTATTTGACTTTGTCCAGAAAAGGACATGGCTCTGACATCACGGTGCATCACTGACAGACAGCACGAACAATTTGGCCATTGGCACCCTATGAAATTGAGGGCCAAGGATTTGACACTGTTGACCTCAGTGTGACATGGAAAAAGTGGGGGAAGAAATTCCCTAATCCACAGAGCTGCTGGAAGTCTCTCAGCAAAAGAAACAGGTAACACCCATGACTATGTTCCCATATTGACAAGGTACCACAGCCTGAATAACAGTTGTCAGAATCATATAGACCCTGAGCCACCCTTGGACTGAAGTGTGTTGTCATGAAGCATTAGATGATTTTAATGAGAGATTAAGACAGTGGTTTTTTGTAGATTGTTTTATTTTTAAAATCGTTTTAATCTAGCATTTTTTGAGGGAAAGCCATTCTCCTACCACTAAATTTTCTGTGTGAATTTTTCTCTGCAAACCCTCACTTGGTTAATACCAATGCAAGGCAACTTTCATATTGTGTTCATTTGAGCATCAGCCTTGTTCGGAGTCTGTCAGCACAAGGGATTTCTGTTTGTGAACAAAAGTCTTTACACATTCTGGCTCCGAACATGTGCGCTGTCTTTTTGAAGCCAGAAAGACTCCCGTGCCAGTTTGTATTTCCAAAGTTACTCTGCGTCCTCTCGTCATCGGCCAAGTTGTGCTGAGCTACTAAGCTATGTCTGTGGAATTACAAAGAGAGCTCTTCTAGAGGGGGAATGAGGACAAATTCTGCAAACTCTGGCACAGATCCTTCCCAAGCAGTGTGTGCCCACGTCCACAAGCAAGATGCTGCTATGTACATGTGCAGAAGGATCTTGGTGTGCTTCTTTTCTTCTGGGACACAATTTTGGGTTTACCCCAGTGGAAAGCAGGGCAAAAATTAGTTTGACTTCTGCCCAGAAACCTTCCTTAACCCCCCCGGGATGCATCTCCCTGGAAGTCATGATGTTGTTTCCAAAGGAACACAGCACTTTGGCACATAATGTCTCAGAGGCACAGACATGAAGTTGCCTGTGGTTGGAGACATCAGCGAGACCCCGCATGCTGGTAGCATCAATGGAGTGATAGCATCCACCATGCGTGAACTGCTGGGTCAGTCTCACTGAGGTAGAGGAGCAGCAGACCTCACACTCACACTGGCTGTGCGCTGCCAATTTTGGAGACGTGTTTGGTAATGAATGTTGAACTGACTACAAATTTTGTATTTCACATAAAGATATATGTGTTGGTATAAAGCATCCCACTTACATGATGAGCATTGTGCATCGTTATGTTTTACGGAGGGAGGGAATGCTGCAGTTTTCATGCAACAGTCAATGAATTCTGCACGACCACCAAAAAGAATCTCTCAGTTGTCAGTTACTTCTTACAAGGGATAAAGATGCCAGTTGTGTTTCATAAACCGGTGTCCTTAAAAATTCTGCCATCTAGGAGAGCTGAGAACAGGGGAAGCTTGTGAGGTATGATATATATGAGATCTAACTGGGAAAATACCAGGAAAATTTCTAAAAATATTTGCAACCAAGAAGCCTTAGTGAAACAACTCAAGCACAAAAGGTCATTGAATGTCAGGACAGTGTGGCACATACTTTTTCACCGGTAATCCTTTATCAGATAATTAATAAAGAGGAGGACAGTGTTACTGCTGTTCTGTCATCTAGCTCATATGTATGGCCACAATCTTTGCGGATGTTCAGGTGTTAACCCCAGATGAAATTACTGTGGTGATACAAAGATAAATCAGAATCACTTTTACAGTTCTACACATATAGAAATGAGAACAGTCCCTGTAATCTCTCAAAAACTTGTCATACACATGCTTTTAGAATTATTCAGTTCAGTAAATATATAGAAACAAAGAATCACCTAATTTTTTTTTTCCTCTGTTCTTTTTAACGTACTGGGCTTCACTGTAGAAGTTGGTAGCATTTTTAAAACAAGTTTAATCTCTGCAATTTAGAGCATTGCTTGCATAGAAATGTTGCAAGATGTAAGAGATTTCTGGATTTTCCCAGTGGAGATATTTTGGAGATGACAAAAAATAAGTAGAATTCCTATAGCCCAGCAGAGAACAGAGCTGGTCCTGCATATTCCTAAATAGGAAATCCTGGAAGAAAATTGGGATTTAGGATTTTACCAGAAACCTGATGAAGAAGAAAAACATCAAGTCTGCAGAAAGGCCGCTTGTACAAAGCAGAGTTATTGTAAGTGCCATTGTGAACACATGACATCAAAACGTGGAGATCTTTGACAAATGGCAAAATTCTTTTTTAACTGCTCAGGTAACATTTCCTGATGCAAGTACCAGCACACCCATAGCAAAGCAGGCATATGGGAGCACTAGCAAATTTAAACAAACTTGCAGAAAATATTGTTCTGCTGCACTGTGAAATGTGAGATCAGAGCCAGAGGAAGAACCATGGAAGGTCACTGGCTGAAACCATCTTGGTCTCTTAGTGAACCAGTGAAGGAATGTAGGAAAGCTGGTGGTTCAAGTCCCTGCTCCTCCACAAGGAATCTGCCTGGCCTTGGGAAAACCCCTTCTATGCACTGTGAGCAGAATTAAGAATATACTTACAGACTCTGCAAATCTGAGGATGTGGATTCTGAGGTGCTTAGAGGACGAAGGATTGTTTTTTTCCAAACTGACATTTTAAAAATGGAAAAATGATTGTTTCAGGACAATGCAAATCTTATTTGTGCAGAATATCTACTGCATTTCTAATGCAGTCAAATCAGTGAGACATGGCAGTGATTAAGATCATTACCTACACAAAAGGAAAATCACGTTCAAATCCCACTGTTGCCCAATGTGGAGCTGATGTGAAATTGATTGCCCCAATCCTCCTCTCTGCCCATTCCTTCTGGGAGAAGAGTGCTTTCTTCTGAGATAGTAACATTAAGACTTTATTAACTCTGGATTGTATTATTTCCTGCACCAGAAAATGTCTTTCCTTTTGGAAAATGAGCAAGAAAGAGAATTTCCCACCTCATCTGTCCAACTATATATTAGGTATTACCTGAGGGCCAGAGGGTTCAGATTCAAGTTCTTGTTTTGACTGAAATGCTGTAGGATCTTCAGCTCAAGGCTTCCCATTTCATGAGTCCCATTCTGCATTCCTGCAGGTTCCTCTTTTGTGCAAGGAGGATGAGCCCTACCTGGGATGTGGCTGTTGGGCACCAAGATGCCAGTGTCCGTTGTGCAGTCAGTTGTGACACCAGAGCTTTTAGTGCAGAAGCAGCTCCAGAAACAAAAGGTGATCAGTAACAGCTCTCTGTTTCCTTAAAAAAAAGAAAGAAAAAGGAAGTAACAAATAAGAGCTGGAAAAACCTTACAGAATCCCATAGTGTGGCTAGTGACAACCAGGGTGAGCAGAGGCGGAAAAAGTCTTGTCAGAAAACTGAGCAAGTGAATAAAAGTTTGGAGAATAAAAAAAACATTGTGCTCAAGTGTGACATTTCAGCATTAATGCCACTGCCACAAATTAGTTTTGTCATCTGTAAGAATTCAACAAGAGGTTAGCAATGCCCACATGAATTATAATAATGTAGCTACATGCAAGTAGTTGTTTTTATTATATATTCACCTGAATTTCATTTTCTCCACTTCCGCAATCATCCAGTAGACTGTTCTCCAGGGAAACATTCACATTTTACCTTTGAAAGTACAGGAATTTCAGCAGAATGTTTCTTCCTTTTTTCATTTTTCTTTCTCTCCTTTAAAACGTATTAAAAATCTTTCACAATAAAACTTATGATTTCCTATATTCTCCAGGCACTGTGAGGTCTGCAGCCATTCTAGAGCGATGATGATATCCAGGGACATTATAAACTTTACAGAATGTGGTAAATCATACTTTACAGAATGATCTTTTTCTTTTTCTAGAACCCACTTTGGAGACCTGACTGTTAATTTAGGACTTTATTCCCCAGAAATCACACCATGAACTTGCACAAGGTATCTGTACCTATCATTTACCTAGCAAGAGGTCTCAAACTGAGGTGGGGGGAAATGAAAACCTAATTAGATGCATGGATGAACCAACGCTAGAAGAGATTCTGCATTTCAGGCTGTATAGCTTATGTCCTCTTGGATATTGATTGCTAACCCTGGTCAAATGTCCAGCCTTCATGCATGTTCGGTGAAGACAAAATGCAGCAATAAAGGAAGTTGCCATCACAGTTGTTGTAATCAGAATCTGGAGAACTGGATTCAGTTACCCATAGCAGTGTAAAATGACCATGGTAGGACACTGTGACCAAGTCCACCACGATGTTTAGGGTGTTTAATTTCTCTTTGAAATGTCTGGTGTGGTCAGAGGTCTGTGACCTCATATGTCATGACTATAGGCTGCTTCCAGATATATGTCTTACTCACTTTTTTTTTTTTTTTCCCCCCAGGAAAATGGAAAGAGCAGACACTCCCTTCTAGGCAATAAAAAACCCATCTTGACAAGCTGAATAAATAGTGATATCCAGAGTTGGTGATAGCTAATCTTATTCTCTAAGTCCAAAAACACAGCCTATATCTCAAATCTGTTGGTACCCTGTGAGAATGGAAAAAAAAGGTAATGAAAAGCAGAAATGTAGTTTTCTCAGATTCTTTTTAGTATTCGCATAGTAATAATTCCCTCTAGCTATCTGACAATTTAGCAGATGCCATTCTTGATGTTATAATGAAAAGTAACATCTCAGACACCTCCACAACCCCAGATCCTCAGAGCAAGGTGCTGGAACTTTTATTCAGAGTCAGTCTTGCAATGTGCTGGTGAGGAAGGACAACACAGTAGGTATCTCTGTTTTTCAGCTGAAGAACAAACACACTGGAGGCTCAAATCCACGTGACGAAATTAATGTCAAATTGATGTCCAGGTGTCTCCAGAAGAGCCTTTCTCCAAGATTCATGTTCCCATCAGCTGGCTGTTGCCTATGCTGGAGGTGTCTTTAGAACATCATAATTCCTCATTTAAACATGTAGGAAAATCACTTTCACAGGCATCAAATCTCACAAGAACTTTTGAATTACTATTAATCGTATCCCTCTTATTAGATGACTTCCTCACATTTTTGAAGAAAATTACTTTCACCTTGGGTTTGCAGAACTATGAGCATTTGTGGAAAATTTCTATGAAAGACTAGGAAACAAGTTATCAAAAGAGTACTTTGTCTTAGGCTGAAATTTGCTTTTGGTGGAAATAACATACTACAGATCAGGTTATATAATATAAAAGAGAATCTTTTTGAAAAATGCTATAATTTTACTGGATAACAAACAAATTCTTATTTTATGTCCAGTTTTCTGATAAGATAATCAATTAAATCTCTTCTACATCTTGCAATTCTTCCATTATGAACCAAAAGAGGAGCAGTCTATTTCACTTCATCTTATCTTGCAAATGTTTCACATTTTTGGAAATGGCTCAGTGACTACTTTATTGACATTATAGTGCATTTCTGGAATCCATTAGCATTTTGTTGGTCTCTTCTCTCATTTCTTCTATTGTACACTGAAGCTGAACTTCTGACAGCAAAATTTTCTTTTAGGCTGGCAATGAAGCAATGCAAGTATAGCCAGATGTATTAATGACTATTTTTCTCAGAGAGGAAACAATAGCAGAATAACTGAGACCCCTGAAGTCCTCTTCCTTTGTTTGTGAAACTAAATATGGACTACAGTGATTTTTGAGGCTCTCACTTTGTCCTGGATTTTAGAAAGGGATTGATCCAGAATCATTTCTAATCTATTTCAAAGGCAGATGACTGGGAAACTTGCAAGAAGGCCTCAGTACAAGAGCATTAAGACTTGGGGGAGTTTGCACATTTATTTAGGATTTTGGTACTTAACCTAAACTTAAGCTCTGAGGGCAGTGAGTACTCCCTATTGAGAGAGGTCAGTTAGAACTGAGCACAGTTCCAAAATTCCAGGGTTCAACCATTAATTTTCCTAATAATTTTGTTTTAGTTATTCTTTAGCTCTTGCCAGAACCGCAGAAGATGAAGAAAATAAAATTTCATCATCCTAGCAGTTCAGTGAATACAATTCCTGCATTTATCAAGAACCAGATAACTGACACCAAGGCAAACAAACGGGCAAATGCGAGTGTGTTGCTATATCTTTCAGCTCCCTGCTTACACATCTCCCCAGGGGAAGAAAACTTATGAAAGCTAAAGTGTTCTCACAAGGTGTTCTTTTTACTAGATTAATAGCTCTTCAGAGTGTTCCTTCACCACAAGCTCCTTTGGACACAAATGTTTTGTTGAACTTGTACAACTTTCCTCTGAGACGGAGGTTGCTTGATAACCATTTATAACACTCAATGCACTGATGTGCAAGAGACTGCAGAAGACCACTCGCAGATTTCTGGAAGCATTTTCTCAGCCAAATCACAAATAAGCTCCTGTCAGCCTTTCTCTCTTGTAAACTTCACTTTAAAATTGTTTGGGACTTTGAAAGGCTGAGTTCAAGGTTACAGTTCTGTGAAGAACCTCCTGCCATTACATTATTGAACTGTGTCATAGATAAGGCTCATTTTTCACTCCTCCAATTTACCTTAAAGCAGAAATGACAGACCTAGACTGATTATAACTAGCTGGAATTTCTACACTGGTAAGTAATGTTGATGCTATGCACATTGTATGACATTTCCTCCAGGCAGCAGAGCCTCTGCTTCAAAGAGTAAGTTTCCTATTTTCAAAGGTGTGAATTTAAAGAATTTCTTCTTGGGGGCCTTTTTTTGTAGAGTTTTTCTCTAATGACTCACTTCCCCCTCCCCCAGATGAAATTCAGCGCTCTTCCTTTGTGCCTCATCAATGTCTGTGGGGTTCATTTTGCTGAAATCTCCCACCTATAAAAGTGGAGTCCATAAGAGAGCAAAAGAGAAGGTATTTCTAACCACACAGTCCATTAACAAGTGTAAAATGTGCCAAAAGAATGGAAGAGAGCAACTGAATTGAAGAATGCAAGTTGGTTTTTTTAGGGGTAAAAAAAAGTGTTATTAAATATTTTATTTTCTGTCAGACTCCTTATTTTTTCTTATAAGAGAGCCTTGTGGACACTTTTAGCTTTGTATTGGTACGCAGCGATTGTTCAGGGGGCAAATCTCAGGAGCAGTACGGGAATTAGAAACCCACTGAATTGGATGGGAGAGTTTTTCCAGAAGATTTTTGCTAGGTTAAACTTCCCTTTCCTAAACATCAGTGAGGATTGTCAACTGGTGAGGATGTAGCATTCCCATTGCTTGGGCACCAGATATCACTATCTTTATCCATATTGCTGCGATTAGCTCCCTCCGTAGCAGTAAAATCAAGCGTTTCAGTACAGAGAAAGCAGGTAAAAGGTGGTGGTTTTTTTTGTTGTTTGTGTGTGTGTGTGTGTGTGTGTGTGTGTGTTCCAGAGTATCTGAGAATACTGAGCTGAAGCACTGTAGCCTGTTTTGTCAAAGCCCCAGCAAAAGCTTTCAGTTCACAACAGACTTTCACTGAAGTGCACCAAGCTGGTTCTGCCACTTTCAAGAACTCGCTGATGTTTTTCTTAGCCTGGCTGTTCCGTATTCATCTTGTTCCCTTTCAACCTTTGACAGTTCTCCTTAGCTCTTACACTTCTTCCTCCTCTTTTTCTCACTCTTATCATCTTTAACTGATTCAAACTTTTAACTTTTGGACTGACCATGCAACCGTGTCCTTGTTGGGTCGTCCCTATAGTCTCTGCAAACGGAATTGTCTCTGTCACGGAATTTGACAGTGGTTTGTACCTCATCCCTGAATCCAACAATGTGCAATTCTCATTAAACAAACAAACAAAAACAAAAACCCTATTTTTCAGGCTCCTTGGAGCAAAGTTGAACACTGAACTGAACAAGCACTTGTCCTCCAGCGATATGGTGCCATCTCAGAGCAAACCTAGTCCCTGAACCAAAAGCTTGGAACTGGGTCTCTGGGTTGGGAAGCTGCAGGAGACGGCAATGCATGACTTGCATGACTTACTGTGCTGCCACTGAGCTGGAGAGCCTTGAGGACCATGGCAGTAGGTCTCTGTTTTGGCAGTCATTGGCTGTGTTGGCTCCTTGAGGCTACTGGCAGCTAAGATGTACGGAGTCAGTGGCTCATCACACAGCAGTACCAGAGCCGAGGAGGCAAAAATACTCAGCGGAGGACTGAAATCTCATTTGAATGCTTTTTATGGAGAAAATTCCTCATGGGCAATTTTCACAAGCCAATGGCAGCAGACTCAGATGGTACCCTGGATCAAGCCCTTCAACACCACACAGACCTTTCTTGAGCCTTATAGTCAGGGAAAAGGAATACTTAAGACTTAAGTCTTAAGTTGTAGACTTAACCTAAGAGTGAGACAAAAAAGTGGGAGCTACAAATGAAAACGACATTAAAAACTGATAATGAATACAAATACTAGATGAGCTCCTTCAAGCAGTTGCCAACTGCTATCAATACTTAATAACTCCAGTATTATAATCTCTTCAGTTAAGGCATTTTGAATGGTTGTAATGTCACACACAAGGTACTAAAGTAGCTTTGTTTAGAGAGGTGAAACAGTCAATTCTTAGAGGACTGCTATATAGATTGTGAAAAAGTCTGCTGTGAAAAGGAAGCACAAAATTGCATCCTGAAAATGAGACGCACTCTGAAAGAGAAATTCATGGCAATGTAAACTGGAACTTTTCTTCACATAAATGTTTAAAATGAAACTACTCCTTTCTCCTTCTTCTTCCCAAGCTGCTGACACGCATAAAAATTGTGTTTGACCAACAGCTTATTTGGAATGTTTTTTCCTTCCCTCATGAAAATGTGTTATTTCTCTAAACAATATGCCAATTAATACCAACAGCAGTATCCTTAGCAGATAGGACAGATAGTTGAAAGACTTCAATCCATGCCAGGGTTTGGATCTAAAAAGAAAACCCTACTAGGCTGAAGTATTTACTTATTTAGTGATTCTTTCCAAAGCCATATTTTTAAGCTGTAGGGGAAAACCATCCTTAAGAGTAAACTGAGTGACTGAGAAGTTGAAATACAGAAGCTTGCTGTGACCAAGTTAGTAATGCTCTCTTTAAACAGTGGCCCCACTGAAGAATTGAACTTAAGTGCCTCGGCACAGTAAAGCCTATGTGTTGTCTTTGGGAAGCATTTCCAGCTTAATAGGGACGAAGTTTCCTTTATGCCTGATGCAGCAGCACATTTCGTTTCACAAATTTCCTTTTCCACCCATTTAAGCAATTAACTTGGAATGAATGAGATGCCAGATGAATATTACTGCCTAAAGAATCAATAGCTGCTTCTGAGGTGGCTCTGAAGAAAAGAGGGGTCTATATTAGCCTGCTGTGCCTTTTGACAGGTTGCCAAAGCCACACCACCTCAGCAGTTGCTTCAGAAGCACTGTAGCCATGCTTCCTCGTGCCCCATAAGTAGCAGCAATGCGTGCCTTCTTCCTTTCCTCCTGTTTTGGCACAAGGGAGGTGGATGGTGAACTTTTGGGATGAGGGGAGCAAAGCGTAGGTTTTGCAGCAGTGTGTTTTGCTCCCTGCCCATGCATGGGAGGTCCCCGGGTACGCTCAGTGTGCAGCCCAAGCACTTCAGCCCAGACCTGGGCAGACAGCACGAGTGAAGTGGTAATTACTCAGGTACACTTCTTGAACGTAATTCTGCTTCCTGTCCTCAAGTGAACAAACACTTGGTTCAGTGTGGTTCTGTTGTGGCACTGGGGGACATAGTTCAGTGGGCATGGTGGTGATGGGTAGATGATTGGACCAGATGACTCCATGGCCTTTTCCAACTTTACTGATTTGATGATTCTATGAATGAGCTGACCCTGGTCTTCAGTGGAAGAGAGTTTAACAGTGGTCCCCCTCTAGCAATAGAGAGGTGTGGAAATGAATAAGGAATAATTCTTCAATGCTCACTGAGCATGTCTAAAACACATTGTGTAGAATATTGTTAGCCCTGAAAATGTAGCTCTTAGGCACAGAGCTGGAAACTCTTCTGGATTATCCCTCACCAAAAACATTGTTAATCATCTTCCATTTGTAGAATGGTTGCTGCTAGAGATGTCAAGGCTGGAAAGACACTCAGAACAAAGGGTTTCCCTTCAGGGCATCATTCCCACCCAGGCAACAAAGGACAGATTGGAAAGAGAAGCTTGTCTGCCAGATGAATATTTGAGGCTGTGAGATGCTCTGAGAAAAGGACAGCTCTCCCTTGGCAATCTGCAGAGGTTATTGTCAGCACAGGTCAGCACTTTCAGGCTGAATTTTCAAATGTGGTTTCTTATACTGTTCTTGCAAGACATTTGTTCACTCACTGCAGGAAAAAGGTACACGCTGTGGTTATGTGGTCTGCACAAGCAAAGATTTGTACACACAGGAAATCGGATCCTATGCATTTCTGACAGTCCATTTTATGCAGTGGTAACAATTCCTTTCCAGACTGAAGAATATCACTGCGTTCTTAAAAACAAGAGAGTAAATCAGATCCAGACAGAGGGAAATCTCCAGCGAGGCTTAGCTCAGCTGTGGTGGTGCCCCGAAGCAGGGCTTGGGATTCACAGATTCACAGATTCACAGAATTGTAGGGGCTGGAAGGGACCTCCAGATATTTTCTAGTCCAATCCTCCTGCCAAAGCAGGCTCCCTAGACCAGGTCTCATAGGTAGGCATGCAGGTGGGTCTTGAACATCTCCAGAGAAGGAGACTCCACAACATCTCTCGGAAATGTACATCAGTGAGCAAACTCATTCAGATCCCTGTCATGCTGGGAAGGGAAGGGGGTTAATATCACCAGAAATGCCTCTGTTTTGGTATTACTGAATACAGGCTAATTTATGGTGAGATGGGTGGCTCTTTGAGCCAAGGGCTATTGGATTTATAAACTATCACACAGTAGTGACTTAATCCAGGGTGTAGTGATAGAAATGGGAATTGCACACATTTCTCTTTAAGCATAGATGTATTTTTGCATTAGCTTCTAATTTTGACCCCCTTTGTCTTCCTGTCAGAAAGCACTACATCCAATTCTGCTAATTCCTTTCTTTAGGTCCTTCCTGTTTGAGAGCTGAATTTTTGAACAAACGACCTTCATAGATGTTGGCCCCTGGTATTAAAAATAAGTTCCTTCCTATGAAGAAAAAGCATTACAAACTCATGCCTTCATTTACAAACAGGTATTCTATCACCTGAAAGTCTGGATTTTGGTTCCTACACAAAAGCAATTCTTATTTTCAAAGGTGTCAGGAACACAGACTCCTATGGAAAGGCTTGACTTTGGGCATATAAGGTTGAAAAAATTGGCATATTGAACAGGAATAACATTTCATCACAGAAAGCGGCAGCCCTGAAACTGTGGAAATAACCTTAAAGCAGTTGTTACTTAAAACTGCTCCCTTCATGTGGAGTTTTTCTTCTGGTACTGTCTGAAATACCTTCAGTCTGTGCTGAATTGTTTTCCCTCTTGAGGTTGAGACTTTTTTTTGGTTTTCTCCTGGAAGGAATTACTCCAGCAGTGAGGCTGAATAAAATGCAAGTGTGCCAGGTTGGCTCCAGCTTTAACAAACACTTCAGCTATGCTTAATTTTATAGTTTTTGCTTTGTCACTGTGATTTTTCAAACACTACGAGGCTATATTCATTTTAAACAGGCACTAACACGAAGCAATCCAACAAGGATATAAAGACGTATTTATGACGGAAGCAGTGTTGTGAAACCCAGACTGACACAGCAATAAGCAGCCTCTCGGTTGTGTTGGATGCGAGGATCCTCTTTCACTCCCACTCCCACAGCCTATAAATCAGTGCTGCTACACTGCTTCTGAGCAAGCACAGGTGTTTAAGCTGAATACTGGGCGCCTTTTATGTCAAAGTATCTTATGTAGCAAAGTGTCAAATATATAGATGATCTAGGAACTTGACATATAGGACTGATCTGAGAAATACAAAATTGAAAGCTATTAGTAAGGATATGAAATGATACCTGACAGTGTGGGAGCACTACTTCGCATCCTGTTTGGTGATACTTTTACTCTTTTATCCCAGCCTTCTCCTGAATCATAGAATAATACAATCATTAAAGTTGAAAAAGACCACTAGGATCATCTAGTCCAGCCATCAACTCATCACCACCACCTTGCCCAGTAAACCATATCTCTCAGTGTGATATCTATATACAGGTTGCCAGTCTCCCCTAGACAACGGATAAGTTGAGGATTCACTAAAGACAGGAAATAATATTTAATAATTGAAGCTGGTAGAGGATTTGAACAGAAGAAGCCTGAGAAAAATATCTAGCATAAGAACTTGTAGGACCTTGAGTCTATTCTGTAGTACCAGCTTTTCATACACATGGATGTTGACTTTTTTCCCAGTGAAATGCATACATCATTTCTTGTGAATGATATATATATATATTTCTCCTGAAAACTACCATTGATTTTACCATTTCAAAGTGTCACGGAGTTATCTAGATCAATCTAGATAATCTAGATCAATCTAGATCACAAAGGTAGAATACAGTGGCATTTTACTTCTTCTGTCAAACACATGTACTCTAAAGTGAAAATTTTCAAAAGCAGCTCTGTTGAGAAGAGGATTTATCTGGAGGAGGAGTGTTTCAATTCATCAGCAGCCTGTTTTCACGGCATGGGGATAACCTATCTATGTTGCTTGATCCAAAGTGTGAAGCACTCTTGAGTGCTCAACAGAACTCTAACAAATGAGATCCCTAAAATACCTTCTGTTTCTTCTGTTTTTTGAGAAAGGACTGCTGAGGAACATGTTGTTAATTTCACAAATATTGCTTTTTTTCCTGATACAGAGCATTGGCTTAGAAAAGTTTTATACAGCAATAAAACACATAGTCCATTTCTAGCAACTGTGCGAGATGCTGAAAAGGGACCAAAGAGCCTGTGTAGGTTGATTACTATCTGTGCTAAAGTGCCATACGTGTAACTTTAATCCTAAGTATGAGAACCTGTATTTCCAGTTCTTTCTGAAACTGGTTATATCCTAATGGCCATCATTTTACATCTCATAGCTGCTATGCTTCATCCAGCACGGTAGATCCCAGTGTCTTCACCCAACACAGCTAACACCTGTTGAAGGAAGCTAAGCTTGCACATCAGAGTTTGTGCTCTTAAAACACTTAATAAAGCTCAGCTGAAACATAAATCCAGACTTTGGACAGATGGCTGCTTCACATTAAAGTTTATTTTCCTGGAGTTTGCTGTACACTTTCCATGGATACTCAGAAGAGTCATTTCTTGATATTATGATGTTAGCCCGTCAGTAATCTTCAGAGTTTCCATCTCATTTGCCAAACCCTATGAATCCATTTAGCCTCTTGTTGACCTATGTTTGTGAATATTGCAGGGTGAATTTCATCATATTGCTGGGTTTTTCTATCCAGTGAGTTGCCAGTAGCAGTGTCTGACCTGCCTGTTTTAGAGCTGCAAGTTTCGCTGACACAAATAAACCAGTTTGAAAAGCCTTAAATGCAATTTCTTCAAAACTCTTGAGAACTGTATCCACCTTCCCAAGTCATTTGCTCTCAAGCCAGGATGCTTTTGATAAAACTTTTTTCCAGTTGAAAATGCCAGTTCATCAGATATGAAACTTTCCAAAATAAATTCCAGCTACACTTTGTACCAGGTCAAAGATGGAAATTCTGAACGAATGAAGAGACCAGCCCATCTCCCTATGATGTCCCAGCACTGCCAATAGCACAAGGGAGGTCAAAGATCTCACTCGCAATGGCATAAATCCAGGCCTTCAGTCTGCTTAATTCCGATCAGAGTTAAGCCTAGGTCATGCATGCATCAGTTGCCCATCAGCCTCTACCCTTGATCTTTCCTACTGAAATTGTTCTACTTTCTAAGTACAACATAGTATAGTGCTCATTGAATGAAGAGATGTAGACAAGGTGACACAGATAAAACAGAGAAACAAAGCATTTAAATGATTTTTTTTTTGGCACCAAATACATCTGGATTGTGTTTCAGTGCCAGCTGGGGGCCGCATTACTCTTGCCTGAATACCTTTTTATATGGTGCTTGGAGATAGAACAGATTCAGGTGTTCTTGTGTTTTTATGGTGGCGTGACATTGTCTGAAGGCACAAACTGGAGTGCATGGATCTGAGCCATTCTGGTGACTGACATCTCTGAGGAGACTTCTATTCAAACGTGCTGAGACCTTACCTGCATTTCAGAGGATTTGTCAGCAGCAGAGCTAAATGTCAACATCAGATCCATCAGGAGTACAAGTTCTCACAGGTAGCTGAGTACTTGAAGGAACTCAAATAAAAGCAACAAAAATATGAAGACAGATTGACAAGTTAAGTAAAGAATTACAAAACTACATTGGCTGGGACACAACTGGTGAGGGACGTGCTTGTTCCAGTTTATTTGAGGCATGAAACACTAGGAAGCAGAAAGATTACTTGAAGATGAAAGAATTGTGAGGATTCCTTCTTACTGACTGTTTGGATCAAATACATATTACCTATCGAAATGTAGTGTATAGAGACCAAAGAACCAAAAATACAAGGGCTACTCTGAAAGTAACACCTCCTATTTTATTATCTCTTGTAGTTTCCATTGAAATAAATTGGAGGTATTACTTTCAGAGCAACTTATATATATAGTATAGCTGAGCGACAGCACTGGGGAGGACCAAATTTAAAAAAAGAACCACCCCCCCAAAAAAATATTCCTAACAACAAATGTCTCACAGAGACATATCAGACCAGTAGACAGCAAATGTGTGAATGGAGAAGTGAGAAAAGGTAACAACATAGAAGACAAATTACCTTTTCTTTTTCATTTTTATTCACCACGAGGCTTTAATACATGCTTTGGCTGCTTCAACTTCAAGTATGAAAAATAGAACAAATTAAGAAAAATTAGGTGAAACAAATGGGCAGCATCACATGGCGTTCATTAAGGGGTTCTAAGGAAAGGCAGTTCTGAAATAGTGGATCTCTTGGCTGAATGTGATCTCTCATTTAAATTTTCCTTTGCATTACAGAAATGGAAAGTTGCAAAGGTGATGCCAATTATTAAGTTACTCCAAACAGAAACATGATAAGTTAGGAACATGTGGCAAGCAAGTTGATTGAAATTATAATAAGAAATAAATCATAACACACGAATAAATAAAATTGGAGGGTAGTGGTGGGGAATAATCTATCTAGCTAGCTTTTGCAACAGGAAGAGAGCGTGCTTTGAAGGAGTCAATGAGCACATGGACAAGGGAGAAACGACTGACAAAGTCTAAAGTGCAATCTGCAAAGATCATCATCAAAGTCTATTAAGCCAGCCGTGGGATAGATAAGACTTTAATATGGATGTATATCTGGCTAAACAGTAGGAAACGAGTAGCAAATAATGATAGTTCCTGAATGTTTGTCAGCAGGCTTTCAAAATAACTTCTGCTTGTACTTAAACTGTGCAACATATATATAAAATGATCTCACAGTCTAGTAAAAGTACGAAGTTCACTCACCAGATGACCACTTTGGGTTAAAATTAAAGCTCAGCTATGAAGATTTGCAGAGGCAATCAATCAGCTCTGCAATTGTGATGGAAAAAAAATTGAAGGATGAAGTGCAGCATTGAAAGATCAGAGATAATGCACCTAAGAAAACAACACTAAATTAGCATATATAATGATATGCTCTTGAGATGTGCTCTTAGCTATTACCCTTTAGGAAAGAGATCTTGGAATGATAGCAGATAGTTCTATAAAAAGCAACTTTGTGTTCAGTAGAAGTCCAAAAAACTCCTTTACTTGAATACAAGAGCTATTTAGAGAAGAATGTAAAAAAACAAACAAACAAACAAACAATCAACAACAACCATCTCTATACTACTTTATAAATCTGTGACACAAACACATCTGTATGCAGTTCCAAACTCTCCTTCTTAAAGCACATGGTAAGACTTACATCTACAGTAGTTGTAAATGAGTGTAGACAGGACTTGTAGATGGACATCATATCTGCTATTAAATCAGCTAGAATTGGGAAAAAATAAATAAATAAAAATCAACATACTGTTGAGCTTGCCCCAAATCTTAAACAAAGGCAGAGAAGAAGTAAAGAAAGTGCTGGGACAAAAAGTCATTTTAGTATTTCTAGCTACACAACTAATTCTGATTCGAAATGCTAATTACAACTATCTAAAAACCTTGTCTTGCCTAACATAGAACAAGAAAATGTACAGAGAATCTTCTGGGGTATGACGTGGGACCCATAAAAATATTGAAGGCAATTAAGTAATGACAACACTCTGTCTTTTCTAATAAAAGATCTACCCTGAAACAAGGAAGTAGCAGTTCTGAAAGCAAAAAGTGGAGGCATTTTCTCATGCAACACTGAGTTGAGCTGTGGGTATCTTTGCCACAGGATGCTGTAGCTTCAAAAAGGAAGCAGACCAAATTCCAGAGGAAAAAACAACCAAATATTAACTGTGTATATTGACAGCAGCCACTGGTTTAGGAAATCCATTGGTCTCAAAGTCCTAAAGCTTGAGGATCTTGTAGGGAGGCACAGCAATATTTACTCATGTATTTCTTGTCTTTGCGTGTTTCCCTAACCATCCATTTTTAGCCATTATAGAATCCTAGAATCGTTTGAGTTGGGAGGAACCTTTAAAGATCCTCTAGTCCAGCTCTCCCGCAATGAACAGGGATACCTACAGCTCAATCAGGTTGCTCAGAGCCCCATCCAGCCTGACACTATGATGGTGTTCATGCTTTTGGTTTTGAAGAATAGCATAATATCTCCACTGCTAGACCTCTCCCATGGGAGGGATTTTCTTATTCAAGCACTTATATAAAGCACAAGTGCTTTGGATTTAGAAGGATTTCCTGAGCCTCTAAGTGATATATATGTATTTTGAGAACATTGTTCTTAAATGGAATTTGTTAAAACGAATCTGCAGGTAACATTCCGTTCAACTTTTGGACAAATTGCTTTAACTTAACATTTATCTCCAAAGGGGCTAGAAAATGAAAATATAGCCCCATTCCTCAGTAATTATTAATTTCCTGTCACTATTTTCCTTCCTTCAAGAATTTGGAAAGTTCTAACCATCTTGTAAGGTTGATTAAAGAGTAGTTTGGAAGGGGGATGGTGGGTGAAGTGAAGGAAAGGAAGAGAAGACTATTTCTGAGTACTAAAAATAGTTTCAAATTCCCGCCAAGAAATGACAAATTGTTATATATACATTCAGACACAGAGATGTATATTTTGTTTTAAATTCCAATTTCAAAATGTACTGCATAAAAAGAAACCACAAATTGAAACTCCATGTGCTCATATTGGCAGCAACACCAAACATAGTTTTTTTTCTAAATATAACCACCCCAAAACCATACCTCTACCTTCCTCCACCTCCTGTACCCTCTTTTTTTTTTTTTTAAAGTAAGAACACCAAGTGTTTTGGTTTCTCTGTGACTTTTTTCCTTTCCTTTGATTTACTAGTGGAGGACCAGCCTCATAGAACCTTACTCAGGTAACATTTCCATTGGTTTCAATGGGAGGTTTGCCCATGCGAGGTCTGCAGTATTTTTCTTGGTATTTATATAAAAATAAGGAATGTGTGACAGGAATGAGGAACAGTCTTGGCAAGAGAATGAGACACAAGTGCCATTTTATTGAGAGATGGAGAGTAGAGAAGGAAGATAGTGATGTGAGGAGCATTATGTAAAACTACGCCCTTCCACCTTCGTAATTTCTCCTTTTTAGCCAAAACACCTTTGAATTAGAGTCAAATATCTAAAGAAAATGAATTTTGAGGACTCAGTCCAGGTCATAGGAAATAAGCCACATGAAAAATCCACAAATAAATCACTTCTAATTTAAGCAAAACAGTACCAGAGACTAAAGACAAACCAGTCCTTTCAGCTCTCAGAAGGGAAATTAGCACCAAAAGAAGGCAAAGTAGAAGTCTTAAAGTGTAATTTTTTTTTGTCTTTTCACACTGAAATGTTCACTTTTTTTCCTTCCCCCCCCCCCCCCCCTTTCATTTTACAAAAGAAGAATGCGGTCAGACTTGAGTCAGGCAATGACTTAACAGAAAGTCTGAGGGAGCTGGGATTGTTCAGCCTCAAGACAGTTCCAGGGAGACCTCACTGCAGCCTGTCTGTGTTTCAAAGGGAGCTTATTAAAAAGATTGAGAACGACTTATTACACAGGCAGATAGTGATAGGACAAGGGGGAATGCTTTTGAACTAAAAGAGGAAAGATTTAAATTAGATATTAGGAGGAAAATCTTCACTAGAAGAGAATGGTGAGGCACTGGAATAGATTCCTTAGAGAAGTTGAGACTACCCCATTCCATCCCTGCAGCTATTCAGAGCTGGGTTGGATGGGGCCCTTGGCGGCCTGGTCTGGTGGGAGCAATCAGCCCACAGCAAGGGGTTGGGACTGGATAAGCTTTAAGGTCTCAACCTAACCCAAGCCATTCTGTGATTCTATGATTGATTCTATTATTCTGTGTTTGTGTCTATGATTCTGTGTTTGATTTTATGATTATACGATTAAAGAGTAACATAGTTCTCCTTTGGAGAGCACTGATGGAGAGAAGTATCCTGCTGAAATCTGAGTGGTGTTGAATTCCCTCAATTTCTATGAGGAACATAGGAAAAAGATTCATAGCATTTTAAGGGATATTGCACACAACAGAAAAGTGTCCAATCTGTGCAAATAAATGCTGACACTTCTGTTTTACTAGCTGTTGAAATGAAACACAGAGAAGATGAATGACTTTGCCATGGGATCCTTGTATGAGAATGAAATCTTTCTTCATTTGGCCTGTCCAACAAAGGCAATGGAACGCTGAGTAGCACACTCAGTGCTGAATGTGAAGTTGGGAGTGGAAGTGCCACCGTATTTGACTATGTGAAGAAGCTATGGCCGTGTTCAAGTGGTCAACTTGGATGGCATGGAGTGCATAGAAACTGTAATCAAAGCAAGACAGCAATCATACTCTTATAGGTAATTAGAGCTATTCCTTTAAAGGAAACGAGGTGCTTCCTGTTATTGCACTCAGCAAGCATCAGAGAAGCACTAATTATTCACAACAACAAAGCTAAGGAAAACCCCCCAAACCACTGGAACAATACGATGCAAAATAATGCGAATTAATTTTTGTATTAGTACCTTGAGAAATGCTCTTCTGACAGCTATCTGAAATGCTCTGCCTGGAAACCACCTGAGCACTGCCTTATTTCTAGACATCTGTCACCACAGTTATTAGCTAACAACAAGCATAACATGGAAATAATCATTCTACTTAGGGCAGGAACAATAACTAATTGACTGACATGAAATTGCATCAATATCATTATCTCCTGTTGACTTTTTGATAATCTGATGAAGAACAGTTTGTCTTTTCCAGGGTGGAAGGCTCTACTTGTTTCCTAGCAGGAACCCTGCTTCAAGTTTTCCTTAATGGATACTGAATTCTGCAAATTTAACTTATAATGCTTTACAAGCACTGTCGTTTCAGGTGGGTCTTTGTTGCTTTTTTTTTTTAACTCCAAGCCTTCAACCTTCAACAGAATGCAGACTGACTATTAGTTATGGTAGTAGAATGACAACTGGATACCTTAAATTTAGTTTATAGCCTTTCCAGCCTAATTTTAAAGCACAATACAGTAGAACCTGATTTTCTAATCGTGCTTTTTAAAAGGTGCAAATAAGTACTTCTTAGGTATCTAACTTACACAAAGGCTAATGGCAGTTGGGTATTTTTCATGGAATTTTCAAAAACAATGTATGACTCTGATAGCAAGTGAGCTACTAAATACTTCTAAAATGCTGTCCTTTTCTAACGTGGGGCAGTCTTTCCAAAAATAATAGTTTTTATGACATAATGTTTTGTTCCTGTTTTTGAGAGCTCTGACACTCCCATCCTAAACGAAGAACCTCCTTGTACAAAAAGTGTTAATGCCTCAAGCATTGATCTGCTGTCTTTGAGGTCTACTTTCAGATACAACTCAAACACTTTATGGACCTTAGAGTCTCTCCTAAGTGATTGGTTTTGCACATCATAATTCCTGGTTGCCCAATCTAGAAGATCTTCTTGCCCTAGTAGCCCAATTTTCAGAAAGTGCTTTGTTGATTCTGAATATCGTATCTTTTTAAGGACTTGACTTAAAAATATCTTCCAAGCACTTGTGAAAAAACCTTTGGGAACACGAGGGGGTGTGTGAATACTTTCAAAGTTGTAGTTTGACTAACCCAGCCACAGCTTAGATCATCAAACAGGCATGTGTTTGGGACACAGAAGCACTACAGTCCTAGAGTATTCAGCCCAGAATCTTCATGGTTATGTGAATAATTATCCCTTCATGCCGGCCTGGAAATCTTGGACAGAATTAGCAATCACAGCAAGGGTGCTAAGAAATAATTTGTACTGTACATCTGTTAGCATCCCTTAGCCCAGCTGGAACTTACATGCTTTCCTCCCTATCTTGGGTTTCTCAGATTGTGCTGATGTGTATTTAAGCTGCAGGAACATGTAAGGCAGCCAGGCAGGGGGGGGACGTGACCTTCCCTGGTATTTTAGTTCCAACCCATGATCTCTCGTATCGGGATAGAGAGCTGGGCGGTAAGAAACCAGATGAGGTTTAACAAAAGCAAGTGTTGAGTCTTGCACCTAGGGAGGAATAATTGCATGCACCAGTACTGGTTGGGGGATGACCTGCTGGAGAGGAGCTCTGCAGAGAGGGACCTGGGTGTCCTGGTGGACAACAGGTTGGCCATGAGCCAGCAGTGTGCCCTCGTGGCCAAAAAGGCCAATGGTATTCTGGGGTGCATTAAAAAGAGCGTGGCCAGCAGGTCGAGGGAGGTGATCCTCCCCCTCTACTCTGCCCTGGTAAGGCCTCGTCTGGAGTACTGTGTCCAGTTCTGGGCTCCCCAGTACAAAAAAGACAGAGATCTCTTGGAAAGAGTCCAGCGGAGGGCCACAAAGAGGGTGAAGGGCCTGGAGCATCTCCCCTATGAAGAAAGGCTAAGTGAACTGGGTCTGTTTAGCCTTGAGAAAAGAAGACTGAGAGGGGACCTGATCCAGGTCTGTAAATATCTAAGGTGTGGGGGGCAAAGTGGTGAGGCCAGACTCTTTTCAGCAGTGGGTGGAGACAGGACAAGGGGAAAAGGCCAGAAACTGGAGCATAGGAAGTTCCGCACGAATGTGCGCAAGAACTTCTTTACGGTGAGGGTGACGGAGCACTGGAACAGGCTGCCCAGGGGGGTTGTGGAGTCTCCTTCTCTGGAGGTATTCAAGACCAGCCTGGACGCGAACCTGTGCGACCTGCTGTAGGGAACCTGCTTTAGCAGGGTGGTTGGACTCGATGATCTCTGGAGGTCCCTTCTAACCCCTACAATTCTGTGATTCTGTGATCAGATAAGGTAAGTGATAGGTAAGTAAAGAAAGTGTCAAGTGTCATTTGTTCTCCTGTTTCCAGCTTGTAGTGGGAGGATCATGTGAGGGCAATGCCACTGTGAGTGGAGCAGAAGTACTAAATGCCTGGATAAGTGTTCTCCTACAACAGGGATCCCATGAAAATACTTCAGTGGAATTAAAATGATGGTATTCCAATTGGATATGATGGGCACTGATTTCTGAACTGCTTTAGCCAAAATAATAATTTTTATGATTTACTTCATCCTGACTTTGAGAAGGAGAAATAAGGTCCCTAGTTCTCTTTAATCATTAGTATGTTCCCCAACATTCTCATCCTCCTTGCTCTTGCAACCATGGGGAAGATGGCTGTCAAGAAACTATTGTTCAAATGCGGTAGTCATAAAGATGTACAAAGGGGAGGTCAGGATGAAGTACCTTGTAGCTGACCGTGCCATGAGAAGGAGGTTGTACTAGAGACCTCCTGATGCTCCACAATATCCTATTATCCTGTAAGAGGGGGGAGCCTGAACTTTCAGACCCATTTGACTGCTGACAACATAGTTTTATTTTCTGGATGCACAGCATTCAGTTTAGCCTCTTATGATCGCATCATATTTATGCTTAATATGCTTTCACTCACTCTTCCCCCTGCTCTCCTTTACCTAAAATGTTAAAAAATTTTCCCATCCTATGTATTTTTGTTTTACATTCAACTTATGCAATTCAGCTGAGAATTGCTTTGGGTTATTTCCAAATACACCCACACAACTGATGAGGTTTATTCAAAGATGGACTTGGCAAGTCTGTGATTTGAAGGGCTACCAATCCAAAATGCTTCAGGAAAAGACTTTAAGACACACAACTCACACAGCAATAAAACAGAAAGCTGTGAACAGTAATGTTTAGAAGAGTTGAAGCTGTATGGTAAAGCAACTTCGTTGCAAATGGTTCCTTCTACACCAATAAGCCAATATCCATTAGTTTTATGGCAGCTGACTGAGTATTCAGAGGCTATAGGTATTCAAGGTTTCAGGATTGACATGATTTTGGCTGGAATAGAGTTAATTTTCTTCACAAAAACTCATATGATGCTGTGTTCTAGATTTTTTATAAAAATTATTATAGCATACCAATGTCTTTGTTGTTGTACAGCAGTGCTTGCATAGAGCTAAGGACTTTACTTTCCATGCTTCTCTGCCAGCAAGGAGGCTGGGGCTGTACCAGGAGCTTGGAGGGGACACAGGCAGTACAGCTGACCCAGATGGACCAGAGGGACATCCTATGCCATATGGCATCATGCCCAGCGATAAAACTGGAATAAAGAAGGAGGAAGGAGCAGACATTTGGAGTCCTGTCTTCGTAAATAGACATTAAATGTGATGAGCCCTGTTTTCCTGGAAGTGGAAAAACATCTGCCTGCTATTGGGAAGTACTGCATGAAATTCTTCACTTTGCTTGCATGCGTGGCTTCTGCTTTAGTTGGTAAGTTGTCTTTGTGTCAACCCGTGAGTTCTCTTTTACCTCTGCCATCCCACCTGAGGAGAATGAGTGAGCGGCTGCATGGTGTGGAGCTGCTTGGTGGGGTTAAACAACAACAAGGACGTTGGAAGCCTGTGTTTTCTTGCTTCAGAACAGCACTGCAGTTGGTTCCAATCAGGTTACAGGTAGTCAGGTGAATCCCTCTTGGTTAATTTTGTTTCCATCCATAGATGCATAAAGGATCCTCTGGTGAGGCTGTGCTGTCTATATGTAAAGATATCAATGTAACAATATTGTTTAATTTGACTCTTCTCTTTGCCCTGTTCCACGGCCTTGACCAAGTTGTCTTTCTTTTCCACACTTCAGTATATACGCTTCTAGAAAATAGGGTTTACAGCATAACCCTCCACTGTAAAAACAGTCAAAGAGTTACTCATGAGAAGTGCAAGATAATGACTGGGACTTTGTTTTAGCCAGTGCACTAATTCCAAAACCCACACCCAAACTCATGGAATTACCTTTTAAATGATGAGATAGAGTCATTCTTTTTTTTTTTTTTCCCCCAAGATATTCCCTGCATTTGCTTCCCTTGGGTAGCAACTGTGGAAAGTACTGGCAAGGAGAGCAGCCTTCACACAAGGCCTTATTTGCCCAGGTTTGAGGGCTTTGCTTGTGTCGATGATGTAAGAATACCGGTCTCCTTCAAGAGGTGTGGTTTATCAGCGGAGCTTTTGCAGTATCTTGGACGTCAGGCTAATGGTCTCACATACAGATTCTGTAAGATGCCTTTCATTCATCCTGCCAAACAGGAGGTGTGCTTGTGATGCTGTCCCAGACAGAAGGGCATTGCTCCATGAATGCAAGCAATGTTGAAGTCTGAATAATGCACACAGTCTTCCATCTGCAAAACGCTTCTACCTCTCCCTCCACCCTCCCCCTCCTTGTGGGTTAGCTTTTGGCCCTGTGCTGGGTACTCTGAATCAGTGTTACTTTTTTGAAAAGTGAACACTGAACACTGGAAATAAGAGTTGAATCCAGCCATGTTGCAAGTCCACTGCTTTTGTTTTGGTTTGTTTTCTGGAGTTTTATCACAGATGTGCCTTTTGGCAGAGTAGAGAAACACATCTAATTTTTTTTTTTTTTCCCTGAAAAACATCCAGACTAATCAATCAAAATTGAAAGCCAAAAATTCTGAAACGGAAGAGCATATTGCTTAATGTATATGTGCTGCAAAATGGTAAGGATTTAGAAATGGAAAGAGGAAGAATATCAGAAATTTCCAGTTCATAGCGCTTACATACAACACAACAACTTACTGGGACTGTGAACAACTGTCTTTTAAGATGTATATCTCACACAGATCAACCAAACATGAATCTGAAGGATATGAATAGACAATTACAGCATCCAGATTGCTGTGTGTTGGAATGACTCTGCTGACTCATGTCTACATGCACACTCCTGTGAAACAGCAATCTCCAGCATTAATCCACTAATCCTAACTGAAAGGCTAACCTGAATCAATATATCCATTGGATGCTACTGTGAAGTTTCAAGTTACCTCATTCTCGGGAAGTTTAGAGATTTACTCTGGTTTCAGTTCTTTCAACCATAGAACTTCTGAAGGTCACAGACATCTCAAAAAACTGTCATTACTGGGGTTGTCTCTCTGGTTATGAGTCCTGTGATCATTCAAAATTTGTATGTGCATGGTGGAGGATCAAACTAGCACCGAACATCTGCATGATATAGCAGATCCCACATGAAGCAAGTACTGGACTCACCCCTCTCTTCTGTTTCCTAGGCAGAGCCCAGAAAGGCTCATCTGTGAGATGGCAGAGAGGGAATTAAATCAGTTGAGCTACTTTATGGAACACTGCACACGCAGAAAGAGTCACAATTGGTGGCTTACCATACTCAGTATTTCCTTAAACATAATAGTGCTGCGTAATCCTGTGTATAGTCTTGTCCACATCTCTAACAGACAGTAGTTATCATGACAGGAAAAGAGCATGGTCATAGAGTCACAGAATCACTACTGTTGGAATAGACCTCTAAGCTCATCTAGTCCAACCATTGTCTCAGCCCCACCATGGCTCACTGACCGTGTCCCTCAGTGCCACATCTTTACAAGTCTCAAACACTTCCAGGGATGGTGACTCCACCACTTCCCTGGGCAGCCTGTTACAATGCCTCTCCACTCTTTCTGAGAAGAAAATTTTCCAAATGTTCAACCTGAACACCCTCTGGTGCAACTTAAGGTCATTACCTCTTGTCCTATCACTAGTATGATCTATTGAACTATGATCACTATTGAACATTCAGTTGAGGAAATCAATTCAAACTTGTTCTCACAGTAGCAGGAGGTGGGAAGATGCTACGGAAATTTGTTTTCTCTTAAGATACTTCTTTTGCTAATATCACTGTAGGGTTGTACCCTTGAACTCAAATTATCTTGCAATTCATTTTAGTTGAATAAGTAGCAAGAGGTGGGAAGATGCTATGGAAATTTGTTTTCTCTTAAGATTCTTCTTTTGCTAATACCACTATAGTGTTGTACCCTTGAACTTCTTAAATTATCTTGCAATTCATTTTACCATTCAAGGTCTCTCTGAATGACTTCAATGTTTACTCAATTTCAAGGACTCCCTCAAACTTCCTAGTCTTTTTTCATACTGTCTGTATTCCCATATATTTCCAGGGGATCTAGGGGATGTCCTTTTAATGTCTCTTCTCCCATATCCTTTGCTCTAACCGTCCATTGTTCATATTACCTCCAGTAGGACTTCAGCAAAGATGAAGTGGAAGGAAAGAGAAATACTTTCAGTAGGCATAAATGACTGCCATCAAACAGAGCCTTGGCCTAGGGGCAACTGGGATGTGTTTATTCCATGAAATGCTATGCAGAAATACCTGAGCTAGCTGAGAACATGCTAGTTCAGGTTACAGAAGCAAAGTGTATGCACATTAGCAGAAATACTGGAATTGCTTGGGTGTGGTTTTCAGAGATCATCCTGTTCCACCCAGAGAAGTACTGTGGAGCTGTTATAGCCAAAAAAAGTGATGATTTAATTTCATCATGCATTTAAAGCCCCCCCCCCCCCCCCCCCCCCTTTTTTTTTTTCAGTTATGGCAGTTTTTGTTGTTGTTGTCTGGGGCAGAGAAGGCTTAGATAAGTGTTTGTCACTAATAGCACGCTTTGTACAGATTAAACTTGCAGAGCAGCTGTGAAGATGCCACTTCCATAAATGCCCTCCCAAGCAACCGCAAAGCATTGATGGCAGAATTATAGGAGAAGGAATAACAGCAGAAGGGTTGAGTTGATTATTTCTGCTTGTCTGGTCATCAGGAAAATGACTGCTGTAATTGAACAGGAGGGAATTAGGAAAAATAATCTTCTGCTTCAAGTAGGCTATTGAGAATCAGGAGACTTCATTGTAGGACTTTACCACTGTGAATCATGGGAGCCTGGTTCCCTTCTATACTCCTTTACACTCCTTCTGCACTACCTAGATTCCTCAAACTGAAACTTAATCTCTTCACACACATCCATCCACACCTCCCTTGGAGTTACTTACGTTGCCCCATTGCCTTAGCTTTTTTTTTTTTCTTTTTTTTAGTGTTTTGCTCACTGTCCCAAAGGGCAAATTTGATGAAATTTCCACATTCATTTTGGAAATGGCAGGGGTAGGAGGCTCTGCATCTTGTCCAAGTAAGTCTGGGGAAGGAGTTAAACCAAGGTGTCCCAAATCCCAAATTAACACTTTGGCCTCTATATGATCTTCCTTCTATCTCAGTTACCCCTGGACAAAGGAAATTGCCTCCAGAAAAGAATCAAGATAACTTCTGCAGACTTAACTACAATTAGTTCTTAAAGCTGGGCAATTGCTCTAAAATAACTTTTATTCTCAAAGAACACATTGTTTGAGAATGTTGATCAGGAAAAGCAAAATTGGCAGTGCTTCCTCCCAGCTGTTGTGACCTCCTTACTGCCCACCTGAGATCTTGATGGTGGCTCATCAGTGCAGGGGTGCCACATTTCACCCTCAAAAAGTGGCCAGTCCTGTGTCAGACTGAATAAATAAAGGGCACAATAGAATGGTTCCAAAGTGGGGAAGCTGCCTAAAGAAAATGAGGTTCACTGCAGAGGTTGAGCTGAAGTCATGAAGCTTGAAGCTGTGCAAGCGAAGCTGATGCCCCCGCACCATGATGCTTGGTTTGCACTTCACTAGCAGCACAGCTAGCTTCCAGAAAGAAGATAAACATGGCTTTCAATGTAGATTAAAATACACACTCGCTTTTGAAACATAGCTGGTCATTACCAATTCATGGCTGCTGTCCAGCAAGTGGAGAAAAACATTTCCCCTTGTAGGTTTAGCAACAAAACCAAGAAAAAAAATCAATGACTTATACTGTACACTAAAACAGCTTAAAGCACAAACACTTCCAGAGTACAATATTTCAAGCAGTCTTGTAACTAGAGGAGCTATTTTTTAACTGGATTCTGACTTTTTACTACCAACAGCCTTGTCTTATTTGCAAAGGCTCTGCTAGCTGTCAGACATCCTGACTCCACTTAATAAACTCACTTAAAGCAGAACTTTCTTAAGTCTCAGTGTAAGTACATAAATTAGTTGTTTCAGCATTAGACCAACACACTTCTCTTTCTTTCCCTCTCCTGAGCACTGAGCTACAACGAAGAAACACACGTCTCCAAAGAACCAACAGCTCATTAAGAAATGCTGCCATAACTCGATGTGCCTACCCACAGCAGCTCCTATTGGCTTTGGTTGGAGCTGCAAGTCCACTGACTTGGAGCCAACACTAGGTAGAGTTTGGGTCCCTACGTTTAGAAGCTGCTTTATAATTCTCTAGCTTTGTGCGGCACAGTCTCGGTGGGGGAAATGCAGAGGTGACACCAGGTCACAGGGAGATTTTGCAGCAAGTGAAACTGGAGCACCAGGAAGCTATGAGACTCTCCAGCGTCTTACCAGATAAGCAGGAGCAGGGCGTATTTCATTAGTGGGTGGGTCTTAGTCTGGTTTCTTGTGAAAATGAAGCTTAAATAAGCCCATAGTCATGTCTCCATATCTGTCTGACCCTCCCTTGTAACTCCTCCATCCATTGGCCAAACTTATTCACATTCATCAGAAAGAAATACATTGCAGAAATAAATAAATCTGAGGGATGTGGGGTGCCAAGCAGAAGAGAGGTGCCAGAAGTCCTTCCGTCTCAGAGGAAGGCCACTTAAAATTTCAGTATGTCCTAAAGGAGAAATGATTTTAGTGATGTGAGTTCACATCTATTGGAGAAAATAAATTAATCAATAAAAATGATGCAAAGCTGCAAGGATCTTGGTTCTGCATGTTCCTGTGCTGGCAGCTGTGGTTGGTACTGCACAAAGATGGCTACCAGGACAGCTGGAAGGATCCCTTGGTCACTTATACCAGCACTCAGCTCTGACAGCCCTTCTCCAAAGTAGTGACATGCAGCACAGGAGCAATTTGCCCTTTTAAAGGGGAAGGTGTTGGGGTCAGCATCTAATCCCACTCTCCAGTCCATCGCCCTGCCCAAGGAGCAGTACTAGGCTGGTGTTATGGGCAGCAACTGGCAAAGCTTCGTGTTGCCACTGCTATGTGTTGGACCTGGTGGCAGCTTCTATTTTTACAGCAAAACTCATTTCTTGCTAATAATCTCTGTGTTACATCTTGAGAACCTGATCTAGCCCTCTGGTAATTTGATCTTAATTAAACAATGTAGCTGCCAATCCAATCCCTTTCTGGTAACCTGTGTATTGCAATGTTTAGTGTTAGTCAAACACAACAGCCATTTTATCAGCCCCAGTGTTGTAAATATAGCTCAATTTCTAAGCAGATGCTGATAGTAAAGTTTGCCTTGCCCTGCCCTACCTCTCCCACTAAGCTGAGTCATAATAATGCATGGGGTTAGCACAACTCCATCGCATGGTGTAATGCTCAGCAAGATTTGGCAGATAGGAGGCCTTAATAATCTTATGAATCTTGTCTTTCACACTGAAGCTCTTGGCTGGGATACGCCTTTTTTTTGTGTGTCTGTGTGTGTGTTTTAGTTATTGTATAATATAATCTTCCAAGTTACATAATGGTTCTTCTTTTCACTCCGTGTCACCCAAGCCCCACACAGGAATGCACACACATCACCTCTGATCATCCATGAGGTCCCTGGGGCCACTGCTCCCCATCTGTGGAGCAATTTTAAAAAGGCAGAGGCTACAACTACATGCTCATCTGCGTTTTCCAAAGAGCCATCCTCACCTGTATTGCATCACGTGCCATAACCTCCTGGGGAGTTTTTAGCATATTGTGCCAAATTAAATTGAGGTTATCAGCAGAAAGAGCTATATTTCCCCCCCTCCTGAAATACTTGAAGCTGCTGAAGAGAGAGGGCAGCAGATGATAGGAGGCAGATGCTTCATCCACCAGGACAGTTCAGCAATAGTTTGAATATGGGCTGGGTGTAATGGTAGCTAGAAACACTCTGATAGGCTTTTGGTCACCAGAGTGCCACCACTTCCCCCGAACCTGACATGGGTCTTTGCTAAGCTTTCACTGGACTCCAGGCTGGGAGTCCGCAGGTGGTGGATGCAGGTTAAGGGGGTAATCCATGGGGTGCAGAACACTGACACCTGCCTCAGTGTCACCAGTCTGATGACAAACGGGAGCCCTAGTCTGCCCAGCAGCTCTTCAAAAACCTCATAATTGGCCTTTGCAAATTATTTTTACAGAGAGAACTAGAAATTTTGCAGAGGGTAATCAGCGGAGTCAACTCTGTCTAGAATGTTCTATTTTTCCTTTTTTTTTTTCACCTCTATTTATTTTTCTTTCTTTGGTGTGGGATTTTACTCCTCTTCTCTTTTCCCCAATGGAAGCTTTCTCCCTTCCCCTGCCTTCTTCGTTTCTCCCAGCCTCCTGTAACCCAGTGACATCTGTGTTCAAACGTTCGAACCCACCACACTCAAGAGTGCTCGGGAGCAGGGTAAACAAGTTTGCCTGTGTATTTAGCATACAGCTCAATTGTACATTTACAGTAGATATTCTGCCTTAATTTGCTTTTAAACAGACCCTTCAAACAGCTCAGAGCTCCGAACATTGTTCTTCTAGGTGCAGTACAAAACTATAATTAATTAGCTGGGCTCCCCTGTGGATTTTCTCAGATTTTACCCAATCTTCCCGCCAATTTTAATGACCTTCCCAGTCAGGGGCTTTACATCTGTAAATGCTGAGTGCTATTCAGCACTTAGTAAACAAGGGGTATCTGAGCAAAATAGCCGGAGCTTGCAATCAAACAGTTTACTTGTTTATACTACAGGAGACACTGTCAGTCTGGGTGGCTCTCAGCACCTGCCGGGCCGCGTGATGACTGATTTTTGGCTTTCTGTCCTGTATTAAGAGAGCTCAAGATTGATCTGTGTTGCCTTTCTGTAAAGTTGGGATTGTCAGGAAATCTGCATTTGCAGAGTCCTGCTTTCCCACCCCCTCTTTTTGGCCTTTTTAAAGCAAGAAATGGCACTTTGTTCATTGTCTGTGTAAAACTTGCTGAGAGCTCTCCATGGAGCAATCAGCCAAGCGACTTTCAGCTGCTCCCTATTCCTGCTGGCCTCAGGCCAGCATTCCCCAGCTGGTGTCATATCACAGAATCACAGAATCATAGGGGTTGGAGGGCACCTCTGGGGAACCTCCAGTCCAACCCCTTGCTAAAGCAGGTTCCCTACAGTAGGTTGTGTGGGAAAAGTGTCCATGTGGGTTCTGAATATCTCCAGACAAGGTGACTCTACAATTCCTCTGGGCAATCTGTTCCAGTGCTCTGTCACCTTCAAAGTAAATAAGTTTTTCCTCATGATCATATGGAACTTCCTGTGTTCCAGTTTGTGTCTGTTGCCCCTTGTCCTGTCACTGGATACCACTGAAAAGAGTCTGGCCCCATCCCACCCATTAGATATTTATAAACATTGATAAATGTCAGCCTTCTCTTCTCCATGCTGATCAGCTCCAGGTCTCTCCGAGGAAGGGAAAGGAAAGAAAGAAAAATGAGCAAGAGAAAAACATTTGGTGGTCTGTCATGTGGGGACTGTCTATCTACTACACTGTAATGCTCAATATCCCTTCAGGCTTTAGCACACATGATTCAAATGCAACATGGACTTTCATACCATCTTGGAAGCCCACCCTGTGCAGGCTGTGTTTGCAGAGACCCACAAGACAGTGAGCACTACCAATGCAATGAAAGACATTTTCATGTGGAAAGAAGCAGCCAGATAGTGGCTGTGCAGGGGAGATAGATAGAAAAAAAATATTTTTGATTTGGTCAACGTTGGATTTTTGGTGGTTCTTCCTAAGTTAGAAAGGCAGCCTGGTATGCTGAGCAATGCTGCAGCTCAGCATTCAGCTGGTTGTGTTTTTTTTTGTTGTTTGTTTTTTGTTGTATGTAAGTTTGAGACACGCAGAGCGGCTTGGATCAAAATCTGGTGTGAGCTGCACCAGTAATAATTAGGCTGAAGGGTCAGGTGGGCTGCGTTAGAGATCTGGCTTCATGTGATTATGAAGCTATGCCCTGGAGATGTAAATAGAAGAGAATTTTGCATATGATGTCAAATGTATGTGTTACCTACATGTGGCATGTAGATTCTCTATTCATTTTGAAAATGCACATATTTTAAGACAATGAGTATGGATTTCTCACTTGGGTAATAGAGATTGCACAACCAAACAGGGCAGTAAGAATACTTCTTATTATTGCTGAGAGGAGTCAAATTAGAGCATGAAATAAAATGATCTCCCTGGGATGTACAACATGTTCTCACAATATGAGTGACAATTGCTAATGGCTGAAATGAACCAATATTTGGTTTTAATTGTATGCTTTTAGAGATGTGTATGGTTCCTTTATGTTCTCTGTAGTTGCACTTGTACAGCAACAATTGGAGTGATGCAACCAGTGAAATTTCTTGGACTGATTCTTCTCTGGCAACTCAATGACCTTCATGAGCCTTTGTGTAAGAGCAGCTACTGAATGGGCTGAGCACACTGAACTAAGACATAACCAGGCACCGCCAGAGGTAACCTCACTAATAAAAGAAAAATAATTAGGCAACAGTACTCTGTCTGTGCCCTGGCTCTGCATCTGTAAAACAAGGATGATGATATCGTCCTTATCTTGCAGGGGAGTTGTGAAGACACATCATATTAGAGGTGATTTAAGAGGTGCTCAGAGACTGGTGGGGAGAGGAGCAATGCAGTTTTTAACTTTCAGACAGAGCAGAGCAAGAGCTTGTTTGAACTGCTGCTTCAGGACTTTCAAACAGGAGTAGCTTTGGGGACCTTTGTGCCTTCCAGGGCTGATATTAAGCCTGTTGTTTGGGTTTGCCGAGGCTGGATACCTCCTGGGAGACGTTGTATGGCCCAGGCAATTGGGCAGAATGGCAGTAAATAAAAGGCACTGCTGGAAAAGCAGTCCTCAGGGAGCAGGATAGAGTCACGCTCCTTAGACTGTTGCTGGACTGGAAACAAACTGGAGAATGGAGGAGGAGAAAACTGGTGACATTTACTGGAGATATTGAATCCTATTACATAGACTGTGGTGCTTTGAAGAGAAACCTCACAAGCCTCCAAAAGCAATAAATAATGAAGAGAAAAAAGGGTACATTGGGTGAGGCACTGGCACAGGCTGCCCAGAGAGCTGTGGGTGTCCCATCCCTGGAGGTGCTCAAGGCCAGGTTGGATGGGTCTTGGGCTGCCTGATGTGGTGGGGGGCAATCAGCCCACAGCAGGGGGTTGGGACTGGGTAGGCTTTAAGGTCCCTTCCATCAAAAGCCACTCTATGATTCTATGATTACTTAGTGTTTTATCAGAATAACTAGACAAAGCCAATACTTATGCAATGCATGATTACTTGGGAACATGAAGATGTTGTAAGAGCAGAAAGAAGATAGATGATGAGCAGGAAAGAAGAAGTCCAACTTTAACAAATAGGAACATCCATTACTACAAGTCACACACAGTCATGAGAGCTCTGATGCTCAGTTTGAGTAATGTCAGGGAAACGCGAGGGCCAGTGACTAAGATTTTGCAGATTTGGGATTTGAGTCCATTCAGAGGCCTTGCATAGGGAGAACAGATGGATACAGGCATTTTACAGTATGTCTATACATTTGATAATGCAGATTTGTAAAGCACCCAAAAGAAAATGCATGTATGCCCAATTCTTTTTCTTGAAGCAACAACTACAAGGCAGGAAGTACTGTCTCCTCGTTGATGCTTCTAGACAAATCTGAAGAAGTTCAAATGAGGCAAAGTGTAAAATGAGGAGTGTCTTTTAGAGCAGCTGGAGGGAGACCATAGGGGAAAAATCCCGAGGCTAGGATATTGTATTTCTCACTTCTGTTCTTCATATTCAAGGAACAATTGTTTTTTTCTAAGCAATCTGAATTATTGCTTTTGAATTATGAAGCAGTAACCAAGGATTAATCATAGACTGGCTTGAGGCTGTTCTTTTCTTTATCAGTCAATATGGTGACTGAAGCTTATGGTCTGTCTGAGGGTTGTTGTCTGAAGTCAGACCATGCACAGTCTGTGGCTAATGATGAGCTAATGAAGATGTCTTTCAGCAGCTCTCAAACACCAGAGTACCAGGATACTCTCTCCTGTGGGATTACCTTGCCAGTGGTCACTTTTTCCCTGCCAGGCTGAGCAGTAACATCTTTGCAACAAGGTAGGTGTTCACATTTCCAACAACCGTACATATTTGTTTTTTACCTTAGGAGTGAGAAGGAGCAAAATCTGCAGATATTTTCATTGACTGGAAACCTTGATTCGGTCAGCAGTTCTGTAAGGGAAAAGAGTTGTCTGGTGAGAAGCAGGGCTAGCTGACGGGTTAGACCATGGGCTTGTGATAACACTGACAATGGAGTCATGCTTACTGCCTACCCACCACAATACTGCTCACCAGATGTACAGTGTACTTAACCCATGCTTTTTATGTTGGGGAAGTGATAGAGCTGGGTTGAGCTATCTGTGCCCAACCATGATAGTCCTGCTGATAGTGATGGAATCTGCCCAAACCTGGTGTGGGAATTGGCCCATGCCAATGCTAACCAGAGCAGAGTTTGGCCCAAGAAAAGCCAGAGCTGTCTCGTGATGTTGTGCAGGAGTGAACCAAGAGATTTCCAGGATAGGATTTTTAAGACAAAGACACAACAAGTTTTTGAAGATTTATAAAGTTAGAGTGGTTAGGGTTTTAGCAAGAAGAGGCCAGAGGATGGCATGAGTTTGCAGTCAGGCAACTGGAGAGCCCTTCATCATTGCTCTGAGCCAGCTTCTGCCTAATGAACTCAGATGCCCCTTGCAAACTGACAAGGTGCCCTTTCCCACAGCCCTGGCAGGTCACATCGTGGCTGCATCAGCAAGGCTGTGTACAGTCTCATTTTTCCCTCAATGTAAATCCACATGTGGGGTCCTGCATGAAGCAGACTTGGCACATCATCACCCGTGGCTCAGAAAACAGCTGCCACTCACGAGAGTTTGCTATGGATATAACTCATCTCTTTGCAGAGTGCCAATACCAGGTCTCTGCGCTGTTATTAAAGTCCCCTTCAGATGGGAAATTTCACCATGCAATTCTCACAAACGGACACATGGAGTCTATTTTTAATTCTAAATCCCCTCACTTCAAGGTTGTTACTTTTCCTCTATTTCCTTTCATCACAGCAAGGCGCTTATTAAGATCTTGCTTCTGCAGCAGGGCAGACTTGTACAATTTGGATTTTATTTGTTGAAGAATAACCATCTGTCAGCTACTGAGAAGGAGGAAAAGAATCTATCCCTGAAGATTTGGAGATCTGCGAGTCTTTAACTAACTCTCTGAACATACTGTATCTCAGAACAGGAACTGAAGTGCCCTGGGAAATCAAACAGGAAAATCAAGTAATAAAGCGTTCAGAGAGGTGGTGTGTAAACGTGCAGCACGAAGATGGAAGCGCTTGCCTATGGAAAGCAAAGGGCTTGGGTTAATAATCAAAATGACCTCACTCTAATAAATTAGGCAAAAAAGTGAAGAGGGAAAGGAAACTGCTCTTTAAACACTTATTGTCAGAGCTGTTTAGCAGCTCTCAGTGCAATCAGCAAGTGCTCCCTGGTGCAGGTCTGGTTACCCATTACATTTGTGGCAAGTTTGCTGAAGCTGTGCTGCAGGAACTGCCAGAAAGGTCGCAGCATGTACACATATGGTACTGGGGATATGTGGGCTGCTCTGCATAATTACTCACCTTTTTTAATAAACTCCCTGGTCTCTACTGAGACCTCCAGTGGCAGCACAGTGGGAACCTGCAGTAGTGTACACCAGGAACAGTGGCTGCTGTTACAGTCTCAGAAGGCTCCTTCACTGATGTGTAACAGTGCTGTAGAGCCAAGATTGCATTTGCACTGCCTGTTGGGCTCCAGTCAGTCCCAAAGGCTGCCACAATCCACCTCTGTTGACTGCAAAATTAGTCCAGTGCCACACATGGCTGGGAGGCGACAAGATCTGGTAGGATGCTGGTTTAAATGCTTCACTACCCCACAGTTACAATCATAGAGTTGTTTGAGTTGGAAAGGACCCTTAAAGGGCAACTAGTCCAACTTCCCTGCAGTGAACAGGGACATCTATAGCTCCATCAGGTGCTCAGAGCCCCATCCAGCTTAACCTTCAATATCTCCAGGGATGGGGCATCTACCACCTCTCTGAACAACCTTTGCCAGAGCCTCACCAACCTGTGAAAAACTTTTTCATTATATCCAGTATAAATCCCCCCTCTTTTGTTTTGAAAAAATTTCCTCTTTTCTCATCACAACAGACCCTGCTAAAGAATCCGTCCCCTTCTTTCCTGTAGCTTCCCTTTAGATACTGACAGGCAGCTCTCAGGACTCCCTGGAGCCTTCTCTTCTCCAGGCTGAACAACCCCAGCTCTCTCAGCCTGTCCTCATAGGAGAGGTGTTCCATTGCTTGGAACATCTGAATGCAGTGCTCCAGGTGAGGTCTTGCCAGAGTAAAGGGGCAGGATCACCTCCTTCGCCCCACTGATCACACTTCTTTTGATGCAGCCCAGGGTACAGTTGGCTTTCTGAGCTGCAAGGGCACAGTGCTGGTTCATGCCCAGCTTGCCACCCACCAGTACCCCCAAGTCCTTTCTGACAGGGCTGTGCGCCATCCTTACATTGTCCAGCTTGTATTCGTAGTGGAGTTTGCCATGAACCAGGTACAAGACCTTGCACTGGGATTTGTTGAACCTCATGAGGTGCACCTGGGTCCAGTTAACCCACAGTTAGTGATTATTTGCCAAGCACTGATGGGCTCGGTGGACATTCCTTTGCCATTTTAAATGGCACGGGCAAAGGAAGGACTGTAATTTGAGGGAAGAACTAATGTACTCAAGCGTGAGTAAGAGGCAACTATGGAAAATCTTATGGGCTCATAAAAAGCAGGAAAATATCATGCTACACAGAACAGAGTAAGAGAAACTAGGATAATACGGAAGACATCAGTATCGGCTTATCTCCCTCCCACTTCTCTTTCTTTATGACATGTGGACTTTTGTATGTTCTTGTGTTCAATGCATAAACTGTGCTGGTGCCCATCAGGAATAAAATTCAAATATGTTCACTTTATTATTGGAAGACAGTGCAAGGAACAACCCCAGAATTTCCCAAAGAAATAAAAGAGCACTCCAGCTCATGTGATAATTGTTTCTTTCTTACTCTTCTCCATTTTATCTCACCTGAATTGTGTTTACACCAAAAGTAAGGGCACTGAGCAAAACCTTAACTTGTAAAAAGGAGGTTAAGAGGATCGGAGAACTGGCTCATAAGTGGTAAAGAAACCTTATGTTGGGAAAGAAAGGGACACTAGGGAAGTTTGATAAGAGATGGGATTAAATAACATCATTTTGCATAGCTGAGCCTTGTCCAGTGTAACACATGGTGGAGCAACGCAAAGAGCAGCCACGTCGCTTCTCTTTTCGTCTTCTCACAGCAAGTCACACCTGTCAATCACCATAAATTGGAAGACTAGACATTTACTATCTGTTGGGGTTAAATGTGTTACTTTCATGCACTAGGTGTAAGCTTATAATTAGCTCACACCTTCTTATCAGAGACCAGCTCTATTTTCCTGTTCTTAGTTTTATAGCTGTTTTGCATGCTGTAAATCTGTCTCCACTGGGGATCCCTTATTTACATCAATTTATTGCAAGAAAGACTGAACTAAATTAACACTAATTGACTTCAGTTCTGAGAGGGTTAGCCACAATTTCCTGTTCAGTTAAAGAGAGTTTCTAATCATATAGGTGCACAAGCTGTAAAAATGCTGGGCTAAGTTTCGTCTTTGGGCAAGGCTGTATCCACCCAGAGTAATTTTTTACTTTACAGTACAGTTGATTCAGTGCAAATTGGAGCAGGAGCTACTCCACCACTATGCTTTTCCAATGTTTAATTAGAAAACTACATGCTAAAACAATTGCCTCCTGCTTGGAAATTCTGGATCCATTTGAAGTTTGGAAAATATCTTTCTTTTATGTCTGGGCTCTCTAGGGCTGTTCACATGTCCTGGGGCTGCTGAAATGACTTTTCAATTCCATACAATTGCATTGATGAAGATAAATTATTTGTCTTATATTCCATTTTTGTGTTACTCGCACAACTTCTCACCATGCCTGCTGCTTTATAGTCAGAAAATGTTGAAGCAGCATGTAGAACTGGGCATGCCTCATTAGTAGAATAACTCAGCTCTATTCTGGAGTTATCTGCAAAAAAAAAATGCTAAGAGGAGTGGTCTTTTTTCTGTAGCTTTTCAAACAGTCTGTTGTGGGAACAGATTTTAGCCAATGAGTTTGTGCATCTTGTGACTTACAAAGGTATTTGGTGGGATGAGCCCAAGGAATTGCTGTTGGTAGCGTCTGACTCTTCTCCTGAGGTACAGAGCAGTGCCTTGAATCTTGCCAAGCATACTTATTCATGTCTCTGGGCTGCATTTTCCAATGCTCCTGCCATCCTCCTCTGTAGACATTTGCCATCACCAGCTGTTCAGTAAGCCTCAGCAAGGGCTTTGTTCTAGCAGCAAAGAGTAAGTAGATCCTGTAGGAAACACTGGACCACTGCAAAGTCTGTCTTTACATTCAATTCATACTAAAAGAGCCCTGAAGACCACAGTATGCAAGGTTCATAGTCCTAGGGAAGAAAAGAAGACACTGATGTTGTCATATCTGTTCTAGTGCTAGCAGCAGTGTGTTTTCAGCTCAAAAAGGGGCCTGACAGTCCCAGATGCTCTCAGGACCTGCAAGGTGAGTGAGCCATGGCAATCACTTAGGGAAGGGTGTGAGAGATGGTGATGGGTATCTGCAGAACGATATCGGTTCGAACGGTATCTCCAGAACTTGCTCAAAGACAGAGGTCAGGCTTTGACACCTGGGAAGTCTTTGACACAAGAAAGTTTTCCAACATGCTCCAGTTTTCTTTTAACCAGGGATCCACGTATACCAGAGAGAGCTTTCAGAGACTGGATGAAAGATCTTCGGAAGTCTTCACCAAAGTCCCACAGTGAATAATTGTAACCATGTATTTATATGTTTGTTTGTTTATTTGTTGATGATCTTGGCAACAGATGATGTACTGCAGATAGCATTCTGGAGGATTTCAGTATAAAGCGTGGAGTGCTGTCTAGTTCACACTATCACAACTCTCAAGCTCTTTAAACCAAGAGCAGGAGCACTCTGTAGCACATTCAGTGAAAGAAACACATGGGCTAGCAGACCCCTACCAGCCTTTTGTTGGGAAAGATTCTCTTGCGGAAAGGTGATACTTCAGTAAAAGTGACAGCAATATTTTCTCCTGAGAAAAAAATCAACCATTCACATTTTGTTAGAGAGCTGGAAGTGGAGTGCTGCAGAAGTTTGGGTGCTCTTACTGGGCCAAGAGCCTGCTTCTACATCCTGGCAGGTTTTTAGCTCTAAATGACTCAGCTGGTCTCTATTCACGAAAATCATGATAATTCCTTGGATTAAATTTCCTTTTTTATTTTATTTTTATTTTTTTGTTCTGTTTTTGTTTTTGTCAGAGATGTGTTCTAATTGGGATTTTTCAAATGCCCCGTTTCTGACAAGGATGCACGGCAGTCCACATCATCCCTTTTGAATTTTTTGCAATTTTTCCACATCTTCCTAAGATTCTTAACTTCAGAAAAAAAAAACAGACTGCCAGTAGGGAAGAAGAAGGCAAAAAATTCTCAAAATCACTTCTGCTGTACTGAACTATTTAAAATTGTGAATGTTGCAAGGTAGATTTAAGATTTTTGTTAAAATTGTATGGTTGGGATATTGTGGGATGGGACAGATTTTATTTTGCAAAACTGCTAAGTATTTTTTTTTTTATCATTCCCCTTTCCAGTCATTCAATAAGGGACCTCCTCTTGTCTATCCAAAGACAAAGAGCTGTTGCTCTTTCCAGTTGACGTTTTGCTGTTTTGAAGATCTGCAGAAATGCTGAAAAGCTTTCTAATGCCCTGCTCAAAACTGATCTCTACCTGGTTTTAACAGCTTTGGGGAGATAGGGAGGTGATACGCTTTGAGGAGGCCTTCAACATGAGTGGAATACAATTCCACAGTAGAATTGAGTCCCATGGAGTTGCAAAAACAATTAAGGATTTGGTGGTGGAGTGAGGAGTCAGAAGACCTGGTCGAAGAGTTAGAAGCACACTGTGGATGATATAAGCAGGGTGCTTAGAGAGCAAATTCAGAATAGAAAGGATTCCCTGGGACAGGCCCTTGGAATGGCTTGCAGTGGTTGCATCAGAGTTGAGAACACTCACTATGTTGAGAACACTCCCCATGCAGCAGAAGCCCAGGAAGTTGTACCCCAATGACATGAAATTGGGCAAAAGCAACTTTAGTTGTGAAGCCTCGTGGAGTTGCAAGTCTTGCATTGCACTGACATTTTGTACTCTGCTCTTCCTGTCTGTGATCTTAGGGATGTGGCTGGGATTTCTCTCTGCTAATTTGAGCTGGGGAGCAAAGGATTTGGTAGAAGACTGCAGCTGGTTCCCTCTTCACAGCTAGCTAAGAAGCCTGCAGTGTAGTAGCTCCTTCAAAATCTTTCTCCGCTGCCTGCTGAAGGAGTACAGGAAAAGTAACTTAAATAAGCACGTATCTTTCAAGGTAATTGAGGTGAAGTGGGAATAGCATGTCTCCTTTTCTCCATGTGCTAGAAGTAGCTTGAAATGATGTCTTAACCCTTAAGCATCTGAAATTAACCAACAGAAAAAAGAGAATGTGTTTCATAAATGGAGGCTTCCAAGAGAAAAAGAGATCTGTTTGGGCTGATACAAATATGTAATCATTTCCAAATTGTTTTGGTTCAACCACTCTGTTGAAAAGCATAAAAAAGTACCCAACATGCATTTATAATAAGTCAAAACAATTTTCTCATTTAAAAATTAGGGGGCAAAAGTTTTGGTTCAGAAAATATCCAAATAAATTATTTGAGTCATGTTTTTAGCGAGCCAGAATTTATTGAAACAGCACCCTTCTTGACAATGTAAGTTCATTTTTCACGAATAAAACCTTTCTGATAAGCATCTTAAATGAGCTCCCCACAACCCTCTGTCTGACACATAGATCCTGTTAGTTTATGATGTAGGTAGATGTAAGTCTTCCAGGATTTACCAGAATGGGGTCAGATGCTTTAAGCATTGCCAGAAACTCACATCTTAGATTCCTGCTGTAGCTATATGGCTGTGTTACAACATGAAGTTGGGGCATCTGCTGTCCATCAGGAAAGTGCAACCTGGGATTAGTACACATAGACCACCTAAGGACCTGATGCATGAGAGCCATTCAAACAAATGTGTTGCTTGGGTACAGTCTGCTGCTCCTCTGCCCTTTCTCTCATATGGACAGAGAAGATCTGGCCATGGATTGGAAATGGCATTTCTAGGACTGGAGGCTACAAATTCACTTGAATTTCAAACACTACCATTCCCAACTCAACCTCAGAATAGAAAGCTGATTCCCTTTGCACCAGAGGAAATGCATTTTTTACTTCACAAAAGGAAGATGAAGAATTGCCTTTCCAGTTGCAATTTTTTTGGACACTTCTTAACTGTTCTCCTCAAACAACTGATGCCAGAAAATTTTTAGGAGGAGAACAGCAGCTTTTTACACTCTTAAGAACAGCTGTGCAAAAAAAAAAAAAAAGTAATTAACTGTTCCCTGAGCTGTTGACAGCTGGCAGCACCATTTCATGATGAAATATCAGAACTATAGTCATTCTGTCTTGCAAAGAGCAGATAACCTGCAACAATTAGAAGCTTTAAAAAGAAAATATGGGTTGTTTTTTGTGTTTTTTTTCTGTTTGAGGAGAGTGAACACACAGATTGATTTAACCCAGCAGACTTTGTCCTGTCCTCTCCTGAAATCATGGAATCATAGAATTATTACTGTTGGAAAAAACCACTAAGACCATCTAGTCCAACCATCAGCCCGTCCCCACCATGCCCAGTAAACCATGTCCCTCAGTGCCATGTCTCTACTGTTCTTGAACACCTCCAGGGACAGTGACTCAAACCATCTCCCTGCACAGCCTGTTCCAATGTCTTACCACTCTTCCTGAGAAGAAACTTTTCCTAATATACAACCTGAATAAAATAAAAAGGAAGATCACAACAACATTTCTCTTTCTAAAGTATTCACTGCCTGCATCCTGTTGTGGGACACCATGGGATGGTTGTGGAGTTCACAGCCAGCACAGAGCTGAAGGACACTGCTTTTATTATCAATTAGGGAGAACATCTGTCCCAGTCCTTTGCCTTGTCAGGGTAATTATTCCAATCATACAGGAAAAACAAACTGACCCATTGAAAACAACTGGATAAGAAACTAAGAAGCGAAATAGAATCCTTTGTCACATAGTACATCTGATATCCTGCTCCCTGAGAAGAGTCTCTCATGGAAAACAAAAAAGAAGAGGGTAAAAAGAGCAGCTTGGATTCTGCTCTTCCTTAGGCAGGATCAGCTGGGAGATGTTCCAGTGCAATCTTTCTCAGGAACATTTTAAATGAAAAGATTTTATGCTAGATACCAGAAATGATCATTTTATTTTTTCATACTGGCTTCTGGAGCTGTGAAAACATGTGTTTTCCCATGTGCAAGCAGAAGACATACCTCGGGATATTTGAATCAGGTGGCTGAATATACGCTTGCCCCATTTGTGCACGTAGATTCCTGCATGATAAACGTCTCCAGATGGCTCATCTGAGGTCACGTATGGAAAACACGGTCCTTCACTCATTCTATAGGTGTGGATAATCTCCATGCTTAGCCAACAAGTAGTAGCGTATGGAGCCAGGGCTGTGCACAACCCATCTCTACCACCACAGTTCTAGATAGGATGTCCCATGCCCTCGGGTACAGGAAACTAACCGCTGACAGGGGCCAGAGGGATGGAGGAGTCATTCAACAGAATTCCAGGAATTGGGGAACCCAAGAAATGACACAAGCAAGACCTTTCCATAATGTCTCCAAGGTGAGACTGAGAGGGAGAGCATCAGCCATTCTCAAAGCTCACAGACCTTTATGTAGGGTACTACTGATTGTACTGAATCCATACAATGAACTGTCCTAGAAATATCTGGCTATTTGCCCTTCCCCTCCACCTTTGTCAGATAAATGTAATCCCAAGACCCTTCAGAAGACTGCTGATCGCAGAAGTTCAAAAGTCTTCCTTACAACAGTGATGCCAATTGCTGGTGCAGTTTCCTGGTTGAATTTTATTTCATAGAAGCAGGTAATTCTTTTTTTGGAAATGCCATTAAGAAATGTTACCTTCATACCAGGCAAGCAAAGGTTGAAACCAGGTTAGATTGCACTTAATTTCATATTTATGTTCCTAATTGTGTTTTTGCAGTGTTTCACGTTACAGTTTTTCCTTGTCTCCTAAGCCTCTTTCACTTGATAAATATACTTGTATTATGAAACTGCCCACTTTCTACATTCTTTTCACTTTCTTCTCTCACATCAAAGCCAATATAAATAAAGAGTAAATTGTTGAGCTAACAAAACTGTTAAGAGAATACACTTTTTCCCCTGGAGCTGTAAAGATTTCCAATACCCTAGCAGAACTGTCTTAGATCAGTAATTGTTAATGGAATAAAACAGTGTCAAAAGGTAAACACAGTTGTTTGATAAGTCGGGTTGACTGTGCCTTTCTGGACCGTGTCTCTTGCCTGTCTGCTTTTGTTTTGTTAAGATTAGCTGTTCTCAGTTCAAGGGAGTAGCCAGAAAATGAATTTTGTATACACAGCTCTGTTTGCAACTTCCAACCCCTGCACTTTTTCATTCTAACACGACTAGCACGTATCCTGCTTCAAAGCAACTTTCACAACGTTGCCCTTGCACAATCTCTGAATTAGTTCTTGTGGGTGCAACACTGACTGAAACTCAAAGGATGAGCCAGTGACAGTCACACACAGCCAAAACTTCTGAAAGGCATCAAAAAGAAGCAGCTCAGCAATTCCGGCAGGTTGAACAACAGTCCTTATGACAAAGAAAACCAGGGAGATATCAAGCCAGCTTTCATGCTGTTTTCTCTAATAGTCCTTGTGACACCTGCTCACTCCCAGGAGCAGTGCATGGTCCTGCTGGGCTGAGTACTGCAATCGTGAGTCTGATTTTCCAGGAATTTATGCCTGAGCTCCAAATGCAAGGGACTATCTCATTTTAAGCACAGATTGGTGGCAAACAAAATTTCATGGCAAAATGCTGTCTCACAATATATTAGCCCACGCTGGAGAAGAACCCTGAGCATAGTTCGTTTTTCCCAATGTTTAGTAAGACAGATCTCATAAGATGACTGGAGTGGGTGGATTTTCTACAGTTGGGATGAAAAATTTGCCAACAACTTTGCAGCCTAACATCTCAGACAGCCTGAAGATGTCTTGATAGTGAGAGAGATTTAAAGTCATAATAGTTATTAGGTATGTCATTAGGTATGCCTGTGGTTAAATAGGAGCTAATAGGCTTTTGAACGTCTAAGTTTGGCTCTGAGTACCTCTTATATCAAGTCCCTTTTCAGATTTCACCATTTTTCTACATCTGTCTGAAGCAGCCAATGGATAAATGCAACATCCAGCTCTTGGCTGCTGACATTGTGCACCTCTGTTGGGGTGGAGGAGGTCAGAGGAGAACAGCAAGGCCTTCAGGAAGGGAGGCATGGAGAGAGCACTCAGTGTAAGGAAACGTCAGGAAACAAATACATATTTCTTTGTTAGTCAAATGCCAATAAAGGCACATGGGTGAACGTTCAGAATGTTCACATGGAGTAATCAATATTCTTGATGGCCCAAGAAAGCAGTGAAAGAATGGGACAAAGCTCAGTGGGGAAACTGCAGTGGGCTGTTTGGAAAAGTTTTCTGACAATGAGGTCTATACTAAGAGTAGTGCAGTTTGCATAAAACCAATCCACCCTGTGTGTATAGGTACACTGCACTGCTGGAACTAGAAATCTCTCTAAGCATGTTTAACCCACATGGTTAAAACTTGGTTAAGTACTCCAAGTTAAACACATGCTCTAAGCAGAGGCCTATTGCTTGGGACGTATACTTTAGTATGGAAACTATGTACTGCTGTCGGTAAAAATCCACAGCTCTGTTGCAACATGCAGAAGTTTCTGTGTCAGAAGGAGGACCTCTCACAATAAAAATCCAGAAAAAAAGAGGAGAATGTGCATCTAGGTGTTCTACATATTATGCCTCTTTAATGTTAGGACATTTGGTATCCCAAGAAAAAACTAAACAATGCTTGAAACAATTACTGAGATGATTTCCAGCCAACAATGATGTCAGAGTTTGTCTACACAAAACTCCATGGTCTCCACTGCTAAATTCATCCACTTTATTAAGGCAGGTCTGCAAGGGAGCACATGGCATCTTTTGTGATTTCCTTTGACCGACAATCTCTAGCCCTGTATTAGAATTCTTCTTTCTTTATACTTACACATTACTACTGCTATGCTGGACACAACTTCCAGTAACTCAGGAAATCTGCACTCGTTCAGTGGTCTGAAGGTTTCTTTCTTGGTCTGGTTCCTCAAGAGCCCTGAAACAGACAGAGGGAGTGGTTCCATTCTAAAGGAATTTACATCTCTGTCACAGTCAGTGAAAAGTTTGTTCTCTCCTACTTCTCTTTGATGGTGTGTCATGTTGTTTGCTGGCCATTCACATTTGCAAGTGCTACAGCATCCCTGTGTGGAGCAGAGGCGTGTGAAGGCAGCTCTCTGCTTGTGCAATACAAAGACGATGTTTGCCTGGATTGGGACTTCATGCTATTGCAGAACGAAGCTGCTATTGTGCTCTGTGTAATCATTCCCCGTTGGGTGAATGCATGCCAGTCCACATTAATGATGTTACTGTTACATTATGCTAATTGTATCTTTGAAGCTCTGTAATTCTGATTTTTCTAAACAGCTCGATAATAATAGTTAATTAAAAAAAGATGTTCTCTGAAAAGGGCAAGAGAGATGCTCTCTCAGGAGCTCAGAAGATTAACAAAGGAAAAGCCTTGTCTCTACTGTCCAATTGACCTTAGACACAAACATGAGTTATTAATTAATCAATGCCGCTTCAATGATCTGAGAGGACATGAGAAGGAACGAGGCTGCAGACAGCAGGAGGTGAGAGATGTGAGCAAGGAGGAACTGAATTTCCCTCTTGGCTTCACCTTCCTCAGCTATCCCCGAATTAGGAAAAATTACAACTTTATTCTCCCCAGGAGCTCTTAGAGAGCTGATACCATAGGTTTCAAAAGGCAGTGACTTGAAGCTGTTGCAAGATGTGTTGGAGGGTTGTCCAACACAGTCACGCTCTGAGGAGGTAGGATGCACCAGGACACTTCTTCCATTCAGAAGAAAAAAATGGAGTAAGTGTTCCTGCAGAGGTGGAGGGAGACTTGGGGGGCATTCAGCCTTAACACAAATTTCTTGTGCAAAAGCAGACAAGTCTTTAAAGCCTATTTCTAGAAGGATATTTAGACACACAAATAAGCTGTCAGATCTAGGTTTTTTAGCCTCTCCCGCTGTCTCAGAACTCCACAAAATGGGGCTTTTCCACCCCATTTATCTCGTCACATCTATTTTGGCAATGATCTCTGGAGGGCAGGAATGGCCTTTTTATGCATATAACTCACTACTGAAGTAAATAATAAGAACTTGATGGGAAAGTTAAGAAGTTACATGGAATACACTCTTTCCATTGTAAGTCTTCTGAAACCTTTCCAAATTTTGCTGCCTTTATTTTTGTTGTTGTTGCTGGTTTGTGTTGAGAAATGATCTTCCCACACGTCCGTATTTGTTCTTGGTCTGCAACTCTGAGTGCTGCTATGAAGTTTGAATGGCTCTCGTTGGTCAGAGCCTATGGGGCTTCTGTGTTCCTGTCATTTCATGTATCATGCAGACAACCCAAACCCGCAGCAATAAAAACTTTATAATACAACAGCCCCCCATGTGGTTGATGCATGCCACATGGTGTATTCTGTTTGTTACTGGTCACACTTGGAAATTATTCAGTTTCTTTTTGCCACCCAGTGCCATTGTATAAAGCAATTTTTTCCTATTTGAAGTTCAGCATTTTTTAATTATTTTTTTTTAAACATTAAGTATTCCTCTTGAGTGAGGTAACAAATGCCATAAGAGAATATAATGAGCCATGGTTCTTATCTGTATCTGTGATTCTTATCCTTTTTTCAGGCATTGGATGCTTACTTAACATTTGTAGCTGCACAGACACATACAATTAGTAAAAACAATCAACAGATCCTGCTTTTCTTTGAGAGTATTTTAAGGCCTTCCATTATTGACTGCCAACCTGTATTACTGTTTTTCACGACTGAAGGGTCCGCTGCATACACAAATATTTATCATGTCTTTTGTACAAAGCATCCCGCACAGAATAACTTGTGCTGATAACGAAGAGAATGCATGTAAGGACAAAATGTAGCTACTAGGCAGTAGGTTTCAGGAGGCAGGCAGAAAGATGTTCTGTTTATTTATTTATTTATTTTTCTAGTTTTGCCACAAATGGTGCTTTCAGTGAGCTGAATCCAAGCGTGTTCTCAGCTGAGGAGAAAGGGCTGATTGATGGTAGTAAAATATTAAACTGCTCAAGGTCCCTGCTTCAGAGTATATAAAACCAGTCATATCAGCTCATGTTTCACTTTTTATGTCTTTTTTATGAAAAAAAAAAGACACAAATGAATCTGATAAGCATAGCTCAAAACTCCACTGAACTGCCTATACAAGCAGCCTCCTCAGTGTGCAATTACTTACGCATTTGTCATGAGAAAAAGACATTTTTAGATAAGTAGATGTAATAGGTCAGCGTGCAAATTGGGTGTGAATTTGCTCTAATGGTGTGAAGCACAGCTCCTACACAGCTCCATTGAGGCATCCAGTGCTGACATCCAATTGCATCACCGTGCTTACAGCTTCCAGGGGCCAAGCTAGTCACCAAAATTAGTTTACCTCTGAGTCTCCAAGACATGAATGCACTTCATGTTTAGGGGTAAAAATGTGCACATGTGATAAATGACAAGGCAGGTAGCTGAAAAGGTCCTAGGACTGTACTGAATTAAGGTGTAAATATATCAATATTCCCTGTCCTGATGGCTACTGAAGCTTTTTAACCAAGTCAGCTCTGTGTTTTCTGTCACTGTGAGACTTTAATCAGAGTTAGAAACAGGAGCTCTGACTTGAGTCTCACCAGGGTAAGCTGGGTGCACGATATCACAGAATCACAGAATCACAGGGGTTGGAGGGGACCTCTAGAGACCGTCGAGTCCAACCCCCTGCTAAAGCAGGTTCCCTACAATAGGTTGCACAGGTAGGCATTCAGGCAAATCTTGAATATCTCCAGAGAAGGAGACTCCACGACATCTTGGGCAGCCTGTTCCAGTGTTCTGCTACACTCACAGGAAAGAATTTCTTCCTCATGTTTATATGGAACTTTCTATGTTCCAGTTTTTGCCCATTGGCCCTTGTCCTGTCACTGCACATCACTGAAAAGAGCCTGGGATGATGCGCACTGATTGCTATATTGCACATGGGAAGTCTGGCTGGGAGGATGCATTCATGTTGCAATGATGTACTCTTTGCAAACCTAGCTGAGCTAAGTATGGAGCTACTCCTTCCTCCTTTCCTTCTCTCTTCCCTCTCTATCAACCAGGTGTATTTTGAGTGCCAAGACAATAAATGCATCTCTACTTTCTCAAAGGCCCATGAAGGAACAAGGTTGGTCACAGGCTAATTGTGATCACACTGCCTGGCTTGTGTCTGCAGTATCTCTGTACTTGTGCCTGGCAGCCCCAGCAGTAAGCAATGCCAAAACAGCTTTGACCACTACATTAAAAAACACCAAAGGACAATACTTCTCCATGAAAACAGTCAACAGAGCTTGACAGCCATTACTCACAAAAGCTCCTGTGCTCTGGTGTACGCAGACTGCACTGGCATTTTGTACTGGTGCCAAAGCATCAAATTTCTCTCCAGTTTTTAAGGTCATGGCAAATTTAAGAAACCACAAATGAAGATGAACTCACAGAGGACATACTAAAACACTCTCTAGTAGCTCTGCAGCCATTGTTTCACATACCGTGTTTAACACAACTGTAAGCTGTCATGGAAGTGACAGGAAAGGTATTGGCACTGCTGTGCTAAGCTGCTCACAGATGGGAACAATATAGTGGGTGACTTCTCAGCTGGGGCTCAGTGGTCCTGGAGCCCCTGGAAGGCAGGCAGGAGTGTGAGCAATGTTTCTTTTGTTGATGAGGACAGTTGTAGCTGGAGAGGTTGAGATTTAGATTACAAGACAAAAGCACAGAATAATGACAAAATGAAGCTCTCCAGCACATGCTGCTTGAGCTGTTAGAAATTACAGGCTAGAAGGGTGCTCTCAATAGCTGCAAATTGACAGTTTGCTAGACAAAGTGATGCTGGAATGGCACATTTATGTGATAAAATGCACTCAACTTCGTTGTTTCTCCTTTATAAGGCTGATAAGGGCTCATGACTGGTAACATATTGCTTGAATTACCATAATTTTATCCACAAACCAGGATCCAACTGTGAAATGCAGTATTTGAGACCTACAATACAGTTCTTTCAAAGAATTTACATTGGAATCATGATGTTGACACAAATGGAAGGGGAAGGGCAAGGACAAAACATCAGCAGGAAATGGAATGGCCTCTACTTTTAGTAGCTCAGTTGCAAAGACATATTATGGATTCCAACTCTGAAACAGGAGGGGGTAGAACACAGTAAGGGGCCTCTTGGAAAAGCGTAGGCAGAGGTCCTGGAAGACGCCATCAAGCCTGAAAGTTGAAAAGAGACCAAATGCCTTGATGTTTTAGCATTCCCCATCAAAATGGTACTTCTTACGTGTGGATGACATGAAAGGATGTAACTAACGTAAGTTGAAGCTGAAATAACAGTTTTTTTTTTTTACCCTCAGCACTAAATGAGGACTAGTAATTTTCAAGGTGCTTTTTTTTGTTTGTTTTGTATGTTTGTTTGTTTATCCAGGCCAAAATTAATAAGTCAGGTCAGAGCCAGAAGTAAGACCCAGTCAAGTGTTCAGACTGCTATGGCAATTCATTAAAAACTTTTATCAGAAGACCAATTTTCTTGCAGAGGTCAAGAAAAACTGTTCTCCGGGATTAAAAGCTTTGCTCATTATTCCTCTCCATAAAGAGGAAAGAATATTGAAAAGGCCACTAACCAAGTTCATGTACCTTAGTTATATAAACCATGTTGCTTAGAAATGGCGATGCCCAATTTTAGAAACCATGGAAAGAACACAAAATAACTCTAGATTATAAAGTTGGAAAGGATCATACAGCCCATGGACATGGGTAATGGAGGACAATGTGATCCCTGTGGATGGGCCCAGAAGGAACTCACACCTGCTGTCCCTGAACTTTCCTAACTGAGCACAAACGTACTTCTGTTTGCCCTGGTTGGTAAAAGAAAAATAATTTTATCTGAACACCACAGAACTGTAATGGAATACAGTCACTTTTCCCCAGTCATTTAGGGTGGATATTAGGAAAAGTTTAAATATGCTTGCATGTTAGAAATAATAACTGTCTTATGACATCTCCCTCTCTGGAACAGGTTATATTTATTTGTCAGTGATACAGGGAGATTTCAGTGTTTTGTTCTTCCCTTAGTTTCTAGGATCCCATGATTTCAATAGTCATTCAAATTTTGTAATGTCATCTGAACTAGGCAGTTGTTTTGAAAGTTTCCAGTACAGAAATCACTTATGATTACAAAAGGACTGAGAGCTAGGAGAGAATTGCATCCTCAGAGCTTGGCGCACAACCGTTCCACTGGGTCCTTACCAAGGAGTGGCGTTCTCCCAACCAGCCTTAAATGGCTTGTGCTAGTACCCAAATTCGAGCTGACACCTTGGGACAGAGCCTACCCTGCTGGTTGGTAACAATAACCCCGTGGCAAGCTGGATTCTCTGCCTGGAGAGAATCAGGAGTCAAAACACTCGTGCTTCAGGATGCAGGCCAAGTGCAGGCCAACAGCATAGGAAAGAAAATTCTTTCATGGATTAACTATTCCTAGATTGTCCACTTGTAGTGTTTATTGTTCCTTTGTTCCTTTCTCCAAAGCCACAGTGAAATACAGTTGTTGGAAAGGAGAGATGACCGTGCTGGCATGACATGAAACCTCCTGTACACGTATACAATATTGCTCAAAAGACATTTGGTGTGTGGAGATGACACAGGCACACAGAAAGGGTTCAGATGACTCACAGTCTGCTTAAGCAAGTTTTGCAAGCTGGCATACACTCTGTTGTTAGAAGATACCATATATCAACAAAAAATGGAGATGCATGGAAAATAAACCCTTATATTTGTGAGTGGTATGCCACAGCCATGGGTCAGTGGGAACTTTACAGGGAATGCTTCTAGATGTGCTCCACAGATGGTGCCCACTGGGAGCTGCTTTCTTTAGCTCCTGTACCTCCTGCCAATCACCTGGGCATCTCCTGAGCAGGCCCTGGTACCCACAGCCTCTGCCCAGGTCAGTCTCCAGAAGGTTTTTCTCTATAATAGACTTTAAGCACAGACACCTCAAGATCAGTTACTTTGAGAAGAAAAGCCAGTTGCTAACACTGATCCCCATGGCGGGGGGTTGGAACCAGACAATCTTTTAAATCGTTTCCAAATCAAGCTATTCTGTGATTTTATGATCTTGTATTTCATTCCCATCTGCAGAGCTTCATACTAAGGACAAAGTCCTTTTTCCATCTTCCACCAGGAATGTCTGTTCCCTCCCCCCTCCCCCCCCCCCCCCATGCCCCATCATCTCCCTTTCTCATGCTTCAGCTCCTATAAGTTTTCTTAATAGTTTGCTTTGTTATAAACAGAGCTGCCAGGCTGAGTTTGGAGAGAGACCTGCAACCTTTTCCAGGCGGGGTGGGGGCAGAAGGCCCAGACTGCCCCATGACATAAACGTTGTGCTTTTCTTTTCATCAAGAGTGTCCTTTGTGCTTTTTTTTTCCCCTAAACAATGAAGCAAGCTATCCCCAGAGGTGGTAGTTGTGACAGCCAGCTGGAAGGCTGCCTGGCCTTTTGTGCCCAGTTGATAGAAGAGCACATCACCTCAGCTTCAAGAGGGCAAGGGCCGGCTACGTGTCCTCAGGCAATAGCCCTCTTGTCTCTCTGGCTGGATCTTTCCAGCAACAGACGTGATGTGCACAGCCATCAAATCATAGAATTGAGTTGGGAGGGACCCTTAAAGGTCATCTGGTCCAACTGTCCTGCAATGAACATTATGAATGAATAAATGTACAGCTAGATCAAGTTGCCATGAGCAGCCAAACTAGTGTTCTGCATGTGTTTGGCCTGGCAGCCACTAGGCTCACCAAGGAGTCCCATTCTCTTGTGCTTTCCTGTATTGCTATTGTACTCGTGTTGCGTGGTCCCACAGAATTGGATGCCACCTGGGTGAAGGTTTGGTGTAAGCTGTGTCTCTGTGGCAGATGGGCCCCTGTGTGCTGAAATAACCTTTATTTCGGAAAAAGCTCTCTAAAGTGGGGCTGTTCCCCATTTGGCTGCTGCAAAATGGGTACCTTCAGCTCCACACAGGCTTTTCCTGCTTTAAAACTGAGCAGGTTCCCAAGTTGCTATCTGGCTGAGAGCTGAGCTCCAGCTTGTTAATTGGATGGGAATAGGTGTACGTAATAGTGGTGCCGTCCTTTTTGAATGCAGCCTTTATGTGAGCAAATAAGGAATTTTATTTGCTGTGCCCAGTCAGTCCTCAATCTATTTGCGATTTAGCTTCTCACTCAGAAAGAATCCTATCAAGGCATCCAACTCCCCCAAAATGGGCCGCAGGCAGGGTCAGCTTAACTGTTCATATACAAAAAAGCCCAGGTTGCTCAAGTGCAAATTCAGGGGTAGCTTTCCAAGTGCTCAGCACCCTTGGCTTAGGGCAACTTTTCAGAAGAGTTCTGCACCCCTAATTACAACAGTTCAGGCCAGATTTTCTTCAGGGATCAGTCTCTGGTTTGCTGGCTCTCAATCCTGGACAGTTATTTCGCTGCTGAGCAGATCAAATGATGTAGTCTTCAGCAAGCAATGAAAAACACCACGTTTCTGGGATTGCACATTGTAGGCATCACAGCTGCCTGGTGCTTGCCAGACTGTAAGCAATCATGCCAGCAACTAGCAAGCTGTCAGTTCCTAGTGTAAGCTGCAAATCTATCAGGAATTGTTTATATTTCACAAGGGGATAGATAGAGAGAAGATTCATTTTGTTTCCCTTTAAAAAGTCTATATGTGTGGCAGAAGGTCAAGATAATTTTGGAGACAGATTTTTCAGCAAGATCCCTTAAAAAGGTGGTGCTGGTGGAGTTAACAGCCCCTCCTGTGAGCATGGCTGGAGATGGAGAAGAAGGTTTATTCCCCAGGCTGGAGCTTGCAGCAGATGCTCTTAGCTCTGCTCCAGCTACCCAAATTCATTTTCTAGCATCAGGAGCACACTGAGGCCTTATCTTTACCCCTTTGAAAGAAGTACATGGCTCTGCTGTGCTTCTGGAAAACATGACTCTTTTTCCTCACCCCAAAACATAAGCCTGGGATATAGGTCCTTTCCAAACAAGGAATGCCAGGACTACAACATATCCTTATCCAGTGTTGATTTCACTAAAGCCAATACTCAGGCGTTAGACCACATCATAAATCCAAACCCAAAGCAGCATCAACCGAGGTGCAGGGTGTGCAAGAGAATTTCCTCTCATTAGCAGTGTACAGATATGGACATGCTAGATCCAGGCATGCTCAACAGGAAGGTGATGGGGGAGCATTTCAGAGACCAAGGAGTCAAAGTTATCATTTTTGTCATTCCTTTAGCACTCAGGATCATGGGCGGAGATTCAGACTGCCTGGTGGGGTGAAAAATTTGAAGACATTCTGTGCATCTGGGCCAAATTATTCGAGCTTCCAGATCTGAAGGTGATGATGTTTCCACATTTTCTTTTCTCTAAAAAAATATTTTGGAAAAAAAAAAAAAAAAAAAAAGAAAATCTAATAAGTAAAAATAGAGCAGACAGCAAGTCGTACCTTCTCGTGTAGAGTAATACTGTTATCATTACACATTGTTGAGCTGAGATAGAAAAACCCACTGAGCTGAAGGGACTCCTGGGTGAGTGGTCAGCAGTGTATTTTCTGCTTTCTCTAGGAAAGTGTATTTGCTGCTTTATACTTCCTCAGAAGGTAACTGAGCAGACAAAGTGGAACTTGAAACATCTTCAAGCTTCTTAAAATCATGCGGAAAGGTGTTTTCCAAATTGGGTATGGCACAAGACTTAAGACAGATTAAACATTCTTGGATGAATCACAGATTTCCAGGCAAGCTTGCATTTTCAGCTGAACACAGGAGATTTGGTACTGATTCCTCCTTCCATTAAGGATCCAGTTTTAAATGGAGAAAAAAAGAGAAAGAAAACCAACACACTCATACAGTGAGAACTTATACTTAAAGCCTGACACAGCTGCAACCAGAAGTGTTTTGACCTAAACTGCCATCAGGATGCCCCATGGGACTTGTTGTTCAGGTGTTTCAGATCACCTTTCTTCACCCTAGTCCAGGTTGCTGCTCCTCCTCTGTACATCAGCATCCAGCACCCCCTTGCCTGGAGGCATCCAGCTCCTGCTGATAATTCATAACCTCCTTTCTGAGCCCCAGACATATTTCTGATTCACACTTGAGTTGCTCTGCTCCAGGCTTGCAGAGGGCAGCAGACAACAGAGCAAGAACTGGGAAGGAGAAATACAGGCAAAATTGGCTCAATTATTAAGACTGGAAAAAAACCCTTGACCTCCACTTGCTCTGGTTGGCTGTGTATGCCAACACCAACTGCCTGGCCTGGGGCTCTCCCTATAATGGCAGGCCAATGGGAGGCAACGAGGCCACCTCCTTTGATCCCCATTTCTAGGCAGCTGTGCAAGTCATGGCCTTTGCAGCCCTTGATGCTGACTCACAGCAAAATCTTACATGCTGGTGCTATAGAGTGGCCTCAGAGGGCAGAAAACAGGTTGTGCCTGCTTTTAGACCACTGGAGCAGCATGATGAGGCCTTTGTACAACCTGGAGTCAGGTTCATTGTGCTAGCATCCTGCTATAACATAATTGAACGTTATTTGAGCACTATTTGCAAAAAATGACAACAAATTTAGGTAACAAATCCATAAGAACCAACAAGCTGATTAATTAATCTTATATCTAATATACAAATTACCCAAGTAGGACAGTGAATCTATTCAGTAAGCTCCATTAGGTGGCCCAACAGGTACGTATATGAAGACTTGCCACATGCTATTTTGCCTCCTTGACTGCCCTGATGCCAGGGGCAGGCTTCCAGGCTTCTGGCTGCTTGAAAGCTCCTTGAGGCAGGGAGCATGGCTTTGATCCTCCTAGCATAAAGTTTGGAGGTTTTGTGAAAGTAATAAATTTTCCTCAAATTTAAATAAAAATGAATAGTATGTTTAGCCTAATCGTTAGTCTGCAGAAGCTACTTTAAATCATTTTTTTTTGGAACATCATAGTCACATCACGTGCTGAAGAGCTGTGCAAGGGGTAAGGATTATCAGCTGCTGGCATGTGGGCAGACTGCACTGAGAAAAGGACTTCATAGCTGTTTTTTAGCCGGTTGATATACCTTTCATTAGAATTACAGGCTCCACGTAAGGTGAGTTGCAAGTATTTAAGGAAGGCTCTGCAGGGCTGCACTTAGTGAGTAGGCAAGATCAGGCAACGCAGCTAAATGTCATAGAGGTACCTTTTTTTCAAGCAGCTCCCAAAGCTTATTTTCACAGGAGCTGCCAATACAAAGAGGGATTTGTGACTGCAGTCGAGTTAAGGAGCATAAAAAGTACATGATGTCTCTATGAAAATTATAGCGTCTTAGCTGTGGTTGGCTTAAGGGTCAGCTTTATACAAAATGCTGTACGGCAGCCAAGCTGTGTCCTGAGGCTTTGTACTAAAACACACAGCAAACAATGAGAACAAATAAAACCTGTCCCAAGAGCTGCATGCATGACCACAAATGTGTTTTATAGCAGCTTAAGGATGGTGCTTTCATTAACCTGCTAACAGCTGTAGGGTATCTGTGGCCCTAAAAGGAGGGCATATGCCAATTTTGGTGAAGCCTGAGCTCCGGGAAAGCCAATGGGATATTCGCCATTGGTCCCCACAGAGCCCTTTGAGTAGATTACTGCATCCAATTTCTGATGACCATTGCCCAGTGTCTCCACTAGCGTAAAAACTTTGCTACGTTTGCTGGGCTTGATTAATGCCAGTTGAGGGCACAATCTGATGAATGCAGTCCTCCCTGGGCAAAAATGCATATGTACACTAGTAAAATTCAAGGGTAAAACCCTTTGAGTCTCCTCAAAGAAGGCTCACAGAGGCTGATAAACAAAGTGTGGTTTATTAGGCAACTTTAGAAAAACGTGAACAAATGGAGATAGCCTTTATGTGATTCATCCCCTGACCAACTGAGAGAAGATGTAGTACCTAGTTCAACACATCCATCTCATGGCTGCTATTAATGGATGCACCTCCATTAACTTCAACATTCTCTGGCACAGAACTGGGACCCTTACATCAGATGCGCTCAAGGGCATTATCCATCTCACTATTTGCAAAAGTGTCTGAGATTATTTATTTGCAGAGCTTCTTTGTTGTGGAAGTCATGTAGAAGCAGAGCTTTCCCAATGTCTAGTAAATCCCTGCACCAAAGTTTGCACAAGAGTAGTATAACGTGGAGTAAACAAACCATGGCATGAGGCCATGAAGCTGAATGTTTCCAAAAGAGGTATCTTGTGGGGAGACAGGATAAGACGGTATGAAAGAAAACATAAAACTAGAGCAGAAAAAGGAAGAAGAGCCAAAATTCTGCCTTAGTTTTCTCCCGTTATTTCAAATAGATATTTGGAAATGATGCAGTCAACGTGAAGATCATGAGATTAAAGATAATTCAGGTTCCTCGTCTTTCTCAGACAGTATGTTCTGTTGTTTGTCTTTAGCATGCTTTTTAACAAAACCTACATCTTGCACAATGATGTGACTACATCATGAAATAAACTGGGACGTAGTGTAAATGAAGCCCATGGAGTACCTGTGTGTAGCTCAGAGGACAGCCAGCCAGAGCAGAGAGGCTAGGAAGAAGCTGTGGGAAGGAGCTAAGAGGGAACAAAAAGATCTTTGAAAGCAAGGAAAACTTAAAAAAATTGTTCATAATGGAGAAGGAAAGGTGGGTAGAGGCCACTGGAGTCCTGCATTGCTCTGCTGTCTTCTAGGCCCTCTTATTGGACCAGTCCTTAGCAATAGGAATAATCAGAAAGTTTACACTCTGTTTTCAGTAGTAAATTCAAAGAAATGTTTGTCTCAGCAATATATTTTGTGAGCAACTCACCCCCACCTGAATTAAAATCCAATTCCACCAACTATAACAACAACAACAACAAAAAAGGGCCAAAATTAATCACTGGGATCCAACGAATAAGCAAAGCTTCCTTAACTCCATCAGCCATTCAGAGACTTTGCAAGAGTATTCTCTACACAAAATAACCACATCACGTTTTTGCCCATTCTTAAAATCATATTTGATCCAGCCTTTTTGGAAATTCTTAAAATGCTTGGTTATGCTTGGTTTACTCTCAGATTGGAAGAAAAACCAGCACAGCCCAAGTGGAATTCTAGCTGAGATGAAAAGACAGGGGTTACACTGCCCATTCATGGTTTTCAAACCCATTTGGCAGATTCCAGACATTCAGGTAGATCTCTGAAAACAACTCCAGCATGAAACTAAACCTGCAGTGAATTCAGTACTGAATCTCTTCCCAGCCTCATGGGCCCAACACTTCAGCCCTGGGTTTCTCTTCCTAGGGTCAACCCAAATTTCCTCACTTTCAGAGTCTACCCACTCCCCTTCTGGCTCTCCTTTTAACCACTTCAACCCTCTTTGGGAATATCACACTTTTTCTCAGGGATATGTATTGCTTATGAAGGTTTCTCTGACTAGTTATGAGACTATAACGAATGGAAACCTACATGTTGTTTTACTCTTTTAGGAGGCATAATTGACTTGCTTCCTTAAGAAAACAAATGCTGACATATCACTTCATTTATTCAGAGTTTGGAACACTGAAATCTGTGGTAACCATTTCTTTGCCCACTTTCAGAAATATTTTGCAATATACACACCTACTCATTAGATTTTTTAAAAGTTCTCCAAACTCACCCACTCGCTAGATAAAAAAAAACATCCTTTGCAGTCCAAATCCACAACATGATAACAGGATTTTAAACAAATAAGCACATTTCTTAAAAAGAATCCATATCTGCTAAATCACTTGTATAGCAGTGCGGTAAATCAGCCCACAGACTAAGTGATACTTGATAGAACAGACAAGCTGGATACGAAAGCTTAAGTTTCTCATATGCAGCCAGCACTAATGTTTGCAAAGCCAAGATGTGCTGTTTAACGTTTTGAATGTACTCTCCAGTTTGACTTTCTCGCTGTTGCAGGCACCACATGTCAGCACTCCTTGGAGTCTGCATAGTGTACTTATATGCTGATCTTTAACCTCTGTGTCATAACCCAGACCAAAATCAATAGAGGGATATGACACCGGTGAGAACACTTGCCTATACTAGTTCAAACAGACAGATGGGCTGTTGCATGAACATAGGGCCAAAGAAATGTGGAGTCGGTCAAAGAGTTTATATTTTTTTGGAGTGTGAAATGAAGAAACATGATCAGAGGGAGGTGTGTACAGCTTCAGCATCAGCAAAACCATGGCAGGTGCTGTAAACTTTATGCCTTGAAGCATGGCGGGATGGTTGCCTTTGGGCTTTGCTATTTTCTGTCTCTTTATTGCACCAATTCCCCCAAGATCCACAGAAATATCACTCTCTCAGGAGCTGAATTCAATGACCTTTATGGGTCCCCTCCAACTCGGGATATTCTATGATTCTATGACTCTCTCTTGGACTAAACTAGCTCATGAATAATAAAACAGCAGTGGTGTCTGTAAAGTTCATTGTCCTTGTCCTAAGCTACACTGGCTGTTTACCTTCCAGAACTTCTCACGCTGTGTATGAAACACAGTTAGAAATTCAGAACCTGGCATTTTCTCACTTGCCAACTTGCTGACCTATCAGCCTATCCACTGAATTAACTCAGATGGTAGATGACTGGAGGTGACATAGGATTGGGCTCCTGGTGACAGACCAGTGTGTAAGGCCATAGACAGCTGCTTGCAAAAAGTCAAGACATAGAATCATAGCATCATAGAATCATTAAGGTTGAAAAAGACCACTAAGGTCATCTAGTCAAATCATCAACCCATCACCACCATGCCCACTAAACCAAGTCTTCACGGCCTTCAATCGCCATTTGAGATACACAGGGTAAAGGTGAGAGCCCCAGTGTTTGGGAACCACCAGAACCAATGCAATGTCGCACGCAAAGAAGGGCAACTTCGCTCCTCCCTGTATCTGGACAGAACTGCAAAACGTTCTGCCCTGTTTGTTCTGGGTCGGAGTTTCTGAGCTCCTGGCTTGCAGCAGCGCCCTTCCCCTCCGTGTAGAGGTTCTGGCAGGATCTAGGCACAAAGCTGCCTGGCGCATTAACCTTTGAAAAGATCTACAGTTAGAGCACCACTGTTAGCTCCCTCTCTCTGTGTATCTTCTTTCATGCCTGTAGTAGTCCATGACTGAGAGTCAAGCAGACACTTTCAACTGTAAAAATAAAAATATTTTTAGTTCACATTTTTCAAATATCTTCCCCGCCCCCCCCCCCAAACAGCATGTAACTTCATAATACAGCCTGGTTAAAATTTCTCTTTCATTCTACACTAGGACAACAGCTTAGAAAGAAAAAAGCAAACTGCATTTTAGGAATAGAACACTATTCCCAGGCAAACTGATCTTTAAAAAAATATCATAATGAAATCAATATGTATTATTACACATAATGAAGAAAAATGTATATTTTTACATATTAACTCTATTTGCTTTTACTCTTTACATGTAGTCATAAAAATATTTATTTTTCTGCTTAGAATAACAAAATAAAAGCTCGGTGTTCAGGCTTTATCTGGCTGGCACTTATTATTCCCATATGTTAGGGCAACAACCAAATTGCTCTGCCAGTTAATTCTGTGACTCTTTCTCCACCTTTTCATCTGATCTTGGAAAGATTATTTTCTTTGCAGATATTATTGCAAAGAGGTGACCAATTGCCACCGAGCAGTTAAAAATGAAAGGATCAATTAAGTTTATTCATCTTGTGGGAAAAATGCACCTTTAGTCAGAACATTAAAATCATTAATATGTTGCCACATAAGGAGCAAAGATGAGAAATGAAGATGTTTTCAATATTTTAGACAAGACTCTCTGTTTTCGGTAGTGGTGCTGTGTTTGGATTTTACTCTGGTGAGAAGTCTCACTCCCAGCTCTGCTCACTGCAGAGGATGGCAAAGCATCCCTTTGACTCTAATGGAACAGAGATAAAGAGAACAGGGCAGCTCCTGAAGATGAAGTCATTAAAATCACATTTTTTATCCCTAATATGTCTGAATCATCTACCGTTTCTATGCGCATGGTGATTTTACGTTGTTTTTTGTATGAGTGCATGACCAATCTGCCTGGTGGGCTTTTGGAGATTCCCCATTATGAAGTTCAAGTGGGAGCCAGGGAACAGGTTCTACAGAGAGGAGAGAAGGAGGAACATAGGGTCTGCCATGTTTTGAATAAAAGAGAATTATCCTTCTTTGAGAAACAACTGTGTGCACCTTTGCAAACAGCTGAGTACATCTAGTAGAAGCCACAGATGTGCATTCATAGCTTAGTAGCAACACTTTCACGGCAGTCAGTCAGGTTGCCCTGAGCTTCATGCCATTGCTGGCACTGCTGGACTTTTACCATCCTGAACAATACCTGAATCTAAAGTTTAAAGCCCTTATTTCCTCTCCTGTGATCTCTGCGGTGCTCCCAGCAGTAGGCCTAAAAATGCTTCTCAGCTTCCATGATCAGGAACACCCACACTTGTCTTAATGCCTGGTGGGATGAGTTGTGGATGTGTACCACCACTGTATGCCCACCACTATATTTCTGTCTGCCCATGAGACTGGAAGGACAAATAGTGCACGCTGTCCAGATTCCCGAGCCAGCATTCAGAGGTCATTGTTATGGGACACATCATTACGGGATTCATGCTACAGGATCATACCTTTGCCTCATCCTACTCATCATTTTGGGGGGGTTTGCTGGAGCACTGGAGCAGGAAAATCAACAGTGTCAATGTTTTGTGATGGAACAATGAGAAACACTGAAGTCAGATTTCCCAGACCTCCAATGATGCCTCCATGGAAGTCCCTCTCTATAGGCACAAGTGGGCAAGAGCAGGGCATTGTAGCCTCCCATCCCAGCTGCGATGTGGTCAGGAACTGCAAGCAGAAATTGCCTCCTCAATTTCAGCAGTGCCTACACAGCGCAAGTGCTGAGGAGATATGGAGCAAGCTGGTGTCAGCAGGTGTGAAAGGGACAGAGATGAGAGGGAGTTCGAGGGAAATAGAGTAAGCTAAATGATTCCCTTTGGAAGGTGTTGTAACCACTGTTACAATGAAGGTACAGTGCTTCAGATGTCAACAGCATACCGCAACCTCTGGGAAAACCTGCACAGCTTCTCTGCAGCTGATCTGTTCATTCACAGAATAGTTTTTCTTCCTCAGTATCAGATTATTACAGACAGTTTTTTGTATTGCCAGAGCTCTGCTGACCAGCAGTGTGAGACTCTTCATAGTTGCAGCTGGTTAGGCAGAGTCAGGTATCCCAACATAAAGGGACTGAATGTACATATTTCATTCCCTTCCCTTGACGGAGTAACTATAGCAGTACAAGCAACTTTATGCTGGCATAATCCATTCCCCATCGGGAGTGTTAGATCATGTTAGAGAGATTTAGATGGCTAATGTGATAAAATGTGGGTAGAGAAGCTAGTAGGATCTTGAATTAGGTTGTTTTTATTTATTTATTTGTTTTACTTCTGGCACTCTGTGTGACTCACAGTGAGTCAAACTTGCAAGAGTAACAGAATGTAAACTGGGCAGGACTGTCATTGCTGGTAGAGATGAGTTTTTAACTACCTGAATGCTCAAACCTTCCTCAACCCCAGAAATCTTATACAAGGATAACAAGTTTTCTTCTAAGTAATGTATCATCCACTGACAAAGAGTACATATATACTAAACTTTCCAAAGGAAACCAGTAATTCCAGCTTCTTTTATATTTAAATGCCAGTCCTGAGAAAACTTATAAGGTATCTTGTATGGAAACTGCTGTTGTAAAGCAAAGAGTGATAAGGGTGCAATCTACAGAAGATACAGATTGCTCAGCAGAGGGCTATTTTCTTATCTCCAGGACATTCTTGGGAAAGAGAAAAGAGTAAAATATAGTGCTGAGAAAGACGGAAAGAGATCTAACAGCCAATAGGGAATGGTAAAATAGAAAGGGTGAGAAAGGAGAGCCTTGGAAAGGAAAAGACAACAAAGGGGGAAAACAGAGGAAGGCAAGGGGGAGGGGGTGGAGAGAGGAGAATGTGCTGGACAAAGGGGAAAGAAAGGGAAGAAGAAATGAAAGTGAGATGGGAAGAAAAGGCACAGTGCTGGGATGAATGCATTTTGTTCCTATTTATACATTTATATTCCAGTTAGTAAGGGTCTCTAAAGGCTGTGATTTATTATAAGTTTTCCTTTTCAGTCTCTTGGAGGAAGGGGCAAAGGCCGGAGGGGGCCGAATTCTTTGCCTAGGGCATGGCTATTCCTCCGGCTGGCCCTGAATTCAGAAAAGTGCTAATGCTCCCTGGAGCTGGAATGCAATTAATTTTTGGAGGCACAATGTTCTAAACAGAGTATGTTTGGGGAGGCTCAGGTTTGTGATTCCAGGCTACCCTTAGCCTATCTGTGCAAATAGGAGCTGCGGCACTAGCTCTATCACCAGGTTATTATCTTACACTTGGGAAACCAGCACATCTCGGATTTTTGACCTGAAAATGTTTGTTTGCATGATATTTCTTTAAGTGAAGAGGGTATCTCATCTTACCCATACATACTCCTCTCAGCATCCTCCCTAGAGTATGCAGTAAAACCTCCTCTGAATTATCTCCCGCTGCATTTTAATTTTTTTTTTTAACTTCACAAAGGTCAAATTTAGGGGATCTTTTTTTAACAAACCCCGAGCTGAGACACTGGATTATTTAGAATAATCAGTTTAAAACCACATGTGACGCGTCACTGAAGCAGCACACTTTTTCCATGACAGCTTGTTGTGTGTCACAGGAACATTTGTCACTGATCACTCAATTATCCACAAATTACATCTTAGTTTCATTCACACCATTTCCTGGTGAAAATCAGGGCAGTCTCCTGAAGCCATCTCTACTCATACTATTGCAGTCAGGAGGTTATTTAACCCAGACTATCTTATTTAACCCAGAATATCTTAGCTTTAAGACACTTTGCAGTAATTGGACATGCTTTTTGGTTGCAAAACACTTCAGAAAACTTCAGAAATTTCTAGTAATAGAACTGTTTTATTCATCAGTGGCCAGAATTTTGCCAGCATTTTCAAAGGGGGAAATTTTCATAAAATGCTTCCCCCTTCCATCCCCCCCCCCCCCAAATCTGTCTCATTTCTTTCTCTTTCTGAAGCCAGACAGGGGGACCTATCTATGTTCTGGCGGATGCATGGGTACATGGCCTCAAGTTGCACCAGGGAAGGTTCAGATTGGATATAAGGAAGAATTTATTCTCATAAAGAGTGATAATGCATTGGAGCAGGCTGCCAGAAGTGGTGGAGTCACCATCCCTGGAAGTGTTTTAAGGAAAGGGTAGATGTAGTACTTAGAGACATTGCTGGGACAGGAGGAGTTGGACTAGATGATCTTTCAAAGTCCCTTCCAACTCTGAGGATTCTATGGTTCTTTGGTTTAGTGGGCAATATTGGTGGTAGGTGAGGTGAACTGTTGGACTAGATGATCTTAGAGGTCTTTTCCAACCTTAATGATTCTGTGATTCTATGGGCAGGTGTCAGAGCTGTCTAGGGAAGCACAGAGGTTATACTCAGCTTATGAGCGGGGATGATTTGAGGAAAGATGGAGATAGGAGACTCGCAGGTGGGTATAGGCTTTGTGTTGTGATCCAGTTAGAGCTAGGACCATGTCCAGGTGGCTTTTGAAGATCTCCAAGGAGACCTCTTAATCATTAGGGGTGAATTTAGGTGAAACATCACAAACATGCATATTTTCCGTGGGATAAGAGAGCAAGCAAAGCCTCACATATTTTGCTTTTAGCAAGGGTAGTAGTAATGCCACTGAAAATGGCAGTGCCATTATTTTGAGGTCCTGTTTTGAAACATTTCCAGTAACAGAGAATGCATTGTTAATCCCAAGCACCTGTGCCACATTTTGCTGACTCAATTAGAAAAAGAAATGTTTGACCACTGCAGGACTCAACCCATTCCAAGCTCCATTGTTTAATAAATAATTGAACATGATTGTACCAGGGAAGAATGACTTCATGATGTTTGAATAAGATATGCTGCCCAGTGGAGGCTGATGGGAAAAAGATAAAATATGCTGAATACCATATATTTAGACAATTGTTTTGTAGGTGAAGTAGTATTTCCTTGTGAGCCATTGACTTTGCTTGTAGATCAATGCCGATGTGCAGAGGCTCCAACTTGCACGTAGCGCAGATTCCCCTTGATTGACTCCTCAGAAGAGAGGATTTGAATAATCTCTTTGCTGGCACAAATGTACTGGCAAAAGCAGGAGTTCCCAAACCATGTTCCGTGATGTGAAATCTGTTTTGGAGAGGGCACAGCAGGAAGCTCCAAGTAAAGGATAGTTGGTGGGATATATATCACTGGGATACCTTCTGTTACCTCTGCCACCATGTGTTACCCCAGAACATGCAGTGGTTACCCTCAGCTATCATCTCTGCTATAGCAGCTTAAATCATAGAATGATAGACACTTGTTGGAAGGGATGCTTAAAGGCCATTTGGTTTAATTGCCCTGCAAGGAACAGGGAGACCTACAGCTTGATCAGGGTGCTGACAGCCCCATCTAGCCTAACTCTGAATGTCTCCAGGGACAGGATATTCACCACATCTCTGGATGAGTGCCAGTGCTTCACCACTCTTACTTTGTCCCTGAAATCCAAACAGTGGGAGGTTTTGTAGCTTGGGAAATCTTCACCATTTTGGCCATTGATTCAATGTGAAGAGGCTCATTGTTCTTCTAGTTTTCTCCCAAGCAGTGTGCTACAGCTGCCAAGGTGTCAGACTCCTTTAGTTACATGCTGGGCCACCAAATCTTCTGGTTTTTGAGATGGAGACCAAAAGGCCAGTAGGTGACCCTGTCCCAAACATCACTGTGCAAAGCGACAGCTTCTCTGTACCAGCTTGTGCACTGGTGTATACACTCTTCCAGTCCAGGTAAGGTGCCAGCACCTTTTTTTTCTGTTTTTGTTGTGATTGGCAGCCTGGTGATGCCATCTCTGTACCTGAGCAGGTCTCAGCTATTGCTAATCCAATGCAAGGACTCTGTTGGAAGCAGGCGATGAGGTGGGAAAGGCTGGTGGCTAATCTTCGACACTCGGCCCTTTTCTCTGGCTCAGCATGGGTTTTTGGCCTGAAGGTGCACAGTACATGGCATCATCTGGAGGGTGAGTGCAAAAGCTTTGAAAGAAACGAAAGAAGTCAGGCAGGGAGCCTCCATAAATCTATCAGAAAGTTAAATACTGTAAAATCTGCATGTTGTTTACCAGCTGTGCCTACAATGAAGACAGAAATAATCCTGGTAAAACATGACCTTTGATCAACAAGGTGGAGAAATTAGGTCAAGCAGGTTTTTACTTGCTGAAACCATAAGCTGGGGATGGACAGAAATAAAATTATCTTCCAAAAATGGGTTAGTCTAATGACCCCACAGAAGGCTACTGTATTGCTCAGCCGCCTGCAGCCAACTTGCTGCACTTGCAAACCTTCTTTGCATTGAGCACTGTATGCCCAGGGAAAAACACATGCAAAGAAGGGGAGAAATTTCACGCCCCAAGAACTGATATTTGGTGCTTGAATTATGTTGCACGGCAGGCAGTGGCAGGACTTTCCTGTATGGCCCTGAGGAAACCCTTCAGACTCCGTTATCTCCACTTGCAGAGCCATGCTCTAGGTGTGGTGCAAGGCGTTCCCACGTTGTGTTTTGCAGATGGACTGCTGGGAGGGTGTGCCAGGGTGTCACTGCTGGGGCTTGCCCTTGCACACCCAGTTGGTGTGCCTGTTGTCTCTGCAGCGAGGCTCCTCCTGTCTGCACACCTTGGGCATGAGCATGGAACTAAGGCTCTGTGTGCTTTGGAAGTAGAAAAAGTTTAGCTCTGTGAAGCAGGTCCTGGCTCTTATTGAGAATAGATTCAGATTAATAGATTTCATGGAATCATAGACTCATATGCCTCACCAACCTTTGACCTCTAACATCTAAGCTAAATGTCCCCTCTTTTTAAAGCCATTCCCCTATGTCCTATTACTATCAGACCATGTAAAAAATCAGCCCCTCCTGCTTGTACGCTCCCTTCGGGTACTTGAAGGCCACAGTGAGGTCTTCTCTGAGGCTTCTCTTCTCCAAACTGAATGAGTCTAACTCCATCAGCCTTTCTTCATAGGAGAGGTGCTCCAGCCCTCTGAGCACCTTTGTGGCCCTCCTCTGGACCCACTACAACAGCTCTATGTCTTTCATGAGTTGGGGGCCGAATCCCTGGGCTCAGTATTCCAGTTGGGCCTCACAAGAGCTTAGTAAAGGGGGACAACCACCCCCCTCTCCCTGCTACCACCCTTCTTTTGATGGAGCCCAGGATACCGTTGTCCTTCTGGGCTGCACGCAAACTGCTGGCTCACATCCAGCTTTTCATCCACCAGAATTCTCAGGTCTTTCTCTGCAGGGCTGTTCGCAGTGAGTTCTTCTCCCAGTCTGTATCTGGGAAGCAGAGATGTGTCTGAAGACACTGGCATCAGCTCAGTGCCTTGTGGCATTCTCCCTGAGGCCATGGTGCTGGGTTTCAGTGCCCTCCACACTCTGTTCTAGCACTGCTGGGGCTCAGGCAAGCATGTACGGGAATGATGACAGAGTGTGCTCATCTATAATTAACGGGTAAAAGGATTCTCAGAAGAACTTGTAATCAGAAAAAAATGTCACCACAGAAAAGGCAGGAATTGCTGGTCAGCAATTTGGATGGGGTCATCAGCTTTCACCCACTTTCTTGTGCCCATGTGGGGGCACTGACCTGAGGAAAGCATCCTAACCTGAAATAGGTTAAGTCCCTCCCTCCCTGGATATTATTTGATGTCTAATGATGTAACTTACCAGACTCCATGCTTTCCCACAAGAAGCAGTTTAGCAGAGCCAGGAGACACATGTGCACTCAGAGGGTTAAACCAGCGAATGGGTGACATGATTTTACGCCTGTGGCAGTTTGTTCCAAAGATCAGCTGCTCTCAAAGCAAAAGTAAACTCACAGTGTTTATTATGAGTCACTTAAGCAAGCAAATTATTAGTTGAATCTAACTGTGGTTATGCGAGCTGGGACCTGAATTGAAGGTTAATTATTTTTTTTCTCCTAAAAAAAAAAAAAAAAAAGAAAGAAAAGAAAAAAAAAGAGCTCACCAAACTCCAAGGTGCTTTAGCAACTGCCATTGGAAGATGCTGTCTGCACATATTCCAGGGCTGCTCAGCCTGGGTAGCTCAGCACTTCTGCAGCTTATAGGACTGTTTCATTAGGGGATGTGGAGCTGCTTTTGAGGATCCAACCCAAAGTCCACCAATCATACAATCATAAAACCATAGAATTATAGAATCATAGAATGGTTGGGTTGGGTTGGGTTGGGTTGGACCTTAAAGCCCACCCAGTCCCTTCCCTTGCTGTGGGCTTGTTGGCTCCACCAGATCAGGCTGCCCAGGGCCTCATCCAACCCGGCCTTCGGCAGCTCCAGGGATGGGGCACCCACAGCTCTCCGGGCAGCAGTGCCAGGGCCTCACTGCTCAGAGACCGTGTGCGAAAGATCAGATCTGGAACTAAGAGGGAACAGTGGGGCGTTTCCTTCCCCAGTTCCCAGAAGTGAGCATATTACATCCTCTATAGTGAAAAGAAAAAAATAACCCCATCAGGACTGAGCTTGGTGCCCATGGGTGTACATTCAGGTATACCCAGAGATGCTGCAGACTCTGACATAGAAGCAGCCCAGTTGCTTTGAGTTGCTGTAGTAGCCAACAGCTTTAAAGCCTGTCCTAATGCTGCTTCAGAGGGAAGGGTGGCAACAGCTGGAGGCTCTTGTGTGGAGGTGGCACTGGGGAGAGAACCCAGGAACCTTTCATCCCTTGGCATGGAGTGTAGGGAGGGTGATCTATGGGCAGAGATGGTCTGGACAGCTCTTCAAGAACTGGGGTGGAAGTGGCTCTCAGCTCATTGGAGAGGCCTTAGTGATGGCAATGCAACAGAAGATAATAAGGAAGGGGCCACATGAGCACATCCCATGCAGAGGCTGTGAAGTTTGACAGATCTGTCCTGACTGTGCAAGTTTGCCCTGGCACTTGTTATCCTTCACGCTCAATAAACAAACAAACAAAGAAAGAAAAACAACAATGATGTGGATGCTTTCTGCACAAGGTAATAGAGTACAGGTCTCTTGAGTCAAATCTGGAGGCAGTTTAATAAAGCTCCTTGGAGCAGTGACTCTGTGTTGCTCTCTGTTTGTAGAGCACCATGGTGCTATTCACATGATTTTTAATGCAATAAAATTGCACAATAATGCAATACAATAATAATAAATTAGAACAGAGATGGTTCTCAGCCATACCAAATGAGGAAAGGCAAGGTTTCACTCTTGCAATACCAACTCATTCCATAACCCTAGGCAAACTGCTGGGTGTTTAGAAGCAGACTTGCTCTTATTTATTTATTTATTTTTTTCAGTGTGCCTTTTTAAGGCTCTCTGGAATCACAGTGCTCGTTGGGAAAACAGCATCTTAGCAGTCCTCTGCTCTGCTTCCCTCACTAGTGAAGGCAGCCGAGAAAATAATAACCCCACCAATGCACACTGGGAGAAACAAGCACAGTGACTGTAAGTGCAGTGCTAAACTGGGGCTTTGCCATTCAATTTACCAAGTCCAGCAGGGACCGTCCCATTCAGAGAGACGAGCCCCCGCGCTCCCTCCTCTCCCGCTTCCTAAAATGTCTCTATCTGGAGGAAAAGCAGTTCAGCACATCGATAGTCATGTTCAAATTCCAAGGCTAAGCACGAAGCCGGGGAAAGGGGAGGGGAGGGGGCAAAAAAAAAAAATCAGGTGCTTCTTAAAAACAATCAACCTGATTCACATGCAGCTCAGCAGCTTTTTTGATGGCTCAATTCCAGATTTCACAGCTATTCAATAGTTCTCTTGTGTAGCTGATCCTTGTCTTAGAATTCAGCACAACTCAATCCATTTTCCCTTTTCTTTCTATAAACACCCCCTCCTCCTCTTCCCCTCCCTTCATTTTCTTGATTTACATCTCTAGGGAGATGGGAATGTGAGGGAGAAGCTTGTAGTCTTCCTTCCTGGGGGGCCTTGAACTGGTGTCCTCTGTCTCAGGTTCCCATTATCCTGGCTGTGCAAGCCGCAGCCCCTCTGCACTCCAGCCCGACTCAATTGGAATTTAAATGCTTCATGATTGTTGTCTCACAGAATAGGAAAGTGCTGCATTAAAGAGTAAATTACAGCAGACGAGTAACTGCCTTGGGAAGGAGAGTGAAAGGAGAGATGAGCCCAGCACAATGCCGGTTTGCTAAAGAGAGTTTTCCAAAGATGAAACAATCTTCTTGGGACAGTCTCACAGGGCTAAATATGACACAGCCTGCAAGGATATGGAGCTTCATCTGGGAGGAGAAGTACAGTGTGCTAAGCCCAGAGCAGCCCCATGATATGCATCTTGCACACACATCTGAATTGTGCCCTGGAGCCAGGTGTGTAGCTAGATCTGGGCTGGATGTTCAGTCTCTTACATGGGGTGGATTTGGGTAGTTTTACTGGGATTCAAACTACTAAGCAGCTTGCAAGGAAGTGAACAACAGGGATTTCCTCCTGCCCTTGCTTTTGATCTTTCTAAGCAGAGGAAGAGTTTTAAGTTGTTGATGATAGGTTGGCCGTTGGATTGGATGATCTTAGAAGTCTTTTCCAACCTCAGTGACTCTATTCTGTGATCCTGAGTTCACTCATTATGAATCTCTCTATCAATCTTCATCCATGCTGAGGCAAGGTTGCTCATCATCTTCCCCTCTCTAGCCACGCTGTGGTGAGGATCATTCATTACCTAAATGCTGTTATGCATTGTGAGTCTTTCCCCCTTCTTGTGCAAAACTGAATGGAAAATAAGATTTTTCAGTTGTTTTAGAGATGCTTCTATACACTTTAATGTGCTCTGATATGCTTCAGGTCCAAGCTAGTGTTTTTCCACTTGAAATGGTACTACTAGAGTCAGCCTCAAAGCTCAAGAGCTCTTGTGCTCTCTGAGGAATGGCACAGCTCCCCTTTCCTTGCCTTGTGCTGGGCATGCCTCATATAGGATCAAAGAAAAACAAAGCATCTTTTCCAATACCAAGGGAATGTGATAAAAAGATGGTTAGCATTCATCCAGACCATCTGAAAAAGAAGCAAAAATAAATGACACAGCCACAGCACCAAGACCTGGGACAGAGTAAAAGTCAAGTATTTACCTTTGAGAGTTACTCAAGACATCTGTCTCCTTGACATCTTGGTCACCTTTGCAGAACCTGTCACGTCAATAGAATATTCATAAATTAAACCAGCCAAGTACAAAGGATAGTCATAAAATGCCAAAATGAATGACAAAAAAAAAACCAACACCTGCATTGTGATAAAAGCACAAAATCAGGAGAGCTTCCTTCCCTCTCGCTCAGCAGCATATGCCTTCCAAACTGTTGAAGCAAGGTTCCATGGACGTACAGTAAAATATTGCACAGATATGACTAAGAAGAATCAGAAAACAGTGTCTGTACACATGCACATACACAGGCACGAGGTCCTTCCCCCTCTGAGATGGCAGCGTATGCTTTTCCTGGAGCTGGCTCCGAGTGGCTCCTGTTTAATTACTCCTCTGGAACCACTGCAGCAAAGGCTGTGCCAGCATTTAATTTTTTTTTTCTTTTTTTTCTTCTTTTTTTTTTACATTTGAAATGACATGTGAGAAATGCTCCTTGGCTCAATGCTGACAATTAATGCGTCGGTGCTGAAATACATTTTTGTAAGGTTGCTGTAATTTTTTTTTTTTAATTTTTTTTTTCAGTGTCCGTTATGAAAGAAGGCTTTTCAAATGGCCTTCAGCCAGGATTCTGCCACCTCCCTCTGCCTTTGCGTGTTGTGAACCCCAGTATCCATTCAAAATATTTTGAGGAATGACCAGTGAGTTCCCAGAGAGAATATCCTGCATTTCATTTGGAATAGGGTCTATCTTTAGGGTCTACAACCAGGTACTCTGCAAAGCACTTCAGGAACTGCAGTGGTCACACGGAATTGACTGTGCTTTGTCCTCATGACCCTAACCCTACACTTCATGTAAGACCTCAGGCACGAAATAATTTAAGTGAATATTTTGTGTTCATCAGGTGCTTTAGTCCTTCTGATTTACCAGGCTCAGCACTGTGTTGATTCAGGGCCTTGTGGCTCAAACTAAATGCCACTGAAAACAATAGGAAAACTGGGCTTTGGGTAAACACATGCACAATGTGAAATACTTTAGTCTGAGGCCTTTTGAGGACAGCTAGCACGGCGCCATCAGAGCCCTGGCATCATACCCTACCCTACAGTCCAACCCCCTGCTACAGCACAAGCATTCTGGTGTAAAGCCTCAGGTGAGGACTGTGGAATCTTCTTGCCTCTACTGCAGAGACACAAACCAGGAGACCCCACAACACCCACGGTAACTTTTGGGTACGGGGGCACAGTAGACAAGTCCTTCTTTCATCCTCTACAGACATTTTATCCTGGCCTCAGGCAGAGACAGGAAGCCATGCATTGGGCTTACCCTGAGGGGGGTCAGACATGCTTTTTTAGCCTTCTCCTTTGAATAGGTGAGACCTGGATGTTGGACATGAGGGGAGAGTTGCTCCAGACCTGCAGGACTTTTGCCTGCTAGGGGCAGGCAGTTAGCATAGGTAGCAATTAAACATCTCTGTCTGCAAATCCCCACAAGCACAGGGAATGAGAGCATTGGCAAAGAGCTGCCCCATCTCCAGTTGTATCTGCCTCTCCCTTGCAGGCATATGCAAACACCCAGATCCCAAGCACCAGCCCTCACTTTGAATTTATCTGCTTTGGCTGCTCGTCTCCCAGCTCCTTAGCATGTCTTGAATGTGGCTTATTGTCTGCTAATAAAGAAAAGAGTACAACTCTCCAGCAATGGCAAGAGCCCAGCTTTCATGCCCTGCTGTGGAGCCAATTCTTGTCAGGGAAAGAGGCTATCACTGGAGGGTTTAAATAAAACAGTTCTCCCCTAAAAAGCCCTCCTGTTATATAATGCTCTCCTTCTCCCCCTTTTAATGAAAACAAGCAAGTAACTGTCTATTTTTACCATGACTGGGACAGATCTTGCAGCCCTCACTTGTACGTGTCCTGCTGGAAATCAGTGGGATGCCTGCCTCCGTAGGAAAGCACTGAAGGACCAAGTTCAGAAGTCACTGACTTAGGGTAGCGCTTCCCATTTTGGCTTGGGAGAGGCCAGGAAAACACAGGACGCAGCATAGTACACATTATACATTTGCATTTTGGCATTAGCCAAAATATACATCAATACGATGAGAGATATAGTAAAAAACACATTCCTTCAGTACATTATTGCTGTAATGTCTCAATGCTTCCACATTAACTTGTTCCCAGGAAATTCCATCATCAGTGCTTCAAGCCTGTGGCTGTTCAAGCCGTTAGGATGATGGGAAATTACCCTGCTCAGGAAAATAGCATAATTAAAATAGTGATTAAATTTTGCTATTATCCTGGGTCTGCATAACATTAACAATCTCTCACAAAATATTCTTGGTATAGGAAGATCCCTATTATGTTCTTAATGAAGAATTAAAAACTGATCAGAAGAGTGGGTTTGGATTTCTGCTGCAACATCCAAAACAAGAGTAATACTGCCCCCCAAGAGATTCCCACAGTAAGATGTTTAGAGGAAAAAAAAAGACATGACCATATGCAACAGAAGCACTGCCAAACAATCAGACCTCATTCAGCTAGTTTGGTGATCAGGTTTTATGGCCATTATGTCCAGTGGCAACCAGCACTGACTGCTCCTGAGGAAAACTACTGTGGACTGCCTGCCTTTGGAAAAAGTCCTCAACTGAATAACTGGAGAGAGCCTTGAATCATGAAGGTTTGTGTCTCTTCCAAAAACTGTTGTGCATCCAGCAGTTACGGATGAGAACAGCCGTGTCCAATATATACACAGACATACATAAATACACTTAACACTGCATAGATCTTGCTGTCAGGGATTTCACATGGCAGCAGTTTCACAGTCAAATAAATATCTCATTCCATAACACCTTAACTGACTGGCAATCACGATATTTAAAAGCTCAAATATACGTGAGAAGTAAAAGACTATATTCTGCTACATTTATTTTAATTCAACAACAACAACAACCAAATAAACCAAAAACAGAGGAAAACAAGCTTGGCTCGGGTTTTGTAATGCGGCACCAAAATATGCAATATTTTTTTGCTTAAATTCCCCTGTACTGAAGGAGTCAGGCTTCTTCTGCCCACCCTTAGGCAGGAACATCAAATGCCCAACTTCTGGCATTACTTTTTGTGCTGTTTTTTTTTGAAACCTGCTCGTGGCTGTGGGCAGTGATCTGCATTGCCAAAGGGATCCTGCAGCACTTCTAGGCTACAGCTTCTGTCATTCCCATAAGGCAGATGCACACTGCAGCCGGGTTTGCTGGAAGCTAAGAACTCACGTACAGAGGATAACCAGGTAGGAAAGTCCCTGTGGGCCAAGTAGCTTGGAGTGACTTTAGATGAGGCTGAGTCACCTCTGGAGATGTTCTTTTTCACTCCCCATCAACAGAATATATATACATTTTTAAAACATGACTACTACACACTAAACGTAGGGCTGAGATCCCATTCTGCTTTTGTCAGATGACAAAGGATAATGGATTTGATGGGGTTTTACCTTTGCATGGTGTTTCAAGGACCCAGGAGACAGGTCTGAATGGAGGTGCCCAATGTGTGTATCACGACTGCTGACTGCTGGGCCCAGAAAACCTTTAAATACAGTCTAGGGTGCTGAGGCTAAATGTAGGGGTTTAAGGTCTGGAAGTCAATTGCATCTCTTTTTCCACCTAGGATTTGTGTGTGTATAAATATGTTAATATAAACTCTGAATTAAGCAGCTGATGGCTGGGCAATGAGAAACTTCAGTTAGCTATTAAGATGTTTTTAATAAGGATGCTTGTATAAATCTTCTCAGCCAGTGCTTCTTTGGGGTCTGCTTTGTGCCTGGAGTTGCAGTTGTCTTGAAACAGACTTGGCTTTGTTATTTTCAGATTGAAATTAAATGAAAAAGAATATTTGGTCAAAATTCACTCAAAGCGGAGTCAAAGGATTCAGAAACCAACCCCAGACTAAATGTTCATTTCTTGACATTATATTTAACCTTTACAATCAAATAATAATAATAATTAAAAAATGCAGGTGGTCATCTAAATTTTCTTTTTCAAATGAAGTGCTTTCTAATATGAGCAATTATTTTTCAAATTGCTTCTTTTTTTTTTTTTTTTTTTTCCCAGCCAAAGCTACTCATTGACTGGATTGATCTGTAGCTGTGAATACAGTCATCTAAAGCAACCAGAAACACTCTTCTGCCCTCCCAACAAATTCCCGTGTGCAGCCACATACAACCTTCCCTCTCATAACCAGTGGTGCGTGAAGGATGGACACCATTCCTGGCAGAGGCATTGCTCTAAATGGAGAAGTTAAAGGGCACTGTGAACATGACACTTTTACAATCCAAGCCAAATTCTTCTGATTCTAGTAGGAGTCTTTCCACTGATTTTGGTGCACTCTGCGTAGGGCCATTATTCTACAAGCTGCACCTTTGCTTTCTGTGATGGCAACAAGATGTTCCTCTGAGGCTTCGGTAAACACCTCCACACAAACATCGCTTTGTGGTATGGAGGTTCAGACTTTTGATTTCTTGACTTTCTGCCTGGCTCCTGTGTGTGTGCTGTTTCACCCTTCTTAGCAATCACTGCTTGAAAAGGGGCTGTGTGAACCAGCAGGAATGGATCCAACCTCTCAGGCAGTAAGCTTCTTTCTCAGTTGCAGCCCTCCTCCCACACCTGAGACAAACATTGCCACCAGCATTACAGGTGTCCAACATACTTTTCCCTTTTAAAGCCTTCCTGGCCTGAACTGTGCTTTTGCCACCTTTCATAGAATCACGGAATTACAGAATCATAGAACCAAAGAATTGTAGGGTTATAGAATCATAGAATCACAGAGTCATGGAATAGCTTGAGTTGGAAGGAACCTCAGAGATCACCTTGTTCCACCCCCCTGCCCCTTCATGCTCATATATCTCTTTGGTCTGAATTATAACACCATTATTGTCACAGGTGCACAGCACAAGAGGGAGCTGAGGAATACAGGTTATGGGACTTGCCCAGGCTGATGAGCAAAGTTGCAATTAGATGTGTGAATAATTGAGGTTGGCTTTCATATCAGCAGCCAGGTATACATTTTTTTTTTAATCACAAACCCTCCACAAAGTTTGCCAGCCATAAGCTGGGACTGAGTTATTATCACAGCTGGAGGCACATTTTCTTGTGAGTTATGACAACTTTTCTAATGCAGAATTCAGCACCTGAAAAGGAAGAAACAAGTGGGTTTAGTTGCACATTCTGACTTAATTCTTCTCTCTGTCACACTGTCACCAAATCCTCTCTGCTCAGAGCCATCAACTGACTATTTCAAATCCTATATTACACTTCTAATTCATTTTTTATCCTTCTTTCCATCTTCTGATTTATTGTCTCTAAACTTTGTAGACCTTTTCTGGCTAAGTTGGAATATTGTATGCCCTAAATCTAAGGATTACAAAATGTTTGGAAGTGATTTAAGAATCTGAGTTATTACTCATTTCATGGGGTAGAAAATTGAGTCTTTGCTCTCTCTCCACATCAGAGGACACGCTGCTGAAGACAGACACTTAAAAGTGAGAGGAGACCCACGTTTTAAGCAGGTCAGGGTCTCTGCTCTGCACAATATGTGCATTAATAACCACAAAAGCAATCGTGCATAATGAACATGTGGAAGCAGTTTTACTACTTGATACAATCTCTGAGCCAAAGAAGAAGTTGTCTGATTTGTCAGCATCTGGGAAGCAGCTCCATTGAGACATGACTGTATTAGTCTTCGCTTTGTATCCAACCTTATTAAAGACTTATGCTTTAAGTCTGCTCCTAATAAAAGCCTGCTTTGGTAGGAACTGGGCTTCCTTACCGTACATGAGTCACCTATTTTTAATGGAGGGTTAGTAACATTTGCTACTGAGCTGCTAAATCACTTCAAGCTCTTAGCCCACCTGCTTGTTTTTCAGTGATACGGATGAGTTCAGCTGAGCTTTCCAAAAAGGAAGCAGCTGTGGTCTCCATCAGGAAGACCAACTGCAAGTC